>CM039675.1:99022051-99622051 GCA_022496015.1 Hordeum marinum
GGACGGGGCAAGTGTTTGTATGTTCTGAGTGCTTCCTCTACGAGTGAGAGGTGGTGGAGGGGTATATATAGGCATCTCCAAAAATCCAACCGTTACAACACTATTGCCCAACTCGGTAAATCCAAAGTGAAAACTAGGTTGCACCGACTAGTGCAAAATGTGGCAACTTTTGGCATTTCAGTGAGAACGATATATAATTCTCGATGGGACCGAAATGCCTAACGTAGGCAGTTTCCCAATCTCGGCATCACCGATTCCTAAAACTCATAAATTTTGTTTTTAGAAATGGGACAACAGAAGGTTGGTCACTATTTTTGATTTCACCGAAATTGAAGTTGGTGTCACCGAGAAGCTAGGGTCTGGCATGGGTTCCGTCTAAATCAAAACTCGGTAGGGCCGAATGAGAATTCTTGGTGGCACCTATTTTGGACTTTCTGCTTTGGATAGAGAATTTTGGTGGGAGAATGGGTGAGTATTTTTCGTGGCTAATCTCTAAGCACTTGAGCAACAAGATCATCATAATTCTTCATCCCCTTTTAATAGTATTGACTTTCCTATGGATTCAAAAGTGATTTCTCACAAAATATAAAATATAGAGTCATGTAGCTTGAATCTTGGAGCTTGGACAATCCTATTACTTCCCTTATGCTTCTTCTTGTGAATTCTCCTCACAATACTTAGCCAATCCTATTTTTGGACTAAACTGAAGTAAACTAGGTAGAGCTATTAGTCCAAGAGACAATGTATGTTGTCATGAATTGTCAAAACCACCAGGGGAACATATGTGCTTTCAACATGGAATGCATCATTGAAACAAATAGTGAGACCAATATCTCCTCTGCAAAAACATAAATTAAGTAACAATGAGTACAAAGGTATCAACCAATACTTACATCAGAACTATCTACTTATGCATCGGTATCAACAAGATGGTTGTCGATTATTGCAGCAAGCGAGCTCTGTCTCTTGGGTAACCTATAGTACGACTACAAGTATTTCTTTCAGGTGAGAGAGTGCACACGAGATCACATAGTCACAACAACAATACACCACTATTGATCCTCTCTTATCTCCCTACGAGAAGGCCATCCATAACACTCACACTTATCTTGTGCATTAAAAGTTTCGATTCAACTTGTCTATGAACCATATAAGTTTCCAAGTAGTCCAATACACGAACACGGCTATTAGAATAGATTGATTACCCCAAAGGGATATACCTCTTCACACAGGCTCTCGCCACTTACCACCAAATACATGTCATGTATCACGGAAACCTTCCAGCGGAAGCACTGGCGAGGGGTGTCGGCCACAACCGTTAACCATGAAAGACTCTAGTCCAGGCTTATTGCCTATTTGAGACTGAACCCACAAGGAAGTCCGGTCGAAGTTTCCATTACATCCCCAAACGATGTAAGCATGGTTCCACAAGCCCACCATTCGGGTGTCACTTGGTACATAGTACCATAGTATATCTACTACATCGAAGCCCACCCCATTGGGCATCGCTAAGGACGACCCCCAGCACATATCCTACAACACCAACACTATTTGCAACTCCTAGACAGAGATTAGGGCGATTAATAAGCAAAGAGGGGCTGAGTTACTGGAACCCTATGTGTGGTAGTATCTTGTCTTGGATAACATACACAGAAATCAGTTCTTAAGAACGGTCCCAATGAGACAACCCACCATGTACTCCTACATGGCCTCTCATTGCTACCTTCACCAAATAGGGTCACACACTTAACTCTCACAAAGTAGGACATCAACACAACCATTCTAATTCATCACCTAAATGGATCACATATGACACGACTCTAAGCATAGCAAGCAAGCATGGATGATTAGCCACATCATGGCTCAAGTACTTCCTACTCATGCTAGGAGGTTTTACTATTACTTTTACAAAGACATGTCATGTAGAGGAATGGGTTCAACTACCGTAACATATAGTAATTGAATCGTTGTTGTCCTAATGTAGTAAAAGAGAACAAGAGAGAGAGAGATGGATTGTATCGGAATGCTCAATGAGGGTTTGCTTGCCTAGCACTTATGAAGATAGCAATTCTCTTCATCAGTGTCATTGATCTAAAGTTGAAACAACGTCTACCGAGAGAGAACAAACACCAACATACAAGAGGGATCAAAATTCAATTCATGCAGTGCAGTGCAAAAATAAATATATGTCATGTCGTATTAAGGTGTTGAATTGACCTAATGCAACTGTTGGGGAACGTTGCATGGGAAACAAAAAATTTCCTACGCACATGCAAGATCTATCCATGGATATGCATAGTTATGAGAGGGGGAGTGTATCCACATACCCTTGTCGATCGCTAAGCGTAAGCATATATAACGCGGTTGATGTCATCGTACATCTTCACGATCCAATCACGATCCATCCCGATCTAGTAACGAATGACAACACCTTCGCGTTCAGCACACGTGCGGCTCGATGACTTCTCTGCCTGCTTAATCCAGAGAGCAAGGGTGGAGTAGTAGATGGTTCTCAACCAGCACGGCGACATGGTGGATATGGTGGTGGAGCTATCCCGGTAGGGATACACTCAGCGCTATCCAAACCGCGAATGGAGGAGAAAATGATCTAGGGAGACAAAGGGGTGCTAAGGGCTTGATGTGTGCTCTTGGGACACCTCTCCCCTCTCTATATAGGTGGAGGGCTGTGGGGAACAGCCCCTCCAATCCTAGGGCCCAGCCAAGGGGGAGGAGGTGGAATCCTAGTCCTCCTCCTTCCCTTCCATACAAATCTGGACTTTCCACCTTCCGAACTGCATGGGCCTTGAGGGACTTGTGCGCCTGGACCAGTAAGGCTATGGAATATCCCCTCAGCCAATGCAAACCTTTGGGATGTCATGGAACCCTTGGTGGACTTCGGGACTCCTTTGGAAGTTTCTGGAACCTTTTGGAAGCTTCTCGGTACAATACTGAAAGAACCCAAAACATTTCCGATAGCCAAAATATGACTTCCCATATATAAATCTTTTCCTCTGAACCATTTAGGGTCTCCTCATGACATCCGAGATCTCATCCGAGAATCTAAAGAACAGTCGGTCACCATAATACATAAGCCAACAATACTATATCGTCACCGAATGTTAAGCGTGCGGACTCAACGGGTTCGAGTATCATGTGCACATGACCGAGACACCTCTCTGGTCAATAACCGATAGAGGAACCTAGATGCCCATATTGGTTCCCACATATTCCATGACGATCTTTATCGGTCGAACCACAATGCAAAGGATTCAATCAATCATGTATGCAGTTCCCTTTGTCCAGCGGTATGTTACTTGCCCGAGATTTGATCGTTGGTATCTCCATAACTAGTTTAATCTCAATACCGAAAAGTCTCTTTACTCATTCTATAATACAAGATCTCATGACAAACTCCTTAGGAACATTTCTTGCAAGCTTCTTGTGATGTTGTATTACCAAGAGGGCCTAGAGATACCTCCCCATCATATAGAGTGACAAATCCCAGTCTGTATCCACGCCAACCCAACAGACACCCTTGGAGATACCCGTAGAGTACCTTTATGATCACATAGTTACGAAGTGATGTTTTATGCACACAAGGAATTCCTCTAGTGCTAGGGAGTTGCATGATCTCACGGTCTTAGGAACATATAGTTTACATGTAGAAAGTTATAGCAATAAACTTAGTGATACGATCGAATGTTATGTTTATGGTTGGGTCTTGTCCATCACATCATTCTCCTAATTACGTGACCCCATTATCAATTTACAACTCATGTATATGGTTAGGAAACCTTAACCATCTTTGATCAACGAGCTAGTGTAGTACAGGCTCACTAGGGTCACAGTGTTGTCTATGTATCCACACATGTATTTGAGTTTCCGATCAATACAATTATAGAATGGATAATAGATGTTTTACCATGAAGAGGGAAATAGGATAATAACCAATTTGTTATTACCTCTAGGGCACATTTCCAACAGTCTCCCACTTGCACTAGAGTCAGTAACTAGTTCACATTGCCATGTAATTCACACCCAATGAGTTCTGGGGTTTGATCATGTTTTTCTTGTGAGAGAGGTCTTAGTCAACGGCTCTGCAACATTCAAATCCATGTGTACTTTACAAATCTATATGTCACATTGTAGATGTTTCTGGCACACTCCACTTGGAGCTATTGCAAATGACTGCTGCACTATACATATCTAGTTTGCGACTCAGAGACATCCAGATTGGTGTCAAAGCTTGCATTGATGTAACCCTTTACGACGAACTCTTTATCACCTCCTAACCAAGAAATATTTCCTTAGTCCTATTTAGGTACCTAAGGATAATATTGACCACTGTCCAGTGATCGACTCCTGGATCACTCTTGTACCCCCTTGCCAGACACGTGGCAAGGCACACATTAGGTGAGGTACACAACAAGGAATACCGTATAGACACTATGCCTAAGGCATAGGGGACGACCTTAGTCCTTTATCTTTCTTCGTGTTCGAGCTTTGAGTCTTACTCAACTTCACACCTTACAACTCAGGCAAGAACTCCTTCTTTGACTCATCCATTTTGAACTCCTTCAAAATCTTGTCAAGTCATGTGCTCTATGAAAGTCTTATCAGGCATCTTGATCTATCTGTATAGATCTTGATGCCCAATATGTAAGAAGCTTTACCCAGGTCTTCCTTTGAAATACTCCTTTCAAACAACCCTTTATGCTTTCCATAAATTCTACATAATTTTTTATCAACAATATGTCATCCACATATACTTATCAGAAATGCTATGGTGCTCCCACTCACTTTCTTGTAAATACACGTTTCTTATATATTTTGTATAAATCCAAAAGCTTTGTTCACCTCATCAAAGTGTATATGCCAACTCCGAGATGCTTGCTCCAGTCCATAGCAGGATCGCTGGAGCTTGCATACCTTTTAGCCTCCTTAGGATCGACATAACCTTCTGGTTGTATCACATAGAACCTTTCCTTAAGGAAACCGTTAAGGAAACATTGTTTTGACATCCACCTGCCAGATTTCCTAATAAAAAAATGGAGCAAATGCTAACATAATCCCAACATACTTTAGCATCACTACGAGCGGGAAAGTATCATCATAGTCAACTCCTTGAACTTGTCGGAAAATTCTTTGCGACAAGTCGAGCTTCGTAAATGGTGACATTACCATCAGCTTTTGTCTTTTTCTTAAAGATCCATTTGTACTTAATGGCCTGTCGGTCATCGGGCAAGTCTACCAAAGTCCATACTTGGTTTTCATACATGGATCCTATCTCGTATTTCATGGCTCCTAGCAATTTGTTGGAATTTGGGCCCACCATCGCTTCTCCATAGCTCGTAGGTTCACTATTGTCTGACAACATGACCTCCAAGGCAGGATTACCGTACCACTCAGGGGCGGTATGTGCCCTTGTGTACCTATGAGGCTCGGTAGTAATTTGCTCTGAAATTTCATGATCATCATCATTAGCTGCCTCTTCACCTGGCGTAGGCGCCACGGAAACATGTTTCTGCGTCGTGCTACTTTCCAACTGAAGTGATGGTTCAACAAACTCATCAAGTTCTACCTTCCTCCCACTCAATTCTTTCGAGAGAAACTCCTTCTCTAGAAAGGATACATTCTTGGCAACAAAGACTTTGCCTTCGGATCTGAGATAGAAGGTGTACCAAATTATTTTCTTAGGGTATCCTATGAATATGCACTTTTACGCTGTGGGTTCGAGGTAATCAGACATAATTGTCGTATCCCCAAACTTTAAGAAATGAGAGCTCAGATTTCTTGCCAAACTATACAATGTCGACTCAATGGACTTAGATGGTTCCATATTTAAAGTGAATGTAGTTGTTTCTAATGCATAAGCCAAAAACTATAGTGGCAAATCTATGACTTAGAGTGCACCATATCCAAAAGAGTACGACTACGATGTTCGGACACACCATTACACTGTGGTGTTCCAAGTGGCATGAGTTGTGAAACAATTTCCACATTGTCCTAAGTTGCATACCAAACTCGTAACTCAGATATTTACCTCCACAACCATATTGTAGACATTTTATCTTCTTGTCACGATGATCCTTAACTTTGCTCTTAAATTGATTGAGCCTTTCAAAATTTCAGGCTTGGTTTCATCAAGTAAATATATTTGTATCTACTCATATCATCTGTGAAGGTAAGATAATAATGATATCCACCATGTGCTTGAACACTCATTGGACTGCATACATAAATATGTATTATTTCCAATAAGTCACTTGCCCGCTCCATCATACCAGAAAATGGGGTACTAGTCATCTTGCCCATAAGGCATGGTTCGCATGTCTCAAGCGATTCAAAATCGAGTGAATCCAAAGATCCATCAACATGGAGCTTCTTAATGTGCTTTACACCAATATGACAGTAGCAGTGCCACAAGTATGTGGTACTATCATTATTAACTTTGCATCTTTGGGCATCAATATTATGAACATGTGTATCACTATGATAGAGATTCAATAAACCATTCACATTGGGTGCATGGCCATAGAAGGTATTGTTCATGTAAACAAAACAACCATTATCCTCTGACTTAAACAAATAATCGTATTGCTATAAACACGATATAATCATGCTCATGCTCAACGCAGACACCAAATAACACTTATTTAGGTTCAACACTAATCCCGAAGGAAGAGGGAGCGTGCGATGGTGATCACATCAACCTTGGAAACACTTCCAACACACACCGTCACCTCACCCTTAGCTAGTCTCCATTTATTCTGCAGCTTTTGTTTCGAGTTATCAGTATTAGCAACTGAACCGGTATCTAATACCCAGGCACTACTTCGAGTACTGCTAAGGTACACATCAATAACATGTATATCAAATATACTTTTGTTGACATTGCCAACCTTCTTATCTACCAAGTATTTTGGTAGTTATGCTACCAGTGTCCGTTCCCCTCACAATAGATGCACTTAGTCTTGGGTTTGGGTTCAACCTTGGGTTTCTTCCCTGGAACAACAACTAGCTTGCCATTCCCAATGTTTCCCTTCTTGCCCTTTCCCTTGTTTAAACTAGTGGTCTTACTAACCATCAACACTTGATGCTACTTCTCGATTTCTACCTTGGCAGCGTATAACAACGCGAATAGCTCAAGGACTATCTTCTCAATCCCTTGCATGTTATAGTTCATCACAAAGCTCTAGTAGCTTGGTGACAGTGACTTGGAGAACTCTGTCAATCACTATCTTATATAGAAGATGAACTCCCACTTGATTTAAGGAAGTGTAGCCCCTAGACATTCTTAGCACATGCTCACCGATTGAGCTATTCTCCTCCATATTGCTAGCAAAGAACTTGCCAGAGGTATCATACCTCTCAACATAGGCATGAGCCTGAAATTCCAATTTCAACTCTTGGAACATCTCATATGCTCCGCGACTTTCAAACTGTCTTTGGAGCCTCAGTTCTAAGCCGTAAAGCATGACGCACTGAACTATCAAGTAGTCATCAGAACGTGTGTGCCATATGTTCACAACATCCACAAACGATGCTTGAGTGGGTGGTACATCGAGCGGTGCATCAAGGACATAAGCCTTCTATGTGGCAATGAGCACAATCCTCAGATCACGGACCCGGTTCGCATAATTTCTACAATAATCTTTCAACTTACTTTTCTCTGGGAACATATCAAAATACAGGGGAGCTACAATGCGAGCTATTGATCTACAACATAATTTGCAAACACATTCTAACTATGTTCATGATAATTATTTCAATTAATCAACTTACTAATGAACTCCCGCTCAAATCAACACCCCTCAGGTTGTCTAAGTGTGACATGATCCAAATCGACCAACCCAAGTCCGATCATCACGTGAGATGAGGTAGTTTCAACGGTGAACATCTCCATGTTGATCATATCTACTATATGACTCATGTTTGACCTTTCAGTCTCCTGTGTTCCGAGGCCATGTATGTACATGCTAGGATCATCAAGTTTAACCCAGGTATTTTGCATGTGTAAAACTGGCTTACACTCGTTGTATGCTAATGTAGAGTCTATCACACCCGATCATTATGAGGTGCTTCGAAACGACGAACCTTCACAACGGTGCATACTTTGGGAGAACACAATTTTATATTGAAAATTTAGTGAGGGATCATCTTATAATGTTATCGACGTCCTAAGCAAAATAAGATGCATAAAAGGATAAACATCACATGGAAATGATACAAGTGACACGATATGGCCCTGGTCATCTTGTGCTTTTGATCTGCATCTCCAAAGCACCGGCATGGTCTCCATCGTCACCGGCATGACACCATGATCTCCATCATCATGTCATCACGTGGTTGTTGCGCCAACTACTGCTAACTCATAGCGATAAAGTAAAGCAAATGACACAAATAACTTAAATACAACTGTATGGCTCCTCCCGGTTGCCATACTCATCGACATGCAAGTCATGATAACTATTACAAAACATGATCATCTCATACATTATATTTATCAAATCACGTCTTGGGCATATCACCTCACACCATGCCCTTCCAAAACAAGTTAGACGTCCTCTACTTTGTTGTTGCAAGTTTTATGTGGCTACTATGGGCAACTAGCAAGAAACGTTCTTCCCTACGCAAAGACACAACGATGATAATCAAGTTCACTTTTAACCTTCTACAAGGACCACCTCTATCAAATCCGATTGCACTAAAGTGGGAGAGACACACACTCGCCAGCCAACTTTATGCAAACAAGTTGCATGCCAGTCGGTGGAACCGCTCTCTTGTACGTGGACAAGTAAGGTTGGTCCGGGCCGCTTCATCCCAAAATACCGTCAAATCAAAATAAGACTAAGGAGGTAAGCAATCTGAACATCAACACCCACAAATACTTTGTGTTCTACTCATGCATATCATCTATGCATAGACCTAGCTCATGATGCTACCGTTGGGGAACATTGCATGGGAAACAAAGAAATTCCTAAGCACACACAAGATCTATCCATGGAGATGCATAGCTACGAGAGGGGAAGTGTATCAAAGTATCCTTGTAGATCTCTAAGAGGAAGCGTATATAACACTATTGATGTAGTCATACATCTTCATGATCCAATCATGATCCGTCTTGATCAAGCGCCAAATGGACAACACCTCCACATTCAGCACACGTTCGACTCGATGAAGTTTCCTCCTCCTCGATCCAGTGAGCGAGGGTGGAGTAGTAGATGGGTTGTCAACCAGCATGACGGCATGATGGAGATGGTGGTGGAGCTATCCTCGTAGGGCTATGCCGAGCGCTACCAAAACCGCAAACGGAGCAGAAAACGATGTAGGGAGAGAGAGAGGGGCACCAAGGGCTTGGTGTATGCTCTTGATGCACCCCTCCCCTCTATATATAGGTGGATGGGAGTGTGTAACAACACCTCCAAGCCCTAGGGTGCATCCAAGTGGGAGGAGGTGGAATCCTAGTCCTCCTCCTTCCCTTCCATACAAGGTGGACTTTCCACCTTTTCCGACTTCATGGGCCTTGAGGGACTTGTGCGTCTGGCCCAATAAGGCCAGGGTATCTCACTTTAGCCCATGCAAACCCTTGGGACGTGGTGGAACCCTTGGCGGACTTTCGGACTCCTACAGAAGTTTCTAGAACCTTCTAGAAGCTTCCCGGTACAATACCAGAAAAACCCGAAACTTTTCTTTTAGCCGAAATATGACTTCCCATACCTCCCCGTCATATGGAGTGATAAATCCCAGTCTCGATCCATGCCAAACCAATAGACACCCTTGGAGATACCTATAGAGTACCTTTATGATCACCCAGTTATGAAGTGACATTTGATACACACAAGGCATTCCTCCGGTGCCAGGGAGTTGCATGATCTCATGGTCTTAGGAAGAGATACTTGACATGTAGAAAGCAGTAGCAATACTTAGCGATACGATCGAATGCTATGCTTACGGTTGGGTCTTTTCCATCACATCATTCTCCTAATGATGTGACCCCATTATAAAATGACAACTCATGTCTATGGTTAGGAAATCTGAACCATCTTTGATCAATGATCTAGTCTAGTAGAGGCCCACTAGGGACATAATGTTGTATATGTATCCACACATGTATCTAAGTTTCAAATCAATGTAATTCTAAAATGGATAATAGACGATTTATCGTGAACAAGGAAGTAGGATAATAACCAATTTATTATTGCCTACAGGGCATCTTTCGAACAGCAACAAGTAACCATATTAATTGAAGTGGAATTCAAATATATATAAAATTCCAATCCAAAACAATTTATCAAATATTCCATAATCATTAGTGAGTCAGGTGGCTAATTAAGTTCAATTAAAATTTAACCAAAATGTTAAAAGGGGTTCGGCTCATTAGTCAGTGCCCCAGGGAGTCATTAGTGGCTAAACTAACAGGGTTTAGCCGACGTTTAACCGCCAATGACCTCACAAGACGATGGAGATCGTCGGAAACTACACTCCAGCGACCATTTGAGAAGCAGAGAGACTCTACACAAAGCACACCCTCACACATCCAACACAGCAAGCGACGACAGTTGGGGTGCACTGCATCGACGACGACGATGACCTGCGGGATGGCCAAAGCTACGGGTTCGAGCGGGACGAGGCTATGAAGCGCTAACGGCTGGGAGAAGCAGTTAGTTGGCCTCCACGGAGCTCCAGGAGCTCAGTTATGTGCTCGGGCGCAGCGTGCGGATGCTCTAGCCACAGCGATGTCATGGCCAGCGGCAGTGAGCTTCGGAAAAGACAGGAAATAAGTAGGGCTCCTGACGAACTTGGATAGAATCTCAACGAGATCGGTGACGATTTGAACAGAGCGAATTGTCGACGGGGATCTTGGTTGCTCGAGGTAGGAGATGATGGTGCTGGTGGTGACGTGGAGCTTTGAGGGAATAGAGCTTCGTCATGGACCTTCACAATGTCGAGGCGGAGCTCTGGGACATTACTGCGGGGCAAGGGGATGGAGGTGTTCACAGTGGTGCTCGCCGGCACTCTTGGAACTCTCTCAGTAGGGAGCACACACTACAGGAATCAGGTACTTTGCCATCCGCCATAGCGGACGGCAAGGGCATGCATGGCAGATGGCAAAGGCTTTGCTGTCTGCCAACAGACGGGTAACCGTCCAGATGAATAAGCTACAGTAAAGGGCGCTTTGCTGTCTGCTGGCAGATGACAAAGATGCTTAGGTTTTTGCTGTCTGCCAGCAGACGGCAACCATGGACGGCACACGTGGCAGCTTACGGCCGTTAAGGGGTTAACGACGTGCTTTGCCATCTGCCAGCGGACGGCAAAGCAACGATTTCTTTGCTGCCCTATGTGGTTTCTTTGCCGTCCGCTAGCAGACGGCAAAGAGGCAAAGTTCTTTGCCGTCTGCCAACAGACGGCAAACAAATCACATAGGCCAACCTAGTTCCACCCCAGGTTGCACACATAGCTGCCACATGGCAGCTTTGCCGTCTGCTGGCTGACGGCAAAGCTCTTTGCCGTCCACCAGTAGACGGCAAAGAGCCTGTATAGTCCCCGTTTTTTCTGTTTTTTCTTAAATTCATTCAATTTCGCAGAATTTCACATATATACATATATACACATTTGAAAATACTTTCAACAAGCATAACAACGCATATACATACCAAATCATATCCCTACCATATGGACATGACCATCCAACACATATATATATATACATACCAAATGAAAAGTCCATATGCAACATATATAGCTAGCCAACATATCCCACAACAAGCATACAATGGTTTCATCCATACATACATATATAGGAAGCAAGTTTCACATTGTTCATCCTACAAAATCAAAACAAAAAGGAAGCACAAGAAGAAGAGTAGACTCCATCAATGCAAGCTTCCTCATCGAAACCAAATATGCAAATTGGGAAAGAAGAAAGTTAGAAGAAGAAGAAGAAGAATAAGAATAAGACTAGAAGAAGAAGACTAGCTAGAAGAAGAAGAAGAAGACTAGAAGAAGAAGACTAGCTAGAAGAACAAGAAGAAGAATTTTTCTTCTCTTTCTTTTTCTCCTCTCCTCTTCTTTATCTTCTTCTTCTTCTAACTAAGGTAGGTAAAATGAAATTTTTAGCTAAGCTAGGTAAAAATGCTAAGTGTAGGTCATTTTAGAGCTAAGCTAGGTAAATAGGTCATTTTGGAGGTTAGTAAGGTTATTATGTCATTTTTACCTAGGTACGCTAATTATGTCATTTTTGAGCTATCCTAGTTAAAATCGGTCATTTTGGAGCTAGGTAAGGATATTTTGTCATTTTGGAGGAAAATAAACTAATGATACGACAGTTTGGAGCTAAGCCAAGGTTATTATGCCATGTTTTTACCTAAGTAAGCTAATTATGTCATAAATGAACTAGCTAAGCTAAGTATAGATCATTATTGAGCTATCATAGCTACTTAGGCCATTTTTGAGCTAACTAAGCATATTTATTCATTTCGGAGGACAAAATGGTAAGTGTACGTCATTTTTGAGCTACCCTAGTTAAAATTTGTCATTTTGTAGCTAGGTAAGGTTATTTTGTCATTTTGGAGGAAAACAAACTAATGATATGACAGTTTGGTGCTAAACCAAGGTTACCATGCCATTTTTTACTTAAGTATGCTTAGTATGTCATAAATGAACTGAAGAAGCTAAGTATAGGTCATTTTTTAGCTAACCTAGTTAGTTATGCCATTTTGAGCTAACTAATCATATTTACTCATTTTGGAGGACAAAATGGCAAGTGTAGGTCATTTTAGAGCTATCCTATTTATAATCGGTCATTTTGGAGGTAGGTAAGGTTATTTTGTCATTTTGGAGGAAAATAAGCTAAGTCTATGTCATTTTGGAGCTAAACCAAGGTTATCATGCCATTTTTACCTAAGCATACTTAGTATGTCATAAATGAACTAAAGAGGCTAAGTATAGGTCATTTTGGAGCTAAATTGGGCATTTCTTAAGCTAAGTATGCATTTGTTAAGCAAAACACTTGGGAAAACTTACCATCATCATGGAGGTGAAGGATCGGTTGGGTTTGCGCCAGGGTGAGACGGAGAAGGACCGGTCGGGGTTGTGACAGATGCAGAAGGATCGGTCGATGCTTGTTGGGAGGCACGCTGCACCAAAGATCATTTGCAATATCTCCTTAGCATGATGCAACTCAAATGTGAATACTAGTAACTAATGACCATTATAATGAAACTCACCGTGGTTGCTATAGCAATATGGGGCATCGACGGAGGGGTCTGACCATTGTTCTGGCACACGGTCTGCACATTTTGTTTTCACGAGTCAGTCATATTAGTTAGTGATGAAACGAATATTACGTGCATGATTTGGCTAATATGCAGGATAAACTTACCACGAGGAGCTCGTATAGGGCCCGGTGAGACACGTCATTCTGGTTCCTCTCCTAATCCAACAGGCTAGCCGTCCTCTCCTCCATGTCCCTCTCCCTCTACGCCGCTTGCCTGTTTGCCTCCGCCAGAAGCTCCTAGGCCCTAGCCTCGATGGAGAGAACCATTGGCCATGGACGAGCCCTTATCTCAGGATTGGAGCTCGTCTGGTGCTTCTTGATCTCCGGGAGAGTTCTAGGACAATGTATCAGTCCATCCCCAATGTCTATCAAGCCATGGGCCTGCCGCCACCAGATATCATCACGAGCTCTGGATCAAAAGGACTCTGGCTCGGGTTGAAGTCCTCCCCTTTCCTCGCCTTCCCCTCATCTTTGTACCTCATGAGCTTGTTGTGGGAGGAGATGTTGCTGAAGCTCTCTGGATGATCGAGGTCATCCTCAGAGAAAGCCTTGGCCTTCTTGTACGAGGCAGTATGGGCCATGGCATAGAGGTCGAACAGTGGTGGCACCTCCTTCTTGTTTTCTCACGCCTAAAAGAGAGGAACAAAATATTAGTTAAGGGCTCAAGCTAGCACGAAGAATTAAATTGCATGAATCATGAAGCAAACCACATACCCAGTGATCCCCGTACTCAAATAGGTTGGAGCTCCCTTGATGGTGTGGCACACCTTTCATTTGGGCACGCTTATCCCTGGCCTTGTTGTGGTCGGCTAGCCATTTGGGAGAGCACCACTCATCCACTAATGCCTCTCAACAGTCCATCCTATCCGCACACCATCTCGGGGGCACCTAAGTTAGACAAGAGAAATTTTAGCGCTACGCCTACGAATCAAATCAAGGAAACTAAGTACAAGGCCTTAAGAATAGATAATTACCTTCATTAACTTCTCCTTACTCATATAATTTTTGCGACACTTCTTCTTGGCCCTCTTAATGTTAGTTGAGGCGTAGTAGTCTCGAATACCCTGCACCCGAGCCACGTGCCATAAGTTCTGAAGTAGGTGCTTGCACTCGGCTATGAGAACAATAGCCGCTTTCGCCTCATGTTCTTGAAGACACCTGTAGAAGGTCTGCAATCAAACAAGACAACACTCATTAGTACAATCACTAGGTGTTGTTGATTTTTAATTCTGTAAAGGAGAAATTACCCCAAACCGACGGATCACAATGTCAGCCACCGTCTTGCATAAGACCACGTCGACTCTCTCCTCCGACGGGGCCGGGGCAGCCATGTACAGCTCCCAGGTCAGTGCTACATGTGGAACCTTACCCTCACCGGGAAACTGGACCTTCCCCGGGAAGTGGTGCCGGAGAAGCACACCAAGGACCTGGTTGGGCCTATGGACACCATGCTCATGTTTCCAACCCCTGCAGTATGACAAGGCCAACACATTAAATATTAATTTGAAGAAACATGAAGGCAAAAGGTTAAAAAAGAGTAAATGCACTTACTTCTCCGTATTAGGCTCAATCAACTACCTCTAATCGCGGGTCGTCGGCACGGGAGGGAGCTTTGTACAACCACGCTGGTAGACCTTCTTGCCCTCCTCAACCAGCTCGCCCTCGCTATAGTTGTCCTCAGACAAGTTGTCCTCGGCACCATCAGCATGGCCACTAGCCTCCCGAGTCACATGGGACGAACACTCTGGGACCGGAGTCTCCTGGGACGAAGGCTCGGTGACCCAAGGCTCGTCGGCCCGAGGCTCAGCGACCGGAGTCCGAGACACGTCCAAGTCAGATGGGTCCACCTAAGACGGAGCACTCCTGTGGTCGGGAGAATCATCTGGGGGTGGTGGCAAGGAAGGTGCAATACCTTTCGTACATCTAGCAACTCTCTTCGTCTTCCCCCGACCTCTCTCAATCGAAGAAGAAGCACCCGCCGATGTGTGCATGCAGTGTACCAGCACTCTCCGGAGTTGCTGGGGTGGAATAATAGCACCCCTCCCAACACGCGCTGAGGAAGGAGGCTCAGAGCGCTCTCGACCCGCGCCCACCATCCGTCAACACCTACAATGACAAAGAGTGAACAAAATTAGTTCAACATAAAAAAATTGAATACCTAATAACATGAACTAATTAATAATTTATATGTACATAATAATAATTGAATACCTGACATTACTAATATTAATCTTCGTCGTCTATATATGCTCTGGGATCAATAAATGCATAATCATCATCACTATCTGTAATGATGTTCTCATCAGCATCATCAATAAATGCATCAACATGTGGAAGGCCTCCTTTATTTAATCGGTCAAGCATTGATAGGTCATCCGCAACAGTAACCTCTTCTTCTTCCGTCTCTTCTTGTTCCGGCTCAAGGGTAAAGTCAGATTCACTGTCGTTGTCTACCTCAATGTTCTGGGGTGAAGTAGAGCGGTTCTTGAAACGTTTTTTTTGGAAACACGTGTTTCTTGGAAGAATTCTCCTTCGTATGTGTCTGGGTTAATGTGAGGTTCATAATCATCTTCATTGAGGGGAAGTGGTCTAAAATGTGGCGGCACATCATAAACGACATCCCAACCATTCAGATTTGGATCCGTTTGGTAGGCCCACGGTAGATAGAAAACTTGGGTCGCCTGTCGAGCCATAATATAGACATCGGGAACATCTAAATGGGTGCTTTGTTTGATTTCGACTAGCCCTATATGTTCATGAGTCCTTCTAGTCTCCTTTGGCTAGAACCAATATCATTTGAAGACTATGACGTTTGGTGGATTTTCACCAAAGAATGTGAGTTCATAAATTGCTTCAACTCTTCCATAATACTCGACCCCTCCTTCGCCGACAGTGGAGACATGACAATTTGTAGACTTTCGATTGGCCATAGATAGCTCTTTGCCAAAAGTACGAAGGCGATACCCGTTGATGTCGTATTTGTCAAATGAACGGACCTTATAGTCAAAACCATTAGCAAATTGTCTCAATTCGGAGTCCATAGACTCTGCATTAGCCTACAAGTTTAATACGAAAGGATTGTTGCATTAGCCGCAAACTAGACGCAGAAATGAAATCGTCTAATGGAAATTACCGTTTGCTTGAACCAAGAGATGAAACCGGGATAGCCGCCTCCATGCTTTGTCAGAAGCTCATACTCTTCGATGGAATCCTTTTGAACCACCACTCCATCTGAGAATTTGGCGACGTATCGACTGTATGACATATCCGGGAATAAGAGCATTTCAAAGGAATTAGAAGTTGTGAAACAATGTACTGAGAACTTACTCAATGTACGGCCGCACTTCTGTTAGGTTGTTGAAGGTATACAACAAAATGGTCCGCCATTCTTTTATCTCCAACGCTATTGCTTTCGAAGGACCGACTAGTGCGAGCTTCCCTTTGAATAGGCTGAGCTTGGATCGACCTTTTTCACGGTCGCCATCATTGTACCGAGGCTTCGTATTATGCAAATGACGGTTCTTGGCTTTGTAGTGTGATCTCACGAATTTTGCCGCCTCCTTAGTAATGAATGCCTCGGCCATCGATGCTTCAACTCTACGTTTATTTTTAAATTTTGCTCGAAGCGTCTTCTGCATCCTCTTAGTTGCGAAGCACCAACGATTTTGCATGGGCCCCCCCAATATTGCCTCTTTGGGAGATGCAAAATAAAATGCTTCATTGGATTAAAGAAGCCTGGTGGAAAGATCTTTTCTAACTTGCAGATCAACTCTGGCACCAACTCTTCCAGTTCGTTTAGCACGTCAGGCAATAGTTCTTTCGCACAAAGAGCACGGAAGAAATAGCTCAGCTCTGCCAGTACTAGCCATTCATCCTCAGGGATAAAGCCACGCAACATCACCGGCATTACCCGCTCAAGCCATATGTGCCAATCATGACTCTTGAGACCAAATATTTTCAATTTGTCAAGACTCGCTCCCCTCTTTAGATTCGCTGCATACCCATCGAGGAACATCAACTGCATTTTCACCCACAAGATCATTTCCCTCATAACTAGCCTTCCAAGATTGAACCATGCCTTTGGCTTCCTCCAGTTCTTCTTTCCTTTCGGTTGTCGAATGTTTTGTAACGGTCTATCACATAGAGCCTCCGGATCGACTCTAGCCTTAGGATTATCCTTCGACTTCCCCTCTATGATGAACAATGTATGAAAAAGGGCCTCTGTGATATTCTTTTCAGTGTGCATCACATCGATGTTGTGTGGGCAAAGGAGGTCTTTAAAGCAAGGCAAATCCCACAAACATATCTTGTGAGTCTAGGCGTGTTCCGTATTATACCCTTTGAAATACCCTGGACGATTTGGATCCGGCTCGAGAGCGTTTATCTGTTCTAGGATCTGTTGGCCTGTCAACGCAGGTGGTGTAGTGTTTTTGACAACTCTACCTTTGATGAAATTCTTCTTGTCTTTTCTGAACTTATGGTCAGGATCCAGGAACTTTCTATGCATGTCAAAGCAAGAAAACTTGCGACCCGCCTACAGCCAGTGGAACTCAAGAGCTGCCTTGCATGTGGGGCATGGAAACCTTCCATGCACACACTTGCTAACGAATAACACATACGCTGGCAAGTCATGCGACGAGTACATGTGCCACACATGCATTTTCAAGTTCTTTTTGGTAGTGCCGTCATATGTCTTGATCCCATTATCCCAGGCTTCTTGCAATTCATCCTTAAGAGGCTGCATGTACACATTCATATTCTTCCCCGAATATTTGGGCCCTGGAATTATCAACGTCAGGAAAATGTTCTTTCTTTTCATAATCTCTCTGGGGGGAGATTGAGTGGAATGAAAAATACAGGCGAACAACTATATTGTGCTACCATCATACCACACACATTGAACCCATCCGTGCTTTGGTTGATTGCCTCTTGTGGACGTTTTGGTGGATGAACTGCTACAGTGTGTTTGAGCCTCGCGAGGGGGCTCAAGGTGTGTTTTTGGCTCTCTGCCTTGTGGTGGTGAGTTGAGTGGCTAAGTGTCCGATCGTATCGGGTTCCCCTCTATGGTGTGACCTAGCTCCTATATATAGCGATGGCCTGAGTCCTCTTCCCTTATCACCAAGGCGAGAAGGGATCCCACAACGGCCAATTTTGAAGGGGGACAGGAGTACATCCGTGCCGTGTCCAAAGGCGGTCTTCGCCTGCAAAGTAGCTGATGGTGATGCAGTGGTAGACTCGGCAATGACATCCGCCCTACGGGGCTGGTGGTCGTGGTCTTGTTGCACCAGAAGGGAAACCTTTGGGAGGCGCTTTGGGAACCTGCGTATGTCATTGATCCCTTTGCAACTAAGAGGAAACTGTGCCGCCTGGCGCGTTGGCGCCTGCCTGTCCTTCCTTGCGTTTCACCCTGGGCATTTGGGTACCCTAACCCATTACCCGAAACCGAACCGAACCAAATTACCCGAATTGTCGGGTAATTCGGGTATTAGATTAGGGTTCGGTTCTCATTTCTTGGCTATTCGGTTTTTGGGTTAGGGTTTGGGTTTCAGTCTAGAAAACCCGAAATACCCATACTACCCAAATTATTCATACTATCCAAATTATTCATCATATTATTACATTGTCATGTTAACCATACTAGCTAAAATAGCCATACTATCCGAAAACACATACTCCCTCCGTCCCAAAATAAGTGTTGTTGGTCTAGTACAAAATTTGTACTAACTTAGTACAAATTGTGCGACACTTATTTTGGGACAGAGGAAGTACTACCCAAATTATTCATATCAAAAGTTGATGTGTGCTCCAAATATTTTGGGTTTTTTAGGTACCTGAATTACCCCGAACCAAAATTTTGGTTAATTTGGGTTCGGGTATTTTTTTTTGGGAGAAAAAGTTTTGGTTCCCATTTGTAAATACCCGAATTACCCATAAACCAAACGACCCAAACTGAAATAACAAATACCCGAACGCCCAGGATGACTTGCGTCACCCTTGATTCCTAAGGCTGGGCCTTGCATAGAGACTGAGGAGGCCCATCCTTGCCGGTCTTGACGCCGTTCATCCTCGCGAGCCCTGAGTCCTCGCGAGGGCCTTATCTTGAGTAGTGTCGCACCAGGCCTCACCTGGCTGACGAAGTGGGCCATATCCTAGGCCGTATGCGGGCAGGACTGGGTACCCCCGTTCTCAGAACACCGATAGTAGCCCCCAAGCCCGAGGCACGATCGAGCTAGCTTCAGGGCGAAGCTTTGAGGATGGCCCAAAGCACCATGGGCCCCGAACGCCTGGGTCCAAGCTTCACACATGTCAGACCCAGAGGGGCCTAAGCCCGCCTTTCCTCCGCGCCAGCTCAGCTGCCGCCTGGTTTGTTAAATTGCTTGACGCACACAGCCAAGTCGCCCTTGCTCCTTGTCGATCTCACCGTCGGTCTTCCCTCTTCTGCTGTCTTCGCCCCGTCTATTGAGTCGCTACATGCGCGGCCCCGCCCCTCCACCATGGTTTCCAAGAAGAAAGAGGGCGAGGGTCCGAGGGTGCCGACCAGCGCATTCGCACCATTGCCCGGCCTGGGCCGGACTTTGGTGGTGAACCTATAGGAGTTGGAGAAGGTTCAGCTAGTGGTCGCCGCCGGCTCAAACGAATGGGGGAGACCGAAATCTGGCCAGGCTCGCGACCTTGGGGTGAGCTTGAAGCTTCCGCTGTCCCTCTCCATTTTGATGCCCTTCTCTCGGGCCTGTTGCCACCATTCTCTGACTTCTTCTCCACTGTGTTGTCGCATTATCAGATCCATGCGCTCCACCTTGACCCTAGCTCCCTTGTCTTCTTTTCGGCCTGAGAGTTCTTGTGCGAGGCCTTTTTCGGCATTGTCCCTTTCGTGGCCCTGCTGCACTCCTTAAGCTGACCTCGAGGGAACAATTCTCTGGGTGTGTGTCCTTGAGAGCGGCCGATTCGCTAACCGGAGGGGCACTTGATGCGGGGTCTCCCCAGAGGCCGGAGGGTTTTGGCGGCAGTGGGTGTACATCAATACCATCTGGGCCAGTCCTTTGTTCCATCTCCCGCTATCTCCCGCAGTGCCGCACCAAGGGTGGGCGCGCGAGGAGCTCACTAACCCTCGACGCGCGCGTGTCTTGGACAAGCTGGAGAGGCTGAAGGGGGCAGGCGTGACGATGGCGATGGTGGTGCAGGAGTTTGTGTGCCGACGAATCGCCCCCCTGCAGCGCCATTCACGTCCGATGTGGCCCTTCAGCCCCCCCCCACAATGCCATTAGAATCCAGGCCTCGTCCCTCTCCCTGGACGTGCTGTGCGAGTTGCTCCGCCGCCTGACCGGTGGTGAACCTGATGAGATTCCTCGGGGCATCCTCCCCTTGTACAACTACAAGGGCTGAGAAGCCCTTGTGCTGAAGATGCCACGTTTTGACGAGTGGGGGCTCCTTCCTCCCAAGAGTGCTGCTCCTCCCGAGGCTGAAATCAGGCGCTCTTCTCTGGACGTTCCTCCGGTCCCCGCCTTGGGCCAACCCGGAGAGGGAGGTGTCCCCCAGCTAACGATTGGGGATGCCGTCCTTACTTCCGAGCGCGCGGCACCGATCGTTGGCTCGTCATCCCCTAGCTACTGATCACCGGAAAAGGAAGGCGCCCACGGGCGATCGCCTCTCGCCACCTTGGGCGCCGTCGAAGAAGTGGGTCACCTTAGATGAGTAAGTGTCACATCACCCAATGTCCTCCCTCGGTGTTCTTCTTCTAGTCTTGAGTTTTGAAGGCTTCCTGACAATGAGGGAGAAGTCTATTCGATGTCGTCCGCCCCCGTGACCACCGAGCTTCCCGCGACTTCGCCTTCCATTGGCCACGAAACTCTGCTCGCCGCCTCACTCTCGATCATGATTGCTTGTTTTTCGGGAGGGCCTAGGTGGGAGCCCCCCGTGATCTTTTTCACTCGCGGTCTTTGTCTTCCCGTAATGGAGTGGCTTCCCCCATTGGTGCCCTTCCTTGGAGATACGCCACGTGCCGTCTATGGACCCCCTCTGCCTGATGTCGTGGGGCTTCAGGGGGCATGATGTTCTTCCGGGGTGGCTTCGGGGGAGCCCCCAGCCCCGAGGGAAACGTCCAGGCCGGGCGGCAGCTCGCACACCTCCCCTCCCTCCTTAAGGGGAAGAGGAGCCCGGCTGGGCCCTCGGGCTCGCGAGCGACCCGGGGGGGGCATGCTACAGGGTTTGCTCCATACTGCAGCGAGGGCGCTGGAACGCTTGGGAGTGAAACTCGCCCGTAGTGACGCTCACCTGAAGACGGAGCGTCAGCGCCTAGCACAGGGATGGTGCCGCCTGGAGGTCACGGTGAACCTCGGGCGCCTACAGAACGAGCGTGCTCGTGCTGAGGTCGGGGAGTCCATTTATGCAATGGTGGAGGCCCGAGAGTGTGCCCTTGCCGAAGGTCAGGAAGCTGACTGTCGGCGCAAGGCCTCGGAGGAATGCCTCGATGAGCTTCAGGCCTTCAAAGATCCGGGCACGGACAGCTGCGTCATATGGTGTGGCTCCAGAGTTCCACCTTACTGTCATGAATCCTTGTGTGCCTCCTAACACGATGGCGATGGAGGCATTGGAGTAGAGCTTGGAGGAGGAGAGGCTGGAGACAAGGGACCGCTAGTCGTTGCTTGCTGACGAGTCCCTTGCCTCCCACGAGGCAAGGTTCCAGGAGGTGGTCAACGGCAAGGTGGTTGGGGCTTGGTGCTCCCTTGTCCCGGACAATCACGCGAAGCCGCAACTCTAGGAGTCTTGATTCCGCGAGCAACATGATTCCCTGAAAGGCGAGGTTAAGTACCTCAACAAGAGGTTAGATCAAGCGGAAGGGCGCCGGCGCGCCGTGATGGAAGCTCAAGCCGCTGCCGAAGCCAAGCTGGCTTTCCTTTACAACCAAGTAAATGGTGTGGCTTCCCTGGCGAAGAAGACTTTGGATGAGGTGGCCTGGGCTCGCGGCCTCCAGCATATGCGCTCTCACATGTTCTAGTCTCTGAAATTGAGGGCCAAGCGGGCCTTGGACGACATTTGCGGTGCGAGCATCTCAAGCCCTTTGGTTCCGGACGACGTCGGTTACCTAGGCTTCTTTTCCATGTTGTGGAGCGCCTTGAGCTGGGCGCGGAGAAGACTCACGCGGTGGTGGAGGAGAAGAGCCATGACCTCCTCGCGCAGGTGATACGTCTCCAACGTATCTATAATTTATGAAGTATTCATGCCATGTTTACAATAATTCTATATGATTTTACTGGAACTAACCCAGACTGATGCTATTTTCAGTAGAACTACCGTGGTGTTGTTTTTGTGCAGAAATAAAAGTTCTCGGAATGAGCTAAAAATTTATGGAGAATAGTTTTGTAAAATATAAAAAATACTAGACCAAAGAGTCACCGAAGAGAAAGGCCGAGGAAGCCACAAGCCACAGGGGCGCGCACCCTGGCTTGTGACTTCCTCGTGGACCCCCTGGACTTGTTTCAGCCGCCACAAACTCTTATAAATAGAGGAACCCCCGAAAGGAATCTAGATCGGGAGTTCCGCCGCCGCAAACCTCCAGAGCCACGAAAAACCAATCGGGAGCCCGTTTCGGCACCTTGCCGGAGGGGGGAACCATCACCGGAGGCCATCTTCATCATCCCGACGCTCTCCATGACGAGGAGGGAGTAGTTCACCCTCGGGCTGAGGGTATGTACCATTAGCTATGTGTTTGATCTCTCTCTCTCTAGTGTTCTTGAGATGGCACGATCTTCATGTACCGCAAGCTTTATTGATATATATGAATCATATGGAGTTTTCCCCTCTCTATCTTGTTGTGATGAATTGAGTTTTCCCTTTGAAGTTTTCTTATCGGATTGAGTCTTTAAGGATTTTAGAACACTTGATGTATGTCTTGCGATGGGATATCCGTGGTGACAATGGGACATTCTATTGACCCACATTATGTATGTTTTGGTGATCAACTTGCAGGTTTCGTGACCTTGGGAATCTATGCATAGGGGTTGGCACACATTTTGGCTTGACTTTCTGGTAGAAACTTTGGGGCACTCTTTGAAGTTCTTTGTTTTGGATTGAATATGATGAATCCGAAATTATGTGATGCATATCGTATAATCAAGCCCATGGGTACTTGTGGTGACATTGGAGTATAAGGGTGACATTAGGGTTTTGGTTGATGTGTATGTTAAGGTGTTATTTTAGTACGAACTCTAGGGCTGTCCGTGACACTTATAGGGATAACTCATAAGATTGATTAGAAAAGATAACTTTGAGGTGGTTTCGTACCCTACAATAATTTCTTCATTAGTTCTCCTCTATTTGTGACTTTGGAGTGAACTCTTTGTCACACGAGAGGTACTTACATATGATTCAACTATGCCAATATTGTTGAGAGAAATTGCACTAGTGAAAGTATGGACCCTAGGCTTTGTTTCCAAGCATTTATACAACATTTTTCTCATTGTTTACTATTTGTTACCTTGCTGTTTTTATATTTTCAGATTACAAAAACCTATATCTACCATCCATATTACACTTGTATCCCCATCTCTTCGCCGAACTAGTGCACCCATACAATTTACCATTGTATTGGGTGTGTTGGGCACACAAGAGACTCTTTGTTATTTGATTGCAGGGTTGTTTGAGAGAGACCATCTTAATCCTACAACTCCCACGGATTGATAAACCTTAGGTCATCCACTTGAGGGGAAATTGTCGCTGTCCTACAAAACTCTACGCTTGGAGGCCCAACACGAGTCTACAAGAATAAGGTTGTGTAGTAGACATCAGCAGGCGGCCTCGCGCGTCTTCAGCCACCTCCTTTGCCTTGACCCGCATTTCGACTTCGGCGCGCTGCTCGGGCTGATACCTGAAACAATGTGCATTTCCCTTGCCGAGCGGGTAAGTAACCACATAGAATACCTGATAGCGGAGTTTTTCTCTGGTGAAGCCAAAGACCAGGCCATGGCCGTGTTGCTCGGGGCCATCGATGGGGGCGATGGCGAGGGCAGCAATGTCTACGTGTCCCATTGAGCGGTCTTTTCTTTCCCCAGCAGGGTCATGTATGTGGCCTAATGGCAACTTTGTATGCACTTTTGAGAATTACCCTAGAACTTTCTTTTGAACAACGAGGTGTGCTGCGCCGAGCCTCCTTTCCTGCATGTGCATTGGGTTGGCAGACCTTTCGACACTATGCATCTAAGGCCCCAGTCGCGCTCATTTCCCTACCGCCATGGCTGCGTCTAGCCAAGGACACACGCATAGGTTGAGGCCTCGACACCCTTGATGCCGGTCAGATCACCGAGGATGGCATCGAGGATGCCAAGTGGCAATATGACCGGTAAGTCTCCCGAGGCACGCTTTTCAGGAACCCCCTTCGAAGCTCAAGCTGCTCTACATTGTCAGGTCCCAGTTCCGTGCATTTTCCTACCTCCATGGTGTACGACCGGATAACCTAAGATACAACCACGGGGTGGGGCCCCAACACCCTCGATGTCGGCCGGTCACCAAGGATGGCATCAAGGCTACCAAGTGGCTTTATGACCGGTAACTTTCCTGAGGCGCATTGCTCAGGGGCCCCCTCCGATGCTCGAGCGCCCCTCACTCCACTCCATTGGGTTCTTCCTTAGGAGGCCCAAGCACTAGGGCTACCTGAGACTCTATGCTGTGGCACCGCACTGCAGTGAAAGCCCCCTGGCGAGGGTCGACTGCCCAAAGGTGCGAGCCCCTAAGGCGACAGGAGCTCGCCACCGAGCCCCATGGGGATTCATGGTGGCCTCAAGAACATGGCGCCTTGTGAAACGCCAATCAAAGAAGAAGGTTGAAGACCGGTAAAATGATAGAAATAAGAGAAAACGTCCACGCCCCTTTTCCTTAAAATTTAAAGTTCTGAACACTTCAAAATTAATTCCCAAAAATGGCATTTCTAACACAGAAAGAAATAAGCAAACGTCGCGTTCGGCAACTAGCCTAGTCTTCGTCTTCCCCCAATGCTGAGCATAGGGCATCCACATTGCATGGGTATAGCCATTGATGGGTAGTGTTGACTTCTCCACCAGCATGGAGTTGTGGCTACCACATCGTGTGGGTGGGAACCCCTCCGCATCCTCGGGGCGGTTCTGGGTGTATACAACCCGCTCATTATTATGTGAGAGTGTCACGTGTTGGTGAAGTAGGTCCGGCTCCGGACGGGACCCCAGGTGTAGGGGTAGCCCCCCACACCCCAGGGCCCATGCCCGGGCATCACCGTCATAGCGGAGGGGTAACCCCGCACCGCGGGCCGGGCCTGGCGAGACCCGTCCGCTGTGGGCGAGGTCGGCATCTCGGGTGGTGCCCCAGCGCGCCTTGCTAGGGTGCCCCGTCTCCCCTTGCAGGTGCTCGCGGCCTAGCCCCAGTGCGCCTCGTTGGGCCTGGGGACATGGGTGAGTACAGGATCACCCGCTGGTGACCAAGCGGCACCCGGCTCGGAGACATGGGCTTATGTTCCACCCTCCATGTCCAAGCGTGCCTTCACACGCCTTGGGGACGGGGCAACGTGAGCTACCGCTGGTCCCCAGGTTGGGATCATCCGGCCCAGAGACATGGGCATGTGTTCCACCCTCCGTCTCCAAGCTAGAGCCACTAGGCCCAAGAACGGCGGTGGGTGTCCCCCCGCCTCCGTTCCCGGGCCAGTGACCCCTGGTCCCCAGACCTAGATGAATACTCACAATAGCTCCCTGCCAGCGAGGGTGCCCCGTGAGGGTGCTCGCGTCGGTCACCCTCACGAAGCTAGTTGCTTGAGCAACTCTCGCGAGGCTGCATGCGCCATCCCTCAGGAGAACCATTCATGAAGCCATGTGTGTACCTCCCGCGGTCGCGATACCGGTGTTGTCTTATCCTCTGCTCGGACGCTCGTCAATAAGGTCGGTGTAGAGTTGCCCGAGCCCTCGGGCACCCGCGTAGCTGAGTCTCATGTCTTCCTCCCTAACTCCATGGGAAACGTCAAGGGGCGTGAGGGGGCATGTGCCTAGCATGGGTTCCGCCTCCCATCGGTGCCCAATGGTGCCCACGTTCAGCTCCCACGACTGTGACACCCTGGGCCAAGCACCCAGCGGGCGTGGGCCGCCACGGACGTCCCGGGTGCGCCCGTGCGGCTCGAGCACTGGTTCTGTCGGTTGAGCGAGTTCTTGGGCGCGAGCCCCGTTGAGGTACATCGGGGCCGCGTGAGTGGTTGTGACACGCCCGAGGGCATATCTGGCCCAAGCATCACATCGAGCTCGTGCCACACGGTGGCGCCGCAACTCGTGCGCCATGAGGAGTGTGACGTGCTTGTGCGTCAGGTCTTGGCAGATCCGGAAGGGATGTGTTGCACCCCTAGTGTGGGGGAGAGCTAGGGCGGTAGGGGCTTGCCGCGTGGTTGGTGAAGGGGGTAGCCCCCGATGCCCGTTAATGGCCTGGCTAGTGAAGGGACTCGCCGACAGAGAGGCGGTATGACGTGGTGCTCGGAGGCCCACCGACGCTGCCCGTGCCAGGTGGACATCTTGGTGCTCGGCTCGGGCCTGTCGTCCCTTTGCCATGAGCGCGGCGAGCGGAGGTGAGGTGAGGCTCAAGGCAGGCTTCGACACGCCCCCTACCTGGCGCGCCAAATGTCAGATTTCGGGCTCCGCAAAACCCTTAAGGTTCGAACACAGGGGTATGTGCAAAGGTTTCCCTGCAGCCTCACGTAACCTAGCTCGCTAGGTGATGGACAGAATGGCGAATTCGTTCAGTGACGAGGAAGAAGATGAACATGGCAGTTTACCCAGGTTCGTGTCGCTGCGGAGCATAATACCCTACTCCTGCTTTGGTTGATTTCCTCTCGTGGAGGTTTTGGTGGATAAACTGGTACAGTGTGTTTAAGCCTCGCGAGGGGGATCAAGGTGTGTTTTTGGCTCTCTGCCTTGTGGTGGTGAGTTGAGTGGCCAAGTGTCCGATCAGATTGGGTTCCCCTCTATGGTTGACCTAGCTCCTATATATAGCGGTGGCCTGAGTCCTCTTCCCTTATCACCAAGGCGAGAAGGGATCCCACAACGGCCAATTTTGAAGGGGGACAGGAGTACATCCATGCCGTGTCCAAAGGTGGTCTTCGCCTGCAAAGTAGCTGATGGTGATGCAGTGGTGGGCTCGGCAGTGACATCGGCCCTGCGGGGCTGGTGATCATGGTCTTGTTGCACTAGGAGGGAAACCTTTGGGCAGCACTTTGGGAACCCGCGCATGTCCTTTCTCCCTTTGCGCCAAACAGGAAACCATGCCACCTGGCATGGTGGCGCCCGTGTGTCTTTCCTTGTGTCACCCTTGACTCTTGAGACCAAGCCTTGCATAGTGATCTCCGCCCCTCAGGATGGGGGGGCTGAGGAGGCCCATCCTTGTCGGTTGTCACTCTAGCAACCCATCATCTACTTATTACTTCCCAATGCCTTCCCCTAGGCCCAAATAATGGTGAAGTGTTATGTAGTTGACGTTTACATAACACCACTAGAGGAGAGACAACATACATCTCATCAAAATATCGAACAAATACCAAATTCACATGATTACTTCTAACAAGTCTAATCCCATGTGCTTAGGAACAAACATAACTACTCACGAAACATGTTCATGTTCAAGATCAAAGGAGTAATAATTATCCTAAAGGATTTTAACATATGATCTTCCACCAAGCAAACCAACTAGCACCAACTACAAGGAGTAATCAACACTACTAGCAACCCATAGGTACCAATCTCAGGTGTTGAGACAAAGATCGGATACAAGAGATGAAATAGTGTTTGGAGAGGAGATGGTGCTGGTGGAGATGTTTATGGAGATTGACCCCCTCTTGATGATAGGATCATTGGTGATGACGATGGCTTCGATTTCCCGCTCCGGGAGGGAAGTTTCCCTAGCAGAACAACCCTGCCGGAGCTCTAGATTGGTTCTGGCCAAGTTCTGCCTCGAGACGGCAGCGCTTCGTCCCGAAAGCTCTCTCTTGATTTTTTTTCCATGTCAAAACGCTTCATATAGGAGAAGATGGGCGTCGGAGGAGCCACTGGGGCCCCACAAGCTTGCTAGGTGCAGCCAGGGGGTGGCCGCGCCTAGTAGGCTTGTGGCCTGCAGGTGGCCCCCCACTGGTTAATTCTTGTGCCAGTATTTGTTATTAAATCCAAAAATATTCTCCGTAAATTTTCAGGACTTTTGGAGTTGTCTAGAATAGGTATCTCAAATTTTCTCATTTTCCAGTCCAGAATTCTAGCTGTCGGCATTCTCCCTCTTCATGTAATCCTTGTAAAATAAGAGAGAAAATGCATAAGTATTGTACCATAACGTGTAATAACAGCCCATAATGCAATAAATATCAATATAAAAGCATGATGCAAAATGGATGTATCAACTCCCCCAAGCTTAGACCTCGCTTGCCTCAAGCAAAAGCCAAGATCGATGAATATGTCCACATGTTTAGAGATAGAGGTGTCGATAAAATTAAATATGGACATGAGGGCATCAAGATCAACTTTAGAATAGCAATACTCATTGTATGAGATTCTTTATACTAGATTAACAATTCATTCACAAGATAAAGTATGAAACAAGAATTCTATTGACAACCAACAAACTATGATCTCAGTCATTGAAGCAATTGATAATTAATCATAACATCGGAAACAGTCAATATAAGAGCTTGTAAAGCAAATCCACATACTCAATCATCTTTTAATCTTTCACAATTTCTAGCACCCATGCGGTACCCACGAGATCAAAGCTTCAATCGAACACAAAGAAGGATATGGGCTTGTAGTTTTGTAACTATTCACCTCAAGGGTGATGTCAACAATAATAACTCATGATCACCCACATCCGAGTGGATATATAAGTCTAGATCATTCCCCAACACATAATGCTTGCCAAGAGAGATGAAATATAGGAATTGGTTAAGACCACCATGACTCTTGCATAAAGGTAAGTTCTAAAAGGTAAAAGTAACAGATAGGCCCTTCGCAAAGGGAAGCAGAGGTTATCATGCACTTTTTTGGATGCACAAACTCTTAGTGCAGAGGAACGCAGCGTTGTATTGCCCTTTGTGATAGCTACCTTTATTATGCAGTCTGTCACTTTTATTTCTTCACTATCACAAGTTTGTACAACGCTTATTTCCCTTACAATAAAAGATCACACATATTTAGGAGCAATTTTTATTGCCTTTTGCACCGATCAGAACTTCCTTAAAGGATCTTATTCAATCCATAGGTAGGTATCGTGGACTCTCATGCAAAACTAGGCTAAGGTGTTTGGATGCACAAGTAGTATCCCTACTTAGTGCGGAGGTTTTGGCTAGTATGAGGTGGAATCAAGCACTACATGTTGGAGGATCTAAAACCATATAACTTCTATCCAGAGGCAAGCAAACGTAACCTATTATGTTGTCTTCCTTGTCCAACATCAACTTCTTGGCATGTAATATTTTAATGAGTGGTCACAATCATAAAATATGTCCAAGGTAATATATTTATATGTGAATCACTCTTTCTTTATCACTTCCTTTCAATTGCACCGATGACTAATTACTATGTTTGTTAACTCCCAACAAATTTCAATCAACATACTTTTTATATGTGAAGTCATCACTCCCCATAAGATCATTATGTATACTCTTTGCTTTTATTCTTTCATTCTATATTCATTACTTTCAAGAGCATAGTGATCTAGCAAAGCCCTCTCATCAAAACTACTTTTTATTATATAAGTCTTGGACTTGCTTACATAAGGGGAGCAAAAGCAGAAACTAAAAGGTAGATCATACTAAAAATTTTATTCTACTAGATCAAAACAAAATAAAAAGGATCGAACTAGGAAAGATAAGAAAAAACAAAAAAGGAAAAAGGTGTGATGTGATACGATACCGGGGCACCTCCCCCAAGCTTGGCACAAGCCAAGGGGAGTGCCCATACCCATGTGCTCAAATGTCCTTCTTCGAAGGTGATGGTGGTGGAGTTGTTGATGAGGACGGAAGCTTGTTCAATTTAATCTTAAGCATTAAATTTTGTTCCCTTTGGTCATCTACTTCCTGATCGAGCTTCAATATCCTTTGACATTATTCTTCCTTGCTCTCCCGCAGAAAACGAGAATGGATAAATCGAACTTTGGATTTTGTCCTTGCATTTTGGAGGCTTGATTTCCTGAACTCCACGTGCGTGACTCCCAGTTGAAGCATAGGAGTCTCTTCTTCATCCGAGCTTTCTTCTCTGTACTTGTCTTCCTGTTCCTCTCCGAGATTAGTCCATACGGATCTAGGTCCCCATAGAGCTTGGGATTGGCAAGATAATGCGATATGTAGCTCTCCCCATCGGATTCTTGGGACGACATCTTTCTCTAAATCTGCTGCAAAACAGCTCAAAACGAAAACAAGAGGTATTGTTGTGATACGAAATTCGAAACCTTCAGGAGATTATATAATGAATTTTTGCCGACCCGAAGGGGTGTTCCACAAGAAAACGGAGTTCGGGGGCGCACAGGGTGGTGAAAAGCCCCCTAGGCGCGGCCAGGGGGTGGCGGCGCCTAGCAGGCTTGTCGCTTCCCCGTGCGTCCTTCAGACTGCTTTTTTATTTTCCTAATTTTTTGAATATTCCAAAACTGAATAAAATTAATATTGGGAAACTTTTGGAGTCGGTTTACTTACCGTACCATGTACCTATTCCTTTTCAAAGACTGAAACGTTCTGGTAAGTCTCCCTAATATGCTCTTCGGGAGTTATGGTATTGATAACATTGGTTTCAACATTAATGGGAGTACCTGAAATATAGTGTTTGATTCTTTGCACGTTTAACACCTTTGGATTTGTGCCTTCGGTCTTTCTGATCTTGATGGCACCGGAGTGATATACCTCGTCAATGATGTATGGTCCTGCCCATTTAGAGAGAAGTTTTCCTACAAAAAATCTTAACCGAGAATTGTATAGCAAGACATGATCACCTACATTGAATTCACACTTTTGTATCCTTTTATCATGCCATCTCTTAACTTTGTCTTTAAAAAACATGGCATTATCATAGGCCTAGGCTCTCCATTCATCAAGTGAGCTAATGTCAAATAACCTCTTCTCACCAGCAAGTTTGAAATCATAGTTGAGCTCTTTGATTGCCCAATAAGCTTTATGCTCTAGCTCTATAGGTAAGTGACATGCTTTACCATAAACCATTTTATACGAAGACATACCCATAGGATTCTTGTAAGCAGTTCTATTAGCCCAGAATGCATCGTCAAGTTTCTTGACCAATTCTTCCTAGATCTATTAACCGTTTTTTGCAAGATCAATTTAATTTCTCTATTGTTTAATTCTACTTGACCACTAGACTGAGGATGATAAGGGGATGCAATTCTATGATTAACATCATACTTAGCACTCAATTTATGGACAACACCATGAATAAAATGTGAACCACCATCAGTCACTAAATATCTGGGGACTACAAATCTAGGGAAAATAACTTCTTTAAGCATCTTAATAGAGGTGTTGTGATCAACACTACTAGTTGGAATAGCTTCTACCCACTTGGTAACATAATCAACAGCAACTAATATATGAGTATACCCGTTGGACGTTGGAAAAGGTCCCATATAATCAAAACCCCAAACATCAAATGGTTTAATAACAAGAGAGTAATTCATAGGCATTTCTTGACGTCTACTAATATTGCCAATTATTTGACATTCATCACAAGACAAGACAAACTTACGAGCATCCTTAAAGATAGTAGGCCAATAAAAACCAGATTGCAATACCTTATGTGCAATTCTATCTCCAGCGTGGTGTCCTCCGTAGGCCTCAGAATGACATTTGTGTAGGATCTGTTCCTGTTCATGCTCAGGTACACAATGTCTAATAACACCATCTCCTCCTTCTTTATAAAGGTGTGGGTCATCCCAAAAGTAATGTCTTAAATCATAGAAGAACCTTTTCTTTTGTTGGTATGTGAAACTAGGCGGTATAAATTTAATGACAATGTAATTAGGATAATCAGCATACCAAGGAACATTACGAGAAGCATTTATGATAGCCAATTGTTCATCAAGAAAGCTATCATCAATAGGTAGTGGGTGACCAAGAACATTCTCTAACCTAGACAAGTTATGTACTACGGGGTTATCAGCACCTTTTCTATCAACAATATGCAAATCAAATTCTTGTAGCAGAAGAACCCACCGAATAAGTCTAGGTTTAGCATCTTTCTTTTCCATGAGATATTTAATAGCAGCATGATTAGTGTGAACAATTACTTTAGAATCAACAATATAGGGTCTAAATTTATCACAAGCAAACACATCTACTAAAAATTCCTTTTCAGTAGTAGCATAGTTTCTTTGAGCATTGTCTAGAGTTTTACTAGCATAATGAATAACATTTGATTTCGTATCAACTCTTTGTCCTAGAACAACACCAACGACATAATCACTGGCATTGCACATAATTTCAAAGGGTAAGTTCCAATCAGGTGGTTGAACAACAGGTGCAGAAATCAAAGCATTCTTGAGAATTTCAAAAGCTTCTACACAATCATCATAAAAAACGAATGGGACATATTTTTGCAATAGATTAGTGAGAGGCCTAGAAATCTTAGAGAAATATTTACTAAATCTCCTATAGAAACCAACATAGACAAGGAAACTTCTTATACCTCTGATAGTTGTAGGACACGGTATTTCTTTAATAGCATCAAATTTACCCTTGTCAACATCAATACCTCTTTCGGAAATTTTATGTCCCAAGACAATGACTTAATTGACCATAAAGTGCCACTTCTCCCAATTCAAGACAAGATTAGTTTCCTCACATATCTGCAAAAGTCGATCAAGGTGGCTCAAACAATCATCAAAAGAAGTTCCGTAAACGGAAAATCATCCATGAAAACCTCAACAATCCTTTCACGAAAATCATAGAATATAGCAGTCATGCATCTTTCAAAGGTAGCAGGTGCATTGCATAAACCAAAAGTCATACGTGTATAAGCAAAGGTGCCAAAAGGGTAGGTAAAGGTGGTCTTCTCTTGGTCCTCTTTTGACACAGGTATTTGAGAGAAACCAGAATAACCATCTAGAAAGCAGAAATGTGTGCGTTTGGATAATCTTTCTAGCATTTGATCAATGAAAGGTAGAGGGTAATGATCTTTTCTAGTAGCTTTATTTAATTTCCTAAAATCAATTACCATTCTATATCATGTAACAATTCTCTATGGAATCAAGTCATTTTTATCATTAGGAACTACGGTAATACCCTTTCTTAAGGATGCAATGAACAGGACTAACCCATCTACTATCAGCAATAGGGTAAATGATACCTACCTCCATAAGCTTTAATATTTCATTTCTTACCACATCCTTAATTTTAGGATTCAATCGTCGTTGGTGATCAACAACTGGTTTAGCATCAGGTTTAGCAATTATAGCAGCTTCATCACAAAATTGAATAACATGCCCATCAATATTATCAACCAAGAGATCCTTAACCATAGCAATACTAGGTTCAACTTTAATTTTTTTCAGAAGGTGTAGGTTCAACTTTAATAGTTTTCCTTGTGGAGATCAACTTTAACATGCCCATCAACTTTAATAGTTTTCTCTTCAACTTGAATAGGTTCAACTACTTTCACTTCAATAGGAGGATGGTATTGAAACCACTTCTCCTAGAGGAGATCAACATGAGCAGCAAAAGATTCACAACAAGAATCTACTATCTCAGAGTCAAGTCCATATTTAGTGCTAAATTCATGAAAAGCATCGGTGTCTATGAAAGATTTAACACAATCAAACTTAAGGTTCATACCTGACTTCTTACCTTCATCGAGTTCCCAATCTTCAGAGTTGCATTTAATTCTTTCCAATAAATCCCATTTGAAGTCAATATGTTTCTTAATATAGGAACCAACGCAAGAAGTATCAAGCATGGATTGATCATTACAAGAAAGCTAAGCATAAAAATTCTGAATAGTAATTTCTCTCGAGAGCTCGTGATTGGGGCATGAACATAACATTAACTTAAGCCTCCCCCAAGCTTGACCGATTTTTTCTCCTTCACGAGGCCAAAAGTTATTAATATAATTCTGATCACGATGAACTAGATGCATAGGATAGAACTTCTGGTGAAATTCCATTTTCAATCGGTTGTAGCTCCATGATCCAATATCATCACATAGCCTATACCATGTCAATGCGTTCTCCTTCAAAGATAAAGGAAATACCTTCTTCTTAACGTGATCCTCAGGTAGACCTTCAAGCTTAAATAATCCACAAACTTCATCCACATAGATTAGATGCAAATCAGGATGTAGTGTTCCATCTCCTACATAAGGATTAGCCAGCAGTTTCTCTATCATACCCGAAGGAATTTCATAATAAATATTTTCAGTAGGTTCATTAGGTTGGGGGACAACTATTTTTGTTTTTGGTTGAGGTGAAGATACCCCGAACAAGCCCCTCAAAGGATTACTTTCCATAGTGACAAGTGACAGTAAATTTCAGTACACTATATAAATTTTTCTTTACGAGGTTCCACTTACCAAAGGCGCTTCACTCCCTGGCAACGGCGCCAGGAAAGAGTTTTGATGACCCACAAGTGTAGGGGATCTATAGTAGTCCTTTCGATAAGTAAGAGCGTCGAACCCAACGAGGAGCAGAAGGAAATGACAAGTGGTTTCAAGTAAGGTATTCTATGCAAGCACATAAATTATCTGTAACAAATAGTTTGGTGATAAGATAATTCGTAGTGAGTAAGAAGTAAAAAGTGTAACAAAGGTGCATAAAGGTAGTCCAATCCTTTTTATAGCAAAGGATAGGCCTGGACAAACTCTTATATTTATCAAAGCGCTCCCGAGAACACATGGGAATTTTTGTCAAGTTAGTTTTCATCATGCTCATTTGATTCGTGTTCATTATTTTGATGATTTGATATGTGGGTGGACCAGTGCTTGGGTGCTGCCCTTACTTGGACAAACTCCCACTTATGATTAACCCCTATCGCAAGCATCCGCAACTAAAAAAGAAGAATTAAGGTAAACCTAACCATAACATGAAACATATGGATCCAAATGAGCCCCTTACGAAGCAAAGCATAAACTAGGGTTTAAGCTTCTGTCACTCCAACAACCCATCATCTACTTATTACTTCCCAATGCCTTCTCCTAGGCCCAAATATTGGTGAAGTTCTATGTAGTCGACATTCACATAACACCACTAGAGGAGAGACAACATACATCTCATCAAAATATCAAACGAATACCAAATTCACATGATTACTTATAACAAGTCTTATCCCATGTCCTCAGGAACAAACATAAATACTCACGAAACATGTTCATGTTCAAGATCAGAGGAGTATTAATTATCATAAAGGATCTAAACATATGATCTTCCACCAAGTAAAGCAACTAGCATCAGCTACAAGGAGTAATCAACACTACTAGCAACCCACAGGTACCAATCTGAGGTGTTGAGACAAAGATTGGATACAAGAGATGAGCTAGGGTTTGGAGAGGATATGGTGCTAGTGAATATATTGATGGATATTGGCCCACTCTGGATGAGAGGATCGTTGGTGATGACGATGGCTTCGATTTCCCCCTCTGAGAGGGAAGTTTCCCCGGCAGAACAGCCCTGCCGGAGCTCTAGATTGGTTCTGCCCAAGTTCCGCCTCGAGATGGCGGCGCTTCATCCCGAAAGATCTCTCTTGATTTTTTCCCAGGTCAAAATGCTTCATATAGGAGAAGATGGGCATCATAGGATCCATAGGGGCCCTGCAAGCCTGCTAGGCGTGGTTAGGGGGGTGGCCGCGCCTAGCAGGCTTGTTGGCGGCAGGTGGCCCCCCTCTGGTTGATTCTTGCGCCAGTTTTTTTATTAAATCCAAAAATATTCTCCGTAAATTTTTAAGACTTTTGGAGTTGTGCAGAATTGGTATCTCGGATTTTCTCCTTTTCTAGTCCAGAATTCCAGCTGCTGGCATTCTCCTCTTCATGCAATCCTTGTAAAAGAAGAGAGAAAAGGCATAAGTATTGTACCATAACGTGTAATAACAGCCCATAATGCAATAAATATAAATATAAAAGCTTAATGCAAAATGTATGTAGCACTGTTCTTGATGTCGTTCTTCCTCGCAAGCCCAGGGTCCTTGCGAGGGCCTTGTCTTGAGTAGTACCGCGCCAGGCCTCGCACGGCTGACAAAGTGGGCCATGTCCTGGGCAGCAGGTAGGCAGGACTGGGTAACCCCGTTCCCAAAACGCCAACAGAAACCACCTCTAGTTGTCATGCTCACTGGTCCACACACATCACTATTATAAGTTCCAATAGGTGAGACACCCTCTCATAACTCTTTGTAAAATGAGTCTTACTCATCTTGCTGAGTAGGAAGGACTCACATCTCTCAAATGATTCAATATCAAACGAAGTTAGAATTCCATCATCATGGAGCTTCTTCATGTGAAAGCACATTTTCTCCCTTGGTGGTTTTGGTAATTAATAAGAACATATATGCCATTGAACTTATGTTTCCACTAAGCATATTTCAGGAAAAGTTCAATGATGGGTTCGCAAAAGGATTGTGGAATACCCCAAGATGCAAGGAAATAGTTTGGCAAAGCTTCAAGCAAGAGGACTCTACATTTTACTTTGTGAGAAATCACTTTGAGTCCATAGGAAAGCCAATACTATTAAAAGGGGGTAAGGTACTGTTGGTGAACAAGATGCTCATACATGCACAAGTGATAGTCACCAAACACACCCACAAGCTCTTCCACAAAGGTTTGTCCAAAGCCAAGTATCCATAATCGGTGCAACCAACATTTCCCCTCGGTGCCAGCGATTCCCAGACTCAGACAAACTCAAGCCAAACCCTAACCCTTCGGTGCAACCGATTCTAATTTGGTGCCACCGAGTTTGGGTTGCCAACATTCTGTTACCCAATTTCACAAAATAGGTCCGACCGACTTTGTGGAATCGGCGTCACCGAGTTTCGCAATCTGACCGTTGGTCACCTAATCCGTGCAACCGAGTTTTATGTATCGGTCTCACCAAGGTTCAAAAGTTGCTACCTTTGAGGAAACTTGGTACCATGGAGATTAACACATCGGTGTCACCGAGTTGGACTTAGTAGGTGTAATGGTTGGATGTTTAGAGATGCCTATATATGCCCCTCCACCACCACTCACTCGCCAGAAAAGCACTCAGAACAAACCCCAACTCATACCAACTGATGTTCTAACAGAGAGCCACCTACTCATGTGTTGAGATCATGCCATTCCATTCCATTCTGAATCTTGCTCTAACGCCTCCCCAAGTTGCTTTCCACCCAATCAATCTCTTACACCATAGCCAAATCTGTAAGAGAGTGATTGTGTGTTGAGGAGACTATCAACTTGAAGCACAAGAGCAAGGAGTTCATCGACATTATTGAGCCTATTACCTTTTGGAGGGTGGTGACTCCTAGATTGGTTAGGTGTCTCTTGGGAGCCTCCTACTCCATGTTGTGGAGTGAACCAACAAGTTTGTGAGGGCAAGGAGATCGCCTACTTCGTGAAGATCTACCCGAGTTAGGCTAGTCCTCCGTGGACGTAGGCCATCATGGTATGGTCAAGGTTGCTTCTTTGTGGAACCCTCCGTGGGTAGATCCCTCCATGGACTCTCGCGACCGTTACCCTTCATGGGTTCAAGACTCTGTAAACATGGACGTATGATAGCACCACCTATCGGAACCATGGGAAAAATCATCATGTCTCCAAATTGCGTTTTACCTTCCTACCCTTACTTTACTACTCATGCTTGTCTTTACTTTCCGCTGCTATACTCGTAGACATGCATGTGTAGGGTGTGCTTGACTTGGTATGAATGCTAAAATCTGCCAACGGTTAAAATTTGGGAAAAGTAGATTTTTATTTGGTCAAGTAGTCTAATCACCCCCCCCCCTCTAGACCTACTTTCGATCCTACAAGTGGTATTAGAGCCAGGTTTCCATTGCATTGGTTTCACAACCTAGGAGAGTATGGCGTCTAGTGAGGGAAATTAACACCCTAGAGGTACATACTTTGATGGCACTAATTTTGCTAGGTGGAAGCACAAAATGAAAATGCATCTTCTTGGTCCTAATGCCACCGTTTGGGCTCTTGTTCGTGTTGGATTGCAAGGTGAATTCTTTGCAGATGGAAGGGAACCGGATCGCGAAGCGACTGCGGATGAATTGAAGATGTTGAAATTAAATGCTCAAGCATGTGACATTCTCTTCAACTATCTATGCCCCAAAGAATTCAACAAAATCAGCCGTCTTGAGAATGCAAAAGAGATGTGGGATACTTTGGTTGATATGCATGAAGGTACCGAATCTATGAGATAATCCAAGATGGATGATCTTGAAAGTCAGCTTGACAAGTTCAAGATGAAGGAGGGTGAAGGAGTTGTTGAGATGTACTCTAGGCTAGATCTCATTACCAATGAGATTGTAGGCTTAGGAAGCTAAGAAATTACCGACAAATTCATCATCAAGAAGATACTTCGAGCCTTGGATCATCGATATGACACCGTGTACACATTGATACAATTGATGCCCTACTACAAAGATCTCAAGCCCACAAAAGTGATTGGAAGAATTGTTGCTCATGAGATGACACTTAGGGAGAAGGAAGAGCTTCACAACAAGTCTAGCGGTGCTTACAAAGCCACAAGTGATGCCCCCACAATGTCAAGCGACAACCTTGACACCAATGAAGAGATAAGCCTCATGGTCAAGAAATTTAACAAGTTCTACAAGAATAGAGGCAAAGATCGAAGATCCAACTCAAGATATGAAGAGAAGCATTTGTCAAGTCGTGACCGAAACTGCTAGAATTGTGGGAAGCCCGGACACTACTCCAATGAGGGCACGGCTCCTTACAAAAGGACAGAAGAGTCACCAAGAAAACGAAGCTCAAGAGAAGAGTCACCTTGTAGAGAGAGAAGAAGTAGAGATGATCGTTACGAACGAAGACCCTCAAGGAGAAGTAGGTACTCGGAGAAGAAGGACAAGTACACCAAGAGCTACTCAAGAAGGAAACTTCAAGCTTATGTTAGTGAATGGGTTGCCGACTCTGAATTTTTGATGTGGAGTGCTACCTAACATATTTATCCAAGTAATATTCTTTATTGTTGCATGAATATTCATATATGTAAGACTCAAAACAAAATCTTAATATTGATATAGAAGCAATAACATTTCAAGCATACTAGCAAAGCAATTGTATCTCTTCAAAATATAATGGCAAAAGAAAGTTATCCCTACAATATCATATGGTCTGGCTATGCTTCATCTTCCCAACACAAAGTATTTACATCATGCATAACCCTGATGAAAAGTCAAGAAATTGTTTTCACACCTTTATTTTCTCAAACTTTTTCAACTCTCACGCAATACATGAGTGTGAGCCATGGATATAGCACTATACGTGGAATAGAATATGGTGGAGGTTGTCAAGGAAAAGGGAGAAGATAGTCTCACATCAACTAGGCTTATCAACGGTCTATGGAGATGCCCATCAATAGATATCAATGTGAGTGAGTAGGTATTTCCATGCAACAGATGCACTAGATCTATAAGTGTATGAAAGCTCAAAAAGAAACTAAGTGGACGTGCATCATGAAGAAAATATTACACTAGATATATCAAAGTGACAAAATAGGAGACTCTCTATCATAAATATCATGGTGCTACTTTGAAGCACAAGTGTGGCAAAAGCTAGTAGAAATGGCCCTCTCTGTTTTCTCTCATTTTTTCTTTTTTTTATTGGGCATCTGAGGCCTCTTTTATTCATTTTTTATTTGGGCTTCACTGGCCTCTTTTATTTTTCATAAAGTCCGGACTCTCATCCCTACTAGCAAGGGAATCATAGCTTCCATCATCCTTTCCTCACATGGGACATGCTCTAAAGTGAAAATCATCACACTTTTATTTACTTACAACTCAAAAAAAAATTACAACTCGATACCTATGACGAAATATGACTCTATATGCAATATGGAAGTGATGGTGTGCATGTCATAAAAGGAAACGGTGGAAGTTGCATGGCAATATATCTCGGAATGGATATCGAAATGCCATAATAGCTAGATATGGTGACTGTGTTAAGGAAAGATATATGGTGGCTGTTTTGAGGAAGGTGTTTGTTGCACCGGCGAAAGTTGCGCGGTACTAGAAAGGCTAGCAAAAGTGGAAGGGTGAGAGTGCGTATAATCCATGGACTCAACATTAGTCATATAGAATTCACATACTTATTGCAAAAGTCTATTAGTCATTGAAGCAAAGCATTAAACGCATGCTCCTAGAGGGGAGGTTGGTAGGAGTTAACCATCGCGCGCCCCCGACCCTCACACAAAGGTCGACAATCTATAAACAAGTCATGCTCCGACTTCCTTACATAGCAGTTCACCATACGTGCATGCTATGGGAATCACAAACCTTTACAAAAGTACATTTACCAAATCAAAATTTACTTCCTAACATGTCTCTTAACATTACCATCTTTATAACTCAAAACTTTATGCAAGGAATCAAACTTCTCATAAATACTCAATGCACTTAATATGGAAGTTTTTATTATATCCCTTTTGGATGCCTATCATATTAGAACTAAATTCATAACGTAGATCAATTACCATGATTTTTTTAGAAACTCTTAAAATAATATAATTGAGGTACGAGAATTCAAGTATTTCTATAAAACGAAAACACCACCGTGCTCTAAAATATATAAGTGAAGCATATAGAGCAAAATTGCCCAACTCAAAAGATATAAGTGAACCACATAGAGTATTCTAATAAATTCATGATTCAGCGTGTGTCTCTCAAAAGATGTGTGCATCAAGGATGGTTATGGCAAACTAACAAGCAAAGACTCATATCATACAAGACGCTCCAAGCAAAACACAAATCATGTGGTGAATAAAAATATAGCCTCAAGTAAATTTACTGATGGATTGAAGATGAAAGAGGGGATGCCTTTCGGGGCATCCCCAAGCTTAAGATATTTGGCATCCTTGAATATGACTTGGGGTGCCTTGGGAATCCCCAAGATTAGGCTCTTTCCACTCCTTATTCCATAGTTCATCCAATCTTTACCCAAAACTTGAAAACTTCACAACACAAAACTTAATAGAAAACTCGTGAGATCCGTTAGTATAAGAAAATAAATCACCACTTTAGGTACTGTTGTGAACTCATTCTTTATTTATATTGGTGATATACCTACTCTAATATAACTTCTCCATGGCTCATACCACATCATACAACCCATAGATTCATCAAAATAGGCAAACAACTCAAAGAAAACAGAATCTGCCAAAAACAGAACTGTCTGTAGCAATATGGAAACTTCGTATACTTCTGTAAATGAAAACATTCTGAAAATTTATGAAAAACTGGGAAATTTATATATAAATCTTGTGTAAAAATTTCAGATCAATTCGATGCACTGAAAAATTAGAAAATTCCTGGACCGAGCGCAAAAGTTTCTCTTTTTCAGCAAGATCGAATCGACAACTACCATAGATGACCCCAAAGGTTTTACTTGGATCAAACACTAACTAAAACACCAAAACACAATTATTACAGTAGTAATAATGTGGGAAACACTCAAAAACAGAAGCAAAAATAGAACACAAAAATAAAATTGGGTTGCCTCCCAACAAGCGCTATTGTTTAACGCCCCTAGCTAGGCATAATGATTTCAATGATGCTCACACAAAGAGTAGTAATTGAGATATGCAAAAAGTGCATAATGAATAGCATGAAAAACACATTTAAGTCTAACCCACTTCCTATGCATAGGGATTTTGTGAGGAAACAATTTATGGGAACAGGAATCAACTAGAATAGGAAGGGAAAACAAGCATAAGTTCAAAACTTTGAACACACATAGAGAGGAAAATTGATATTCTTGCAATTCCTACAAGCATATGTTCCGCGCTCATAATAATTTCCAGTAGCATCATGAAGGAATCTCATAATATAACTATCACACAAAGCATTCTTTTCATGATCGATTATAGCATACGTGTCATCACCAAAACTTGGGGAACAAAAGATATCATCTTCATCAAGCATAGCATTCCCAAGCTTGTGGTTTTGCATATCATTAGCTTCCTGGATATTCAGAGAATTCATACTAACGACATGCCAATCTTGCTTTTCATGCAAGCAACTATCATGAATCTCCTTATAAATATCTTCTTTCAATACTTCATCAAAAATTCCAGATTCATGATTTTCAAACAGAACTTCTTAGAGATAATCAGGTGCACTCAACTCATTAGCGATTGGTTCATCATAATTTGGTCTTTTGAAAATATTAGCAAGTGGATGAGGATCCATATCAATAGATTTTTAGCAAGCGAAGATGAAAACAAATAGAAGGCACATGGCAACACAAGCAAACATAGCAAACAAGAGATTCGACATGAGAAAGGCAAACGAAAAAGAGAGGGCGAATAAAATGGCAAATTTGTCAAGTGGGGGAGAGGAAAACTGTTGGGTTCTACCGTAGGTGCATCACATGCAAATTAAAATTTTCCTACGCGCAGAACATCCAAGAACATGCTACGGAGATGGATCACAAATTGTTACCACTAGACGCGCAGTGCCGTGCAGCGGAAGTAGAGTTGGGGCAACGCGTTTGTGTGGTCCGTCTCCACCTCGTCCGATCTCCCTTGAACAACCGTTTCGATCTCCCTCAAATAGCCGGTCGCCGGATCCCACGTATAGGTTCGCCGCAGCGGCACAAGTACACCGCCTCTAACGGTATTCGCGCGTGCAGGAGGAACACTCGTGCGGCGGACTGCTAGGTCCGATCACACGGTCGGCGACAGCGAGTGGAGGTGGCTAGTTGCAACTCATACAAAGCCCTAATGATGGCGCCGAAGCGATCAACATGATGGGTGTGCCGCACCTCCACTATATATAGGCATCCGGCGCAGGCTCAACTCTTGGGCCTCGCACGGATCCTAAAGCCCACATGTTCCTTTCCTTAAGCGTGTGACCCCTTAGGTTCTCGTTCACTTGGTCGCGAGTCAGATCACATCCGACTCGACTAGTCGGTAGCAGCCTCTAGCAAAACATGTCGACTCCAAGTGTCCAATGAAGCTGGTTAGGCAAACCTGTACTTCACAGTTCTGTCCCTTTGCCACACGATATATGTTGTCGTGCACAAGGCGATATGGTCACCCTTGTTGCAGCATGACCTCTTTATCATTCCGGTGAATCCGACCAACATTTGGATTATCTCATAATACTCATCGCATGGCCATGCTTATCCAGGTCGGATCACCCGAGGGGCCCAGAGTATATCTCTCCTAGTAGGAGGGGTAAATCCCATCTTGCTCGACCGTGTCTTGCAGTATGGGTCTGGCAAGCCCGAAACCTAACACTGTAACTACCCAGTCAGGGAGTAGCGTTTGGTCGGCCCAAAGCAAGTCTGTCACCATCCCGAGTACTTGCGCCAGCTCAGGTATTAGGACATAGAACATATGTTGTACTAGAGACTCATAGATGACCTATCACTGCGTCTCATAGTTGGGTCTGTCCAACTCAGACCTTATCTCGACTCGGATCCGACTACGTCGAATCTGACCAGACCTTTGTGAGTCCATATTATCCGGCTAGCATCCAATGCTACATGGTCCGTCAGACCAAACCATCCACCGTGTCATATGCTAGTCTGATTAGTTGCGCGTCCACAAAACCCTTTCGACTAGGGACCATTTGGGACAGTTATTATTGTTGGGGAACGTTGCATGGGAAACAAAAATTTTCCTACGCACACGAAAGATCTATCCATGGTGATGAGTATCTACGAGAGGGAGAGTGGATCTACATACCCTTGTAGATCGCTAAGCGGGAAGCGTTAACAAACGCGGTTGGTGTAGTCGAACGTCTTCGCGATCCAAATCGCCGAGCGTCCCGTGATCTCATCACGATCTGTCCCGTAAACTCATCACAATCCGTCCCGTGAACTCATCACGATCCGTTTCGTGATCTTGATCATGATCTGTCCCGTGAACTCATCACGACCCATCCCGTGAACTCGTCACGAACCGTCTCACGATCTTGATCACGGTCCTTCCGATCTAGCGCCGAACGGACGGCACCTCCGCGTTCAGCACACGTGCAGCTTGATGACGATCTCCACCGTCTTGATCCAGCAAGAGGAAGTGGAGAGGAAGAAGAGTTCACCGGCAGCGTGACGGCGCTCCGATGATGGTGGTGGAGCAATCCCGGCAGGGCTTCTCCTAAGCACTGCAGAAAACCGATCTAGTGGAGAAACTATGCACTAGAGGAACGGGTAGCACGTGGCTGAAAATTCTGTGCCAAAACCCTAAAATCCTCTAGTATATATAGGAGGAGAGGAGGAGGAGTCTTGGCTGCCAAAAAACCAGCCCTTGGGTCGACCAAAGTGGGGAGGAGAGGAGGACTCCTCCTCCAATCCTAGTAGGACTAGGATTCCTCCTTTTTTTGGCCTTTTTCCACCTTTTTCCCTTTGGGCTTTTTCTCCCAGCCGCATGGGCCTTGTGTGGGACTTCCACCAGCCCACAAAAGGCTGGTATTTACTCTCCCACAGCCCATGAAGCCTCTTGGGTCGAAATACCCCTCCCGGTGGTCTCCCGGTACACTATCGACACTCCCGGTACACCACCGATGAGCCCGAAACTTTTCCGATGACCAAACTGGGACTTTCTATATATGAATCTTTACCTCCGGACCATTCCGGAGCTCCTCGTGACATCCGGGATCTCATCCGGGACTCCGAACAACCTTCAGTCACCACCATACATAACTCTATACTACCGAAATGTCACCAAACCTTAAGTGTGCAGACCCTGCGGGTTCGAGAACTATGTAGACATGACCGAGACACCTCTACGGTCAATAACCAATGGAGGGACCTGGATGTCCACATTGGTTCCTACATATTCTACGAATATCTTTATCGGTCGAACTTCTATGTCAAGGATTCAGTTAATCCCGTATGATGTTCCCTTTGTTCTTCGGTATGTTACTTGCCCGAGATTCGATCGCCGGTATCTCCATACCTAGTTCAACCTCGTTACCGGCAAGTCTCTTTACTCATTCCGTAATACAAGATCCCACAACTAACAATTAGTCACATTGCTTGCAAGGCTCATTGTGATGTTATATTACCGAGTGGGCCCCGAGATACCTCTCCGTCACACGGAGTAACAAATCCCAGTCTTGATCCATGCCAACTCAACAGACACCCTTGGAGATACCTATAGAGCACCTTTATAGTCACCCAGTTACGTTGCGACGTTTGATACACACAAGGCACTCCTCCGATGTCCATGAGTTGCATGATCTCATGGTCATAGGAACATATACTTGACATGCAGAAAACAGTAGCAATAAACTGACACGATCATATGCTACGTTTGTAGTTTGGGTCTTGTCCATCACATCATTCTCCTAATGATGTGATCCCGTTATCAAATGACATCTCATGTCCATGGCTAGGAAACCTTAACCATCTTTGATCAACGAGCTAGTCCATTAGAGGCATACTAGGGACATGGTTTTGTCTATGTATCCACACATGCATCTAAGTCTCCGATCAATACAATTTATAGCATGGATAATAAACGATTATCATGAACAAGGAAATATGATAATAACTAATTTATTATTTCCTCTAGGGCATATTTCCAAGAATTATACAATGCATAGTCTCACAAACAAGTCACGTACTTGTTAATACACATCAATAATAATGTCCAAGGACTATCTTTATTCATTAACACATAGGAAATATCATCGTACATGATTGCCTCTAGGGCATATCTCGAACAAAAACGAGAGGCAAATGGAAAATAAAGGAAATGCAAGAGATGAGTTTGTGATGGGTATTTGGTAGGCTTGATGTGTATCCTCCCCGGCAATGGCACCATAAATCATTCTTGCTACCTCTTGAGCATGCGTTGATTTTTCCCTTGAACAGGAAAGGATGATGCAACAAAGTAGATAAGTATTTCCCTCAGTTTTTGAGAATCAAGGTATCAATCCAGTAGGAGGAACAAGCAAGTCACCAATGGATGCACCTACACAAATAATCAAACTCTTGCACCCAACGGTATAAAGGGGTTGTCAATCCCTTCACTGTTATTTGCAAGGATTAGATCTGATAGAGACAGATGTAACGAGTGCGAAAAGTAAAAGGTAAATAAATTGCACTAAGTATAGATCTGAAAATATATGACTGAAAATAGACCAGGGGGCCATAGGTTTCACGAGAGGCTTCTTTATTGAAGGCAAATATCATGGTGGGTAACCAAATTACAGTCAAGCAATTGATAGGAAAGTGAATAATCATGTAGTTATCCAAGGCAATGATCATGCATATAGGCATCACGTCCATGACAAGTAGACCGAAACAATTCTGCATCTACTTCTATTACTCCACACATCAACCGACTCCTACCTGCATCTAGAGTATTAAGTTCATGAAGAACAGAGTAACGCATTAAGAAAGATGACATGATGTAGAGGGATAAACTCAAGCAATATGATGAACACCCCATCTTGTTACCCTTGATAGAAAGAATACAATGCGTGCCTCGCTACCCCTACTTTGTCACTGGGTGAGGACACCGCAAGATTGAACTCAAAACCAACCACTTATCCCATTAAAAGAATTACCAATCTAGTTGGCCAAACCAAACTAATAACTCGAAGAGACTTGCAAGGATATGAAATCATGCATATAAGAAATCAGAGGAGATTCAAATAAGATTCATGGATAATCTGAACATAAACTCACAATTCATAGGATCTTGACAAACACACCACAAAAGAGGATTACATCGGATAGATCTCCATGAAGATCATGAAGAATATGGTATTGAAGATCAAAGAGAGAGAAGAAGCCATCTAGCTACTAGCTATGGACCCGTAGGTTTGTGGTGTACTACTCACATATCATTGGAGGGGGAATGGAGTTGATGTAGATGCCCTCCGTGATCGAAACCCCCTCCGAGAAATTACCGGAAAGGGCTCGAAGATTGGATCTCTCGAGAACGGAGGCTTCCGGCGGCGGAAAAATATTTGCGTGGCTCTTCGTGACGTTGGGGAAATATTTGGGTATTTACAGGCCAAGAATTAGGGTAAGGAGACCTGCCAGGAGGTGACAAGCCTGCTAGGCGCGGCGAGTTGGGGCGCGCCTAGCAGGCTTGTGGCGCCCTGGCACCTTCCTTGATGTGCACTCCAAGCTTGGATGACTTGTTTCCTTCCAGAAAATTCCTTCCAAAGGTTTTATTCCGTTTGGACTCCGTTTAATATTCCATATCTGCAAAACTCAAAAACAAGGAAAAAAACAAAAACTGGCACTTGGCTCTAGATTAATAGGTTAGTTCCAAAAATAATATAAAAGAGCATATTAATGCATATAAAACATCGAGAACAGATAATATAATAGCATACGATAATAAAAAATCATAGATATGTTGGAGACGTATCACCCTCTATGGGGGGATGTCACACCAAGGGGGATCTTTACTCTAATACTTGATTCAAAGCATCTCATAGGATGTGACAACATTAAATGGTTTATGTAAAAGTGGTAACCCCACTTGTGCTTAAACGATGGGTATGACCTATGATCAAGTACTCTTACTTGGCTCCTTAGTCAATATACTCATATATAGATGACTACGTCATCGCCAAAGTGCTTGATAGATGCTAGTGTGTATGTGCATGTTTGCCATGATTTCATTTGACATCTTGGAGTACTCAATATACTCTGCATTTATTTACTCATTCGAGTACAATTGTTGCTATTTGGCATTTTGATTTTTGTTTTGCCAATTGGATGAACAAGAATGCCTAGGACCACTCCTGTACCTGTCTATGCTCTCTCACCTCATGTTCCATTCATGCTGCATCACAAAATTTGAACAACTTTTTGATCTCTCGGTGTGAGGAGCACTCGGAGTTCCGTATCGACAAAGGACTGGCCAATAAAACCTCCCAAGTGCATCTAGGTGGAACCAACTCAAAAATCTCAGTATCACCGAATGCCTAGGGTTGATCTGGTTTTGAATCTCAGTACCATCAACTCCATATTCTCGGTTACACTGAGTTTCCCTGTCAACTCACAATTTCAAAACTCGGTGACACAAAAAAAATAGAATCGGTGTCATCGACAACCGCAAGTATATTAGGAGGCGGATCCTACCTTCGAAAATTTCTTCAAACCGTCGCCCCCTCCAAACCCTACGCTGCCAATTCGTGACCCCTAGTCATCGTATTTGCTTCCCCAAGCATCTCCGCCGCTGGGAATCGCTGCCGCCAACGAAATCTTCTCCATCGTCGCCGCCGTAGCAGATCTGTCACCGAGCTAGGGTATGGATCCGGACCTCCTTGCACTCCCCGTCCGATTCTTGCGCATTGGAGTTTACATTATCGATAATTCACCGTTTGCAAACTTCCCAATCCTCTTGAAATCTCAATAGATTAGCGACTCGGATAATTTTAGGTTTAGTTGGCCGCAAAACCACATCTCGGTGATAGCGAGTCAGAAAAATCAGTTCCATCGATTTTATTTTTGTGCTACTGATGAAAACACTCGGTAGGACCGAGTGGCAGTTTTCGGTCTGACCAAAATTGCTGCCAAGTTTTGGTTAACAGTGTTGTGAGTCTCGGCAGCTCCAAAAGTTTTGACTTGGTGACACCAAAATTCCTTTTTGATGTGAAGTACATCTAAGATTTTTCTGTTTAAACTTTCAAAAACGTCTGCATTTTGTGCTGACTCATCCTTTCTACTCTTCTACACTCTATTCACAGGGTCAGCTATGTGAGGTTTAGAGGACAGTCAGAATTTGCAGGAACAGAATGTTGACATGAGTTCAGGTACTAGCCCTTGGTCTAGCTCCTTTTCGGACCCAGGCACCGCCAGTTCTCATGGGTTGCCCAAGGCTGCTACTAGAGCCAAGAAGAAGCTGAATTCAAATAAGGAGGATTCAGATTTTATGCCAGAGGAAGTTCTTGCCGAGAAGCAAGACAGAGCTGCTAGGAAGTCTGTTAATGAAGCCACCTCTTCGAAGAGAGTTGTCAGCGAATCATATGCCCCTCGAGAGACTATGAGAGTACCTGAGAGTGCTAGGGATACCATGACCATTGAGCCCCCAAGGAGGTCATTGCCGAAGAAGGTAGGAGAGAAGAAGAATGCTAGAAAGAGGATTGTCTATGTGACTGACAGGGCTACCTCCATGTTTGAGGACCCAAAGGAGGCTGTTGGTGTTGCTGCTGCTGAGGAGGAGGAAAATCGAGTTGTCAAGGCCCCTCCAAAGAAGAAGCAGAAGAAGCTTTTGGCAGATGCTATGCCAAAGCGAGGTTCATCCAAGAGAACCAAGTCTACCCCCAAGAAGGTTGCTTCTCAAAAGTCTAAGAGGTCATCCAGATAGATTCCAGCTTCTGAGAAGAACAAGGGAACTGCCTCCAAAGATATGGATGAAAATGCCATGTATGCATTGATGAAGCTCAGACCACACCTTCCAACGCACAATGTCGTCCATCCACTTTCTGTTGACATGAAGAACAAAAAGGATGCATGTTTGACAGAGTAGAGAGCCATTGATCCTTAGTCTTAGAGGAGGAAGACAGCTGTGGACTACAGGTTTTATAGCAAGGAGCAACAGGATTTCTATGACACTGTGTTGCTTGACAAGAGTCCAGCTATGAGTGACATGAGGTATGTTGACTGGAAGTACATCAAGGCAAACCAACACTATTTCCCCAATGTACAAGACAACTTCCACTGTGTTGGCATAGATAAGTTTGTTGGCAAAGAGTTCACTACATGGAACGATGAGATGATCGTGTAATTCTACTCCATTACTCACTTATATGAAGATGGTAGGATTGTGTGGATGACATAAGGAGTAAGATATGAGTCAACTATTGATGAGTGGCCTGCCATCTTAGGAGTCCCAGAGGTACATGGTGGAGATGTCTGTGTATACTCAGAGTCCAAGGCCAGCCACAATGCCATGACGGACATGTACAATGCTATTCCAGCTACACATCTTCAGTCCCACAAGCTAGGATATATCTACTACCTCCAGGAAGGTCTCCGTACCATTAACACCATTCTGAGGCATACTTTGATACCTAAGTTAGAAGAGGATAAGATGATCCGAGGCTACTCCATCAATTTGCTGCTTCATGTTGACCAGCACCAGAAATTCAGAGTGATGGATCTGATTGTGGAGACAATGAAGAGGGTAGCTGCTGATCAGAAGCGTTCTTGCTGCTATGAACCCTACATTCAGATGCTTATCAACTCCAAGCTGAAGAAGCACATCTTTTCTCGACAGACCCCACTTGCCCCTACAGCCAGATTTTGAGGACAATGTTGTGGTGATGGACCTAGACCATCCCACATCAGCTGCAGCTAAGGCACGCGTAGAGGCAACTAGAGCCACTAGTGCTCAAGTACCTAGATCCAAGAACGAGCAGATGGATCTCTTGATCTCAACAGTTCAGGGCATGCAGAAGGACATCAAGGACATACTGGAGAACCAGAACAGTCTTGTGAGGATCTTTGAGAATAGGGTCAAGACCCTCAATGACAAGGCAGATGGGTTGACCAGGACCATGAACGAGCTTAAGAAGGAAGTAGACTTTGTGCCTCTTGCTCATACTACAGATGATGATGATGATGAGGAGGAGGAGGAGGAGGAGGAGGATGTCTCTTCTCTCAGGCCAGGCACGCACTTCACTACCCAGGCCAGATCATCCGTAGTGCTAGCTCTTGAGTCGAGGCCTTCTTCATCAGCACCTGCCATTGTCATTTCAGCTCCATCAGCTCCTCCAGTGCCTCCAGTTCCTACTCCAACTCCATCCATGACATCTGCAAATATCTTTGCTGACGCAGTTCTCTCGACTCTGACATCGACCACCGGAGGAGATCAGCCCCAGAAGAATGATTAGCTATATCTCTTTGAACTTTTTGGTAACTTTTTGCCAAAGGGGGAGAAGTTGTATATAGATCTTTAGGTTTCGAGTGAGAGAGCATTGGTTTTTATTGTTGTGTTTAATTTTTTTTGGTCTTTTGGTTGCTTGTGTTACACTTTTGTTCGCATTTGATCATACGCTTTAATGTGTGTTGATATTATTTTGTATGCTTTTGATGGTTATGAGATGATCATTCACTTTGCTTGATTGTGTTGTGCTATGTTATTCACTATTATTACTCTCACACACCACCAAGATGTATGTGACATGGAAGAAGTGCCCCATCTACCTAATCGATTGTGCATTTGCATCCAAACGCAAATTTAAAATAATGCAAAAATTTAGTGGGAGCTCTTGCTTATCACATACTTCTCAAAGACATGATTACAGTCATTGATTATATCATATGTTGAAGCTTTGATCTATATGTTGTCATCAATTACCAAAAAGGGGGAGATTGAAAGCACATTTGCTCCCTTGGTGGTTTTGGTAATTAATAACAACATATATGTCATTGATCTAATGTTTCCACTAAGCATATTTCAGGAAAAGTTCAATGATGGGTTGGCAAAAGGATTGTGGAATACCCCAGGATGCAAGGAAATAGTTTGGCAAAGCTTCAAGCAAGAGGACTCTACATTTTACTTTCGGAGAAATCACTTTGAGTCCATAGGAAAGCCAATACTATTAACAGGGGGTAAGGTATTGTTAGTGAACAAGATGCACAAGTGATAGTCACCAAAAACACCCACAAGCTCTTCCACAAAAGTCTGTCCAAAGCCAAATAATCAAAATCGGCGCAACCAACATTTCCCCTCGGTGCCACCGATTCCCAGACTTAGACAAACTCAAGCCAAACCCTAACCCTTTGGTGCAACCTATTCTAATTTAGTGCCACCAAGTTTGGGTTGCCAACATTCTGTTAGCCAAATTTCACAAAATAGGCCCAACCGACTTTGTGGAATTGGCGTCACCGGGTTTCCCAATCTGACCGTTGGTCACCTAATCGGTGCAACCGAGTTTTATGTATCGGTCTCACGGAGATTCAAAAGTTGCTACCTTTGAGGCAACTTGGTACCATCGAGATTAACACATAGGTGTCACTGAGTTGGACTTATTAGGTGTAACGGTTGGATTTTTAGATATGCCTATATATACCCCTCCACCACCACTCACTCGCAAGAGAAGCACTGCGAACAAACCCCCACTCATACCAACTGATTTTCTGAGAGAGAGCCACCTACTCATGTGTTGAGATCATGCCATTCCATTCCAACCATATGAATCTTGATCTCTAGCCTCCCCAAGTTTCTTTCCACCCAATCAATCTCTTCCACCATAGCCAAATCGGTGAGAGAGTGATTGTGTGTTTAGGAGACTATTATCTTGAAGGACAAGATCAAGGAGTTCATCGATATTATCGAGCTTATTACCTTTTGGAGGGCGGTGCTTCCTAGATTGTCTAGGTGCCGCTTGGGAGACTCCTACTTCGTGTTGTGGAGTAAACCAAGAAGTTTGTAAGGGCAACAAGATCGCCTACTTCGTGAAGATCTACCCGAGTTAGGCTAGTCTTCTATAGACATAGGCCATCATGGTATAGTCAAGGTTGCTTCTTCGTGGAACCCTATGTGGTGTAGCGACCCGACCAGGAAAGGTCAAGCCTTTGTGTGTTCTGTGCCATCCCTGGATCAGTATGCTGGCACACATAGTACATCAATGTATATATCAAAGTGCAATCACATGTAATTAACGTAAAACTGATATATACCTTAAAATAGCAGCGGATACAGTCAACGGGAGTGGAGTCCCAATAACACCAACGGCAAGTTGAGTGCGGACCCTAACCCTGAATCGTACTCTTACCCATCGTAGAAGAGTATCTGCAACATAAGACGTTGCAGCCGTGTAGGTCAGTACATGGAATGTACTGGCAAGATCACCATAGTAGAACAGAAGAATAAAGACTATTCTATATGCAAAGGCTTTGTGGCTCTGTGTTTGAGTTTTTGAATAAAAGCTAATTTTATTTTCCTACAACAAAGGAATATCAGGAATTTCACTATGGAGTTACCTATCATGACATGGTTCCGCCAACCAATGTCTCAATTGCCCATAAGTATCATTAAGTTGCCCACAATTAATTATCAGTCCAGTGTTGAGAGTTCAGAGATAGATCCAAGTCCAGAGGCTCAAATTGTCCATAACTGGGGACACGGCTAATCGATTAGGTTTAACTCTGCAGTGTGTTGTGTACTTTACCCACACGATTCGTTCCCTCCTGGTAAGTCTTCGCACTGCATGGTGTTTGAGAACAGGATGAACGAAACATGGTCTTTCAGAGTGCTTCCCTGACTATCCGACAGTGCCCATCCAATTGTAACGTCGACTACATCTCGTAGTACTACCTAGACAGAGTCACAACAAAGATCAACCAAGCCAGAGCCCATAATGACTTTTGGGTACACAGGTAAGCTTCTAGGAATGAAGTATTCATCCTTCCCTTTGAGTCTGGGTGAGGCTTTCCGCGTGAATACTGGCACATCTCTAGCAACACCTAGGCAAATCCACTGGCTTCTCCAGGGTGCCGTTCCAACCATCCCTCACCCAGTAGTGTGTATTGAAAAACTTGTTTCTCGAGTCTCGAAGTCTTGAGGTCTTGAATATGCAGGACTTGAAGAAGCCTTCATGAAGTCGTCGTTTTGATGTGGAGTCCTCCTTCTCACACCACTCACGAACACTCATACCAGACCCCGTCTACTTTAGCATAGCATTGCACTAACTAGCGTTCCCGGGGCTTTAGTAACAAGTGGTGGGTTCCTACCTCATGCATTCTACTCAACTACAAGAATTTCAATAACACTATGGGAGAGATTTCTTGAATGATGTCACCACATGCAATAAAACATAGGTATGAAATAGATGGTCAAAGTGAACTTGCCTGTACTGTTGATGAAGATAAGTATCGCTCTCCAAAAATACTTGATAGAACTATACGTCACTCTCCGATGAAAATCTATAATATCACACATTGCATTCATAAGCAAACACTTCTAGCTATCAATACTAACAATCACAAGGTAATACAAGAACCAAAAGTAACAAGGTTGATGAAGGAAATACTTAAGACAAATCTCAAAAAATCAACAAAGTTTTCACGAACACAACTAAGGTGGGTTTTTCCCCTACAAACAACTATTTTCAATAGTAAGAAACAAAAACAAAGTAAAATATAACAAAAGTATTTTAGTAAAAGAATTTCTTTTGAAGAACAAGTAAGACTTATGAAAACAAAACTCTACACAACAAAGATTTTTGTCTAATAAACTTAACAACGAGTAGAACCATAAAATAAGAGAAGGCAACTTATTAAACAACTAAGTTAACAGGAGGTAAATAATAAAATCTTTATTATAAAACAGATTTAAATCATCTAAAACTTTTGTGAAAAGAGTTTCTATTAAAACTAAGTTGTTTTATAACACATTACCTAAGGAAGAATAATATAGTTTTCCTACAAAAATAGAGTAAAACTAAACTATTTTTATTAACAAAATATTTCTTAACAGAAAGGAATTACTAAAAACTTTATTTGAAAACAGAATCTAATTACTTAAAAAATTTGTTAAATGAAATATTACTAACTAGTTTGCTTTTAATAAACTACACCTAATTTGAAAAAAGTATAGGTTCCTACAATAATAATTTAATAAACTAAACAAATTATTTTTGTTAACAGCAAGTATAATCCTAAAGTTTAGAACAACAATAACTAATGAAATCTAAAACATAAGTTAAATCAAATTCAGATTTCAAAAGATAAAACAAAGGAAATCAAACTAATTAAACTAATAGGAAACTAAACAGATTCTGTTTTGGTTAAGAATCCTAATCAAATTTATTCTTAAATTTCTCAAACTTTACCTACTAATAACTAAGATCACTAGTGACAAGTAGCAAAAAGAATCAATCAAAAAAATATTATTAAACTCAAGTTCTTCAGAAAACAAGATTTGAATCAAATCTGTTTAAATTCAAATTTATATTTCCAAATATAGTCAAACTTAGTATTTACAGAAACTAGATGAAATTTGTGACACAATGCAAAAAGAATCAAATTAAAACAACTAAAAACATAAAAGATATGATTAAAACAAAATCAGAACTAAATCTGTTTTTAAAACAGAAAACAGAAAAAAGAAAAACTTAACTAACGGTCAGGGGTCTACGTGGCGCTCTGTGATTGGTTGGAAGGGTGTGCGGGCAGGTGTTTGCGGGCGGATGACTGTTCATTAGAAGAAAACTGTTCGGGGTTTTAAGTGATCTAATCTGGATCGTTAGATCTAGATCCAATGGTTAAGAGAGGGGAGGGGAGCTCACAGGGGAGGTCGCCGACGAGGGGGCTTCTCCGGCGAGGCCGAGGCGACGAGGTCATCGGGGGCGGTGTTCCGGTGGTCCTCCGGCGATGGCGTGGCCTCCAATCGACGGTGGACATCCTCCGGGGATGGCTGGTGGCAAAAGGGAGACGAGGGGGTGACGGTGGTGAGCAGCACGAGCTCCGAGAGCTTCGGGAGGAGGCAGAGCTCCGGCGAGGCAGCGGTGGGGCGCTCTGGCGACGGAAGAGAGGGGGTTTCGGGGTGGGCGAAGAGCGGAGAGTACCGGCTCTTATATAGGCCAGGTGCGGGGTCGGGAGAGTGAAAGAGGGCGAGATCCGGGGCGATGAACTCGCTGGCGAAGTCAGGGGCGCGGTGGAGGGGATCACCGCGGGGTTTGGGGATTGGTCGGTGCGGCCGGGGAGTTAGCGAGAGAGAGAGCGGGCGTGGCAGCGGTGGCCGATGCGAAGCAGTTTCGGGAGAGGAATCAGGGGCAGGTGGGCCGTGGGCTTTAAGAGCATTTAAGTTTTTCCTTTATTCTATTTACCAGCGAAATAAAAACCAATAAATGGCCATAACAACTTTCCCAAAAATAAGGACCTTTACACCAGAGTGACCAGGAGAATTAATGCCATTAAGTGAACATTTTTCCATGTCCAAATTAAATACTTTAAAAAATTATTTTCAGAAAATGCCTAAATGGCTTTATTTATTTTTGCAATTTTTTTTTCAAATAACCCCTTGGGTTTTATGATTCAAGAACTTCACAAAATACCCCCTGGTTTGGAGTGTCATTACTCCTTTCAAAAAAAATTCCTGGGGTTTGAATGCTTTGAAAATTTGAATAGGAACCAAATATGGCATGGATTCAAAAGAATAATTCAGAGGTTTTTCAAAAGCATTTTCAAATCCTTTCTTTAAACTCCCAACTCATATTTCATATAATTTGAAGAAGTCATATTATCCTCTCTCATGAAAATCATTGAGTTGCATAAAGTTTCTGAATTGGAAATATTTTCAAATGAAATTCAAATCATATTCAAATCCCTATTCTCTTCTTTAAATGGAAGAAGTCATATCATCTTCACTCTAGGGTTTTTTGATGGAATGGATTTGAATTCCCGAGGATAAAGAATGCAGAGTAAAATTTTGGGAAAGTCTTTTCATTCCCTCTCATTCAAAAGTTTTAAAAAGTTTCAAATTTTCACTCAATTTCAATCACTCAAGCAAACAAACAATCATTCTAGCATTTATTACAACATTCCAAAATTTGGGATGTTACACGTGGATAGAGCCCTCCATGGACTCTCAAGACCATTATCCTCCGTGTGTTGAAGACTCCATAAACATGGATGTACGATAGCACCACCTATCGGAACCACGGGAGAAATCATCGTGTCTCCATATTGCGTTTGATCTTCCTACCCTTACTTTACTACTCATGATTGTCTTTACTTTTCGCTGCTATACTCGCAGACATGCATGTGTAGGGTGTGTTTGGCATGCTATGAATGCTAAAATCTGCCAACACTTAAAATTGGGAAAAGGGAGATTTTTATTTGGTCAAGTTGTCTAATCACCCCCTCTAGACCTACTTTCGATCCTACAAGTGGTATCAGAGCCAGGTTTCCATTGCATTGGTTTCACAACCTAGGAGAGTATGGCGCCTAGTGAGGGCAATTATCACCCTAGAGGTACGTACTTTGATGGCACTAATTTTGCTAGTTGGAAGCGCAAAATGAAAATGCATCCTCTTGCTCATAACCCCGTCGTTTGGGCTGTTGTTCGTGTTGGATTGCAAGGTGAATTCTTTGCTGAAGGAAGGGAACCGGATCGTGAGGCGACTGTGGATGAATTGAAGATGTTGCAATTAAATTCTGAAGCATGTGACATTCTCTTCAACTGCCTATGCCCCAAAGAATTCAACAAAATCAGCCGTCTTGAGAATGCAAAAGAGATGTGGGATACTTTGGTTGATATGCATGAAGGTACCGAATCTGTGAGAGAATCCAAGTTGGATGTTCTTGAAAGTCAGCTTGACAAGTTCAAGATGAAGGATGGTGAAGGAGTTGGTGAGATGTACTCGGCTAGATCTCATCACCAATGAGATTGTCGACTTAGGAAGCGAAGAAATTACCGACAAATTCATCATCAAGAAGATACTTCGAGCCTTGGATCATCGATATGACACCGGGTGCACATTGATGCAAATGATGCCCTACTACAAAGATCTCAGGCCAATAGAAATGATTGGAAGAATTGTTGCCCATGAGATGACACTCAAGGACAAGGAAGAGCTTCACAACAAGTACAAAGCCACAAGTGATGCTCCCGCAGCTTCCATTCATATATACAACATATACAACAACAATACTTGAAGAAGAAGTCACGCTTCTAGTCTTCTTGCCTATCTGGGCAAGCCACTTGGTGCAGTTCCTCTTCAAGTAACCAGTTTCCTTATAGTGAAAGAAAACAATCCCCACGTTTGTTCTGGACTTGGGCGTAGTGGTGATTGTAGGAGTTGCCTCCTTTCCCTTTGCCTTAGTCTTTTTCTTAGACAAACTGTTCTTGAACTTTGCCTTGTTCTGCACCATTAACACTTGATGCGTGCCTTTCTTCATATCCTAGTCTGATACTTTTAGCATACCATGCAATTGAGTGAGTTTCTTTTCCATGCTGTGCATATGGTAGTTCGAGATGAACTTCCCGTAGATTACTAGAAGAGAAGCCATAATTGTATCCATGGACAATTCGTCCCCAATTTGGAAGCCTAACCAATCCAATGCTTGCATGTATCCAATCATCTTGATCACATGCAGGCTCAGTGGATCACCATCTTTTAGCTTACAATCCATCAAGGATCGCTAGATGTTGAACCTTTTGGTCCTTGCGTGCATTTGAAACATGCTCTTGAGGTTCTCGATCATATCGAAAGCCAACATTTTCGAAATGTTGCTGCTGATCGGGCTTCATAGAAGCCATCATGAGACAACTACTCTTGTTTGACTCATCAACGAGTTTTTGGTGGGCATTCCTGTCCATGATATTAGCATTCTCGATGGGTTCCTCTAGAACATGTTCCTTTTTATCATGCCTGAGAACAATTTTCAGATTTCTATACAAGGTGGTAAAGTTTGTTCCATTCAGTTTATCCCTTTCTAGGATTGATTTCAATGAAAAACTGGGTTAAGCAAGTGGTGCCATTGATCTACAGTAGAAATATGCAAAACACTAAGACATGTATTCATAAAGAGTAATTCAAAATCAAAATTTTAATAAGAAAATAACTCCCCTTAAATCAACATGCCTCCCGCGATTCTTAGCCATTCAAGATCCAATATCCACATGTCAACTAGTGAGCTTTTGCATCACTTCTAGAAGACTAGATCACTTGGTAAGCAACAATTGCTAATTATATCTCTACATGACTCTTGTTTGTTGGGGACATCTCATGCCATGGCAACTCTTATGCCTCGAGGCCCAAAACTGTTTTGATAGTCATGACAAGTTAACCAATGCTTCGCTCGCAAGTGTCCGACACAAACACACCACATTAAGGAGAATTAGAAGCACCCTAATTTTATAGGCCCACCACTAAAAATACTTAACATGTGATGGTGCAACAAATGGGGAGGCGATATTACTTGACATTCTTTGAGGGATCACCCTACTTAAAGCATCTATCATGCAAAAGAAGGGTGCATAAAAGGGATAAACTTTCACATGCAGTGTGTATATGTGTGGTATGGTATAGTCCCTTTCATTAACGCATGGCAATATCCATCTCCATGTGCGCTGCATGCCCATGGTGATCTCCATCTCCATGCATGGTTCACCTTGTGGTGATCTCCATCTCCACACATTGTGTCAACCACCAAGTGTTACATAAGATCCTATGCTATTACAAACTAATAGCTATGAGAGTAAATTACATTACAAGGCATCTCATGTTGACACGCATGTCATTAATACAATAATGGAACAACCATATGGCTCCATCCGGTTGCCACACTCACGACACGCATGTAATGATTTAATAATTTACAGGCAACATTCATGGGCTATACCAAATCACAAGCATTCCCTGCAAAAACAAGTCAGACGTTCTACCTCCAAAAATAAAATCGTGCAAAACTCTATTTTAGAAGACGATTTTGACCTCGAACAATTTGCTAAAAATGGCAAAATGATTGATGGTCAAATGCATCTTTTTGTTTTGTTTAGTTTCACATGTCGTGGAGCGAAAATGGAGTTCGTATGCAAAAGTTATGCCCAATTTACTATGACTACTCCAACAGATTTCAGCACTGCGGAAATCACATTTCCATGGTGTTGATGTTTGTTCCGATTCGATCAATCTCATTGATCTTCGTGTGCTGCACCTGGATTTATGTTCCACAGTCTACCCCGATGGCGGAACCCGGCTGGTAGGGGTAATTCGTGTCACGACCTCTACCTCACGATCACAGAAGCAAGATCACGAAACCAACCTTCAGCACCGACGTGCACGATGATCTCATTGACCCGCACCTGAACTGATCTACATTCCTCATATTCAAATCACTAAATCTATCACCACACAGCGGAGGCTTTGATACCACTGTTGTAACATGCGGTACGCTACGCTAGCACCAAATAAAAAAATTCTACCGCACACCCAAGAACATGTTGCTGGAAATAAATCATGGGATTTGGTTTACCACTAAATGCGCAGTCACCCCAATGGAAGTAGCGTTGGTGATGCATGTAGTCGATCAGCCAATTCGTCTCCTCCTCGTGTCGCCGATCTCTCACGAGCAGTGATCTCCCACGAACAGCTCCTTCCCAGATCCCTCAAACTATTCGCCGTGAATCCTTTGAACGGTTTGTCCAACCACCGCAGATGTGATGCCTCCAAGGTATCCACACATATGGGGGCAGCATCGGGCGGCGGACTGCTAGGTCCGATCGCACGACATGGTGGCATGGGGAGTGGCGGTGGCAGTCGAGTAGAGAAAAGAGATCAACCCTGAAAGGTCCACCCACTCCCCTTTATATAGACCTCCGAGGTGGGCTCAACACTTGAGGATTGCGACGTGTCTAGTTCCATTTTCCATTCGGATCCAATCCAAATGGGAAGCAACCCCTTAAGTGTGTGACCTGTAGGTTCACGTACACATGGACATGACCCGAGTCGATAGTCGGTAGCGGCTCCTAGCAGAATGTGCCAACTCCCATGTGTGCGCAATGTCATTAGATGAACCTCAACAATGTCTCATATACAACATTCATTTTTCCTCATGATATAGGTTGTAGCTATCAAGGCGAGTACTTGTCACCCTTGTGGTAGCTCGACATCCCTTTTTGAAACCATGATGCAAACTCCCGAATTGGGTTAACACTTAACCAATGATGCATGGACATGCTTTATGATTGTGATCGCACGAGAGGGCCTAGAGAATATCTCTCCTCATGGAGGGAGAAATCCCATCTTGGTCAACCATGTCACACAACATGTCTCATGACTCATCCGAAAGCTAGCTTTATAACTACCCAGTTACAGAGTAGTGTTTGATAGACACTAAGTAAGTCGATCCTCTCCCGAGAACATGCGAGGACCTTAGGTCTAGGACATGTCATATAAATTTTACTTGAGACTAACAGATGAAATTATCTCGTCGTGTCTCAAAGTGGGTCTATCCAACTCGGTGTTCTCAATCCCCGAGTCCATACTATCAGCTTAGCATCTCTATGCACATGACTTGTGAAACGTAGTCATCAACTGAATTGTATACTAGTAAAGGATATGTGTCGGCATAACCTTAACAACTAGGGACTATTAGAAACAATATACAGTCTCAAGAATAAGTCACATACTTATTGATACATATCACTGATGATGTTCAAGGACAATACAAAATACTCATGAATACATAGGAAATGAAACCATCACATGGTTGCTTCTAGGGCATATCTCCAACAGTCTCCCACTTGCACCATAGTCAATCATCTAGGCATCATATGACCATGGACCTCATGTGCATCTCACGCTTCGACTGTGTGAGAGGCTTCGTTAATGGATCAGCAACATTTGCATCCATGTGTATCTTTGATACGTCTCCAATGCATCTATAAATTTTGCTTCTTCCATGCTGTTATATTATCATTCTTGGATGTTTTACCATCATTTTATTACCACTTTATATCATTTTTTGGGCCTAACCTATTGACATAGTGCCAAAGTGCCAGCCATTGTTTTTCTTGTTTTTTAATTCTCAGAAAATTAATATCAAACGGAGTCCAATCACGACGGAACTTTTTGCAGATTTTTTCTGGACCAGAAGACACCAAATGAACCAAAGAAGTGCTGGGGGAGTGGGCCGAGGAGACCACAACCTACCAGGCCATGCCAGGGGGGCCCGGCTCGCCCTGGTGGGTTGTGGCCTCCTCGAGACCCCTCTCCACCGCCTGTGATGCCTATAAATTCCCAAATATTAAAAAACCCTAGGGGAGTCGACAAAACACAATTCCAGCCGCCACAAGTTCCACCTCGATATCCAATCTAAACACCATCACGAAGGGGTTCATCTTCATCATAGGTGCCTCTCCGTTAATGCATGAGTAGTCCACCATATACATATGGGTCCGTAGGCAGTAGCTAGATGGCCTCTTCTCTCTCTATTATGATCCTCAATACAATGGTCTCTTGGAGATCTATTTGATGTAAACTTTTGCGGTGTGTTTGTTGGGATCCAATGAATATTGAGTTCATGATCAGTTTCTATCCATGAATATTATTTGAGTCTTCTTTGATCTCATATGTGCATGATTCCTTATAGCCTCATATTTCTTCTTAGAATCTTTGGTTTAGTTAGACCAACTAGATCGATTTTTCTTGCCATGTGAAGAGGTGCTTTGCAATGGGTTCGGTCTTACGGTGTTCTTTCCCAGTGACAGAAGGGGCAGCAACACACACATGTATCATTGCCATTAAGGATAACAAGATGGGGTCTATTCCTACATGAATAGATCTTGTCTACATCATGTCATCATTCTTATTGCATTACTTTGTTTTTTCCATGAACTTAATAGACTAGATGCATGCTGGATAGAGGTCGACATGTGGAGTAATAGTGGTACATGCAGGTAGGAGTCGGTCTACTTGTCTTGGATGTGATGCCTATATAATGATCATTTCCTTGGATATCATTATGACTATTCAATTTTCTATCAATTTCCCAACTATAATTTGTTCACCCACCGTGCGTTATACTCATGAGAGAAACCACTAGTGAACCCAACGGCCCCCAGGTATACTTTTCCATCATATTGCTTTCCGATCTACGATTTTGCACTCTTTCTTTTCTGATCTACAAAACCAAAAAACTCAAAAATATATTGATGAATATTTACTCTATTTACTTTGTGTTCTTGAGAGATCTATCTCTCCTATCTATCACTACCTAATCTATCTTATTATCGTAGAGAGATTGACAACCTCTCTTTCATGTCGGGTTGCTAGTATTTGTTGTTTGTGTGCAGGTGCTGCTTATTGGGTGTTGATGATCCTCCTACTGGTTTGATAACCTTGGTTTCATAAGTAAGCGAAACACATACCGTCACTATCCTGCATCATCCCTTCCTCTTTGGGGAAATACCGATGCAGTCTCAAGCCATGTCAAAGGAATTTCTGGCGTCGTTGCCGGGGAGGAAGCATCATCATCTACTAGGTTCCTAATCACAAATCTCATCTCCGGGCAATTTACATTATTTGCCATTTGACTCTCATTTTCCTCTCCCCCACTTCACCAATCTGTTGTTTTATTCGCCCACTTTTTTTTGCCGTTTACTCATCAGATCTCTTGCCTTGTCATGATGGCTAGTTCTTCCTTTATTGCATGTATGCCCGATAATGAGGTTCTTAATTTTAAGCAAAGGGGAGGGGAAAACCTGAAAGATGCTTGGTATAGGATTTGCAACGCTCATAATAGATCTATCCATAAGCAATCTACCGTTGTTCTTCTTTTGGTATCACCACTTGGTATAGATTCGTCCTTGATACGATTATCGGTGGGAATTTCTTGATGTGTCCACCTTTGGATGCTTTTAATGCTTTGGTCTGTTTAGTGGGATCACAACCTATCTTGATCAATGAAACAACTTTAACTCTAGAACAAGTTATGGAGAGATTATATGCTATTGAAAAGAAGATGATTACTAATTAACATCTTGAAGATTTGGATAAGAAATTGCATAATCTTACTAATAAAATTGGGGCTAAGGAGGGATATGCCATTAAATTACTAAAGGCAAAAGAAACCGTCGTTAACGAAAGGGTAGAAGAAAGTCCTTACCATATTGATAAGTTGGAAGATATTTTTAGTAATTTGGGTTCTGCCTTTATTCTATCAAAACTATTGAAAAAACTCCCATAAAAATTGGCAAGACCATGCAAGTCACTAAGAACAAATTTGTTACGCCAAGTGGCCACAAGGGAGATCTTAAAATGATTATTATTCATCCTGACTTTGTTGAAATCACAAGAGATCATATGTACAAGAATGAAGTTTTTGGTTATATTCCTAGAAGTGTTATCATTAACAATATGCATGCTAAACCCTTGAAGAAATCTAGTTGCATGATTTAAGAGTTTAAAACCAAAGATGACAATATTTGAATCTATCCATTATGCCTGGCCAGGGGCGTTGAACAATAGCGCTTGTTGGGAGACAAACCAATGAATAAATAATTTTTTGCTTTTTGCATTATGTTTTTGTGTGTTGACACAATTATGACTCTGTTATGATTGTGTTTTTATGGTTTATTTAGTGTTTGTGCCAAGCAAAGCCTTTAGGATGAGTAGAAGTGATGCTGAATGTGAAACATAAACTTTGCGTCCAGTATATGAATTTTCGTTTCTTGATGGAATGCGATATTGATCTAAAATTTGAACATAGTGTTTCTATACAAATTATTTTCGTTGTACTAATTTTTCAGAATTTTTAGAGTTATACAATTATGGGTATAGTATAGATTACTACAGACTGTTCTATTTAAGACATATTCTATTTTTGTTGCATTGTGTGCTTGTTTTGATGAATCTATGGTTTGTATTTGGGGGGTATAAGCAATGGTAAATTTAAAATACAGTAGTTATAATGCAATAAAAATATGAATTGGTTTGCAACAGTACCTAAAGTAGTGATATGCTTTCTTATACTAACGGATCTCATGAAGATTTTGTTGAGTTTTGTGTGATTGAAGTTTTCAAGTTTTGGGTGAGATCACGATGGATGAAGGAATAAGGAGTAGCCAAATCCTAATATTGGGGATGCTACCGCACCCCCAAGATATATTCAAAGATAAACAAGCAACTAAGTTTGGGGATGCCCCCCGAGTGGCATCCCCTCTTTCTTCTAATGACCATCGGTATTTTACTTGGAGCTATATTTTTATTTGTCACATATCATATGTTTTCATTGGAACATCTTGTATCTTTGATTGCCTTGTTTTTTAGTTTTTCCTTAGTATCCTTGTTGGACACACCTATTTAAGAGAGCCAAAATTATGCTATCATTTGTTAGAATTGCTCTATGTATTTCACTTAAACTTTTTGAGCTATAGAAATTGCTCTAGTGCTTCACTTATATATTTTTGAGCACGGTGTGCTTGGAAACTTTTGTAGAAATACTCTCATGCTTCACTTAGATTAATTCGATAGTTAGTAAATTTTTAAGAAATCCTCTCATGATTCACTCATACCTTTTTGAGAGATGAAATATTTATGCTCATGTGTTTCACTTAAATTTGTTCGACCTTGCCAAAAAGCAATGGCAATATATGAAATTAGTCCCAAAATGATAGATATCCAAGGAGGATATAATAAAATATTTCATGTAGATCATTGGACAAATTCAATTTGATTCCTTGTAATTGTTTTGAAATGTGATGATAGTAATATGTGAGTCATGTTGATGAGTAATTATGCTTAGTAGAAATATCCATGTTAAGGTTTGTGATTCCCTATGGATGCACGAAAGTCAATAGTTATGCAATGAATTTACATCCTACTTTGTGGTGCATTATTTGGTGTTAGTTATGTTCAATGCTCATTTTTGTGAATTTTCGTTTCTTGGTTTGGTTGCTTCCCAATCTATTTGCTAGCCTTCACTTGTATTAAGTAGAAATAGTACTTGTGCATCCAAAATCCTTAAACCAACTTTTGCCTTATGAGTCCACCATACCTACCTATATGCGGTATTTCCATGCCATTCCAAGAAAATTTGTATGTGCCATCTCTAAAAAAATTAAATAAATTGCATGAGAGTGTGGCGGTAATAGGGATGCCCATTCTCGAAATGAAAATGAAAAACAAATTACTTTATGTTGTCAAATAATAAATTCCTTGGAAAGTGTTGGTATGGAAGGCAACTGTGGATATGGCCTGTCATGCAAAGTGAAAGTTTGGTGGAAAAAAGGAATAAACTTTATTTTTTGTTTGGGAACCACCTATGATATATCTAGCGTGGAAAGTATTGTGAGCTACTTTCTCGTTTTCTTGACAGGAAAAGCATGCCACCCAAAATATTTTTCTCTCTCACTTTAAGCCTTGAGCTCTGGCACCTCTACAAATCCCTACTTCCCTCTACGAAGGGCCTATCTATTTACTTTATGAAATTTTTATTTTTGCTTTGAGTATCCATCTTCTCTTATAAACACCAACTAGGGGGGCACTATGATCCTACTTAAGCATTGGGCATAGCTAATATTTGGGGTCTGTTTCTTGAATGGATCAATGATTGAGCATGATGGGCTAGGGATAACTTTCTTTAGTGTTGATATTTTGAAAGACGTGGTTTTTTGTCGACATGCTTGAGTATTGAAGTCATTATGTTAGAACTAGACTATTGCTTTGAATCATTATAAGTCCAAATGTCCATGCTATACAAAAGAAAAGAATGTGATGAACATGTTAGGCAGCATTCCACATCAAAAAAATTGTTTTTATCATTTACCTACTCGAGGACGAGTAGGTATTAAGCTTGGGGATGCTAATTTGACTCCAATGTATCTATATTTTTTGCTTGTTCCATGATGTTATATTATCATCCTTAGATATTTTACCATCATTTTATTACCACTTTATATCATTTTTCGGGACTAACCTATTGACATAGTGCCAAAGTGTCAGCTGTTGTTTTTTGCTTGTTTTTTACTTCAAAGAAAATCAATACCAAACGGAGTCCAATCACGACGAAACTTTTTGGAGATTATTTCTGGACTAGAAGACACCCAATGGACCAAAGAAGTGCTGGGGGAGTGGGCCGAGGAGACCACAACCCACCAGGCCACGCTAGTGGGGCCTCAGCTCGCCCTGGTGGGTTGTGGCCTCCTCGGAACCCCTCTCGACCGCCTCTGATGCCTATAAATTCCCAAATTTTCCAAAAACCCTAGGGGAGTCGATGAAACACAATTCCAGCCGCCTCAAGTTCCAGAACCTCGAGATCCAATCTAAACACCATCACGGAGGGGTTCATCTTCATCATAGGTGCCTCTCCGATGAGGCGTGAGTAGTCCACCATTGACCTACGGGTCCGTAGGCAGTATCTAGATGACTTCTTCTCTCTCTCTCTCTCTTATGATTCTCAATACAATCGTCTCTTGGAGATCTATTTGATGTAAACTTCTGCGGTGTGTTTGTTGGGATCCAATGAGTTTTGAATTCATGATTAGTTTCTATCCATGAATATTATTTGAGTCTTCTTTGATCTCTTATATGCATGATTGCTTATAGTCTCGTATTTCTTCTTTGAATCTTTGGTTTAGTTAGGCCAACTAGATCGATTTTTCTTGCCATGGGAAGAGGTGCTTTCCGATGGGTTCGATCTGGCGGTGTCCTTTCCCAGTGATAGAAGGGGCAGCAAGACACACATGTATCATTGCCATTAATGATAACAAGATGGTGTCCATTCCTACATGAATAGATCTTGTCAACATCATGTCATCATTCTTATTGCATTACTCCATTTTTCCATGAACTTAATACACTAGATGCATGCTGGTAGCGGTCGATGTGTGGAATACTAGTGGTAGATGTAGGCAGGAGTCGGTCTACTTATCTTGGACATGATGCCTATATAATGATCATTGCCTTGGATATCGTCATGACTATTAAATTTTCTATCAATTGCCCAACAGTAATTTGCTGACCCACTGTGCGCTATACTCATGAGAGAAGCCACTAGTGAACTCTATGCCCCCTAGGTCTACTTCTCCATCATATTGCTTTCCGATCTACATTTTTACACTCTTTGTTTTCAGATCTACAAAACCAAAAAAACCAAAAATATATTGCTGCATATTTACTCTATTTATTTTGTGTTCTTGAGAGATCGATCTCTCCTATATATCACTACCTAAGCTATCTTATTACCGTAGAGAGACTGACAACCTCTCTTTCGCATCGGGTTGCAAGTATTTGTTGTTTGTGTGCAGTTGCTGCTCATTAGGTGTTGGTGATCCTCCTACTGGTTATATAACCTTGGTTTCATAATTGAGGGAAATACTTACCATCGTTGTGCTGCATCATCCCTTCCTCTTTGGGGACATACCGACGCAATCTCAAGCCAAGTCAATCTTGCATATGTTTACATCGCCTCTCTCGATAATGTCACGAATGAGGCTAAAACGCCTGAGTATGCGTTGGGTTTTATGTTAGTTTCGTGGTTCCTTGACTTGTGCGATACCACTACTATTATCACAATAGAGGTCTAACGAATGGGACGAGTCCTGAACCACTCCAAGATCAGTTTTTTTTATAACACTATGTTACCTTAATGGGGATTTGCATATCCCCAATAATAATAAAAACATATTTCTTCTTCTCTGTAGGGAGAGGAAATTTAAAACATGCAATGATGATTGTGGCACTTGGCTCAATGACATTAATATTAGTAAGCAAAGTTTTCTTCTTCGAAAAATGCACGGTCTTGCTTGCCATTGACGTGAAAAGTAACCTTGCTTTTGTTACAATCAATAACAGCCCCTGCATTATTTAAAAAGGGTCTACCAAGGATAATCGACTTGCTATCGTTCTCGGGGATCTCAATAATAACAAATTCTATTAAGATAGTAACATTTGCAACCATGACAGGAATATCCTCACAAATTCCAATAGGTATAGAATTAGATTTATCAGCCATTTGCAAGGATATCTAAGTAGGTGTGTGCTTATTCAAATCAAGTCTTTTATATCGACAGAAAGTCATAACACTAACATTGGCTCCTAAATCACATAAAACAGTTTTAACATAACTTCGTTTAATGGAGCAAGGTATTGTGGGTATACCAAGATCTCCCAACTTCTCAGGCATTCCACCATCAAAAGAATAATTAGAAAGCATGGTAGCAATTTCAGTTTAGGTATTTTTTTTCTTGTTGGTAATAATATCCTTCATATATTTAGCAAACGAAGGCATTTTCAAAATATCAGTCAAGCGAGTGTGCAAGTGGACATGTCTAATCATTTCAGCAAAGCATTCAAAATCCTCCTTGTCCTTACTCTTAGAAGGCTTACAAGGTAATGACATGGGTTTTTGAACCCATGGCTCTCTTTCCTTACCATGTTTTATAGCGACAAAGTCTTTCTTCTCATAACATTTATTTTTGGGATGTGGGTTACCAAGATATTCAAGAGGTTCTATTTCCACATCATTGTCATGTTGTTTATTATAATCTCGCTAGGCATCTACATGAACATCGTCATTATTATTATCATTATCATTATCACTAAGTGTATATTCACTACGAGATTGTGTCTCAGCATCATAAATAGAAACATCATTATGTTTTTGAGTACGTTTTTCTACAACAAGTTCACTAGAAGCATGCAAAGTCCTATCGTTTTTCTTTTTCTTGTTGGATGGACTGGATGCATGGTCATTAGTTCTTTGAGAATACTATTCAATTATTTTAGGATGACCTTCATGGTAAAGAGATTCCTGAGTCATTCTACCTCCTCTAGTGAGGGATCACCTTATAATGCTACCGTTGTCCTAAGCAAAACAATGTGCATAAAAGGATTAACATCACATGCAAATCATAAGTGACATGATATGACCATGAACTTGTGCTTTTGATCTCCATCTCCAAAGCACTGGCATGATCTCCATCATCACCGGCATGACACCATGATCTCTATCATCTTGATCTCCCTCAATGTGTCGCCATGAAGTTGTCGCGCCAACTATTGCTTCTACGACTTTTGCTAACTCATAGTGATAAAGTAAAGAAAAATGGTGAAATTTTTTAAAGATAACCCTATGGCTAATGTCGTTTTCCGTACTCATCGACACGAAAGTCGTGATATTCTATACAAAACATGATCATCTCATACATCACATATATCGCATCATGTAATTGTCCATATCACATCACAACATACCCTGCAAAAACAAGTTAGATGCCCTCTAATTGTTGTTGCATGTTTTACGTGGCTACTATGGGTATCTAGCAAGAACAATTCTCACCTACGCAAAAACCACAACGGTGATACAAAAATTGCTATTCAACCTCCTCAAGGACCTCCTTTGTCGAATGCGATCCAACTAGAGTAGGACAGACACACATCCACCATCCATCTTTATGCAGCAATGTCAGATGTCAGTCGATGGAACCGGTCTCTCGTAAGCGTACGAGTTGAGGTTGGTATGGGCCGCTTCATTCAGAAATATAGACAAATCAAGAAAACACCAAGGGAGGAAGCAATCTGAGCATCAACACCCACAAACTCCTTTGTGTTATACTCGTGATCTCATCCACACATAGACCTAGCTCATGTTGCCACTGTTGGGGAACATTGCATGGGAAACAAAAAAATTCCTACACACACGCAAGATCTATCCATGGTGATGAGCATCTACGAGAGGGAGAGTGGATCTACATACCCTGCTAGATTGCTAAGCGAGAAGCATTAAGAAACCCGGTTGATGTAGTCGAACGTCTTTGCGATCCAAATCGCTAGCCATCCCGCGATCCAATCACGATCCGCCCCGATCTAGCGTCGAACGGACGGCACCTCCGCATTCATCACACTTACAGCTCGATGACGATCTCTGCCTTCTTGATCCAGCAAGAGGGAATGGAGAGGTAGATGAGTTCTCTGGCAGTGCGATGGCGCGTAGGCGGTAGTGGTGGAACTATTCCGGCAGGGCTTCGCCTAAGAACCGTTGAAAAACTAGAGGGTATGATCTATCAGGGAGAGAGGGGTGCACCTTGGCTTAGGATTTTGGTGCGGTTGACCTCTCTACCCTCCAATATATAAAAGAAGGGAGGGGACGGGGCCGGCGCCCCTAGGGTTCCCCCTAGGAGTCGGCCAAAGTGGTGGAGATGGGAGAGTCCACCTCTAATCCTACTCCTAGTAGGATTCCACTTGGAATCCTTTACCCTCTTGAGATTTTTCTTTCTACCACCTCCTAGCCACATGGGTCCTTAGGGGCTGGCTTTCCCAGCCCACTAAGGGCTGGTGAGCCACTCCTAAGGCCCATGTGGCCTCCCGGCATGGGTCGCCCCTCCCGGTGGTCCCCGGAACCTTCCTGGCACTCCAGGTACACTACTAAAGTACCCGGAACTTTTCTGGTGACCAAAATGGGACTTCCAATATATTAATCGTTACCTCCAGACCATTCCGGAGCTCCTCATGATGTTTGGGATCTCATCCGGGACTCCGAACAACCTTCGGTTACCACCATACATAACTCAATATTACTGAAACATTACCGAACATTAAGTGTGCAGACCCTGTGGGTTCGAGAACTATGTAGACATGACGGAGACACCTCTACGATCAATAAGCAATAGCAGGACCTGGATTTCCATATGATCTTTATCGGTTGAACCTCTATGTCAAGGATTCAGTTAATCCCGTATGCGGTTCCCTTTGTTCTTCGGTATGTTACTTGCCCGAGATTCGATCGTCTGTATCTCTATACCTAGTTGAATCTCGTTACCGGCAAGTCTCTTTACTTTTTCTGTGATACAAGATCCCGTGGCTAACACTTTAGTCACATTGCTTGAGGCTTGTTGTGATGTTGTATTACTGAGTGGGCCCTGAGATACCTCTCCATCACACGAAGTAACAAATCCTAGTCTTGATCCATGCCCACCCAATAGACACCCTCGGATATACCTGTGGAGCATTTTTATTTTCACCCAGTTATGTTGCGACATTTGATACACACAAGGTACTCCTCCAGTGTCAGTAAGTTGCATGATATCATGGTCATAGGAATAGATACTTGACATGCCGAAAACTATAGCAATAAACTGACACGATCATATGCTACATTCATAGTTTGGATCTTTTCCATCACATCATTCTCCTAATTATGTGATCCCGTTATAAAATGACATCTCTTGTCTAAGGCTAGGAAACCTTGACCATCTTTGATCAACGAGCTAGTCTACTAGAGGCATACTAGGGACACATTGTTGTCTATGTATCCACACATGCAATTGAGTTTCCAATCAATACGATTATAGCACGGATAAGAAATGATTATCATGAACAAGGAAATATAATAGTAACCACTTTATTATTGCCTCTAGGGCATATTTCTAACATACCTCTCTTCTTTTGAAAAAGTTCCGGTGGTGAATCGGGAAGTTTCCGATTATCAGCATTTTGCAATGTGTTATTCAATAATTCTTCAGCTTGCCCAATAGTTCTTTCCCTGAAAACACAACCAACACAACTATGTAGGTAGTCCCTAGAAGCATCGGTTAGTCCATTGTACAAGATATCGAGTATTTCTTTCCTCTTGTGAGGATGATTAGGTAAAGCTCTTAATAACTTCCCCCAAGTTTGAGGGAGAATCTCTTCTTCACTTTGCACCAAGCTAAATATTTCCAGTAAAGCAGCTTGTTTCTTATGAGCAAGAAAATATTTTTCAGGGAAGTAAAATATGATACCCTGGGGGCTACACACACAACCAGGAGCAAGAGTGAGGAACCATTCGTTAGCCTCACCTTTTAGTGAGAAGGGAAAAACCTTAAGGATATAATAGTAGAGCACATTTTCCTCATTAGTAAACATAGCAGAAATATCATTCAGATTAGTGAGATGTCCAACAACAGTTCCAGTTTAATATCCATGGAAAGGATCAGACTCTACTATCGGGATTAACTCGGGGTCAACAGAGAATTCATAATCCTTATCAGTAACAAATATAGGAGAAGTGGCAAATGTAGGATACTGTTTTATTTTCTACATCATAGATTTTTCTTTTAGTTCGAAGAGTTGTTTCTTCAAATCATCTCTATCACTACAAGCAAGATAGTCCCTTGATACCACTACATCCATAACATAACCCTCGGGTACATCAGTCCATTCATATATATCAGGAGAGCGAGGTACAATAAGTGACTAAAAATCTTCACCAGTCTCAACATTTTCAAGTTCTCTAGCTTTAGCGATATGAGCATCCAATCCAGTAATGCATTCAATGGCACGGTTTTACTTTCATCAAGAGTAACAGTAGTATCATCATTAATTTCAGGAGTAGCATCATCAAGTACATGTGATATATCAGAACGAGCAACAAGCGGTGGTGTTATAAACCGATTCAAAATAGTAAGTGAATCAAAAGTAGAGCTATATGGTAGTTCCTTACCTGCTCTCGTATGAGAGGGGACGATCTTGGTGGGAGTATTTTTCAGATTCTTCATAGTAGCAATTAGATATCCTCAAGTTAACAAATTAAATATAGGGGATCACAACTGTCTTCGCGGGTAGTTTTTCACCCTTATTTATAAATTTGACACAAGGGGAGCCAAAGAATATTTACCAGCCTTAGCAATTGAGTTGTTAATTCAACTACACATGGGATATCTCTCAATACCAAAGATTTAGTAGAACAACATGTAATGGTAGTAACAGTAACAGTGATAGTGACAACATCAATTTTGTAGCGGTTGTGATGATAGCAACAACAGTAGTAACTTAGCAAGATTCAGTAGATGTAAAGCATAGGAACGTGGATCGGTGATGGATAGTGATTTAGATGACATCAATCATGTAGTTGTTACAAACTAGGGCGACATAGAAATAGCTCCAAATCATAAATGTAATGTAGGCATGTATTCCGTATATAGTCATACGTGCTTGCGATAAAAACTTGTATGACATCTTTTGTCTTGCCCTCCCATGGCAACGGGGTCCTAATAGAAACTAAAGGATATTAATGTGTCCTTTTTAAAACAGAGCCGGAACAAAGCATTAATATAAGGTGAATACATAAACTCCTCAAACTACGATGATCGTCGGAAAGAATCTCAATTATTGTCACCTTGGGGTATGCAGATCATGACACGTAATAGGTGCATACAACTTCCAAGATCGGATCCAAATCACTCTTATACTCATGAAGACATAATAGGTTCAAATATGAAATCATGGCACTCGGGACCTAGTGACAAGCATTAAGCATAGAAAGTCATAGCAACATCAATCTCAGAACATAGTGGATACTAGGGATCACACCCTATCAACTTAACTCGATTTCACGATCAATTGTAACATCCCAAAACTCGAAGTTTTGGAAAGTTATATTGAATTAACTATATTGATTGATTGTGTGAAATTGAGTGACTTCGAAAAAAACTTCTGGAAAATAAAAGAGAGAGAATAAAATGACTTTCCCAAAACTACCTTCTTTGCTTTTGGATTCAAATCCATTTCAAATTTAAAATCATAGAGAGAAGATGACATGACATCGTCAAATAAAGAATTTGACATTGGATTTGAAAGTACTTAAAGTTTCCATTTGGAGTGTTTCCATTTGCAAATTTCATCATTTTCACTTCTAAATTTGGATGAATTCAAATGTCGTGACCAATTTCAAAAATAATGAGTGGAGGAACATGACCCTCCAAACTAGAGGCAAATTTGAATGTCATTTGGATTTATAAACTCAGACAAACATTTGATCTTTGGAATCAAAACCATTTTTGAATTTTGGAAAATAATTATTTTTAAAAGTATTTCAACAAATCGTGAAAATATGTTCATGTTGTAGAGTTTATTTGTCAAAAAAATTTGTTATATAATATGTCTATGTAAAAGTTTTTTTATTCTATTTTTCATTCTTTGTTAAAAAACTATCAAGGCCTAGCCCAATATGTGGTCGTCCCCAACCTCACGAGAGATCCAGTTTGCAAGCTCCAAATCGCCATGGACGCCGGAAATCCCACGCCCCTGTCTGCCCTTACCTCTCCTCGCCCCGGAAGCTCCTCCCCACGGATCTCGTGCCTCCCCCAAGAGCCAATCACCATTACTGCGCCATCAAGGTCCTGGAATTCCTCGTCGGAGATTCGTCCTTGCCAAATTCGACCACCACATCCATTGCACCTAGACACCGCCCCGAGCCCTATAAATACCGCCCCCCTCGAAGCCCTCCCTCCCCTCGATCGATTCCCTCCCTCTGGAGCTCTTCTCCCCCACTCCATCCACCGCGCGAACTCGCCGGAGTTCGTCAACTCCGGCGGCTTCTCCACTGCCATGCGAGGATCGGTTGGCCCTGCCCCGACCTCCCTTGTGGTTGTAGAGACCTCCTATTCCCTGTCCCTGGCTCTCGCATCGTGTAGGACCACCCCCTCACCGGATTTGAGCTCATGCACATCTTCTTCCCCAACTCCGGCGACTACTCGGATAAGATCCACGAAATCCCGTATTTTAGTTTTTTCAGAAAGTAGCATTCTTTGAAAAATCATATCTATTAGCCTACTTATCCAAATTGAGTGATTCTTTTTGTTGTAGTTTCAAAATTTTATGTAGTTTATGATGGTGAACATGGATCTAAAATTTGACTACTTTAATTTTGAATTTTCTTCATTTTGTTCCAATCACTAATTTGGTCATATCTTGAGTTTTATAAAATATTTATGATTGATTATTTTTTCCACTGTTTTCTTATTGGTTGGCCGATTCAGAAGCAATGAGTTATTTATTTTTAGTTTTATTAGTTTTGGTTTGTTGCTAGAATGGTACTATTTTGTTTATATAGTTGTTTAGTCATTTAATTATTATTTTATTTATTTTTGTTAGTTCTTTCTGTAGATTTTTACATGTGGTTATATACTTCTGTTAGACTACAATAGATTAATTTTTATAATTAATTATTATTATTTTATCTTTTGTTTTGTTGTATTTTTGTTTAGTTATTTAATTAGAGTAAATAGATTAGTTTTATTGTCACAAAAGTAATACCTTTTGCTCCTTCAAGTTATTTTTTTGTTGTTTCTCTCAATTAGAAATAGATTAGTTTTTATAATTACTTAGTATGATTGTAGTGTTTTATTGTTATTATAGTTGTCTGGGTGATAACTAGATAGTAATTATAGCTATCAAAATATTTCCTTTTACTAGTTAATTGTTTATTAAATTGATTGTTGTTAACTAGTTGTTTAATTAGTTTCTTTTCTGTTATTTGAGTGTTTAGAATAATTTAGTATTGTTATGACAGAATTCGGGTGAGTTGGTTTCTCTCTAGTTTTTTAAGTTTTCTTTGGTTTTTTAGTTTGTTTTCCTTTGATTTCATTATTTTTTTCCTTGATTGTTTTATTATTAGTTTTACTCGATGTTATTTATTGTTTGTGAATATGTTCGCTTATTGTGTGAATTGTTTGTTTTGTTAGATTATGCGGAGTGCGATGCTTGTTATTACGAAGCTTTAGAATTTCAAGACCGTCATCAAGGCAAGTCATTTGATCATGTTTTACCCAAGTTTATTTGCATAAGGTGATATTTACACCATGCAAGAAGTAGGAGTTTTAAACTTGTTGAGTAGTATCATGAGGTAGGACACCTCCACAAATCCCCTATTAACCTGGCCCCGGGAGGATACTTTACTTTGATGCTACGCTTAAGTAGGAAAGGGTTTTGTTGAGTGTTACATGGGAATTGTGAGTGTCTGGGAGGAGGACCACTTCAGTACCACTTCATGATGATCAAGGTAAACTTTAATACACCTAGTGGGTGTATTTGGAAATAGGCTCCCTGTAGTACCCAGTGGGTGTGCACCTTGATAGTCCGCTGGAATATACAATGTTTGTGAACCATTGATAGGCACCCGTGGAATACCTCAGAGGGGTGTACCTATCCCTGTTGGAGAGATACCAGCACACAGCTCCACCCAGACTCAAAGAGACGGATGTGTACTTCATGACCGGAAGCTTACATGTGCAACCACAAGTCATTATGGGCTCTGGCTTGGTCGATCTTAGCGATAAATCTAACCTAAACTATTAACCGGGGGTTAGGGAAACTCATTGAAATACCATGTTTTGGTCGTCCGGTTCTCAAACACCCTGAAGTGGAGGGATCAAATCTTGTGGGACAAGTGCGCAAACCTCTACAGACTATTAAACCTAATCGATTAGCCATGTCCCCGGTTGCGAACAATTGAGCCTCTAGAAATGATACTATGAGGAGCTCTCAACACCACACTTGATGATAATTGATGAGGGTACAAGATAATAATTGGGTTATGAGATTTGGTTGGCGGAACTATCTCATTATACAACCGACATTTTGTAGTAATTTCATGATGACCCCTTTGTTGTATGGAAAAACTTGCTTTTATGCAAAACTCAAACCTTTGCCACCATCAGCCAGATGCATATAGTTGTGATAGCATTTTTTCATTTTTGTATTTCTATGATTTGCCAGCATATTCCATATGCTGACCTACATGACCGCAATGTCTCATGTTGCAGAGGTTTTCTCCGACAAAGTGTGAGGTATACGTCCTATGCTCGGTGTTACCCTTTAGAGTCGAATGGAGACAAGATACCTTCAGTCTTACGCAGGAATTTCATAGTGCTATCACATGAGTTGGTTTTTAGCCAAGTTACCTTTTGTATCGGGTTTGACTCTTTTCAAGTCAGGTTGCTACAGAGATGGTATCGAAGCACACGCTGATCGTATGACGTAACCACTAGTATTGGAAAAGACATAGATAAAACTTATTTTTTGCAATTTTCCTATATATCAGATGGTCTATACCCTCCACTATTCATTTCTATCTCTTCCCAACATCAATGAAATAGTTGTCTGAGTTTTGCTCAGCCCGATGAGATCCTGTCCTACGAAGATGACACCGACGAAGAAGAAGCTGGATGCCGACGTTGATTGGATGAAGTCTTCCACCTTTGAGAACTAGATTCAGACCACCATGTAAACATTAGAAATTCGATGGTCGATTGGGTTTTTGGTTAGCTCGTTACGATCGATGCGTGAGACTAGATCGAAGTGATTGGTGTGTTAATTGATTGTTGCATGCATATGGGTAGTGTTATTTTCCCTTTACAGCCTTGTTCTACTCTAATTATCTTCCACTCTAAACATCAGATGCCTCCGAGATGTGACCATGGAAACAACTTTCTGCCAGAGCTCACTCAACTGATCCAGCAGCGGAATGCACTGATGCAATTAGTGATCCAAAACCAAGCCAACAACAACAACAACCCTCCACCCCAGGCCAACCTCCTCACCCATTTCTGATTGAATCCACCCACCTTTTCCAACAGCACTGAGCCCATTGTGGATGATGATTGTCTCCGCAAGATGGAAAGGGAGCTGATTACCACTTGTTGCACGGAAGGAAAGAAGGTGCGTTTTCCCGGACACCAACTCGAAGGACTAGAAGCTTCTTGGTGGGACAACTACACCACCATATATCCTATTGCCAGTGTGACTTGGGATCAGTTCAAGCAGGCCTTCCACACTGCACATATCTCAGCTGGATTCATGAGCTTGAAGAAGCAGGAGTTTCGCAACTTACGCCAAGGTTACCATTTTGTGGCTCAATACGTGGATGAATTCAGCATGCTGGACACATATGCTCCCAGATATGTGGCTGATGATGTAGCCAAGCAGGAGAAGTTCATGGAGGGACACAATGAGGAATTGAGCATTCAGTTGACTATGGATACCTTCAATAACTATCAGGACCTGGTAGACAAGGCCCTTATTTTGGAAGGGAAGCAACATCAGATCGAGAACCGCAAGAGGAAACATGGACAAGGGAAGTACAACTATAGAGCTCAACAGAAGCCCCGTTACTCCCCTTACTCGAGGAATACTGGTTCAGTAGGACACACTCACCACACCCATGGAGGTGGTCGGAATCAGGGCTCCGCGGACCCAACAAGGTTCGAACTCTGGGGCGTTTGCGAAGATCTCAGCCAGCTCAAAGTCTCAAGCTCGTCACCAAACGGCCAAGCCTCGTCAAGTGCATGCTAGCAGGGAAGAAGATGAACGCGGGGATTTACCTTGGTTCGGGCCACCTTGCGGTGTAAAACCCTACTCCTTCTTTTGGTGGATTGGCCTCACGAGGAGGTTGAGGTTGAACTAGTACAGTGGGTGAGCAACCTTGCAAGGGCTCTCGGTGGGGATGAATTGGTCTCCCTCTCTACGATGGAGGCTAGTCCATATTTATAATGGCCTTGGTCCTCTTCCCTTATCGCACAAGCGGGAAGGGATCCCACAATGGCCAAATTTGAAAGGGGCAGGAGGTACATCTAATGCTGACCAAAGGTTGTCCTCGCCTGCAAAGCTCCTGGGCGTGACACAGAGGTGGGCTCAGCGATGATGTTTGTCCTGCCGAGCTCGTGGTCTTGGCCTCGTTGCATTGGAAGGGAAACCTTTGGGGGATTCCTTGGGAAACCGCGTTCATACTTGCGTCCTTAGCACTAAAGAGGAATTGTCCTCCCCTACTCCCGCTGGCGCTTGCCTGACCTCAGTCATCATGGCCCACGTCACCCGGGCATCATGAGGCCAAGTGCCTGCATAGAAATCCGCCTCCTCAAGAGGAAAAATAGGGGATGCTACTCCTCTAGAGGTCTTGGTGTTGTTCCCCTCGCGAGGCCGGGGCTCTCGTGAGGGCCTTAACTTGGGGGGCTTGCCGCTGGGTCGTGCCGGTCGTCGAGGTGGGCCGCATGCTGGTCCGCAGGCAGGCAGGTCTGGGTAGCCCTAATCCTATAATGCCAAAAGTAGCCCCCGGGCCCAAGGCACGCTTGGGATGGCTTCGATGCGAAGCCAATGAAGGAAGGTTGAACCGCCATTGGCCCCAATCGCCTGCGGCTAGGCTCAACGCATGGCGCATGACGGGGCGCGAACGCCTCCACTTCCCCTCGTCACCTCAGTAAGTTCTCTGGCTGACAAGGATTGGTGCTCGCCACGGGGCCATCATTGCCCCGAATGCGGAGGGACACTGGTTGGCCTCTGGTCGACTATAAGTTTCCGAAACTGACGATGCCCTCAGCCCACCATCATCTTCTTGATTCCTCCCTTCAAGTCACCACCTCCACAACCATGGTGCCAGTGAGGAGGTTCTATGATGCCGAGAAAGGGAAGGCCCCCTAGAGGGACTAGGCTAGCCGCCGCCCAAGAGGGGCCCTAGCCGTCCCCGAAAGTACACCGCCACGCCGGAGGTGGTCCCCCAGGGTTGCTGAGGCACTCACGTGCAGGCCGGTGCTACCTCCGGCAGCCGTTGGAAGGCTCCCTACTGCTTAGGTGTCCATAGTAGTCGTGGTTGCTGTGCCAGAGGGGGAAAAGCTTGTGGCGGCCGTCAAGCCACATCGTCCGCGACTCCACTCGGCCGACATGGCCCAGGAGTTTGTGGTGTGGGCGGAGAGGCCGACGATCACCTGGTTCCAGCTCCCGTGCTTCTTCGCGAAGACGCTACCAGCCGGAGGGCCTGCCGGCCTATGGCTATGGGCTGATGGTTGCTGCAGCACGGCCTCGTGGGTGGAAGTCGAGGTCACCCCCACGGGCTATGTATTCCTGACTCACGGGTGGCAGACTTTCACCCGCGCTCGCGGCTTGGAGGGGAGGTGTACCCTCCACTTCAAGCACGACGGGGCATTAATGCTCTTAGTCAAGATCTTCGGGGTAGACAGTGGGCGCTTGGGGTGCTTCCTTGAGGGCAACGACAGCGTAATTGAGCGCCTTCCCACTAACGACGACCATCGCGACGACGGCGTCCTCGGCTGTGAACTTGCCCTTTGCGACGACCCCAACACCTCCAGTGGTGGAGACACCTCCCCCAAGGGAAGCTTGAGTGACAAAGACTATGATGAGCCACCACGTCACCATGCCAGGACCAGGAAGGACGACGAGCCGCCACGAAGCCGTGCCCCTATTGGGGAACGTTGCATGGGAAACAATTTTTTTCCTACGCACACGCAAGATCTATCCATGGTGATGAGCATCTGCGAGAGGGAGAGTGGATCAACATACCCTTGTAGACCGCTAAGCAGGAAGTGTTAAGAAACACGGTTGATGTAGTCGAACGTCTTTGTGATCCAAATTGCTGAGCGTCCCGCGATCCAATCACGATCCGTCCTGATCTAGTGCCGAACGGACGGCACCTCCGCATTCACCATACGTATAGCTCGATAACGATCTCCTCCTTCTTGATCAAGCAAGAGGGAGCAGATAGGTAGATGAGTTATCCAGCAGCACGACGGCGCGAGGGCGGTGGTAGTGGAACTATTCTGGGAGGGCTTTGCCTAAGCACCACCGAAAACTAGAGAGAACGATCTATTGGGGAGAGAGGGCTGCACCATGGCATAGGGTCTTCTAGTGCGGCTTCCCTCTCTCCCCTCCACTATATATAGGAGGAAGAGGAGGGAGGATGGTATCCTTAGGGTTCCCCTAGGCTACGGCCGAAGTGGGAGGTGGAGGAGTCCAACTCCGATCCCACTAGGTGTAGGATTCCTCCCCCACTTGGAAACCCTTTCCTCCTCTTGGGTTTATCCACGCCTAGCTGCATGGGACTTAGTGGCGGGTTCGGCCAGCCCACCAGGTGCTGCTTTTCCTCCTCCCACAACCCATGAGGCCCTTTGGGGCAAGAGGCCCCTCCCGACGGTCTCCCAGTACCCTCCCGGCACTCCTGGTACACTACAGAAGTACCCGAAACTTTTTCGGTGACCAAAACGGGACTTCCTATATACCAATCTTTACCTCGGAACTGTTCCGGAGCTCCTCGTGACGTCCGGGATCTCACCTGGCACTCAGAACAACTATCGTTCACCACCATACATGACTCTATACTACCGAAATTTCACCGAACGTTAAGTGTGCAGACCCTGCGGGTTCGAGAACTATGTAGACATGACCGAGTCACCTCTATGGTCAATAAGCAATAGCGGGACCTAGATGCCCATATTGGTTCCTACATATTCTACGAAGATCTTTATCGCTTGAACCTCTATGTAAAGGATTCAATTAATCCCATATGTTGTTCCCTTTGTTCTTTAGTATGTTACTTGCCCGAGATTCAGTCGTCGGTATCTCTATACCTAATGCAATCTCGTTACCGGCAAGTCTCTTTACTTGTTGCGTAATACAAGATCATATGGAAAACACTTTAGTCACATTGCTTGCAAGGCTTTTTGTGATGTTGTATTACCGAGTGGGCCCTAAGATAGCTCTCGCTCACTCGGAGTATCAAAACCTAGTCTTGCCATGTCCACTCAACAGACACCCTTGAAGATACCTATAGAGCATCTCTATAGTCACCCAGTTACGTTGGGATGTTTGATACACACAAGGTACTCCTCCGGTGTCAGTGATTTGCATGATCTCATGGTCATAGGAACATATACTTGACATCCAGAAAACTATAGCAATAAACTGACACGATCATATACTATGTTTATAGTTTGGGTCTTGTCCATCATATCATTCTCTCAATGATGTGATCCCATTATGAAATGATATCTTATGTGTATTACTAGGAAACCTTGACCATCTTTGATGAATGAGCTAGTCTCCTAGAGGCATACTAGGGACACAGTGTTGTCTATGTATCCACACATGTAATGTGTTTCCAATCGATACAATTATAGCATGGATAATAAACGATTATCATGAACAAGGAAATATAATAATAACCATTTATTATTGCCTATGGGGCATATTTCCAACAGTCTCCCACTTGCGCTAGAGTCAATAATCTAGATCACATCACTATGTGATTTACATTGTAATGAATCTAACACCCATTCAGTTCTAGTGTTGATCATGTTTAGCCCTTGGAATAGGTTTAGTCAACTGGTCTGGAACGTTCAGATTCGTGTGCACTTTGCAAATATTTATGTCCTCCTTCCTGATGTGTCTGGACCTCTTGTGAAACCTTGGTTTCTTGGCGAGAGCAATGGCACCAGTGTTGTCACAGAACAAAGCCATTGGATTCAGTGCACTGGGCACTACTCCAAGATCTGTCATGAACTCCTTCATCCAGACACCTTCCTTCGCCACCTCCAAGGTTGCGATGTACTCCGCTTCACGTGTAGAATCGGCTACCACGCTCTTCTTGGAACTGCACCAGCTTACCCCTCCCCCATTGAGAATAAATATGTATCCAGTTTTAGAGTCATCCGGATCAGTGTCAAAGCTTGCATCGATGTAACCCTTTACGATGAGCTCTTGATCACCTTCATAAACGAGAAACATTTCCTTACTCCTTTATAGGTACTTAAGGATATTCTTGACCGTTGTCCAGTGCTCCATTCCTGGATCACTTTGAAACCTTTCGGCCATACTTATGGCAAGGCTAACATTGGGTCTTGTCCACAGCATTGCATACATGATAGAGCCTATGGTTGAAGCATAGGGGATGACACTCATCTTTTCTCTATCTTCTGCAATCTTTGGACATTAGGTCCTACTCAACTTCACACCTTGGAACACAAGCAAGAACCCCTTGTTGGACTGATCCATTTTGAATTTCTTCAAAACTTTGTCAAGGTATGTGCTCCGTGAAAGTCCTATTAAGCATCTTGATCTATCTCTATAGATCTTAATGCCTGGTATGAAAGCAGCTTCTCCTAGGTCCTTCATTGAAAAACTCTTGTTCAAATATTCATTCATGCTTTCGAGCATTTCTGTATCGTTTCCAATCAGCAATATGTCATCCACATATAATATTAGAAACGCTATAGATCTTCCACTCACTTTCTTGTAAATACAAGCTTCTCCGTAAACTTGTATAAACCCGAACGCTTCGATCACCTCATCAAAGCGTAGATTCCAACTCTGAGATGCCTGCACCAGTCCATAAATGGATCGATGGAGTTAGCAAACTTTGTTAGCATTCTTTGGATCGACAAAACATTCTGGTTGTATCATATACAACTCTTCCTTAAGGAAACCGTTAAGGGACGCTGTTTTGACATCCATCTGCCAAATTTCATAATCGAAAAATGTAGCTATATTGCTAATATGATTCTGACAGAGTTAAGCATCGCTATGGGTGAGAAGGTATCATCATAGTCAGCTCGTTGAACTTGTGAAAAACCCTTTGCCACAAGTCAAGCTTTATAGACAGTGACATTACCGTATGCATCTGTCTTCCTCTTAAAGATCCATTTGTTCTGCATGGCCTTTCGCCCTTCAGGTAAAACTTCCAAAGTCCATACTTTGTTTTCATACATGGATCCCATCTCAGATTTCATGGCCTCTAACCATTTCTCAGAATCTAGACCCATCATCGCTTCTCCATATATCGTAGGTTCATCTTGTCCAACAACATGACCTCTTAGATAGGGTTGTCGTACCACTCAGGAGGAGCACGCGTCCCTGTCGACCTACGAGGTTTGATAGTAACTTGATCCGAAGCTTCATGATCATCATCATTAACTTCCTCTTAAACCGATGCAGGCTCTACAGAAACACCTTTATGCGCCGCGCTACTCTCTGTTTGAAGTAAAGGTTCAATAACCTCATCAAGTTCTATTTTCCTCCCACTCAACTCTTTCGGGAGAAACTCTTTCTCAAGAAATGTTCCATTTTTGGCGACAAACACTTTGCCTTTGGATCTGAGATAAAAGGTATACCCAATTGTCTCTTTTGGGTATCCTATGAAGGCGCATTTCTCCGCTTTGGGTTCCAAATTTTCAGGTTGAAGCTTTTTGACATAAGCATCACATCCCCAAACTTTAAGAAACGACAACTTTGGCTTCTTGCCAAACCATAGTTCATATGGAGTCATCTCAACGGATTTCGATTGTGCCCTATTTAAAGTGAATGCATATGTCTCTAATGCATAACCCCAAAACGATAGTGGCAAATAGGCAAGAGACATCATAGAACGCACCATATCTTATAAGGTTTGATTACAATGTTTGGACACACCATTAAGCTGTGGTGTTCCAGGCGGTGTCAATTGTGAAACAATTCCACACTGTCTTAAGTAACTGCCAAACTCATAACTCAGATATTCTCCTCCTCGATCAGATTGTAGGAATTTAATCTTCTTGTTACGATGATTCTCAACTTCTCTTTGATATTGCTTGAACTTTTTAAACGTTTCACGCTTGTGCTTCATCAAGTAAATATACCCATATCTATTAAGTCATTAGTGAAGGTGAGAAAATAACGATATCCACCATGCTCCTCAATACTCATTGGACCGCACGCATCAGTACGTATGATTTCCAGCAAGTCACTTGCCCGTTCCATTTTTTCAGAGAACGGGGCTTTAGTCATGTTGCCCATGAGGCATGGTTCACATGTGTAAAGTGATTCAAAATCAAGTGACTCCAAAAGTCCATCAGCATGGAGCTTCTTCATGCGCTTTACACCAATATGACCTGAACGATAGTGCCACGAGAAAGTGCTACTATCATTATCAACTCTACATATTTTTGCATCAATGTTTTGAACATGTGTATCATCACTACCAAGATTCAATAGGAATAAACCCCTCACATTGGGTGCATGACCATAAAAGATATTACGCATACAAATAGAACAACCATTATTCTCTTATTTAAATGAGTAACCGTCTCGCAATAAACAAGATCCAGATATAATGTTCATGCTTAACGCAGGCACTAAATAACATTATTCAAGTTCATCACTAATCCCGATGGTAATCAAAGAGCGATTGTGCCGACGGCGATCACAAAAACCTTGGAACCATTTCCCACATGCATCGTCACTTCATCCTTAGCCAGCCTTCGTCTGTTCCTTAGCTCCTATTTTGAGTGGCAAATGTGAGCAACCGAACGATTATCAAATACGCAGGTACTACAACGAGAGTTGGTAACGTACACATCAATATGATGTATATCATATATACCTTGTTTGGTGTTGACCACCTTCTTGCCGGCCAAATACTTGGGGCGGTTCCACTTCCAGTGACCAGTTCCCTTGCAATGAAAGCACTCAGTTTCTGGTTTGGGTCCAGCCTTGGGTTTCTTCACGGGAGGGGCAACTGCTTCGCCACACTTCTTGAAGTTACCTTCCTGCCCTTTCCATTCTTCTTGAAACTAGTGGTTTTATTGACCATCAACACTTGATGCTCTTTCTGGATTTCGGACTCAGCGATTTTCAACATCACAAACAGCTCGATGACTGACTTGTTCATCCTGTGTATGTTATAGTTCATCACGAAGCTCTTGTAGCTAGGTGGCAATGATTGAAGAACTCTGTCAGTGATCGCCTCCAGTGGAAGGGGCGTCCATAAGTCAGCCAAACGGTTAGAATACCCAGACATTATGAGTATATGTTCACTAATAGACCCATTCTCCTCCATCTTGCAAGCATAGAACTTATTGGAGGTCTCAAACCTCTCGATTCGGGCATTCTTCTTAAATATAAACTTCAACTCCTGGAACATCTCATATGCTCCATGACGTTCAAAACGTCTTTGAAGTCCTGGTTCTAGCCATATAAAATTGCACATTGAACTACTAAGTAATCTCCATCACCTGTCTCCTAAGCGTTCTTAACGTCCTAGGACGACACGGGAGTGTGTGGATCACCAAGTGGTGCATCAAGGACATAAGCCTTCTGGGAATCCATGAGAATAATCCTCAGATTACAGGCCCGGTCCACAAACTTACTTCCATCATCTTTCAACTTGGCTTTCTCTAGGAACGCTTTAAAAGTCAGGGGAACTACTGTGCGAGCTATTGATCTACAACATAAATTTGCAAAGGTTACTAAGACTATTGTTCAAGATAATGAGTTTAGTTAATCAAATTACGAAAGCTCCCACTCAGATTGACATCCCTCTGGTCATCTGAGTGATACATGATCCAAATTCACCACCTCCAGTCCGATCATCACGTGAGTTGAGGTGGTTTCAATAGTGAACATCATTATGTTAATCATATCTACTATATGACTCATGTTCGACCTTTCGGTATCTTGTGTTCCGAGGCCATGTCTATACATGCTAGGCTCGTCAAGTTTAACCCGAGTGTTCTACACGTGCAACACTGGCTTTCACCAGTTGTATGTAAACATTAAGTCTATCACACCCGATCATCACGTGATGTTTCGACACGACGAACTTTCGCAACGGTGCACACTCAGGGAGAACACAATTTTATCTTGAAATTTTAATGAGAGACCACCTTATAATTCTACCATCGTCATAAGAAAAATAATATACATAAAAGGATTAACATCACACGCAAATCATAAGTGACATGATATGGACATGAACTTGTGCTTTTGATCTCCATCTCCAAAGCACCGACATGATATCCATCGTCATTGGCACGACACCATGAGCTCCATAATCTTGATCTCCATCAATGTGTCGCCATGAAGTTGTCACGCCAATTGTTTCTTCTACGACTATTGCTTACTCATAGCGATAAAGTAAAGCAAAAATGATGAAAATAATTAAAGAGAACCATATGGCTCCTATCAGTTGCCGTACTCATCGACATGCATGTCGTGATATTCTAAATAAAACATGATCATCTCATACATCACATATCTCTCTCATGTAATTGGCCACATCACATCACAACATACCCTACAAAAACAAGTTAGACGTCCTCTAATTGTTGTTACATGTTTTACGTGGCTGCTACGGGTATCTAGCAAAGAACAAATCTCACCTACGCAAAAACCACAATGGTGATACACAAATTGCTATTCAACCTTCTCAAGGACCGCCTTTGTCGAATCCGATCCAACTAGAGTAGGAGAGACAGACACCCACCAACCATCTTTATGCAACAAATCACATGTCAGTCGATGGAACCGGTATCTTGTAAGCGTACGAGTAAGGTTGGTATGGGTCACTTCATCCCACAATACCACGAAATCAAAAAACGATCAAGGGAGGAAGCAATTTGAGCATCAACTCCCACAAACTCCTTTGTGTTCTACTCGTGATCTCATCTACACATAGACCTAGGTCATGATGCCACTGTTGGGAACGTTGCATGGGAAACAAATTTTTTCCTACGCACGCGCAGGATCTATCCATGGTGATGAGAATTTGTGAGAGGGAGAGTGGATCTACATACCCTTGTAGATCGCTAAGCGGGAAGCATTAAGATATGCGGTTGATGTAGTTTTACATCTTCACGATCCAAATTGCCGAGCGTCCCGCGATCCAATCACGATCTGTTTCGATCCAGTGCCGAATGGACGGCACTTCCGCGTTCAGCATACGTATAAATCGTTCACGATCTCCGCCTTCTAGATCCATCAAGAGGGAGCGGATAGGTATATGAGTTCTCCGGCAGCGCGATGGCATGGCGACGATGGTGGTGGAACTATTCTGGCAGGGCTTCACCTAAGCACCGCCAAAAACTAGAGGGAACGATCTATCGGGGAGAGAGGGCTACCCGTGGCATATGGTCTTCTGGTGTGCCTGCCCTCTCTCCCCTCCAGTATGTATAGGAGGAAGGGAAGCGAGGCCAGCACCCCTAGGGCCCCCCCTAGGCTGCAGCCGAAGTGGGGAGGTTGAGGAATCCAACTCCAATCCTACTAGGAGTAGGATTCCTCCCCCACTTGGAACCCCTTTCCTCCTCTTGGGTTTTCCACCCCTAGCCGCATGGGCCTTAGTGGGGGGTTCGGCCAGCCCACCAGGGGCTGGCTTGCCTCCTTCCACAGCCCATGAGGCCCTTTGGGGCGAGAGGCCCCTCCCGATGGTCCCCCGGCACCCTCCCGGCACTCCCCATACAATACCGAAATACCCGAAACTTTTCCAGTGACCAAAATGGGACTTCCTATATATTAAGATTTACCTCCGGACCATTACGGAGCTCCTCGTGATGTCCGGGATCTCATATGGGACCCAGAACAACCTTTTTTCACCACCATACATGACTCTATACTACCGGACATGTAATGTGTTTCCAATCAATACAATTATAGCATGGATAATAAACTATTATCGTGAATAAGGAAATATAATAATGAGCATTTATTATTGCCTCTAGGGCATATTTCCAACAGCCCCTGCGCAGGAGGACGTCGAGCTAACATGCCGTCGCGCCCACGTCAAGGAGGAGGAGGACTCCAACTGAGCGCGAGCAACGTTGAAGCTAGGCTGCAAGACTGATGGTCCTCGGGAGGCTGCCTTTTGCTTTTGTTTCCTGCATCAAGAATCATGGAGAGTCCTGTGGGGGAGTGTAATGAACTATGGCACTCGCGCCTTTATGTTAGCGTTTTTCATTTCGTACGCTAGCATTTATAGCACTACAGATTGAAATGTTCCTGCTCGCCGTGATTAGGATAACTTAGCTTGGCGTGCTTGTGGCGGGTTCCTGCATCGTGAGGGCATGCTCCTCCGAAGCTTCTATCCTTGGTCGTCCTTCTTATGGCGACAATTTTGGGTTGGAGTCCCCGAGCGAGGGTCGGTCATCACTAGTATGTCGGGTCGTGAAGCCTAACATGGGCAGGAGATGGGCGCTCCTGAGGCAATATTGCATGTTGGCTCGCTTCGAGAGCGTCACTCGAGGATTAGGACGCCAAAGTTTTGGCGAGGTGTGCGCGCGTCCAGGCCCGGGGCCGCTGTGACCCAGTCCCTCGGGGCCTCCACACCGTGTCCAGCCCCCATTCGCGAGCCGTGTGAGAGAGAGCTGGCGGGAGCCAACACCCCTTAAAAAGAAACTCGAAACAAGAAATGCTGCACGGAGAAACTTTTCCACCCTTTTTTCGGATAAGACACGAATACCCGTAGACGAGGAAGAATGGGATAAGATGCGAAAACCCGTATACTCGAAACAATATGCTCCCTTGGTGTTTTTGGTAATTCATAACAACATACATTGTCTCTTGGACTAATACTTTAATCTAGTGTATTTCAGATAAAGTTCACAGAGAGATGGGTTGGCAAAAGGAGTGTGGAGAGTATCCCCATGAAGAATAAGGAGAAGGAATACCATTGGCAAAGCTTCAAGCAAAATGACTCTACATTTTACTTTGTGAGAAATCACTTTGAGTCCATAGGAAAGCCAATACTATCAAAAGGGGGTAAGGTACCATTGGTGAACAAAATGCTCATACGTCCACAAGTGATAGTCAACACATACACCCACAAGCTCTTCCACAAAAGTTTGTCCAAAGCCAAATGTCCAAAATCGATGAAACCAACACTCCCCACTCATTGCCATCGATCCTCAGCCTAAGACAGACTCAGCCAAACCCCAGCCCTTCGGTGCAATGATTCTGATTCGGTGCCGCCGAGTTTGGGTTACCAAATTTGTGTTACGCAAAATCAAAAAATCGGTCCGACCAAGTTTGTTGAATCAGCGTCATCGAGTCTGGCAATCTGATTGTTGATCACCTTATCGGTGCAACCAAGTTTTATGTATCGGTCCCACCGAGATTCAAAAGTTGCTACCTTTTAGGCAACTCGGTACCACCTAAATTAACAAATTGGTGTCACCGAGTTGCACTTATAAGGTGTAATGGTTGGATTTTTGGAGATGCCTATATATACCCCTCCACCACCACTCACTCGCAAGAGAAGCACTCAGAATAGATCCCCACTCATACCAACTGATGTTCTCAGAGAGAGCCACCTACTCATGTATTGAGATCATGCCATTCCATTCCAACCATATTAATCTTGATCTCTAGCCTCCCCAAGTTGCTTTCCACCCAATCAATCGCTTCCACCAAAGCCAAATCTATGAGAGAGTGATTGTGTGTTGAGGAGTAAATCATCTTGAAGCACAAGAGCAAGGAGTTCATCGACATTATCGAGCCTATTACCTTTTGGAGGGTGGTGCCTCCTAGATTGGTTAGGTGTCGCTTGGGAGCCTCGTACTTCATGTTGTGGAGTAAACCAAAAAGTTTGTAAGGGAAAGGCGACTGCCTACTTCGTGAAGATCTACCCCGAGTTAGGCTAGTCCTCCATGGACGTAGGCCATCATAGAATAGTCAAGGTTGCTACTTCGTGAACCCTTATGGGTGGAGCCCTCCGTGGACCCTCACGACCGTTACCCTCCATGTGTTGGAGACTCCATAAATGTGGACATACGATAGCACCACCTATCAAAACCACGGGAAAATCGTCATGTCCTTCATGCGTTTGACCTTCTTATCTCTACTCTTTTCTTCCATGTGCAATGTCTGTTCTTTCCACTGCTATACTTGATGACTTGCATGTGTAGGGTGTGCTAGACTTGCTATAATTGCTAAAATCTGCCATCACATAACTTTGCACCTTGTGTAGATTTTAAATTCTTGCTAGTAATCTATTCACCCCCCCCCCTCTAGACATACTCTTCTAGTGATCCCACAATTGGTATCAGAGTACTATAGTCGATGGAAGAATGCCACGATTGATCTATTTAACAAATTCCATTTGACAAAACATATTGAAAATCCCTATGTGCTCCCCATTGATGAATTGCATCCCACACACGAAAGAGGAAATTTACATGATTGGTAACCTTGGAACTGTCGATCTTATTGTTAGAGGCTTACCAAGATTCGTGCTTTCTCAGTTGAAGAACTTTGCTTGTGCTTAGGATTTGTGGAATGATTCGGAGAAATGATATCCAAATCTTACATTAAGTAATCTTGATGAAATTCTTCATAAAACTGTTGCTTTTCACAAATGAAGCCTAGTGATCCAAACTTTGATAAATGCCTATTTGAGCTTCGTGATCATATGCGTGCTAAAGGAGATGTCACAACTATCAACATTATTATTGAATCCATTCACATTCATTAACTTGAACATTGTCATGGTTACGATTCTAACGAGTCTCTTGGTTTCTACGAAGAGGAGATTCCACAAAATGATGACAATGAAGAACATGGCTACTATGATGAAGATGAGTTGTTCGACATCGAACATAAAAAGATCATGAAGAATCTAAGTCTAATGGCAAACTTCAAGGATTACATGTCCGGTGGAAAAGAATGGATTCTCGATAGTGGATGCACGTATCACATGACTGGTGATAAAGACATGTTCCAAGAGATCACACCTAATCAAGGTCCTCGAAGGTACGTGACCTTTGGAGACAACTCTAAGGGTAAGGTACTTGGCCTTGGTAAGGTGGCCATATCTCATGATAGCTCTATTCAAAATGTGATGCTTGTTGAATCCCTTGGTTACAATCTTCTTTCCGTATCTAGACTAGCAGACTTCAGTCTCAATGTGCTATTTACCAAAGTAGATTGCCAAGTGTTTCGATTTGATAATCATAAAATTGTCTTTACCGGTGTTCGTAGAGGTGATCTATACATTGTCGATTTCACTAAAAAGGCCCAACCTCGTATTTCTCTCATTGCAAATTCTTTAAAGGTTGTCTATGGCATAGAAGGACATGTAGGCATGGACAATCTAGATAAGCTTATCAAGGGCGATCACATTCTTGGTGATAAAGATGTTATGTTTGACAAAGATAGACTTTGTAGCGCTTGTCAAGCAGGAAAGCAAGTAGGTGGAAGTCATCCGGTGAAGAACATCATGACCACTAAGAGACCACTCGAGTTACTTCATATGGATCTTTTTGGTCCCAATGCTTAGAAGAATCCCGGTGGAAATTATGGTCTGGTTATAGTTGGTGATTTTTTCAGATTTTGGTGGGTATTCTTTCTTGATGATAATTCGCAGGTACAAAAGATCTTCAAGAACTTTGCACGCAATGTGCGAAATCAATTTGAAGTAAAGATCAAGAAGGTTCAAAGCGATAACGGATTAGAGTTCAAGAACACCCATCTGGATACCTTTCTTGATGAAGAGGGTATCTCACATGAGTTCTCGGCTACGTACATGCCTCGACAAAATGGGGTTGTTGAGAGAAAGAACCGAACCCTCATTGAGATGGCAAGAACGATGCTTGATGAATACAAGATGCCAAGATACTTTTGGGCGGAAGCCGTGGAAACAGCATGTCATACCACAAACCGACTCTACTTGCACAAGCTTCTCGATAAAACAGCATACGAGTTTCTCACCGATAACAAACCCCAAGTTGGATACTTTTGGGTATTTGGCTCTAAGTGTTACATTCTTGATAAGCATTGGCATGCTAAATTCGCTCCCAAGTCTCATGAAGGTTTCCTACTTGGTTATGGATCAAACTCTCACACCTATCGTGTCTACAACAACTTCACTCGAAAATTTGAATAGATGGTAGATGTGAAGTTTGATGAATCTAATGGTTTGCAAGTCGAACAATTGCCAAAGGATGTAGGTGATAAAGATCCTTTGGAATCTATCCAAGATTTGCCCATCGGCAAGATTCGTCCCATGGAGGTGAAGGAAAGTAATTCATCAACCCAAGTGGAAGCTCCTATTTCAAATCAAGTCTACCGACAAAACGGCATGGAAACATACAAAAGTGGTACACGACAAGATGAAGGAGAGTAGGAAGTACATCATGAAGATCCACCCCAACCTCCTTAACTACCACCTCAAGGAGACGACCACATCGACAACAATGGAGATGAAGGACATGATGAAGAAGAAGAATCTCCTCCAACTATCAAGCCAAAGCTACCCGAGTTCGAGAACAAGTGACCAAGAACCATACCCTAAACCAAATCTTTCGTGACATACAAACTGGGAGGATCACTTGCTCCAAAACTCGCTTGGCTAACTTTTGTGAGCATTATTCTTTCATCTCTAGCATTCAAACCTTAAAGGTTGAACAAGCTCTTGAAGACGTGGATTAGGTAAATGCTATGTATGAAGAGCTTCACAACTTCTAGAGGAACGAAGTGTGGACATCGTGGAGAAGCCCAAGGACAAGCAAAACATCATCGACACGAAATGGGTATTTCGGAACAAGCTAGAGTAAGACGATTAATTTGTACGCAACAAGGCTCGCCTTGTAGCCCAAGGATATACGCAAGTCGATGGTATGGACTATGGTGAGACCTACACCCCCGTTGCTAGACTAGAAGCCATTCGAATTCTTCTTGCTTATGCCAATCACCATGACATCACTCTTTACCAAATGGATATTAAAAGAGCCTTTTTCAATCGAGAAATAAAGGAGGATGTCTATGTTAAGCAACCACCCGGATTTGTAAATCCTAAGAAACCTGATCATGTTTACAAACTTCACAAAGCTTTATATGGTCTTAAGCAAGATCCTCATGCTTGGTATAAATGCCTAATCAAGTTTCTTTTTAAAAAGGTTTTGAAATTGGTAAAATTGACGCAACCTTATTCACAAAGAGAGTTAATGGTGAATTATTTGTGTGCCAGATTTATCTGGATGATATTATCTTTGGATCTACTAACCCACAATTTAGTGAGGAATTTGGAAGGTTGATGTGAGAGAAGTATTAGATGTCTATGATGTGTGAGCTGAAATTCTTCCTTGGTCTACAAATCAAGAAAATGAGAGAAGGTACTTTCATCTCTCAAACAAAGTACACCAAGGACTTGATCAATAAGTTCAACATGCAAGAGTGCAAAGGTATGAAAACTCCCATGCCCACTAGCGGACACGTTGATCTTACTAAGGAGGTTGAACTGATTGATCAAAAGGTTCATTAAACCATGATTGGTTCATTGCTATATCTATGTGCCTCCCGTACTGTTGGGGATATAACCCCGTGATATGACCCGGCTGGAAGTTTCCGGTTGATAAGCATTTGTTATGAGCCGGCCCACGAAGATATGTATCAGCTAGAGGCCCAAGAACTTTGGCGGCTCTTGAGGTGGGCCGGACGACATAGACCCGGATGCGCAAGACCTTCCAAAGGATAACTTGGTTGGTAAGATAGAGATGGATTCGGAGATGTAAAGCGTGATCCAGTTGTACAATTGTAAGACCTGACGGCTCTGACCTCTTATATAAAGGCAGAGCCGGGGCGGCTTAGGAGGAGGTGATCGAAAACTAGGTCAAGCATCTAGCCCCTTGTAATCGATACAACAAGCAATAACAACACAAGCAGGACGTAGGCTTTTACCTCGGCTTGAGGGGCCGAACCTGGGTAAACTTGTGTCCTTTGTCTCAATCAACCCCTTTGAGTCCACTACCATGGCGATGGCTCCGAACTCAAGTCTGGTAACCCGGACATCTGCCGTGACAAAACCACGACAGTTGGCGCCCACCATGGGGCTCGCGTTCGGTGGTGTTGAGTTCCCAAAGGGCTCCCTTCCAGAGCTCGAAGGATATGTAGTTGGGAGGATGAGCAAGAGTTGTCGCGGCCGGCTCTACATCGATGACACCGGCTGGGGGCTTGATGCTACTTCCGTGGAGTATGGTTTCAGGGTTCCGTTCGGCGGGATCGAGGTGTTCATCAGAAAGATAGACGGATCTACACCCGGGCCAGACGTCTGCACCAACACCGTCGAGCTGGCTTGACGTCTCCAGCCCGCATGTAAGGTAGGCCCTGCCCGTGTTAACCCGGTACATGGGCATGTCTTCGTGGGCTTCACTCAAGGTATGGATCTGGAAGCATCCGGATCTCAAGGGACTCTCGTGCGCTCCGATGATGAGTCGTCAAGTGAGGAAACTGAATCTGTGTACTAGCTCAGCAATGGTGGCCTTGGGGGCTACTGTGAGACCCGCTACGGTGACACTCGCCCCGAGTCAGAGCACGGTGAATGAGATGAGCCGGAGCGGCCGTCTCACGCGGCGGTATTCATGGCAGGGCCAGGGGCAGCCGGGTCGGAAGCTAACCCTCCCCAACCACCGGCTCAGGGCCTTGTGGAGTTTATGGATGAGCTTGAGGCTTTGTTAGCTACAGAGGTCACACCAGATAATCAGGTGGCCCGTAACGCAAAGATCGCAAGGATCAAGGGCCAGATGGCCGAGGAGCGTCAGAGGATAACTGATTTAAACTCCCAGATGGAGGCAGAGGCAGCATGGCTCAAGGCGGACGCTTTCTGTTTGGGGCTAGAACAGTTTTCAGCGGCGGTTGTGCACCACAGGAGGCATCAATCTCGTCTGTCGGAGCGCTATGAGGCGACGAATCTCTTCAACACCCCCGGCTCTAGGAGAGCGGCGGCTTCCCCTGGGAAGGGCGAGCAGCGGCTCACATGGCCCCAGCCGGAGGGTTTACGACACCGGAGGGTCATTATTCTAACCCAGTCGAGAACATGGTAGCAGCATCTACCCAGCTTGGAACGATCCCTATCCCAGATGAGGCACCCTTTGCGGAGGAGGTGAGGAACTCTATTGTATATTTACAGACGGCCGTGGCTCAACAAGAGAAATATACTCACAGCCGGAGCCGGATCCACTCCACCCCTCTCCATAGTCGAAGTTTCAGCCGGCGCTATGAGTTGCCGGCGGTGTCAAGTAGTGGCCCGCATCATGGGCAAGGGGGACGCGCCGCGCTAGACGTGCAGGCCCTGGTGGACCGGGAAAGAAAGAGGTGAGAACAAGAGGCAGCAATAGTTCCTCCGGGTCTTGGGCCCTCAGTGTTGACAGAGGCCGGAGCGGTTGGTAGCGCTAGAGCCGTGGGAGTTCCATGCTTAACTCCGACTCTACGGAGCGAGAGGTTGCCTAAGGATTTCAAGGGGCCTCGGAAGGTTCCAAATTACACGGCAGATCTCCCTCCCGAGGCTTGGGTCGAGAGCTATGAGCTAGCTATGGAGATGCTAGACGTCAGTGAGGCTGTTTTTGCAAAATATTTTATCATGATGCTCGAGGGTCCGACTCGCACATGGTTAAAGGGTTTACCACCCAACACTATAAGTTCTTGGGCCGAATTGAGGGCAAGGTTCATCAAAAATTTCCAAGGGACTTGCAAGCAGCCTATGACCATTGTGGATTTGGATCATTGCGTTCAGCAGGAGAATGAGTCGGCTCATCATTGGGTTCGGCGGGTGTCGACCGTCATTCACTCATCGGAACAGATCACTGCGGCTCAAGCGATGCTCATTTTGGAGAAGAATTGTTATTTCGTTCCACTAAAGCAGAAGCTTGGCCGTCTTAAACGTACGTGTCGAGACATGGGAGAGCTCATGACGTCTCTAACGAAGTACGCCGACTCAGACAACACCAAAGATCCGGGTTCGGATGAGGAGAAGTCGAATCAGGGAAAGAAGAACAACCAAGGCAAGAGTTTTGGGAACAATGGGAATCAAAGTAGACAGAGGAACGCTAGCGGCGGGTCAGAGCTGGTGGCAAATGCTAACACAGGGCCGAATGTTCCTAAGGGGAACGGGCGTTACAAGCCGTACCAGCGGGATAACAGGCTCCCTTTCAATTTGGAAGCGGTGCTTAGGAAACCCTGCCCAGAGCACAACACACCTGATAAACCAGCAACGCATGCGTGGGGCGATTGTTTTATCATGCATAGATCTAAGAATCAACACTTTCAACCACCTCATAATCAGGGCGGTGGGCCGCCTGGCGGATCAGGGCCTGGCGGTTCAGGCCACAGCGGGTCAGGTGTCGGCTTTGGTGCTGGCGGCTCAGGAGCAAGTCATCCGGGTCACAATAATCAGCAGCATCAACAGCATCCTTGCAACAACAATCATAATAACCACCACCAGCAGCAGCAACAACAGCAGGAGCGTAATCAGTCTGGATTCCAGAGTAACCCGAAGCAGCTCAGTTCGGGGCAGTATCATGTGTTTACGACTGGTAACAGCAAGCGAGATGAGAAACTACGGAGGCGAGCGGTTAATACAATCGCGCCGGCTCTCCCACGATACCTACCGTGGTCAGAGTATGACATAACGTGGAGCAGGCAAGATCACCCACCACGGGTGGATGACCCGAGCCGGCTTACTCTGGTGGTGGCCCCTCAGATACATGGTTATGGAGTAAATAAAGTGCTCATGGACGGAGGTATCAGTATCAACATCTTGTATTATGACACCTTCCAGCGGATGAAGTTGCTAGACAAAGATCTCAAAACTTCTTCTACTGTGTTTCATGGCGTGGTGCCTGGTAAGTCGGCATACCCAGTAGGAAAAATCTCTTTGGAGGTGGCTTTCGGTGATGAGTATAATTACAGGGTGGAGCCTTATGGTTTTGGTCAAGATCAAGAGCCCTTATAATGCGTTCTTCGGGCGGCCGGCTTACGCCAAGTTCATGGCTAGGCCTTGTTATGTTTATTTGCAGCTTAAGATGCCCAGCTTAAATGGCACGATTACGGTTCATGGCAATCGAAAAACGGCTCTTGAGTGCGAGGAAGGTGATGCAGCTTATGCTGAGGCTAGCTGTGCACAAGAGGAGCTGAAGTTCTATAAGGAGAACGTTGACCCGGAGGACATGACCCCGTTGAAGAAACCAAATACAGAGGCAGAGCCGCCACTCAAGTTTTCAGCGGATGATACTAAAACAGTGGACTTTACTTCGGGCGACTCATCCAAGCAGTTCATCATCGGGGCTCACATAGATCCCAAATAGGAAAGCGCGCTCATCAAATTCATCCGTGAGAATCGGGACATCTTTGCATGGAAACCTTCTGACATGCCGGGTCTATCGAGAGAGTTCGTTGAGCACAATCTTAATGTGAATCCGAAGTTTAAGCCGATCAAGCAGTTTCTGCGGCGGTTCAATGAGGAGAGGCGCAAGGCTATTGGGGAAGAGGTTGCCCGGCTTTTAGCCGCTGGGTTCATAGTTGAAGTTTTCCACTCGGAATGGTTGGCTAATCCAGTATTGGTGCTTAAAAAGAATGGTACTTGGCGTATGTGTATAGATTACACGGACCTTAACAAGGCTTGACCGGCTGATCCCTTCGCACTCCCTCGCATTGATCAGATCATTGATGCAACAGCCGGTTGTGAGAATTTGTGTTTTCTGGATGCTTATTCAGGGTATCATCAGATTAAAATGGCAGTCAAGGACCAGGAGAAGACATCGTTTATCACACCTTTTGGGGCGTTCTGCTACGTCTCCATGCCTTTTGGGCTCAAGAGTGCCCAGGCGACTTACCAGCGGTGTGTGCAGAACTGTCTCCACAGCCAAATTGGTCGTAATGTTCATGCTTATGTGGATGACATAGTGGTGAAGTCTAGGAAGAAGGAAACCCTCTTGGAGAACCTGAACTAGTTAAAAGTGACCTGTTAAAAGTATTCTAGTCAATCTCGCTTTAGAGACCCTGAGCCGGTTCACAAAGTGGACGGCCAATCTCGCTTTAGAGACCCTGAACTGATATCAATACAATAAGTTCTTCTCAGTCAATCTCGCTTTAGAGACCCTCAGCCGGTTCACAAAGTTGACGACCAATCTCGCCTTAGAGACCCTGAATTGATGTTACTCTTACCAGTCAATCTCGCTTTAGAGACCCCGAGCCGGTTCACAAAGTGGACGGCCAATCTCGCTTTAGAGACCCTGAACTGTTGTATGTTAAAAGTTAAGCTCTTATTAGTCAATCTTGCCTTAGAGACCCTGAGCCGGCTCACAGAGTTGACGGCCAATCTCGCTTTAGAGACCCTAAACTGGTATGATGCGCAATTGGCTTTATGCCTAGTTTGAGTACATTAAGCGCTGTTGTTGATGGAGGCTTCCTACCTTTGGTATAGCTTAAAAAAATCCCCTAAGGCAACAGCGTGTACATCAAATTCCAGTTGCTTATCAACTGCGGCCATAGAAGGGGGCTTCTTATTGACGGGTATCGCTCATCTTACCCTAATGGTCGGCTTTATGCCACTTTCGGTTACTTATTAACCGCGGTTGTCGAAGGGGGCTTCTTACCGATGGGTTTGCTTATCTCACCCTAACAACCGGCGTTTACGCCAAAAATAGTTGCGGAAGGAGGCTTCTTGCCCTTGGGTATAGCTTACATAAGCCCTTCACGCAGCCGGCTAGTACAATTACTAGTCGCGGCTGTCGAATGGATGCTTCTTGCCGTAAGGTATAGCTTACATAATACAATCGGCAGCCGGCCCTATTCAACATTGGCTGATTGGAGGAGGCTTCTTGCCTTTGGGTATAGCTTACATCACCTTCCAACAGCAGGTATAGCTTAAATATCACACTTCACACAGCCGGGTATAGGCCGCTTTAAAGTTCTCAACAGTCGTCGTTGTCACATAGAGGCTTCCTACCGTCAAGTATAGCTTACTTTATCTTATGGCAGCTAGCTCTTCCATGGCGTCTCATTATAACAAAAGGGAAGTCATGCTGCTCCAGTGATGGAGTAAATTTCCCGGGTCTAATGACTCCGGGTGAAGGACAGACGTCTCGGAAAAATTACGCATTGGTTTATCAACAGCCGCGTTTCTTCATGGAGGCTATCTGCCAACAGAGGTATTATCCGGTTCTAAAAAGAGTTTCGAAGACTTCCAATTGCCTCTCATGAATCATTGGCAGATTTATCAAAGATGGAAGCAAAGAGCTGAGAAAGATGATTGACAGTACTATAAAGTAAACCGCTGGCAAGTGCATTCAGATGTTAAAAGGCTGTTACAAAAGATGTTCTTAGAGGGAACAAACGATGTTTCTGACAAAGTTTCAAAACACCATGGGCGGATGATTACAAGAGCCAATACTTGCTCTGACTATTACAAGGTTCGGTCACTCGGCCGGCTCATCCTGCTCCGAATCTTCTGCGGTTTGGATCTGAAGATTGCCGAGTTCCCAGTTGCAGTTAGAGACGGCAGCAAATGACCCTTCAAAGAAAGGCGCGACGTTAAGCTCACCAGGGAAGAGATCTTTGCTTCGGGCGGGTGTTAGGTCTTTACACTCGTAAAGAGGCCCGCGGATCCGTTTATCTTCCTGGTCGTATGCTGCTTGGTAATTCTTCAAGTCATCCTCCGCCTCATCAGCCATTACAGACGCCAGATAGCGAGAGTCCTTGACGACTTTGAAATAGTCTTCGTCAGAAATTTCTGAGCCGTCCACCTTCTTCGAAGGATATCCACCCATCATATCATCTGGTGTGAGATCCGGTGCGAAGGCCATGGCCCGGCTCAAACCCGCAACGGCTCTAGAGCGGAAAGCCGACTTCTTCAGCTCTTGTATTTGCTTGGGCATGGTGGAGAATAGTTCTAACACCCCTTTCAGGGCCTTGGGAATCTTCTCCTTATACTGTATGCTTTTGATGGTGAACATTGCTCCGCAATACAGCTGCTCTGGAAAGGTGTATATGGCCTTTAGCGACAGGATGCTGTCGTTTGCAAGCTGTCGGCTCAAAGGTCCTACATGAGCCGGAAGAGACAGGTTCGTCATTAGTTGTTAAATAAAAGATATTAAGTAAAGGAGTACAGGAATGATGGACTTACCAAATAAGGCGGCAGACATCTTAGCGATGTGCCGTTTGAGCCCTTGGAGCTCCTCAGCGATGGCGATGAGCCGCTGATCGGCATCATCTGCCCGTTTGATCAGTGCGGCTTGTTCAGACTCAGTTGTTTCTTTCAATATTGCTAGCTCGGAGGTGATCTTGGCTACTTTTTTGGCTAAGAGCCGGCATATCTCGTCAGCAAGGCTTCGTGCTTCCTGTTGAGCTGCCAAGTTGGTTTTGAGATCCGCCAGCTGAGAGCCGGCGGTGTTCAGAGCGTCCTGTGCATATCAAATGCAAAGTATAAGCTATTGCAGCAACAAGAGTATTCATATGCATAAAGGTTCACAATTCAAGTTCTACAAGTCACAAACATATTGCAAGCAATATATTTGACACTTGGGGGCTAATGTATATTTGATCTGTTCACATCTACAGTTCCGGCTCATCTTCCTCAAAATTGACCTGGAACTTGGGGGCTACACATTGGCTCTCTTCTAATCTCAAAAGTTCCGGTTCAAATAAATTTGAGCCAGCCCTTGGGGGCTACAGTTGGCAGTATGCAAGTGTTGACAGTATTTAAAGCAAAGTGTTTTCTACATAACCTTCGAAAGAAGACCCGAATTCAACTCTATGTTAGATTAAATCCGGCCCTTGGGGCTGGGGAAGGTTATGGCAGAAGAAAGGTAACATACCTCATATTTTGCCTTCATCATGCTGACCAGCCGGAGTTCCAAGTCTCGGTTGGTGTTGACCCGGTTCATGTAGCCGGAGTGGAGTTCTTCAGCTGTCATTTTGTTGTACGACGGGTCAAACTCAAGTTTCCGCGAAGCTTCAAACGGCTCCATATGTCAGGTTAAGGCATGCGCTGGTGAAGGAGGTTTTTGAGCAGACCCGGTGATGATAACATCCGGAGTCGCCGGGGTCCTGGTGGGTGTAACCGGCCTTGAAGGAGCAGCTGGGGAGTTCTCCATTATGACGTCATCTGTCGCTGGCTCAGTAGAAGCCGCTGGTGGAGTTTCTTCTTCCGCTGGAGTTTCCTCCAGTTGTTCAATATCCGGTTGAGTCGGGGCCGGCTGTTCAGGCTCTTGATCGTCAACGACAGGGCTGGAGGAAGGTTGATGGGTCTTGCGGCGTTTCGCCTGAGCACTGCAAAGTAAAGGGTTAGCATTTAAAGGAGATTGGTATCTCATCAAAGACATCCAGATATTTTAACACTTACAGAGGATTAATCTTTGGTGGAGGTATGACTGAGGCTGAAGAGTCGCCCGATGAGGGTGTTTTCTAAAAAATCAAGACACGGAAATGATAAGACATTCGGACATGAAGAGAAACAAAAAAGGGAAGTACGGATACGAACCTCTGCAGGCCGCTTCTTAGGAGCTGGCGAATTTGGTAGTCCCGATGCAAGCTCTGTAGAGCCGGCGCTCCGGGTCTGACGTCGTTCAGCTTGCTCTTGCTTTTTTGAAAGGAAATCAGGAACCGGATGAGCGAGACGGTGAGATAGAGGAAATTTTCTAACAACCCGCCGCGGCTTTCGGAAGAAATATTCTGAGTCGGAGTACATGCAAGTTATCTCAGGAGCGTTGGCGTGACTGGTTTCTACTTCGTCTTGTGAGACACGGAAAGATATTATTAAAGAGCCGGCAAGACAAAAAGTCAAGTAAGTAAAGTTCGAGGATCTTACGTCCCACTCTGAAGAAAGTCTTTGGAATATCTTGCTCACAAATCTTTAACTAATGATAACCAGAACGAAGATCAATCTTGGAAAACACAGTAGCTCCCTCCAACTGGTCAAACAGATCATTTATCATAGGAAAAGGATACTTATTCTTAATGGTTACCTCATTTAGAGAACGATAATCAACACACATCCTTAGAGTTCCATCCTTCTTCTCAACAAACAAAACAGGGGCTCCCCAAGGTGATGAACTTGGGCGAATAAATCCTTGTGCCTGCAATTCCCTTAACTGCTTCTTCAACTCCTCCAACTCCTTTTTCAGACTCATAGCACCAGCTAACACATGTGCGGTGTGGAAAGCTGCCTAAAACTGTGCCCAGGTGATAGTATCAATGGGGTAAGTGACCAAGTAGTTGTCCCACCAAGCTGCGACAGGACCCTCCAGAAGATGTGAGGCAAACCTCACCCTCTGTGCATCTGTGCATCCAACGGTCTACAGGTTCCTACCAATTGCACGGAGCCAATCATCAGCCACAATAGGTTCAGGGCTGCTGGAGAACCTTGGAGGAATCAACCTCAAGAACCTGGTAAGCATATCCATAGGCGGCGGAGGCGGTGGACCAATAAGCCTCAGGTTCACTCGACGCAGGCTGGCGAACATCTCCTCCAGGTCCTTGATCAGGGTCCTCGCCTCTCGCGGTTTGACCACAATGTCGTCTATTTATGCCTTGGCATTCCTCCCGAGTTGCTGCCCCAGGATGATGTGCATCAACCGCTGAAAGGTCGCGCCGGTGTTCCTCAACCCAAAGGGCATGTAGCTGTAGCAATACACGCCACATGGGGAGAGGAAGGCCGCCTTTTTGATATCCTTCACTGCCATCTTGATTTGGTGGTAACCAGAGAAAGCATCCAAAAGCATAGCAGATCGCACTCGGCGGTGGACACCATGATCTCGTCGACGCGCGGGAGCGGGAAGGGATCCCGTGGACAAGCCTTGTTGAGGCTCATGAAGTCGATGCACATGCACTTCTTCCCACCCTTATTGGGAAAGATGATGCCGCTGCTCCTAGGAATCTTGATGTAACATCCCAATTTTCCTAAATTAGGATGTTAATAGATCATTCATATGCATCTCATATTTTCCTATGAATTATTTAATTTTCTGAAGATTCTCTTCATTATGCAACTAAAGGCAAATTATTGGAGTGGAGATAATATGACTTCTCCCCTGTCAAATCAAAAGTTCATAATGTCCAGAATAATATTTGTGGTTCATCTGACATGTCTTTGCAATTTTATAAACTTCAAATTCTTTTGAATTTATTTGAAAATGCTCTTTGTGTGCCCTTTTTGCTTAGATATTTTATTTACAAATGGCATTAGGGTTGGCATTAGAGCTGGTATAATCTATATTATAAGTATATTTTTTTTACTGTGTTTTTTATATATATTTATTTTTGTAGTTTACTTTTAGCCACAAAATTGTTTACTAACAATTTCAAAAAAAAAAGTAAACACACTGTGCAGCTGGGCCGCACAGTGGCCCAATAGGGGCTTCGGTCGCGCAGCACACCGCAGCAAGCCGGCCCACGGTCCCCACCATGCCTCCAGCCGCTGACCGATGGGGCTCGCCTCACTCTCTTCTTCCCCGAGCCGGACTCGCACACACGTACGCGCCAGGGGGATCGAGCCGAGTTGATCTCGTGCTCTGGTCGATCCCGTGTTCCCCGGGACGTCTAGCGCGAGGAGGATCCCTCCAGGAGACCCAGGACCCCGCTCCCGATATGTTTTGTTGCCGCACACCGCCACCCCGACGAAACGCATCTCGCCGCGGAGCTTGGGTAGCCGCCGCAGTTGCCGGACGTTTGCGTCACCATAAGAGCGCCCCAAGCTGCGTCGCTTGCCCCTGTCGATTCCCCTCGTCTTGCTGCCTGAACCATAGAGCACCGGAGAGCATCCAACACCTAGCCATAGAACCGGAGCACGCCGGAGTTCCCGGAGTCGCCGTCGGCCATAGAAGGCGTACCCCGCGGCCGTTCTCGCCTCCGGAGTGAACGCCGACGAACGCCACATCCATCCTCACCTCCACTTCACGGGAGAGCTGCCGGAGTAGCACCACCGCCGACGCCCGAGCCGCCGCCGACATCCCCCGGTTCTGGTGAGCAAGCATGGGAAGAGCCACTTCGGCCAATCACGTGATGCCACGTGGTGGATAGCTACAGTAACCGCACCTAAAAAAATGGTTTTGGGCAGATTTTAATCAAAGTTTGTTTTAGGCAGATCTTTTAATCTATACATCCTATTTAGTTAATTCTTTTTCCTATGAACTCATATTCAGCAGTACAATATGGCAGAATCAAAATTTTGCATGTTTGCAATGTCTAAATTTGAATCTGTTCAAATTCAATTTAAATCTTCCGAAGGCCATATTTTGCAAACCGTTTATTGAAATTTGTTAATTCTTTTTGTGTTATGCTTGCATTGAATTGTAGATGATTTGTACCTGTTGTTATGCTACTGTTTTATGGTTTTACAAATGATTTCTTGCTGTTGTTTTGTTTGGTGATATTTGAATGTGGTGATTGATTTCTGGTGATTGTTTGAAACGTGTAGATTGCCCGGAGTGCGACGCAAACTATTGTCAGGAGTGTGATTTTCTGAACTAGAAAAAAGGCAAGTTACATGTTGATCATCCTTTACCTATTGTTTTTCTATGCATGTAGTATATGTCACACTATCAAATTATGCATGTGTAGGAATATTATTGTCTTATGTTATGCTATCGAGCTTTTCCCTCGTCAATGAAGATCGTGGTAGTTAGTTCTGCTATGCTATGTAGACGGGGTTGGTTCGAGTATTCATTGAGATTGTGTGAGGATTGTTAAATAAATTGAGTAGTAACTAGGGATATAATTCACCCCTGGGCGGAATTGGTATTGCTGGGTGGTTTTAAGAACATCATGGTTTCGACCCTCTAAATGTAAGTGGATTGCCGCCCAGGTTCAAAAAGATCAGACAGACTTAATGACTAGTAGCTTCCATGTGCAACCACTAGCTAATATGGGCTCTGGCTTAGTTGAGTAGGTTGTGGGAACCTCGCCTCGGCAAAGCTCGTAGATGTAGATATGAGTAGGTGTACTGGCTGCCGTTGGGTGGAGGTGACTGCTTCTGAAAGACTTCATCTCAATCTTCGGGTTGGGTCTAGTGGGTACAGTGTGCAAAACTCAGTAGAGTATCAAAACTAGTCATGATTAGCTATGTCCCCGGTTATGGACAACTTTGAGCAGCTAGGCCATTACAGTTGTTGGATGATCTTGACAGATGTTACCCTTAATAAAACTTGGTGGGAAACTTAATAATGGTTTAGGTTGGAGTTGGAGATGCCAATTCAACCATGTGTATTTAATTGTAGCAAATAAATTAAAATTTAACTATTATGTAGTTGTGAGGATAAAATTTGCTTTCTACAAAATAACCATCAAGCCTTCCTTTGTTATACTATGCATGTACATTTAGGTCTGCTTTATTGTTTCTCCTATGTAACTTGCCAATACATTCAAAGTATTGACCTATACGGCTGCAACGTCTCATGTTGTAGGATTTTCAGACGAAGAGTAAGGTATCGTTAGGGTCGCGAGTCTGCACTCAGCATCGCCAATGGGCTATGATGGGACTCATTGTTATTTTCTGCTACTTTCCGCTGTTCGATTGAATAAAGCTAGCCAAGTGCTATGCAGATTGTTTTACTTTATGAATTCGGGATCATACGATGTAATAAATGATGCACTTGTTATTCTGGTATTCATCTATACTGTGTGTGCTAGCGAATCGATCTAGGGACTAGCACAGTAAGCAGAGACTCAAATCCTTCGAGGTTTGGTCGTTACAGATGGTATCAGAGCAAGGCCAGTTGATCCAGTTGCTAGTTCAGAACATGGGAAACAACAACAACCACAACAATCCATCGCCTCCGCCACCTATGGATATGCTTACCAGGTTCTTGAGGTTGAATCCTCCGAGGTTCTCCAGCAGCCCTGAACCTATTGTGGCTGATGATTGGCTCCATGCAGTCGGTACGAATCTGAAGACAGTTGGATGCACAGATGCAGAGAGGGTGAGGTTTGCCTCACATCTGTTGGAGGGTCCTGCCGCAGCTTGGTGGTACAACTACTTGGTCACTTACCCCATTGATACTATCATCTGGGCACAGTTTCAGGCAGCTTTCCGCGCCGCACATGTGTCAGCTGGTGCTATGAGTCTGAAAAAGAAGGAGTTCTGCAGCTTGCCTCAGGGAGGTCGCATGGTTAATGAATATGTGGAGGAATTTAATAAACTTGCACGATATGCTCCTAATGATGTTAATACTGATGCAGCTAGGCAGGAGAAATCCTTGGAGGGCCTGAATGACGATTTGGGTGTTCAGTTGACAATGGCCACTTTTGGTAATTGCCAGGAGCTTATTGATAAGGCTATTGTGCTTGAGGAAAAGCATCAGGCCATAGAGAACCACAAGAGGAAGTACAGCAGCAGTAACAAGTATAACTCGGGACCACAGCAGAAGCCACGCACTTCATATCATCATCATGGAGGTAACGGGCATCATCATCATGGAGGTAATGGGCATCATCATCATGGAGGTAATGGGCATAATCATAATGGAGGGAATGGCCACAACCATAATGGCCACCATCATCACAATGGGCACAAGAGTGGCAATGGTAATGGCAGCGGTAATGGTAATGGAGGTACTAATAACCAGAACCGTCAGAGTGTGCCTGTGCAGAGGGACATTAGTCAGGTTCAGTGCTTCAAGTGCAGGAAGATGGGCCACTATTCCAATGCTTGTCCATAGAGCAATAATGGTAATGGGAATTCAGGAGTCAACAAGCCAAACCCCTTCCAGAAGGGTCATGTCAACCATGTTAATGTTGAGGAGGTCTATAATGAGCCTGATGCGGTGATTGGTAAGATTTTTATCAATTCAGTACCTGCACTTGTTTCTTTTTGATTCCGGTGCATCGCATTCATTCATATCGCGGGTATTTGTGGATAAACATAAGTTGCCAACCGTAGTACTTAAGTCACCTGTTCCAGTAAGTTCTCCTGGGGCTGAGATGGAAGTAAGTTTGGGATGTTTTCAGATGCCCTTGTCTATTGGGAGGCATGTTTTTCCTACAGATTTGATTATATTGGAGTCACAAGGTCTAGATATTATTTTGGGTATGGATTGGATGATCGAAAATCAGGGTGTTATTGATTGTGCCAGTCGATCTATATCTCTGGATGCACCAGGGGGGAAGAGGATCAAATATGTATGTAAGTATCAGCATAAGCGGGTGCAAGTGAACTCTCTTAAGGGGGGTAGCCTAGAAGAGGTGCCAATTGTGAAGGTATATCTGGATGTGTTTCCAGAAGAGTTGCCAGGTATGCCACCAGATAGAGATATTGAGTTTCTTATTGATTTAATACCAGGCACCGGACCTATTGCTAAGAGACCGTATAGAATGCCTCCTCAAGAGTTGGAGGAATTGAAGAAGCAGTTAAGGGAATTGCAGGCACAAGGATTTATTTGCCCAAGCTCATCACCTTGGGGAGCCCCTGTTTTGTTTGTTGAGAAGAAGGATGGACCTCAGAGGATGTGTGTTGATTATCGTTCTCTGGATGAGGTAACCATTAAGAATAAGTATCCTTTGCCTATGATAAATGATCTGTTGACCAGTTGGAGGGAGCTACTGTGTTTTCCAAGATTGATCTTCGTTCTGGTTACCATCAATTAAAGATTCATGAACAAGATATTCCAAAGAATGCTTTCACTACGAGGTATGGGCTGTATGAGTATACTGTTATGTCATTTGGATTGACTAATGCCCCTGCATACTTCATGAATATGATGAACAAGGTGTTTATGGAATTCTTGGATAAGTTTGTGGTTGTTTTCATTGATGATATATTGGTGTTTTCCAAGAATAAGAAAGAGCATGAGGAGCATCTTCGTTTGGTATTGGAGAAGTTGAGGGAGCACAAATTGTATGCCAAGTTCAGCAAATGTGAGTTTTGGTTGGATGAGGTAGCATTCCTTGGACATGTTATATCAGGTAATGGAGTTGTAGTTGATCCATCCAAGGTTGCCGCAGTCACAGAGTGGGAGTCACCCACCTCAGTTGGGGAGATTCGCAGCTTTTTGGGCCTTGCAGGTTATTACAGGAGGTTTATTGAAAACTTTTCGAAGATTGCAAAGCCTATGACTGAATTGTTGAAGAAGGGGAAGAAATTTGTTTGGACTGAGGATTGTGAAGCTAGCTTTCAGGAGTTGAAGCAGCGTTTGGTTACAGCACGAGTGTTAATTTTGCCAGACATACATAAAGACTTCCAGGTATATTGTGATGCATCTCGTCAGGGACTTGGGAGTGTTTTGATGCAGGAAAGTAAAGTTGTTTCTTATGCTTCACGCCATCTTAGGAATCATGAGCATAATTATCCTACACATGATTTGGAGTTAGCCTCAGTTGTGCATGCATTGAAAACTTGGAGGCATTATCTTTTTGGTAATCATTGTGATATATTTACTGATCATAAGAGCTTGAAGTACATTTTTACTCAGAGGGAGTTGAATCTCAGACAAAGGAGATGGTTGGAGCTTATTAAGGATTACGATTTGAACTTGCAGTATCATCCTGGTAAGGCTAATGTTGTTGCTGATGCTTTGAGTTGTAGGAGCCATGTTAATGCAGTAAATATTGATGATATGCCACCGGAGTTATGTGAGCAGTTCAGAAGTCTCAGGTTGGAGATGGTTCCTAAGGGCTATTTGGCAACACTTGAGGTAAAGCCTACTTTGCTAGACAGGATCAGAGAAGCTAAAAAGGATGATAAGTATATTGCTGAGATAAAAGAGAATATGTTAAGGGGGAAGGCACAAGGTTTTCATGAGGATGAACATGGAGCCATATGGTTTGAGAAGTGTATCTGTGTACCTCAAGATGTGGAGATCAGGAAGTTGATTCTTCAGGAGGTGCATGATTCACCTTATTCTATCCACCCAGGTAATACTAAGATGTACTTGGATTTGAGGGAGAGATTTTGGTGGCCTAGCCTGAAGAGGGAAATTGCTGAGTATACTGCAATATGTGATGCGTGCCAGAGAGTTAAGGCAGAGCACCAGAAACCAGCAGGTTTGTTACAACCATTGCCCATACCTAATTGGAAGTGGGATCAGATTGGTATGGATTTCATTACAGGGTTACCTAGGACTCGATCAGGTTATGATTCTATTTGGGTAGTTGTTGATCGTTTGACTAAAGTTGCTCACTTGATCCCGATAAAGACTACCTATACAAGTGCTAAGCTAGCAAAGATTTATATGTCCAGAATTGTTTGTCTGCATGGAGTTCCAAGGAAGGTAGTGTCTGATAGAGGTACTCAGTTCACATCTAAGTTTTGGCGTCAATTGCATGAGTCCTTGGGCACTAGGCTGGAGTTCAGTACAACATTTCATCCACAGATAGATGGGCAGACAGAGAGGGTGAATCAGATTTTGGAGGATATGTTGAGAGCTTATGCTTTGGACTATGGGTCCATTTGGGATGATAATTTACCATATGCAGAGTTCTCATATAATAACAGTTATCAGGCTAGTCTGAAGATGGCACCGTTTGAGTTTCTGTATGGTAGGAAGTGCAGGACACCATTGATGTGGGATGAGGTTGGAGAGCATCAATTCTTTGGACCAGACTTGATCAGGGACGCTGAGGAGAAAGTCAAGTTGGTTCGTGACAGGCTGAAGGTAGCACAGTCCAGACAGAAGAGTTATGCTGATGGAAAGCGTAAGGAGGTGACATATGAGGTAGGAGATCGTGCATACCTTAGAGTTTCACCGCTTCATGGAATTAAGAGGTTTGGAATCAAAGGTAAGTTAGCACCACACTTTGTGGGGCCTTACAAGATCTTGGAGCACCGAGGAGAGGTAGCTTATCAGCTGGAGTTGCCAGAATCCTTGGCAGGGGTTCATAATGTGTTTCATGTATCCCAGTTGAAGAAGTACCATGCAGAGATGGCGGATGTTCCTGTGAGAGATACAGTGCCACTTGAGGCAGTTCAGTTGGAGACTGACTTGACATATGAGGAGAAGCTTGTTAAGATTCTGGAGACAGCAGAGAGAATTACTCGCACCAAGACAATCAGATTATGCAAAGTTTAGTGGAATCGTCATGCAGAGGAGGAGGCTACTTGGGAACGAGAGGAAGACCTCAGGCAGGATCACCCACACCTATTTTCTAGCCAACCTAAATCTCGAGGGTGAGATTCATCTTAAGGGGGGTAGGTTTGTAACATCCCAATTTTCCTAAATTAGGATGTTAATAGATCATTCATATGCATCTCATATTCTCCTATGCATTATTTAATTTTCTGAAGATTCTCTTCATTATGCAACTAAAGGCAAATTATTGGAGTGGAGATAATATGACTTCTCCCTTGTCAAATAAAAAGTTCATAATGTCCAGAATAATATTTGTGGTTCATCTGACATGTCTTTGCAATTTTATAAACTTCAAATTCTTTTGAATTTATTTGAAAATGCTCTTTGTGTGCCCTTTTTGCTTAGATATTTTATTTACAAATGGCATTAGGGTTGGCATTAGAGCTGGTATAATCTATATTACGTATAATCTATATTATAAGTATATATTTTTTTACTGTGTGTTTTTTTTGGTAGTTTCTTTTTAGCCACAAAATTGTTTTCTAATAGTTTCAAAAAAAAGTAAACACACTGTGCAGCTGGGCCGCACAGTGGCCCAACAGGGGCTTCGATCGCGCAGCACACCGCAACAGGCCGGCCCACGGTCCCCACCGTGCCTCCATCCGCTGACCGACGGGGCCCGCCTCAATCTCTTCTTCCCCGAGCCGGACTCGCACACACGTACGCGCCAGGGGGATCTAGCCGAGTTGATCTCGTGCTCTGGTCGATCCCGTGTTCCCCGGGACGTCTAGCGCGAGGAGGATCCCTCCAGGAGACCCAGGACCCCGCCCCCGATCCGTTTTGTTGCCGCACGCCGCCACCCCGACGAAACGCATCTCGCCGCGGAGCTCGGGTAGCCGCCGCCATCGCCGGACATTTGCGTCACCATAAGAGCGCCCCGAGCTACGCTGCTTGCCCCTGTCGATTCCCCTCGTCTCGCCGCGTGAACCACAAAGCACCGGAGAGCATCCGACGCCGAGCCGTAGAACCGGAGCACGCCGGAGTTCCCGGAGTCGCCGCTGGCCACAGAAGGCGTACCCGCGGCCTTTCTTGCCTCCGGAGTGACCGCCGACGAACGCCACATCCATCCCCACCTCCACTTCGCCAGAGAGCTCCCGGAGTAGCACCACCGCCGACGCCCAAGCCGCCACCGATATCCCCCTATTCTGGTGAGCAAGCACGGGCAGAGCCACTTCGGCCAATCACGTGATGCCACGTGGCGGATAGCTACAGTAACCGCACCTAAAAAAATGGTTTTGGGCAGATTTTAATCAAAGTTTGTTTTAGGCATATCTTTTAATCTATACATCCTATTTAGTTAATTCTTTTTCCTATGAACACATATTGAGCAGTACAATATGGCAGAATCAAAATTTTGCATGTTTGCAATGTCTAAATTTGAATTTGTTCAAATTCAATTTAAATCTTCCGAAGGCCATATTTTGCAAACCGTTTATTGAAATTTGTTAATTCTTTTTGTGTTATGCTTGCATTGAATTGTAGATGATTTGTACCTGTTGTTATGCTACTGTTTTATGGTTTTACAAATGATTTCTTGCTGTTGTTTTGTTTGGTGATATTTGAATGTGGTGATTGATTTCTGGTGATTGTTTGAAACGTGTAGATTGCCCGGAGTGCGACACAAACTATTGTCAGGAGTGTGATTTTCTGAACTAGAAAAAAGGCAAGTTACATGTTGATCATCCTTTACCTATTGTTTTTCTATGCATGTAGTATATGTCACACTATCAAATTATGCATGTGTAGGAATATTATTGTCTTATGTTATGCTATCGAGCTTTTCCCTCGTCAATGAAGATCGTGGTAGTTAGTTCTGCTATGCCATGTAGACGGGGTTGGTTCGAGTATTCATTGAGATTGTGTGAGGATTGTTAAATAAATTGAGTAGTAACTAGGGATATAATTCACCCCTGGGCGGAATTGGTATTGCTGGGTGGTTTTAAGAACATCATGGTTTCGACCCTCTGAATGTAAGTGGATTGCCGCCCAGGTTCAAAAAGATCAGACAGACTTAATGACTAGTAGCTTCCATGCGCAACCACTAGCTAATATGGGCTCTAGCTTAGTTGAGTAGGTTGTGGGAACCTCGCCTGGGCAAAGCTCGCAGATGTAGATATGAGTAGGTGTACCGGCTGCCGTTGGGTGGAGGTGACTGCTTCTGAAAGACTTCGTCTCAATCTTCGGGTTGGGTCTAGTGGGTACAGTGTGCAAAACTCTGCAGAGTATCAAAACTAATCATGATTAGCCATGTCCCCGGTTATGGACAACTTTGAGCAGCTAGGCCATTACAGTTGTTGGATGATCTTGACAGATGTTACCCCTAATAAAACTTGGTGGGAAACTTAATAATGGTTTAGGTTGGAGTTGGAGATGCCAATTCAACCATGTGTATTTAATTGTAGCAAATAAATTAAAATTTAACTATTATGTAGTTGTGAGGATAAAATTTTCTTTCTGCAAAATAACCATCAAGCCTTCCTTTGTTATACTATGCATGTACATGTAGGTCTGCTTTATTGTTTCTCCTGTGTAACTTGCCAATACATTCAAAGTATTGACCTATACGGCTACAACGTCTCATGTTGCGGGATTTTCAGATGAAGAGTAAGGTACCGTTAGGGTCGCGAGTCTGCACTCAGCATCGCCAGTGGGCTGTGATGGGACTCATTGTTATTTTCTGCTACTTTCCGCTATTTGATTGAATAAAGCTAGCCAAGTGCTATGCAGATTATTTTACTTTATGAATTCGGGATCATACGATGTAATAAATGATGCACTTGTTATTCCGGTATTCATCTATACTGTGTGTGCTAGCGAATCGATCCAGGGACTAGCACAGTAAGCACAGAGACTCAAATCCTTCGAGGTTTGGTCGTTACACTTGATGATGTCATAGCATAGGTGCGTTGCCTCCATGAACGTGACGAGGATCGGATACCCATGATGGTGTTGTACGCGAGGCTGATGTGTCCCACATCGAAGTCGATCATCTTGGTGTGGTAGTGGTTACGAGTGCCGAAGGTGACCGGGAGGCGCACTACTACCTTTTGAGGATGCGTTGGTTTTCCCTTCAAGAGGAAATGGTGATGCAGCAAAGTAGATAAGTATTTCCCCTAGTTTTCGTGAACCAAGGTATCAATCCAGTAGGAGGAACAAGCAAGTCACCAATGGATGCACCTATGTAGATAATCAAACTCTTGCACCCAGCGCTATAAAGGGGTTGTCAATCCATTCACGGTTATTTGCAAGGATTAGATCCAATAGAGATAGATGTAACGAGTGCGGAAAGTAAAAGGAAAATTAATTTTAGCAAGTATAGATCTAGAAATATATGATGGAAAATAGAACTAGGGGCCATAGGTTTCTCTAGAGGTTTCTCTCTTGAAGGCAAATATCATGGTGGGTAAACAAATTAACGTCAAGCAATTGATAGAAAAGTGAATAATCATGTAGTTATCCAAGGCAATGATCATGCATATAGGCATCACATCCGTGACAAGTAGACCGAAATGATTCTGCATCTACTGCTATTACTCCACACATCGACCGACTCCTGCCTGCATCTAGAGTATTAAGTTCATGAAGAACAGAGTAACACGTTAAGAAAGATGACATGATGTAGTGGGATAAACTCAAGCAATATGATGAAAACCGCATCTTGTTACCCTTCATGGCAACAATACAATATTTGCCTTGCTACCCCTACATTGTCATTGGGGGAGGACACTGCAAGATTGAACCCAAAACCACGCACATATCCCATTGCAAGAATTACCAATCTTGTTGGCCAAACCAAACCAATAACTCGAAGAGACTTGCAAGGATATGAAATCATGCATATAAGAAATCAGAGGAGATTCAAATAAGATTCATGGATAATCTGAACATAAATTCACAATTCATCAGATCTTGACAAACACAGCACAAAAGATGATTACATCGGATAGATCTCCGATCATTAAGAACATGGTATTGAAGATCAAAGAGAGAGAAGAAGCTATCTAGCTACTAGCTATGGACCCGTAGGTCTATGGTGGACTACTCACGAATCATCGGAGGGGCAATGGAGTTGATGTAGATGCCCTCCGTGATCGAAACCCCCTCCGGCAGATTATCGGAAAAGGCTCCATGAATGGATCTCTCGGGAACGGAAGCTTCCGGTGGCGGAAAGTATTTGAATGGCTCCTTTTGATGTTGGGGCAATATTTGGGTATTTATAGGCCAAGAATTAGGCTTAGGAGACCTTCCAGGAGGCGACAAGCCTGCTAGGCATGGTCAGGGGGGCCCGCGCATAGCAGGCTTGTGGCGCCCTGGCACCTTCCCTAACGTGCACTCCAAGCTTGGATGACTTGTTTCCTTCCAGAAAAATTCCTTCTGAAGGTTTTATTCCATTTGGACTGTTCTTAATATTCATATCTGCAAAACTCAAAAACAACAAAAAAACATAAAGTGGCACTTGGCTCTAGATTAATAGGTTAGTCCCAAAAAGTAATATAAAATAGCATATTAATGCATATAAAACATCCAAAACAGATAATATAATAGCATGCCATCATATAAAATTTTAGATCCATTGGAGACGTATCAGGATCCGCAAGCTTAATTCCTCCTCGTTATCGAGTAGGTAAATGATAAAAACAGAATTTTTGATGTGGAGTGCTACCTAACATAGTTATCCAAGTAATATTCTTTATTGTGGCATGAATATTCAGATCCGTAAGACTCAAAACAAAAGCTTAATATGGATATAGAAACAATAACATTTCAACCATACTAGCAAAGCAATTGTATCTCTTCAAAATATAATGGAAAAAGAAAGTTATCCCTACAATATCATATGGTCTGGCTATGCTCCATGTTCCCCACACAAAGTATTTACATCATGCACAACCCCGATGAAAAGTCAAGCAATTGTTTTCGCACCTTTATTTTCTCAAACTTTTTCAACTCTCACGCAATACATGAGCGCGAGCCATGGATATAGCATTATAGGTGGAATAGAATATGGTGGAGGTTGTCAAGGAAAAGGTAGAAGATAGTCTCACATCAACTAGGCGTATCAACGGGCTATGGAGATGCCTATCAATAGATATCAATGTGAGTGAGTTGAGATTGTCATGCAACGGGTGCACTATAGCTATAAGTGTATGAAATCTCAAAAACAAACCAAGTGGACGTGCATAATGAAGAAAAAATTATTCCACTAGCTATATGAAAGTGACAAAATAGGAGACTCTCTATCATGATGACCATAGTGCTACTTTGAAGCACAAGTGTGGCAAAAAGGTAGTAGCAATGTCCCTTATCTCTTTTATCTCATTTTTTGTTGGGCATCCAAGGCCACTTTTATTCATTTTTTTATTTGGGCTTCACTGGCCTCTTTTATTTTTCATAAAGTCCGGACTCTCGTCCCTACTAGTAAGGGAATCATAGCTTCCATCATCCTTTCCTCACATGGGACATGCTCTATAATGAAAATCATCACACTTTTATTTACTTACAACTCAAAAGGAAAATTACAACTTGATACCTATGACAAAATATGACCCTATACGCAATATGGAAGTGATGGTGTGCATGTCATAAAAGGAAATGGTGGAAGTTGCATGGCAATATATCTCGGAATGGCTATGGAAATGCCATAATAGGTAGGTATGGTGGAAGTTTTGAGGAAAGATATATGGTGGCTGTTTTGAGGAAGGTATATGGTGGCTGTTTTGTGGAAGGTGTTTGTTGCACCGGCGAAAGTTCCGCGGTACTAGAAAGGCTAACAAATGCGGAAGGGTGAGAGTGCGTATAATCCATGGACTCAACATTAGTCATAAAGAACTCACATACTTATTGCAAAAGTCTATTAATCATTGAAGCAAAGCATTAAACGCATGCTCCTAGGGGGATGTTGGTAGGAGTTAACCATCGTGTGCCCCCGACCCTCACACAAAGGTCAACAGTCTATAAACAAGTCATGCTCTGACTTCCTTACATAGCGGTTCACCATACGTGCATGCTACGGGACTCAAAAAACTTTACACAAGTATTTTTACAAAATAACAATTTACTTCCTAACACGTCTCTTAACGTTACCATCTTTATATCTCAAAACTTTATGCAAGGAATCAAACTTCTCATAAATACTCAATGCACTTAATATGGAAGTTTTTATTATATCCCTTTTGGATGCCTATCATATTAGGACTAAATTCATAACCTAGACCAATTACCATGCTGTTTTTAAAAACTCTAAAAATAATATAAGTGAGGTGCGAGAGTTCAAGTATTTCTATAAAACTAAAATACCACCATGCTCTAAAAGATATAAGTGAAGCATATAGAGCAAAATTGCCCAACTCAAAAGATATAAGTGAAGCACACAGAGTATTCTAATGAATTCATGATTCAGAGTGTCTCTCCCAAAAGATGTGTGCATCAAGGATGATTGTGGCAAACTAACTAGCAAAGACTCATATCATACAAGACACTCCATCAAAAACACATATCATGTGGTGAATAAAAATATAGCCTCAAGTAAATTTAACGATGGATTGAAGACAAAAGAGGGGATGCCTTTCGGGGCATACCCAAGCTTAGGATCTTTGGAATACTTTAATATGACTTGGGGTGCCTTGGTCATCCCCAAGCTTATAATCTTTCCACTCCTTATTCCATAGTCCATCCAACCTTTACCCAAAACTTGAAAACTTCACAAGACAAAACTTAACAGAAAACTCGTGAGATCCGTTAGTATAAGAAAATAAACCACAAATTTAGGTTCTATTGTTAACTCATTATTTATTTATATTGGTGTTATACCTACTGTAATTTAACTTCTCCATGACTCATACCACATGATACAACCCATAGATTCATCCAAATAGGCAAACAACTCAAAGAAAATAGAATCTGTCAAAAACAGAACAGTCTATAGCAAACTGAAAACTTAGTATACTTATGTAACTCAAACAATTCTGAAATATTAGTAAAACCTGGGAAATTTATATATCAATCTTGTGTAAAAATTTCAGATCAATTCGACGCTCTGAAAAAATTAGCAAATTCATGGACTGAGCGCAAAAGTTTCTGTTTTACAGCAAGATCAAATCAACAACTACCATAGATCACCCTAAAGGTTTTACTTGGCTCAAACACTAATTAAAACACCAAAACACAATTGAATCAAAAACATAAGAAAAAACAGAACTCAAAAATAAAATTGGGTTGCCTCCCAACAAGCGCCATTGTTTAACGCCCCTAGCTAGGCAAAATGCAATATATCTAGGTATTGTCATCTTTGGTATGCAATACAAAAGTAGCTCTCATGATAGATTCATAAGTAATTCTTATTTTCTTTCTATGGAAGTGTTCCATGCCTTTCCTTAATGTAAATTGTAATCTAATGTTTCCTTCTTTCATGTCAATAATTGCACCAATCGTTGTAAGGAAAGGTCTACCAAGAATAATAGGAAATATGGAATTGCAATCTATATCAAGAACAATGAAATCTACGTGCACATAATTACTATTTGCAACAATAATAAAATCATTAATCCTTCCCATAGGTTTCTTAATAGGGGAATCCGCAATATGCAAATTTAGAGAGCAATCATCAAGATCATGGTAACCTAGCACATCATATAAAGTTTTGGGAATTGTGGAAACACTAGCACCCAAATCACACAAAGAATGGCACTCATAATATTTGGTTTTAATCTTAATAGTAGGTTCCCACTGACCATGAAGCTTTCTAGGGATAGAGACTTCTAACTCAAGTTTTTCTTCAAAAGATTTCATCATAGCATCAACTATATGTTTAGTAAAAGCCTTATTTTGACTATACGCATGAGGAGAATTCAACATGGATTGAAGCAAGGAAATACAATCAATCAAAGATCAGCTATCATAATTAAAGTCCTTGAAATCCAAAAGAGTGGGTTCATTGCTATTTAAAGTTTTGACCTCTTCAATCCCACTTTTATCAATCTTAGTATCAACTAAAGTTGACTTATCTCCAGTCCCATAATTATCAAGATTTATATTGGAAAACAAAGTTTCAATAGGAGTCACATCAATCACTTTAAGATCCTCCTCATCATTATTGCAAGAAAACAGCTTTTCAAGCCATTCATGCTTAGCACGAATTCTAGCGGTTCTTTCCCTACTTTCATCAATAGAAATTCTCATAGATTTTAAAGACTCATTAATATCATGCTTGGGTGGAGTAGATCTAGCTTTCAAATAATCAATCTCAAGAGAAATTCTATTGACGCTCCTAGCCAAATCATCAATCTTAAGCACTTTTTCTTCAATAGAACCATTAAAAACTTTTTGCAAACCAATAAAATCTTTAACAATGTTCTCAAGATCAGAGGGCATCTTATTATAATTTCCATGGTAATGGTTGTAGGAATTACCATAATTATTAGATGAATTACTAGGAAACGGCCTAGGGTTGGAATTACCTCTATACACATTGTTACCAAAATTGTTCCTATGAACAAAATTCACATCCATAGATTCATTATTATTTCCAATCAAATAAGACAAAGTAATATCACTAGGATCAATAGGAGCACTCTTACTAGCAAACAATTTCATCAGTTCATCTATCTTTCACTCAAAGGGTTTATTTCTTCAATAACATGCACCTTTTTACTAGTAGGAGATCTTTCGGTATGCCATTGAGAGTAGTTTGTCATGATATTGTCTAGGAGTTTAGTAGCTTCTCCTAACGTGATTTCCATAAAAGTACCACCCACGGTAGAATCTAAAAGATTTCTAGATGCAAAAATCAATCCCGCGTAGAAATTTTTTATAATCATCCATAAACTCAAACCATGTGCGGGACAATTCCTAATCATGAATTTCATCCTCTCCCAAGACTGTGCAACATGCTCATGATCAAGTTGCTTAAAATTCATTATATCCTTCCTAAGGGAGATGATCTTAGCGAGCGGAAAGTACTTGGAGATAAAAGCATCTTTACACTTATTCCAAGAATCAATACTATTTTTAGGCAAAGATAACAACAGAGTTTTAGCACGATCTCGACGCAAGAACGCAAATAGTAGCTTCAATTTAACCATATCATTATCCACATCTTTCTTCTTTTGCATATCACACAACTCAATGAAAGTATTTAGATGGGATGTGACATCTTCACTAGGAAGGCCAGAGAATTGTTCTTTCATAACAAGATTTAGCAAGGCAGCATTGATTTCATAAGATTCTACACTAGTGGCGGGAGCAATAGGGGTACTAATAAAATCACTATTATTAGTATTGGAAAAGTCACACAACTTGGTATTCTCAGACATCTTGACAAAGCAAGCAATCAAGCACACAAGCAAACGAAAGGCAAATGAAAGAAGGGAGAATAAAAAGGAAAATATTTTTGGTATTTTTTGAAAATCATTTTAGAAGTGGGGGAGAGGAAAACGAGAGGCAAATGGAAAATAAAGTAAATGCAAGAGATGAGTTTGTGATGGGTAAATGGTAGGCTTGATGTGTATCCTCCCAAGCAACGGTGCCAGAAATCCTTCTTGCTACCTCTTGAGCATGCGTTGGTTTCCCCTTGAAGAGGAAAGGGTGATGCAGCGAAGTAGATAAGTATTTCCCCAAGTTTTTGAGAACCAAGGTATCAATCCAGTAGGAGGAACAAGCAAGTCACCAATGGATGCACCTACACAAATAATCAAACTCTTGCACCCAACGCTATAAAGGGGTTGTCAATCCCTTCACGGTTATTTGCAAGGATTTGATCCAATAGAGATAGATGTAACAAGTGCAGAATGTAAAAGGTAAACAAATTGTAGCAACTAAAGACCTGAAAATATATGATGGAAAATAGACCCGAGGGCCATAGGTTTTACTAGAGGCTTCTCTCTTGAAGGAAAATATCGTGGTGGGTAAACAAATTACTGTCAAGATATTGATAGAAAAGTGAATAATCATGTAGTTATCCAAGGCAATGATCATGCATATAGGCATCACGTCTGTGACAAGTAGACCGAAATGATTCTGCATCTACTACTATTACTCCACACATCGACCGACTCCTGCCTGCATCTAGAGTATTAAGTTCATGAAGAACAGAGTAACACATTAAGAAAGATGACATGATGTAGAGGGATAAACTCAAGCAATATGATGAAAACCCCATATTGTTACCCTTGATGGCAACAATACAATACATGCCTCGCTACCCCTACTTTGTCACTGGGTGAGGACACCGCAAGATTGAACCCAAAACCAAGCACTTCTCCCATTGCAAGAATTACCAATCTAGTTGGCCAAACCAAACCAATAACTCGAAGAGACTTGCAAGGATATGAAATCATGCATATAAGAAATCAGAGGAGATTCAAATAAGATCCATGGATAATCTGAACATAAACTCACAATTCATTGGATCTTGACAAACACACCACAAAAATGGATTAGATCGGATAGATCTCCATGAAGAACATGATATTGAAGATCAAAGAGAAAGAAGAAGTCATCTAGCTACTAGCTATGGACCCGTAGGTCTATGGTGGACTACTCATGCATCCTTGGAGGGATAATGGAGTTGATGTAGATGCCCTCCATGATCGAAACCCCCTCTGGCAGATTACCGGAAAAGGCTCCAAGATTGGATGTCTCGGGAACGGAGGCTTGCGGTGGCGGAAAAGTATTTGCGTGGCTCATTTTGATGTTGGGGGAATATTTGGGTATTTATAGGCCAAGAATTAGGGTTTGGACTCCCTTTAATATTCCATATCTAAAAAACTCAAAAACAAAGAAAAAACCCGACACTTGTCTCTAGATTATTAGGTTAGTCCCAAAAATAATATAAAATAATATATTAATGCATGTAAAACATCTAAAACAGATAATATAATAGCATGCCATCATCAAAAAATATTGATACGTTGGAGACGTATCATGCACCTGCCCCAAAGGGGTGGTGAAGCCTTGGACAACCCTTGAGAAGGACCTGGTAGGCGCAAGCTGGTGGTAAGGCACCTGGAGCATGTCGATGGCCTCCACGGAGAGGATGTTGAGGCCGACGCCATCGTCAATGTGTGTCTTGGTGACCTCAACGTTGTTGATGGTGAGCATGCATAAAATGGGGAGCGCACCAGCGGTGACCATAGTCCTGGGATGGTCCCCGGAGTCGAAGGTGATGTCGGTCACTAGCTTTGCCCTGCCCTGTAGGGCCTCGGGCTATGGCTGAGCTACGCCCGCCTGGCGGATAAGCTGTTTGACATGGCGACCGGACGCGGGTTCCCATGATCTGCCGAGCATGTAGGCGACCGTGTGAGGCCCCAGGGCCGCAAAACGCGTTAAGAACCGACTGCAAGGCTCCTTACGCGCCTCGAGAAACGCAACCTATGTGCTTGCCAGCCTGTGGCGTGCGCGGAGGGATGACGTCATGGCGGGAGTGGGGGTCGGAGTAGGGGTGCGGCCATTGCGTTGTGTGTAGGGCGGCAATGATAAGTCCTGCTGCTCATGAGCATCCGGGTCAGTGGCAGCATTAGCTACAGGAGAAACGGAGTGGCGGGGGACGCCACGGCCCACGGGCGTAGTTTGGGCGACGCGAGTGGACCTGCGCTAGGGCACGGACTCAACGTGTGTTGACAATGGGAGCGACGAAGAAGAGACGAGGTGGAACCAGAGGAGGATTACGACATGCCCCTACCTGGCGTGCCAAATGTTGGAATCGGGGCTCCGTGGACCCAACAAGGTTCGAACTCTAGGGCGTGTGTGAATATCTCAACCAGCTCAAAGTCTCAAGCCCATCACCCTACGGCCAAGCCTCGTCGAGTGTGTGCGAGCGGGGAAGAAGATGAACATATAGATTTACCCAGGTTCGGGCCACCTTGCGGTGTAAAACCCTACTTCTGCTTTTGGTGGATTGGCCTCACGAGCAGGTGGACATTGAACTAGTGCAGTGGTTGAGCAACCTCATGAGGGCTCTCGGTGGGGATATATCAATCTCCCTCTCTATGATGGAAGCTAGTCCCTATTTATAGTAGCCTTTGTCCTCTTCCCTTATCGCATAGGAGGGAAGGGATCCCACAACGGCCAATTTTCAAAGGGTACAAGAGGTATATCTAATCCCGACCAATGGTGGTATTCACCTGCAAAGATCCCGGGCGTGACGCGGAGGTGGGCTGGGCGATGACATCCGTCCTACCGAGCTCGTGGTCATGGTCTCGTTGCACTGGAAGGGAAACCATTGGGGGATTCCTTGGGAACCCGCGTTCGTCCTTGCCTCCTTAGCATGAAAGAAGAAACTGTCCTCCCCTATGCCCGGTGGCACCCGCTTGACTTCAGTCATCATGGCCCACGTCATCCGGGCCTCACGAGGCCTGGTGTCTGCATAGAAATCTCTACTCCTCAGGAGGCAATTTGGGGTATGCTACTCCTCTGGATGTCTTGCCATTGTTCCCCTCACGAGGCCAGGGCTCTCGCGAGGGCGTTGACTTGGAGGGCTTCCTTTTGGGCCGTAGTAGCCGTCAAGGTGGGCTACACGCTGGGCCACAGGCAGGCAGGTTTGGTACCCCCGATCCCAGAACACTGACAGAGATCACACTCATGGGGGAAATGGCAACAACCTTTCCAACACCAGTAGCCATAAGAATGTCAATGGAGGGAATGGCAATCAACACCATTCTGCTCCGGCCCATAAGAATTTGAAGCACATGACATGCTACAATTGCACGAAGAATGGCCACTATTCCACTAAGTGTCAAGAGGAAAATCCCGACAATGGCAATGAAGGTGCTAACAAGGAGTCCCACCATTTTCCTCGAGCTCAGGTGAATCACATTACTGTGGACGGAGTCAATGGATAGCCGGATACAGTTATTGATAAGTTCTTGTTAAACACACCAACCGTATTGGTACCTTTGATTCTAGTGCACTACACTCATTCATATAAGGGTAGTTTTGAAGAAGTATGGTTTACCCACCCGGACCCGTGGCAGACTACTTCAGACCAGTTTCCCCACCGACCCAGGATTTGGCCAAGGTACAAGCAATCCTATTGAAGGAAAAGATCTAGAATAATCTATGTAACATCTACCAACGAAGTCGTAATTATTTCATAGGAGGATACGTAAAACCCGAGAGTTGGGAAGAAATGATAGTTGATTTGTTTGGCTTCCAGAATCCATGGATTTACCCGAACTCAGTTCGTGGATAAGAGAAATTTCTACAACGCTTGTGAGGAAGCCCAAGTGTTAGAATACAAGATTTGCTAAACCTTATAAAAGGTAATGATTTGGGTGAGGCATGGCTTGGCCATCATGACGACTTACTCTTATCATTTCTCTTGCTATTCGGAATGGTAAATCTAGGTGACTTACCCATAGTAAACAGACGATGTTCTTTGAAGCTTTTGTTTAAGCCTTAGAATGGTGTGAAGATGAACCCTTCTACATGGCAGTTGTTGCCAATCGTAGGTATACAATGAGATTTAACCCATGCCTGTTTCCTATAGGAGAAACCAATAATTGATTGACCACCATGACATTTCAATAAATATTTAGTATTGGGGACACACCTATTAGAAGTCCCAGTCTTGGAAGAACGTTACCAAGAAGAGATGACTCAAGATTTGAGGAAAAGGATATGCCCTCACCAAAACAGCCCCAGTGGAAGAGTTATCCCAGAGAATATGAGAAGACCAACACCGTCCATTATAAGGATGGAGTACATGATTTTTTTTGGAATCATAACCTTGCTTGTAAGTGTGGTAGCACCCCAGGAAATGGTGATGAACAATGGATTTGCAAGAAGACCCCGAACCCTAACCTTTTCTTTCTAGCCTCTTCGAATCTCGAGGAAGAGATTCATTTTAAGCATGGTAGTTTGTAACATCCCATAACTCTAAGTTTTAGAATGTTAGATTAAATTAACTATATTGACCTATTATGTGAATGATTGTGTGAAATTGAGTGAATGCAAAACAAACTTTTGGAAAATAAAAGATTAGGAATAAAATGACTATCCCAAAACTTCCTTCTTTGCTTTTGAATTCGAATCCAATTCAAATTTAAAATCATAGAGAGAAGATGACAAGACTTCTTCAAATAAAGAATTTGAAATTACTTAAAAGTTTCGATTTGGAGTGTTTCCATTTGCAAATAAAGTCTCATGACATTCTTGACATAAAAGAGGGTAATACTCCAAGGTAGAACAACACAAAAGATGGATTGGCATTTTGATCTATGCAATACAACTACTCTGACCCAATCCTAGAAATGGATGAGTTATTGGAATTTTTTTCTCCTAGACATTCTGAAATGGAATGGCTCAATGGACCACAAGAACAATATACTCTAGACTATCCACTGATAGATGAAAATCAGGATACAACTGAAGATGGGAAGCTCAAAAGAACATATGATTTTTGGAGTTGTGGACACATAGATTACCATGTCAAACAAGGCTCAACATATTTCTTCCGTCTAATCCAGGAAAAAGGTAGATTGGTAGAGTCACAACTATAGAATGGATAGCGCATCAAGAGCAATCTTGTTGTGATCTTTTGGTTCTAGGAGAACTTATGCCATAATGTTTCATGGTATAGGAAGAATGACATACCACAAACTTCGAGGTATAGAATAGGGTTGCTAAAATCCTAAAGGAACCATCAAACACTATCAACATGAATAAGAAGATCGAATATTGGGTCTAAGAACCCATAATTACAATACCTATTAACTAAATAACATCACGGGATGCTTTCGATAGTGATGGCCAGAATCGTCACACTAGAAATGCAAAACATGACCAGATTACTGGGTGGTTCTCCAACACAACATGGTTTCTACATCAACTCCATTAGCAAAAGCTAAGTGTAGAACAACGACCTATCGCACCTTAATCCTTGTGGGATAAATCTGCAACATGATAAGTTGCATCCATGTAGGCTAGTACATGGAATGTATTTGCAAGTCACATCAAAAGGGTAAAAAGATCCTACTTGTACATGCAATGTGGCTTGTGGAAGGTCCTAAGTTTATTTGTTCATGAAGCTGATTTTACCTATCAAAATAATTATTGTAACGCTACAACTATCATACGATTGAGATGGTACCCTAGCTCAGCCCATTCATAAAGTATATTCAAAAACCACTTGATTAATTAAATGTGATGAGATCTCCCGAAATTTCCACTACTAAAATCTCAAATTGTCCCTAACCGGGGACACGACTAATCGATTACATTGAACTGCGCAGAGGTGTGGGCACTTTTCACCACAAGACTCGACCACATCCTTGATTGGGAGATCAAGACATAGTCTTTCATAAGTATTCCCCCTTAATCTACGGATAGGCTGGTACACCTACATATTCTACATCTGCTAGCTTGTCCTGGAAATAAATCACAATAACTACTTAAGTACGCCAGAGCCCATAATGGCTTGTGGCTGCACACTTAAGCTTCTAGACACAAAAATATGGTTGATCCCTTTGAGCCTAAGCAGACGGACCAGTAGTGTGCAGTCCCATGTATTCCCCATGAATGCTCCCACTGTACTTCGCTGCAACTTAAACCAATTCCTCGTAGTTAGTTCTTTAATAGTCTTGGTCATGATTACTACTTTGCCACTCATGTCTCACTATGACAACACATCCCAATCCACGTCTACTTTGGTGAAGCATTAATAATCTAGCACGGTAGCGACAAAGTTTTTATGATTCATACCTACCACAAATGAACTACTTGTTACAAAGCATAGCCATCCGAAATAAGTCCTAATCATGCCATACTACAACAAAAGATTAAGTGCATATAACACATAGGTGTCGGCGTTCTGGGACTGGGGGTACCCAAACTTGCCTGCCTACGGCCCATCGCATGGCCCAATGACAAGTTCCTCAAGTCAACACCCTCGTGACAGCCCTCGCCTCGCTAGGAGGACAATGTCAAGACCTCCAGAGAGTGGCACCCCCCAGGCTGCCTCCCGAGGACCGGAGATTCCTATCCAAGTGCCCAACCTCTTGAGGACGGGATGACATGGTTTCTGATGACGAAGCCAGGTGGGCTCCAGTGGGCACATGAGGAGGACAGTTTCTTCTTTCATGCTAAGGAGACAAGGATATACGCGGGTTACCAAGGAATGCCCCAAAGGTTTCCTTCCCGGTACAATGAGGCCGAGACCACAAGCTCGGTATGATGGATGTCACCATCGAGCCCACCATTGCATCACCCCTGAAGCTTTGCAGGCGAATACCACCTTCAGGAAGGATAAGATGTACCTCATGTCCCCTTTCAATTTGGCCATTGTGGATCCCTTCCCGCCTATGTAATGAGGGAAGAGGACCATGGCCCCTATAAATAGCCACCAGCTCCGATCGTAGAAGGCAGGTTCAGTAGAGCTAGTTCATCACCACCAAGGGTCCTCGTGAGGCCACCCCACCACTATACTAGTTCATCCTTAGCCTCCTTGTGAGGCCAATCCACCACAAAGAAGGAGTAGGGTTTTACACCACAAGGTGGCCTGAACCTGGGTAAATCTCTGAGTCCACTTTCTTCCTCACTTGCATTCACTCGTCATAGCTAGGTCGTAGGGTGACAAGCTTGATACTTTGAGACGGTTAAGATCCTCGTACACGCCCAAGTGTTCGAACGTTGTTGGGTTTTGCGGAGCGCCGATTCCAACATTTGGCGCGCCAGGTAGGGGGTGTCGAAATATTTCTCCGGTTCAACCCCGTCTCTGCTCTGTTGCTCCCATGGCCGATGTCCGCCGAGTTCGTGCCGAGCACAGGGCCGCTCGTGTCTCCCAGTCGGCTCCTATGGGCTACAGCGCCCCACTCTTCGGCAGCCAAGGCTGCTACCGGCCTGACTGCACAAAAGCAGTAGGACTCATCGCTGCCACCTTCTATGCAGCGCGATGGCTACACGGCCACTCCGTCCCTTGTCCCTGCCATGACGTCATCCTCCCACTCCTGCTGTGAACCAGTGAACCCACCGACTGCGCTGCTCATGGCGCGCAAGCTTCTGCGTTACTGCCCCACCAACGACTGCTATGAAGACTAGCTAGGCTGCATCGCCGAGCTCGTCGACACTGCCGGCTAGGCCCTAGCACCTTCCCACTCACTTCGTCCCTAACCCTTCCAAGCGGCCGACGCAGCCCACGGCATGCCTCCTCCTCCATCCTTGCAAAGCATCGACCTCGAGACCTGGCATGAAGTGCGCCCCCGTGACCCACCACGCACGGCACCAGCGCGTGCGCTAGAGGATGCGAGCTGTCAGGTTGTGCCTTGGGTGCAAGGTGACGCCCGCGCGCTCCGCATGCTGCAGCGCCAACACCAAGGTCGCACACCGCTAGAGGTGGCGGCTGACGGGCATCAAGACCAGGCTCCTCCAGTCCATGCTATGCCGGAGAGCGACTCGGCCTGTCGCGCCTTCACCTCGAAGCTGCGCCATGTCGTCTGGCCCAACATGTTCAAGACGGACCTGCCCCCACGCTACGATGGCACCAGCAACCCCCACAGAGTTCCTTCAACTCTACTCGTTGAGCATCGAGGCGGCAAGCGACGGCGACAAGGTGATGGCTAACTGATTCCTCATGGCTCTGAAGGACAGCGCATGCTCCTGGCTCCTCAACCTCCCAAAGGACGGTATCTCGTCTTGGGAAAAGCTTCACGAGCGCTTCATCGCCAACTTCCAGGGCACCCTGGACAGCCCCCCGACGGTAAACGACCTGTGGCGCATGAAGCAACAGGAGGGAGATACCCTGCACAAGTACATACAATGTTTCACAAGCGTCCGCCTCAAGATTCCAAAGGCGTCGGATGAAGCCATCATCTCGGCATTCACCAACGGTGCCATGGACCTCAGGATGATTGAGGAGCTTGCCATCCATGACGACTTGTGCTCAACACTGGAGATGTTCAACCTAGCAAGCAAGTATGCGAAGGCCGAGGCGGGCGGTCTCTCCCTTCGTGAGCTTGCGGAGGCAGACGCTGAGGACAAAAAGGCCAAGTCCAAGGAGGTGAAACGCAAGAACCCCACCGTGCTGGCAACAGAGCTCGAGACGAAGCATGGTCGAGACCAGGAAGAACCTCACAAGAGCAACCATTTGTACTACATTTTTCACTACACCAACACCCACAGCACCACTGACTACCAAGAGCTCAGGGAGCTCCGTGAAGAACACCTTGGTCGCCGCCCCGAGCATGGTGGCCTGGCTACGACCATGTTGGAGGCCGCAGCAGAGGCCGTCGGGACAACCGCGACTCACGATTGGGTTGGCGTGACCAGCCTCGTGAGGACCATTGGCGTGACCAGCCTCGCGAGGATCCCTGGCACGACAAGCCACGCGATGGACCCTGGTGTGATCAACCATGGGAGGCCCTTCCTCGGGACAGGACTGGCATTCCTCCTCTACCGCCGCCACCAAGGAGGAACGATGACGACCGAAGGGATGATGGGGTTGGGGGCTTCTAGGAGCCTCATGTGGTCGCCTGCATCCTGGGCGGCACTCAGGCCCCAGCCTCCAACTGCATCTTCAAGAAGTTCTCCTGCGAGGTGAACGCCGCCCACCCGAAGCTTGAGGCCACTCGTCCACTCAGGTGGTCAAAGTGGGCCATCACCTTCGACTCCAAGGACCAACTCAAGTGCTCAGCCATCGCGGGCACACTCCCTTTGCTCTGCGCACCCATCATCAGCAACATCCTCGTCACCAAGACCCTCACCGATGGTGGTGCTGGACTCAATGTCCTCTCCATCGAGACCTTCTAGACGCTTCAGGTGCCCTAAGACCAACTCATGCCAACCAGAACCTTCTCAGGAGTGACTAACGGCTCCACCACACTGTTGGGGTAGGTGCGCCTCTCGGTCACCTTCGGCAGGCGCGAGAACTACCGCACCGAGCTCATCGACTTCGACGTCGCCCACATCAGCCTTCCATACAATGCCATCCTCGTGTACCCTGCCCTTGCCAAGTTCATATAAGTTGCGCACCATGGCTACAACGTCTTTAACATGCCCGGATGCCACGGCATCATCACGATCGCCTACGACAAGAAGGATGTACTCTACTACTTTGAGCATGCCTACCAGGTCACGGCAGCCGCAAACTCTGATGACGAGCGCGACGTCCTATCTCCTAAGGACACCCGCAAGAAGCTGAAGAAGCTCCTCCCGAAGTTTCACCTGGGGGCTGGGACCTCTGCCACTGGCATCCTAGGTCCTGCGCCCGTTGCTGGGGCACCTTCCCCCTCTCGCATATGAAGGCACGCCCGGTGCCTCCCTCATGGAAAGCTTGGGGGCTTCCACCTGGAAAGCCTCAGGCCTGACCGGAGCGATGGGGGAGGTCCCCGGGCACAACCCGAAGGCGTGCTTCGACGTGTGCCCCCGCAAGCAGGAATCAAGGCGCGAGACGCCAGGAGCAAGAGAATTCATCACCAATGCAATCAAGGAGCTTCAGGAGGCGCATGCCATGCGCAACGAACACCATCCTGCATCGCCCAGGGCAGCAGCCGCCCCCGACGATAGGCTGCGCGTCTGCGTCGACATCCCGGGCCTCACCAGGGCCTCGCCATAGGGCCTATTCTGGCTATCACGTGTCGGACATGGCAGGGGATTCCCCTGCAGCTACATCCGCATGCACTTTGGCCTCATGAACATGGGCGCTTCGTACCAGCGCCTCATCTATACCGCCCACGTGTCTCATGAGGCCCGACTCCGTGCGGGTCTTCAGGATGTCCCGGACCCTCGCGAGCCCCTTGAGCCTCTAGAGCACTCCAACTCAAGATGATCCAGCCTTGATGACTTCCCTGATGCTTCGACAGCACCGTTGCAAGGTGACTTTTGGTTTGTTCAATTGAGGGCGCCCCTCGGGCTGCATTATCCTCAGACTGCTAGGGCTTAGCCGCACAGCTGTATCATTTTGCGCATGCACCTGACTGATTCTGCATCTAATGAATTTCCTAAGTATTTCAACTGCATGCTCGGTGCTTCGTCACCATGAATTCCGCCACACCCTTGCAATCTCATCTTCGACTGCCTCGTGATTAAGGGCTCGCACGACATCTATGCTTGGGCCGGTCCTAGGCATGCGTCGGATGTTTTTCATCAGGATGGTCACATGAGAAGACTGGGCACGGCGTCTGTGCTCGAGTCCATCCCTACAGCATTGTGAAACCCAAGGGTTGAGCTTTGTCTAGTGGCCTAGCCCCGCGCACGTCACCTCCTGTTGTTGGTGTTCGGCCTTCTCATGCGATGGCCTCTGGAGATTAATTCGACGCAAGTTACCCACACCCCACAGGTCCTGCAAGAGCACCTCGTGCTACAAAAGTTCAGAAGAGCGCTTCATGCTATGAATTCAGGCGCAACCTGCCTTTGAGGTAGGGCCTCGTAAGTCCCGCACTAGCTCACGAATGCCAAGATACACCTCCCAGTACAGCCGTGCAAGCCATGAGTGCGAACTTATTGTGTTGTACACGCCTAAAGACTCTCACACAGATCTCCCTTCCCACACCCAAGTGGAAGCCCCATGCTCCGCGCTGGCGGACGACACTGCCGCTCAGTGCTACTTCTCGAGCATGTGTTTGTTTCCCGTGAAGAGGAATGGTTTGATGCATCAAAGTAGATAAGTATTTCCCTCAGTTTTTGAGAACCAACGTATCAATCCAGTAGGGGATACAAGAGAGTCACCAATAGATGTACCTACACAGAGAATCAAACTCTTGCACCCAAAGCTATAAAGGGATTGTCAATCCCTTCACGGTTACTTGCAAGGATGAAATCTAATAGAGATAGATATAATAGGATGCTTTAACGGAAAGTAAAACTAAAAATAAAAATAGGGCACCAAGTATTTTTTTTGGTATTTTTGGTTTTAGATCTGAAAGTACAATATGGAAAATAGACCCGGGGGGCCATAGGTTTCACTAGATGGCTTCTCTCATGATGGCAAGTATTACGGTGGGTGAACAAATTATTGTCGAGCAATTGAAAGAAAAGCAAATAATTATGAAGATATCCAAGGCAATGATTATTCATATAGGCATCACGTCTGTGTCAAGTAGATCGAAACGATTCTGCATCTACTACTATTACTCCACACATCGACCGACTCCTGCCTACATCTAGAGTATTAAGTTCGCGAAGAATAGGTAAGATGACATGATGTAGAGGGATAAACTCAAGCAATATGATGAAAACCCCATATTTTTACCCTTGATGGCAACAATACAATACATGCCTCACCACCCCTACTTTGTCACTGGGTGAGGACACCGCAAGATTGAACCCAAAACTAAGCACTTCTCCTATTGCAAGAATTACCAATCTAGTTGGCCAAACTAAACCAATAACTTGAAGAGACTTGCAAAGATATGAAATCATTCATGAAAGAATTCAGGAAAGACTCAAATAATATTCATGGATAATCTAAACATAAACCCACAATTCATCGGATCTCGACAAACACACCACAAAAGAGTATTACATCGGATAGATCTCCATGAAGATCATGAAGAACATGGTATTGAGAAGCAAAGAGAGAGAACAAGCCATCTAGCTACTAGCTATGGACCCGTAGGTCTGTGGTGAACTACTCACGCATCATCGGAGGGGCAATGGAGTTGATGTAGATGCCCTCCGTGATCGAATGCCCCCCCCCCGGCAGATTACCGGAAAAGGCTCCAAGATTGGATCTCTCGGGATCGGAGGCTTTTGGCGGTGGAAAAGTGTTTTCGTGGCTCTCCTTGATAATGATGGAATATTTGGGAATTTATAGACCAAAGATTAGGGTTAGGGGAGCTGCCATGGGCCCACTAGCTTGCCCGGCGCGGCCTACCTCCCTGATCGCGCCCCTAGGACTTGTGGACCTATTGTGGTTCATCTACCTTGGTTCTCAAGTCTTGTAGATTCCTTTTGTTCTAGAAAAATTCCTTCCGAAGGTTTTATTCCGTTTGGACTCCGTTTAATATTCTTATCTCCGAAACTCAAAAACAAGGAAAAAACAGAAACTGGCACTAGGATCTAGATTAATAGGTTAATCCCAAAAATAATATAAAATAGCATATTAATGCATATAAAACATCCAAAACAGATAATATAATAGCATGGAACAATCAAAAATTATAGATACGTTGGAGACGTATCAGCATCCCCAAGCTTAATTCATGCTCGTCCTTGAGTAGGTAAATGATAAAAACAGAATTTTTGATGTGGAATGCTACCCAACATATTTATCCATGTAATATTCTTTATTGTGGCATGAATATTCAGACCCGTAAGATTCAAAACAATAGTCTAATATTGACATAAAAACAGTAATACTTCGAGCACACCAACAAGGTAGTCGTGTCCTTTGGAAATAACATGGCCTTAGAAAGTCATCCCTACAAAATTGTATGGTGTGGCTATGCTCCATCTTCCCCACACAAAGTATCTAAATCATGCACAACCCCGATCAACAATTTAAGCAATTGTTTCACACTTTTGGTGTTCTCAAACCTTTTCAACTCTCACGCAATACATGAGCCTGAGCCATGGATATAGCATTATATGTGGAATAGAATATGGAGGAGGTGCAAAGGGAAAAAGGAGAAGATAGTCTCACATCAACTAGGCGTATCAACGGGCTGTGGAGATGCATGTCAATAGATATCAATGTGAGTGAGTAGGGATTGCCATGCAACAAATGCACTTAGAGCTATAAGTGTATCAAAGCTCAAAAAGAAAACAAAGTGGTAGTGTATAATGAATATCCACTAGTTATATGAAACTGACAAAATAGGAGACTCTCTATCATGAAAGTCATGGTGATACTTTGAAGCAAAAGTGTGGAAAAAGGTAGTAGCAATTGTCCCTTCTCTCTTTCTCTCAAATTTTTGTTTTGGTGGGCTTCTTTGGCCTCTTTTATTTTTTTGTTTGGGCTTCTCTGGCCTCTTTTATTTTTTGTAAAGTCCAGATACTCATCCCAACTTGTGAGGGAGTCATAGCCTCCATCATCCTTTTCTCTCATGGGACAATGCTCTATTAATGAAAACTCATCACACTTTTAATACTTGTAACTCAAATAAAAATAAATTACAACTTGATTCGTATGACAAAATATGACTCTATATGCAATATGAAGTGATGATACAAGTCATAGAAAAACTACATGGTGGAAGTTGCATGGTAATATATCTCGGAATGGCTATGGAAATGCCATAATAGGTAGGTATGCTAGCTTTTTTGAGGAATATATGGTGGCTGTTTTGAGGAAGGGGGGTTTGGTGTACCTGCGAAAGTCATGCGGTACTAGAGAGGCTAGCAAAGGTGGAAGGGTGAGAGTGCGTATAATCCATGGACTCAACATTAGTCATAAAGAACTCACATACTTATTGCAAAAGTCTATTAGTTATCAAACAAAGCATTAGGCGCATACTCCTAGGGGAGAGGTTGGTAGGAGTTAACCATCGCGCGCTCCCGACCCTCACACAAAGGTCGACAATCATTAAAAAAATCATGCTCCGACTTTGTTACATAACGGTTCACCATACGTGCATGCTACGGGAATCACAAGATTTAACACACGTATATCTTCCAATTTACACTAGCATGACTCTTATATTACTATCCCTATGTGGGGACCCCGACTCATAAGTCATGATCAGCGAGTGCACGTGTACAGTGATCCCAGAGATCAATGGTCACTGAACACACAGAAGTTGAATAACAAGAGTCTTACATCCACACTTAATGTCTTACACAAATAATGACCACGAAGGTCTTAATCTTACATAGGTAGGGCCACAGGGGCCAAAGAATTAAAATAGAACGAGCAGCGGAAATCTTGGTTGAAAGCATGAAACCATGCCATCTGCCTTAACCTACAGGCAATCTAACTGGGAACATCCTAGTTCGCATGTTCGTCTCCAACGAACTCTTCAACATACTCATGTTCTTCCATACCTGGCCAATTAAATAACCAGTGGCAAGCCAATGAGTACTTTGAATGTACTCGCAAGCAACCCAAGTTGTGGAACAAGGTAATAATGATGCATGATATAGCACTAATAGGTAAGTTTGTGGAAAGCTGATTTAAAATACAATAACATGGTCAAGCATCCTGTAAGCATGCATCAACAACAGGCAGATAGCCATACGAATAAGATACAATTATCAACATAAGTAGGGGTTGAACACCTCATATTCAGTCATCATACTAAGTAGTCATTGGACTTAGTTCAGTGTTCATGCTAAGTCATCGGACTTAGTTCATGTGACCTCTTTGTCACCATCTTATCCAACTCACACCAAGTTTTATGAAAACATCCAGAAATAGTTTAAGAAGGACCTCCAACTGTCCATGACCGCGGACGCAGCTATTCGAATAGTTTTACACTCTGTAGAGGTTGCATACTTTACCCACAAGACTCAGGGAACGTCCGTGTCATCCACGACTCGCGGTATTAACATACCCGAGGTAAGCACCCAAACAATGCCTTTCCCATGGTGATACTAAACAAAGAGTCCACTCGTTGGTGACATCCCTCATGATATACATCACTCGTATCATCCATGAGGGCACACAACGGTGTGCCCGGTGCCTGTAAAGACAACGCATGACCTTCCTCTTAGGCACGACCCCGTCTCAAGAGTGACCACTTCACTCTTGCCACTAGTAATGTGGGATTCTTGCTAGCACCAACCATAGTAATCAACAAAGCCCCGTCCCATAAGGGGTATCGTGGTTGCGCATGTAAGGTTGGGACAGTCAGCAGACCTTAAATCTAATCCGTTTTCAAAAACACATACTCAACTTGCTCCGGCACACCACTTCTTTCTCAAGTGGTCACCCTTCTCATCATCATCTCCCTCGGGCATTAGTGGCACCCGACGGGGTTTTCGAAAGAGTCTTTGAAATCATTTCTTTTCTTTCCATCACCATGCATCAGTCCCATCCCCACTTGCGTAGCATCTACTAGCATCCTAACTACACCCACCCGCATACCCCTCATAAGGGGTAGGGTCATGCACGATGCAAGTGTCAATGGAGAAGTACTGGAGGCATCCCACCGAAAGGGGAACACCACATCGCATGATCAAATATGATGAAAGTAAAGTGCTACATGACATGCAATAAAATGGTTTCTCATCTTGGTCAAAGCGTTGCTTGCCTGGCTCAACAAAGTTTTCGGGGTCTTCGAAGTCTTCGGGTCCAACTTCTTCGTCAACCGTGCAATCTATCATCGTGAAATAAAGCGATAAAAATAAGCAATCACACAAACACAGAGCACTCATCCTACTACCAAAAATGTTAACCTACTCTGATAAATACTATATATCGTACTAAAAATACTCTCCTAGGTTTTTTTTGTGAAAAGCATTTTGGAAATAAAATAACATAGGCAAAAAGGTGCCTATATATAGGTTTTAAAATAAAACAGTACTAAGAATAGTTTCAAATATTTTTATAAATGGCACTAATAAATTCTATAGATTATTCTAAGAATTTAGGTGGAAGAATCATTGGCATTGGATAAATATTCAAATTTGTGGGATTTTTGGAAATCTACAGCAAAAAGAAAAAGAAAAGGGCTACTTTGCCCCTCGGGCTAAAAGTGCCCGGCCGAAACTGGCCCAAGAGGGAAGCCGGCCCAGGCGAGGAGCCACGCGCGGCAGGTTTAGTTTTAAACCTGCCCGCGGGCCTGGCCTGCCAGCAAGAGGGGGAGGGGGCAAGGGGATGACGGGTGGGCCCCACCTGTCATTTCTCTCCTCGTGACAGGAGCAGAGGAGGAGCTCACGGGAGGGCTCCAGGCCATGGCGACGGGAGCTGGGGGCACTGGCGTGCTCACGGGGCTTCCGCACGTCGATGGGAGGTCATGGGGCTACCGGGGGATGAGGGGAACGTCGGCGAGGGGGAAGCCTGACGGCGGCGGTGAGGGTTTGGGTCAGGAGAGGGCTCCCGACCATGGGAAAAGTGCGCTGGGCACGGGAAGGATGCAAAGGAAGAGGGAGAGTGAGGACAGGGGGTCAAGAGGAGCGGGGAGGCCTATTTATAGGCGACCGCCGGTCCACCGTGGGCGTAGTGCCCCGGCGAGCACGAGGCACTCACCACAGGCCATAGGGGCAGGCGAGGCCATGTCTAGGGGCTACATAGACGTGGTCCATGCCCAGGAGGAGGGGAGGCAGCCAGGAGAGGGGCCTGGAGGTGCGCACGTGCAAGCACGGCCACTGGCCGGTTCGGGCGGTGCTGTGCACGCGCGAGAGAGAGGGGAGAGAGGGGGCGAACGGGCGGCATGCTGCGGACGCCGAGGGGGGCAGAGGGGACAAGCTGGGGCAGCCCGAGGTGGTCGGGGCTTCCCGTTGGCCAGCGGCTACAGTGCGGGTGCGCACTATAGGGCACTCCAGAGCGCGAGCTCTGCATGCTAGGGCATTATTTTAGCCCCCCTACGTGTCCTCTTGTGCCTTGGGGTTTTAGAAGATGCCCAATGGCTAGGAGGAGCTAGGGAGAGCTCTGGAGGAGCCTTAGGGGAGAACGAAAGGGGAAGAGAGATAGAAAAAGATGTTGCTAGGGGTAGAAATAGGGGTTTTACCCCACCTCATAGTGGCCTGATGACTTGGGACTTTTACTAGAGGTGAAATGCATCTCTGTAAGGCTGTGGTAAGAAGTTGGGTCAAGGGTAAAAGAGAAGAGGGTGAAAATGGGGGTTTTACCAAATCACCAGAAGGTCTTTGGTGGTGTTTTGGGCAAGAAGATGTTACCATCTTACTGAGATACTTACCAGTGTCAAAGGCTAGGTAGAAATTAGAGGATTCACCAAGTTTGAGCTCAAGTGGGCAAAGTTGACAATGGAAATTTGATAAACCCTAGAAATTAGCAGAATCAGACTTATGTAGATCCATTGATGCTAGGCTTATACCCTTGATGTACCACTTAGTGTATCATCACTATTTGTCCATTAGAGCATGCCCACAAAGTTTGAGGCCAAGGGGAAACACTTCACAATGTAAAGTTGCTCAAACTTGATTCTGGACAAGAATGGTTTTGGGATGGTTTGATGAACCAAATCAACTTGGATTGAGATGAAACTTTGCAAGATCATCACCCAAGATAGTGTTGACTTGCTGGAATTTTCTTGGAATTTATTGAGAATATTTCTTATAGAAATATTTCTTATAGAAATATTCCAAAAGTTTGATCTGAACAGAAAGGGTTTTGAGGGATTTTGCCTATGATCTGATCATGCCCTTGTGTCTAAACTCATATATATGGAAACTATATGTCCACTGAGTTTCTCTAAATTTTCTCAAATATTTTTAAAGAATTTAGATAATTTTTCCCTAAGAAAAACCATTTCTGGCCTTAAGAAAAAGCCTTTAAATAAATTATGAAAATAATCTTTAAAAATAATATTTGGTGGTTTTGGGAAGTCATATATATAGTAGGTTTGAAATAAAGCCTTTATAAAAGAAGGGTCCACCTTATTTGAGGACTTGTAGTGCAAACCTCATTTCAGGGGGTTTTGGAAACTTAAATTAAATAAATCATTTTTAGTTAACAAAATTTGATAAAAATAGTTTTGGGCACTATTCACATGGCATGATCATTAGGCTAGAGGTTTGGGACAAGAAAGATGAGGATGAAGTGGAATAGAATCTACGAGTGCCATATAACACAATCATCAAGCAAGCAAACAACATAGCAAACAAGCACAAGCACTATGAAAAAGTTTTAGTTGGCTCCAAATTTTATAAACCCAAACATAACAATGTGCTACAAACATAGGGTGTGATAGACCTTCCCCCCTTACAAGAATCTCATCCTCGAGATTCCTAGGCTAAGCACTAAAAAGATAAAGGAACTCCGATCTAAGATAATCTTCACGCTCCTAGGTTGCTTCTGCTTCAGTGTGGTTGCTCCACTGGACCTTAAAGTACTTGATGGTGCGGCTTTGGATGCAGTGCTCGGCTTCATCCAAAATGCGAACTGGCCTCTCATGATAAGTGAGGTCTGGCTGAAGATCGATGGCTTGATGGTCGATATCCTTGTAGAGGCCGGGGCGGTTGGGAACTTGCAGACACTTCCGGAGTTGTGACACGTGAAAGACGTTGTGCACATCTGACAGCTCGGAAGGTAACTCTAGCTGATATGCAACTTCTCCTCGTCTTGTGGTGATCTTGAAGGGGCCGATGAATCTTGGTGCAAGCTTCCCTTTGACGTGGAATCGCTTGGTTCCTTTGAGAGGCATGACATGGAGGTAGACATAATCTCCGACGTGGAGGTTCAGTTCTCGGCGGTGAGAGTCAGCATGGCTCTTCTATCTTGACTTGGCAGTCTCAAGGCGCTCTCGGACAAGTTGAACTTGCTCTTCGGCTTCGCGGAGGATGTCCGGTCCAAAAGTTAATCCTTCTCCGGTCTCTGACCAGTTGAGCAGAGTACGGCACTTGCATCCATACAACACTTCAAATGGCGCCATCTGAAGACTCGACTGATAGCTGTTGTTGTATGAGAACTCGGCGAAGGGCAGGCAATTCTCCCACTTGGCTCTGTATGCCAAAACACAAGCACGGAGCATATCTTAGAGTATCTGATTTACTCGTTCCGTTTGCTCGCCGGTCTGGGGGTGAAAAGCAGTGCTGAAGGAGAGCTTGGTTCCCATGTCTTCTTGAAACATCTTCCAAAATCTTGAGGTGAACTAGGTGCCTCGATCCGACACGATCTCCTTTGGAACTCCATGGAGGCTCACGATACGCTCAATGTAGAGGCTGGCTAACTTATTATCGTCATAGGTGGTCTTGACGGGAATGAAATGGGCTACCTTGGTCAGGTGGTCGACAATGACCCAAATGGAATCATGTCCTTTACTCGACCTTGGTAAACCAGTCATGAAATCCATCCCAACTTTGTCCCACTTCCATTCAGGCACTTTGAGAGGTTGCAATAGTCCAGCGGGTCACTGATGCTCAGCTTTGACTCTTTGGCATGTGTCACACTTAGCAACAAATGTGCCTATCTCCCGTTTCATGCCATGCCACCAGAATCTTGCCTTGAGGTCATGATACATCTTGGTTCCTCCAGAATGGATGGAGTATGGAGTGTCATGAGCTTCTTGTAACATCAGGTTCTTGAGCTCCTCTTTATTGGGTACGCAGATGCGATTCCCGAACCATACAACTCCTTGTCCATCCACTGAGAATCCTAGGGCCTTGCCTGCCTTGATCTTCCTCTTGATGCCTTCAATTCTCTCGTGTCCCTTCTGGGCCTCCTTGATATCATCCATCAAGGTAGGCTTTGCTTCGAGGTTGGCGAGGAATCTTGGTGCAACTAGTTCCAAGCCAAAGCTCTCAAGTTCTTCATATAGGGCGGGTAGCCTTTCCTTAATCATAGCATTCAAGGAACAAGCCTTTCTGCTTAAGGCGTCTGCTACCACATTGGCCTTTCCAGGGTGGTATTGAACACTGAGGTCGTAATTCTTGATCAATTCCAACCATCTTCGCTGCCTAATGTTCAATTCCCTTTGAGTGAACATATACTTCAAACTCTTGTGGTCTGTGAATATCTCACATCGCTTCCCAGAATGTAATGTCGCCAGGTCTTCAAGCCATGAACCACGGCTGCCAACTCAAGATCATGAGCCATGTAGTTCTCTTCATGAGGACGTAGCTATCTGGATAGATATGCTACGACTCTGCCTTCTTGCATTAGAACACCTCCAAGTCCGGTTCTTGATGCATCACAATATATCACAAACTCCTTGTGAATGTCGGGGGTGGACAAAACAGGGGTTGTGGTCAATCTGTTCTTGAGCTCCTGGAAGCTTTCCTCGCACTTAGCTGTCCATTCAAACTTCTTGTCCTTCTTCAAAAGCTGGGTCATGGGTTGGGCAATGCTTGAGAACCCTTTCACGAACTTGCGTTAATATCCTGCGAGTCCGAGGAAGCTCCTGACTTCCTTTACGGTGGTTGGGGTTTCCCATTCAGTCACGGCTTCAATCTTGGCAGGATCCACTGACAAACCTTCTACAGTCAACACATGACCCAAGAATCCAACTTCATGTAGCCAGAATTCACACTTGCTGAACTTGGCATAAACCTGGTGCTCTCGAAGCTTCTCTAGGACCAATCTCAAGTGTTCCTCATGTTCTTCTTCAGACTTGGAGAAGACGAGTATGTCTTCAATGAAGACAACAACGAACTTATCCAAGTACTCCATGACATGACCGTGTACTCATACAGGCCATACCGGGTTACAAATGTCGTCTTCGGAATGTCTTGGGGGTCTGATCTTCAGCTGATAGTACCCAGACCTGAGATCGATCTTGGAGAACACCTTGGCTCCATTCAACTGATCAAACAGGTCTTTAATCTTGGGGAGTGGGTACTTGTTCTTTATCATGACCTCATTGAGAGAACGGTTATCGACACAAAGTCTGAGAGTTCCGTCCCTCTTTGACACAAATAAAACAGGTGATCCCCAAGGAGAGGCACTAGGGCGAATAAATCCTTTTCTGAGTTGCTCTGCCAGTTGCTTCTTCAACTCAGCCAACTCTTCGGATCCCATCCTGTAAGCCTTCTTATAGATGGGCCTTGATCTAGGCATAAGCTCAATGATGAACTCACTGTCGCGGTCAGGAGGCATTTCGGGCAGCTCATCTAGAAACACATCCGGGTACTCACATACCACTAGCACTTGATCCAACTCGACTCACGATAGGCAGTTAACCTGAGGGGCTTGAGTGGAGGCAGGGTTGGGAACATACTTGACTTCCACTCCTTGGCTATTGGTCATGGTGACGATTCTCTTGGCACAGTCTAACATGCCTTGGTGCTTAGTCAACCAATTCATGCCAAGGATGACATCCAAGCTGGTGAACCCAGAACTATAAGGTCTGCTAGGAAGTCTACCCCGTTGATGTCAATCTTCACTCCCTTACACCCTATCCCAGACTTCATAACTGAACCGGGGGTTTGTATCAACATACAGCTACCCAGGGGTGTAGGTTTCATGCCACTCTCCAGTGCAAACTTTTGGGTGACAAAAGAATGTGAAGCTCCACAATCAAACAATATTGTTGCTGGGGTTGAGTTGACGAGGAACGTGCCCAGTATGACGTCCGGGTCTTCCTGGGCTTACTCTACGGTGATGTGATTCACACGACCCTTGCCATTGTTGGACTGGTTGTGGGGAGCTAGGTTCCTTGGTGGTGCTCCACGGGCTTGACCTTGGTTTGGCGCATTGGGGTGTGGTGCATCTGGCTTCCTGTTGGGGCAAAGCTTAGAGATGTGTCTAGACTGACCACATCCAAAGCAAGTAACCTGCCTAGGGTTGTTGTTGAAGTTTCTACCGCCGTTGTTGTTATTAGGGTTGTTGTTGTAAGCTGGTATGGGGTTGGCATACTGCTGAGGCTGGTAGCTTAGACGAGGCGCGGGAGGTCTAGCCTGCTGCGGCTGATAGGTTGGCTTGGCTATGGCTGGCTGCCAGGGGCGAGGCTTCTGGTTGCTGGGGCTACCCTTGCTGATCATCTTGCGCTTGCGAGTGTCGTCTATGGCACGATGCTTGTCTTACAGCATCAGGTCCTTGTCCACCAAGTCGAAGAAAGTGCGACAGTCGCAGATGATGAGCTGATACTGCAGGACCTATTGAAGTCCTTCCATGAAGCGTTCCTTCTTGGCAGCCTCGGTGCTGACATCTTCAGGTGCATATCTTGACAACAGGTTGAACTTCTATAGGTACACCTTGACAGAGCCACTTCCTTGCTTCAGCACTCGGAATTCTCTCTTCTAGATAGCCATGATTCCAGAAGGAATATGGGCAGTGCGGAATCCTTCCTTGAAGTAATTCCACGTGATCACATGTTCTCCTTGCATGACCTTGAATCCATCCCACCAAGCTCGGGCGGTACCTCCGAGGCAGTGAGAGGCATAAAGCACCTTCTCACGATCCTCATTGTAGTTGACCAATGCAAAGAGGTCCTCGATGGTGCGGATCTAGTCATTAGCATCCAATGGTTCAGCAGTCTCGGTGAAGGTTGGGGGCGAGTTCCTCATGAACTCAGACAGCATGGAGCGGCCATTGTCGTTCTTGCCTTACTACTGGTTGTTCACGATGGCCTGAGCCATCTGCTGGATAGCAGCATTGTTGGCTTGGCGCTCCTCCCGGAGAACTTGGAGAAAGTGAGCTATGATCATGTTCTCCGGTGGAGGTGGTGGCGGGGGAATGTTGCCTTGTGGATGCTCCTGGTGTCCTCCAGCATGAGCAGCCCCACTAGCTCCCTGTTGCTGGCTGGAGTTGTCGGCTTCAGGGTTGGTGAAGGAGCTATTGCGGGTAGCAGTCACCATCCTGTTTGGAGCAGCCAAGTCAAACAACTGGGATTGACAAGAGGATAAGCAATAACGGAAAAGCGCGCCTAAGGGGGTCGGTCAAGTGCAAGTGTGTTAAAACAGGGGTCGAAAGACCATCATTATATTAAGATAGACAATGGAGTCGCTTACATGTTGCCTAAGGCAAAAGCGCGACTTGCATCGGAACACAAACAACAAACAAACAACAAGCACATATAGTTTCATATGAACCATTACACGGACTCGACTTCGCATGGGGGATACATGACTGATCCTACCCTAGGGGTTCTCGGACTCAGGTGGTGGAGTGCTCGGTCTCGTAGTCACGCTCCTCTGGGTCTTCCTCCTGTTCATCATCTGAACGGGCATCGTTCCCGGTCAAAGGGGTCGGGGAACGAGGAGGTCCATCCTGACGACGTTTTGCTAGCGTGTCGGTCAAGAGCTCACGGTACTCCTTAGCACTCATGCGACGACGACGTGTGGGTGTATCCCTAGCTGGGGGGTACTCCTCCTCGATAAGCGACAGCTGGTCGTCCCTCGGGGGCTCCATCCTTCTTGATCTTGTCTGGCTTCGTCTTGGCTTGCCGAAGTATTTCTCGGGTGTGGTGAAGTTCCTCGCGGAGCTTCACGGACTCCTTCATCAAGTTGTGAACCAGACTATCGGCGGAGAGGCTGAAATAGGTCTGGAACCTGAGTGGTGTGCCATCTTCCTTGGTCGGAATCAGCGTCCAACTCTCGCCAAAGTCATCCTTCCTGAAGGGAAGGTAGCGAGTAGCTGGCTCGTCAGCCATCTCTAGAATGATGTCTCGAAGGTGCAGGAGTGCCTTGCGTGCAGCTGTCTTGATGGCAAACATCATGGTCTCCATCCATGGTCCTTCATAGAACCAACTGGTCGGGGAGTCGTTTGCCTTCACGACCACATCTACGTGGTACTCCTTTTGTGACGGCATCGACCCAGTGCTCGTGGTAGAGGAAAATGGGTGGTTGGCGAAACTGGCACTTCTACAGGCTATCCCCAAGGAGTAAGGGAAAGACGGATGTCCGGAAGGCTTCGGGTACGACGACCATCTGCAAAGGGTTGAAAGGAGGAGAGTCAGCAGAGTGTTGTGTGAAGATGAGAAGAGGTAAACAGTGCAGAATTCCTAAGTACAAATGCTAGGTGTAGTTTTGAAAGTCGGTTTTATCCTAACTAACGTCCATGCTAACTAAGGGCTTCCTATAGTCAGGATGGCTCTGATACTAGCTCTGTGAGGACCCCGACTCATAAGTCGTGATCACCGAATGCATGTGTATAGTGATCCCAGAGATCAATGCTCACTGAACACATAGAAGCTGAATAACAAGAGTCTTACATCCACACTTAATGTCTTACACAAATAATGACCACGAAGGTCTTAGTCTTACATAGGTAGGGCCACACGGGCCAAACACTTAAAATAGAACAAGCAGCGGAAATCTTGGTTGAAAGCGAGAACCCATGCCATCTGCCTTAACCTACAGGCATCGTGACTGGGAAGCGTCCTAGTTCACATGTTCATCTCCAACAAACTCTTCAACATACTCGAGGGTAAACGATTGCGAAGGAGGTCGTTTACCTCGCGAACACTTGTGGCCCGAAGCGGCGGCGCTCGGCTCGATCCCGTGCACAGAGGCCCTCGGGGATTGCTTGGGTAGAACAGGGGCTCACTTGGGACGAGGAGAGAGAGACTAGAGGGGAGAGGAGGCTCGAGGAGGCCTTAAATAGGCTTCTTGCGGTCCATCAAGCTCGGGTGCACCGAGGAGCTCATAGCCGAGGCCATAGGCCATGGGGGCTCGTGAAGGCATGTCTTGGGCACTCGTGGACACGGTTCGGGGCTGGGGAGGGAGAGAGAGAAGGCAGGGCGTGCTCCTGGTGGACCCTGAGCTCGCGTGTTCACTGGCTGAGCTGGGCGGCATCGAGCACGCGCTGTAGAGGGCAGAGGAGAGAGGGGAGGAAGGGGCCAATAAGGTGGCGTGACACGGACGCCGAGGGTACCTTGGGGGACACAAGGGGGAGGCCCTAGGTGGTCGGGAGCTTCGGTATGGGCGTTGCTACTGTGCGGGAGCGCACTGTAGCGTGCTCAAGAGCGTGCAAATGGCCGGCATGGCCATTGCCCACATGCTCTGGGGTGTCCCACTTTGTCTAGCAGCTCCTAGGGGTTCCTTAGATGCTCCTAGGATGCTCTGGAGCTTGGGACAAAAGAAATGGAGTGGGGGAGAGGGTAGAGCTGCTCCTGCCATTGCTATCCAGGGGGTAAAATGAGGGTTTTACCCCACCAATCAACGGTCATGGCCTTGGGTTTTTTACTGGAGGTGAAAAACATCAGCAAGGAATTTTGGTAAAAAGTTGAACCCAAGGAGAACAGTATAAGGGTGTCAAACCAGGGTTTTACCATTAGGGAAAAAATTGGTTGATGAAGGTTTAGGCAAGCAAATGGTTTTTTTAACTTGAGACTTGGGAGGGTCTAAGGGTGGTTATAAATAGGATTGATCACCAAGTTTGAGATTGAATTAAGAAATTTACAATGTAACTTTGTGAAACCCTTGAAATCAATACAACCGGATTCCTGTAGATCTAGGTATGCATTTCCATTCTCCTTGATGCACCACTTGGTGTGGCATCCTTATTTCGGTAATGGAACATGCCCACAAAGTTTGGGGTAAAGGGAAGAAACTTCACAATTAAAGTTGTTCAAATTTGAATTTGGACAGGAATGATTTTGGAATATTTTGAGGAAGCAAAAAAATTGGGATTGAGATGAAACTTTGCAAGAGCATCACATATAACATGTGCGACCTGCTGGAATTTATTGAGAATATTTCTTATAGAAATATTTCAAAAGCTTGATTTGGACAGGAAGGGTTTTGAGGGGTTTTGCCCATGATTCTGAACATGACCATGTGTTCAAACTCATATGGAAAATATATGTCCACTGAGTTTCCCTAAAATTTATAAAATATTTGCAAAGCATTAAAAAAATTCCTTATGAAAAACCATTTCAGGCCTTAAGAAAAATCCTTTAAATCAAATAGTAAAGTAATCATTAAAAATAATATTTGGTTGTTTTGGGAAATCATATACATAGTGGGTTTCAAATAAAGCCTTTGGGGAAAAAGTATTCACCCAATCTGAGGACTTGCAGTGCAAACCTCAACTCAGAGGTTTTTGAAAACCTAATTTGAATAAATTCTTTTTGGTAGAAATAAATTTGATAAAAAAAATTGGGTACTATTCACATGCCATGATCATTGTGCAAGAAGTTTCGATCAAGGAAGATGAATATGGAGAGGAGTAGAACCAAAGAGTGCCAAACATAATCAACCAAACAATCAAACAGGCAACAGCTCAAACAAGCATGCACTCAAAAAGTTATAATTGGTTCCAAATTTTGCAATTCGCATAGCAAGGTGATACAAACACAGGGTGTGACAGACCTACCCCCCTTACAAGAATCTCGTCCCGATATTCCTAGGCTAAGCACTAAAGAGATAAGGGAACTCATATCTAAGATAGTCTTCACGCTCCCAGGTTGCTTCTGCTTCAGTGTGGTTGCTCCATTGGACTTTGAAGTACTTGATGGTGCAGCTTCGGGTGCAATGCTCCGCTTCATCCAAAATGCGAACTGGCCTCTCACGATAAGTGAGGTCTGGCTGAAGGTCGGTGGCTTGATGGCCGATGTCCTTCTAGAGGTTGGGGTGGTTGGGAACTTGGAGACACTTCCGAAGTTGTGACACGTGGAATACGTTGTGCACGTCTGATAACTCGGAAGGTATCTCTAGCTAGTAGGCAACTTCTCCTCTCCTAGCGATGATCTTGAAGGGGGTGATATATCTTGGCGCAAGCTTTCCCTTGACGTGGAAACGCTTGGTCCCTTTGAGAGGCGTGACTCGGAGGTAGACATATTCTCCGATGTTGAGATTCCCTTCTCGGCGGTGAGAGTTAGCATAGCTCTTTCTGTCTTGCCTTGGCAGTCTCAAGGCGCTCTTGGACGAGTTGAACTTGTTCTTCTGCTTCGCGGAGGATATCTGGTCCAAAGACCAATCCTTCTCTGGTTTCTGACCAGTTGGGGGGAGTACGGCACTTGCACCCATACAATACATCAAATGGCGCCATCTGAAGACTTGACCGATAGCTGTTGTTGTAGGAGAACTTGTGTAACTTCCCAAATTTTCATTTTGGAATGTTATGATTATAGCTATGCATCTAGCAGCATCATTGCTTGAATGTATGTGTTTGTTGAAATGTCTCTTCTGAATTCCAGAAAGCTCTTTCTACTTTTCCCTAAGTTGTTTCACCTATTTGAAATTTTGGTTAAAAGTTCAAATAAGAGGGGAGGAACATGACACTCCACACCAGGGACTAATTGGTGATATATTTGAACAATAATAACCAGGAGTTATTTTGAAAATATTTGCAAAAAGGGTTTAAAAACAATTAGGCAATTTCTGAAAATAATTTTTTTTTCAAAGTGTTCAAATGACAGAATAGAAATGTTCATTAAATAGAATTTATTATTCTGTTAATTTTGATATATAATACCCCTATATTTACAAACGATTTGAATGCTTTAAAAGCTTTTGAATGTCTTTCAAAAATTATTAAAGGAAAAACGGTAACCGTTTCCGGTATTAAACGGGCCGGCCCACGGCAGTTACTCGCGTATTGATTAGAAGCCGGCCGACCGCGCGTAACGGACACGCCCTCCTCTCACTGACGCTGGATCCCACCCGACCGACCGTTTCACCGAACGGTCATCTTCTCCCTCCCCGCGCGCGCCGGACTCGACGCCGGCCGTTTCTTTCCCCCTCGCCGTATCTCTCTCCTCTCTTAACTCCCCGCAACCCCGAGCACTTATATAAGAGCCCCACAGCCCCGCCTTTCATTTTCCCCCTTAGCCCCCTCTGTCCCTCGCCGGAAGACCGCGCAATTGCTCGCCGGAGTTGCGCCATCACCGGACCTCGCCGTCGACCGTAGCCGTCGATTCCGACCACCGTTCCACCCACACGTGCCACCAGTCGACTCCGGAGAACCGTCGCAGTCGCCCGGACCACTTCGCTGCCTTCCCCAACCATCGGAGACCCCTCCGGCGACGTCCTCGACCACCGGTCGCCGCCTCCATCGCCGGAATTCCCACACCCCCTCCGGTAAGACGCCGGACACTCCCCCTCCCTCCGATCCAAATCCAACGACCCAGATTAGAAGCCACTTATCCCCGAACCGTTTTCCTTTTCTGACCGGTCGCCCGCCCGAAAACATCCAACGCGTGCCCTAGCCACCAATCGGACAGCGCCACGTAGCCCCCCCTGGCCGTTGCAAGTCAGGTTTCTTTTCAGTTTTGTTTTAATTAACAGAATGATTTCAAATTTTGTTTTGCTTATATCTTTTAATCTATTTAATTTTTTGAGTTGATTCTTTTTGCAATAGCTCACATTTTTCATGTAGTTTCACCCTGTACTTTTAAATTTCAAATTTGAACTATAAAATTTGAATTTAATCAAATTTGCTAAAAATCTTCAAATCTGAATAACTAGAGTTTGAAAATAGATTTTGACATGAATCTTTTTGCTACTGTTTGATATTGGTTAGGACTATCATCATGTTTAGTTTGAGGATTTTTAGGATGATTTTGAATAGTGTTTTAGCTATAAACAGAATCTTCTTACTATTATAATATAGTTTTATTTACTTAGTTTTAGTTAGTTCAATTTAGATTTGGTTTTATTTGTTTATTAGGTTCTGTTAGTAAACATTTAGTGTTTTTACTCATTAAAAATATAAATTTGTTTAGTTTATTTCTTTGTTAATATAGGAATCACAATTTCTTTTCAAATAGATTATTTTGATTAAAACAACTAGTTAGTAATAGTTTTGTTTTTAAACAAAGTTTGATATAATTTAATTTTGTTTTCAAAAAACAAGTTTATTTGTAAATTCTTTTCTGTTAAGAACATGTTTTAATAATAACTAATAAGCTTTGTTTTGTTCTCTTGTTAGTAAAACTATAATTGTTCCATTTAGTGTTTATCAAAACTTGTATAAACTTTACTAAACTTTTCCCAACAAACTTAAATTGATTATATTCTGTTTATTAATAAAATATTCTATTGTTTCCTTGCTGACAACAATTGTTTTGTTATTACAAATGGTTTCATTATGTCAGTAGTGTTTTCATTCCTCACCTTTTGAAAACAAAACTTTGTGTGTTTTCTTACTTGAGATTTGTGCATTGTTTTGTCTTGATTGTTTACTAGTTCTTGGTTGATGTTTGTGAGTTACAATATTCTGTTGTATGCTTATTGAGTGCTTGTTGCTTCGTTAGATTATCCGGATGCGAAGCTTGTTACTTAGAGTCACTCACGTACGAAGATCATCAATCAGGCAAGTCACTTTGACCATGTTTACCCATGTTTTATATGCATTAGTTCTACCATCTCCCCAATTGCATGCAAGATAGGTTAGTTGGAAACTTGGTTACATTGTAGTAGTATCATGTGGTAGGTACCCCCCCCCCTCAACCTCTTTGACACATTGGCCCTGGGAAACGTTGTTTTACCTTTTGCTATGCTATTAGTAGACGGGGTTGGTTGTGTGATTCATGAGAGTTGAGAGAGTTAATAATTTCAAGACCTACATAATGATCAAGATTTAAGACTCCGAGTTTTCAACATACCTCTGGGTGGATGATGGTTGAACGGCACCCTGGAGAAACCAGTGGATTTGCCTAGGTGATGCTGGAGATGGCCAGTATTCACGCGGAAAGATCCACCCAGGCACAAAGAGATGGATGGATGCTTTAAAACCCAAGGCTTACCTGCACAGCCACAAGTCATTATGGGCTCTGGCTTGGTTGGATATCGTGGTGACCCTGGACAGGCGGTGCTACGAGATGTAGAAGAACGGTAGGAAAGGATGGGCACCGACAGAGTCGCAGGGAAACCCTTTGGAAGACCATGTTTTGGTCATCCGTTTCTCAAACACCCTGAAGTGCGAGAAATCAAACGGAGGCGACCAAATCTTGTGGGGAACGTGTGCAAAACTCTGCAGAGTATTCCAAACCTAATCGATTAGCCGTGTCCACGGTCATGGACGACTTGAGCCAAAGGAATTGAAATTTCCGGAACTCTCAACACAATTAATAATGATGATGTGGGTATTAATAATTTGGAAATGAGAATTGGTTGGTGGAACCATCTCATTAATCAACCAACTTAGTAATATTTTGCTTAGCCCCTCCCTTGATGTAGGAAAAACTTGGCTTTACGCAAAAACTTACCACCCCACCTGCCATATATGCATATAGACTAGATGATTATCTTTTCACCCTTCTCTTGTGACTTTGCCGGCATATTCCATATGCTGACCTACACGGCTGCAACGTATCATGTTGCAGAGTACTTTTCTGACCAGGAGTGAGGACACGTTCTATGCTCAGTGAGATGCCCTTGGAGTCAGATGGACTCATCTACCTTCGACGCTTCCGCAAGATTTAGATATTCTCATGAGTTGGCTTTTAGCCACTTTATTGTAATTTTTATTTTAATAAAGGACTCGATATGAGATTTCGATTAATATAATGCTGTGTGATTTCCCTTTGATATATACATGGATGTACCGTGTGTGTACCAGCATGATCTTGGGATGGTACGGAAACACCGAGACTTGACCTTTCAGGTCGGGTCGCTACAACTTGGCGAATGGTAGGCAATCTTCTCACTTGGCTCTATAGTCCAAAACACAAGCACGGAGCATATCTTCGAGTATCTGATTTACTCATTGTGTTTGCCCACCGGTTATGGGGTGAAAAGCGATGCTAAAGGAGAGCTTGGTTCCCATTGCCTCTTGAAACATCTTCTAGAACCTTGATGTGAACTGGGTGCCTCGGTCTGACATGATCTCCTTAGGAACTCCATGAAGACTCACGATATGCTCGATGTAAAGGCTGGCTAGCTTGTTAGCATCATGGGTGGTCTTGACAAGAATGAAATGGGCTACCTTGGTCAAGTGATCGACAATGACCCTAATGGAATCATGTCCCTTGGTAGACCTTGGTATTCCGGTGATGAAGTCCATCCCGACCTTGTACAACTTCCATTCAAGAACTTTGAGAGGTTGCAATAGCTCGGCAGGCCGCTGATGCTCAGCTTTGACTCTCTGGCATATGTCACACTTAGGAACAAATGTGCCTATTTCTCTCTTCATGCCATGCCACGAGAACCTTGCCTTGAGGTCTTGATACATCTTGGTTACTCCAAGATGAATGGAATACAGAGTGTCATGAGCTTCTTGTAAGATCAAACTCTTAAGCTGTTCTTTGCTGGGGATACACATATGTGATTCCCAAACCATACAACTCCTTGTTCATCCACCGAGAATCCTAGGGCCTTGCCTGCCTTGATCTTCCTCTTGATGCCTTCAATGCTCTCATGACCCTTTTAAGCTTCCTTAATGTCGTCCATCAAAGTAGGCTTTTCTTCAAGGTTGGCAAGGAATCTAGGTGCAACTAGTTCCAAGTCGAAGCTTTCAAGTTCTTCATACAGGGCAGGTAGCCTTTCCTTAACCATAGCATTCAAGGAACAAGCCTTTCTGCTTAAGGCATCTGCTACACTTAGCATTTCCAGGGTGGTATTGAACACTGAGGTCATAGTCCTTGATCCACTCCAACCATCTTTGCTGCCTCATGTTCAATTCCCTTTGAGTGAAATATACTTCAAACTCTTATGGTCTGTGTATATCTCACATCGCTTCCCCAGAAGGTAATGTCGCCATGTTTTCAAGGCGTGAACTACGGCTGCCAACTCAAGATCATGAGTAGCGTAGTTCTCTTTGTGAGGACATAGCTGTCTGGATAGATATGCTACAACCCTGCCTTCTTGCATCAGAACACCTCCAAGCCTGGTCCTCGATGCATCACAATATATCACAAACTCCTTGTGAATATTGGGGGTGGCCAAAACTGGGGTTGTGGTCAATCTGTTTTTAAGCTCCTCGAAGCTTTCTTCACACTTCTGCGTCCATTCGAACTTCTTGTCCTTCTTCAAGAGTTGAGTCATGGGTCGGGCAATGCTTGAGAACCCTTCGACGGACTTGCAGTAATATCTCGCGATTCCGAGGAAACTTCTAACTTCCTTCACATTGGTTGGGGATTGCCATTCAGTCACGACTTCAATTTTGGCAGGATCCACTGACACTCCTTCTGCAATCAACACATGACCTAAGAATCCAACTTCATGCAGCCAGAATTCACACTTGCTGAACTTGGCATAAATCTGGTGCTCTCGAAGCTTGTCTAGGACCAATCTCAAATGTTGCTCGTGCTCTTCTTCAGACTTGGAGAAGATGAGTATGTCATCAATGAAGACAACAACAAACTTGTCCAAGTATTCCATGAAGACCTTGTTCATGAGGTACATGAAGTAGGCAGGGGCATTGGTTAACCCAAATGACATGACCGTGTATTCATACAGGCCATACCGAGTTACAAATGCCATCTTCGGATTGTCTTGGGGCCTGATCTTCAAATGGTAGTACCCAGACCTGAGGTCGATCTTGGAAAACACCTTAGCTCCATTCAGCTAATCAAACACGTCTTCAATCTTAGGCAGTGGGTACTTGTTCTTTATCATGACTTGATTGAGAGAACGGTAATCGACATAGAGTCAGATAGTTCTGTCCCTCTTTGACACAAATAGAACAGGTGATCCCCAAGGAGAGGCACTATGACGAATGAATCCTTTTCTTAGCTATATTGCAAGTTGCTTATTCAATTCAGCCAACTCTTCGGATCCCATCCTATAGGGCTTCTTATAGATGGGCCCTGGCCGGCGCATTAGTTCAATGATGAACTCAATGTCGCGGTTAGGAGGCATTCTGGGCATCTCATCAGGAAATACATCCGGGTATTCACATACCACTGGCACTTGATCCAACTCAACTGCCGACAGAAAGTTAGCCTGAGGGGCTTGAGTGGTGGTAGGGTTGGAAACATACTTGACTTCCACTCCTTGGCTATTGGTTATGGTAATGATCGTCTTGGAACAATCTAGTAGCCTTGGTTCTTGGTCAACCAATTCATGCCAAGGATGACATCCAAGCCCGGTGAATCCAGGACTATGAGGTCTGCTAGGAATTCTACCCCGTTGATGATGATCTCAACTCCTTTACATCCTATCTTGGACTTCATAACTGAGCTCGGTGTTTGTATCAACATACGACTACAAGGGGTGTAGGCTTCATGCCACTCTCTAGTGAAAACTTTTGAGTAACAAAAGAATGCGAAGCTCCACAATCAAACAATACTATTGCTAGGGCTGAGTTGACGAGGAATGTACCCAGTATGACGCTCGGGTCTTCTTGGGCTTTCTCTACGATGACGTGATTCACACGACCCTTTCCATTGTTGGGCTGGTTGCGGGAAGTTGGGTTCCTTGGTGGTGCTCCATGGCCTTGACCTTGGTTTGGCGCATTGGGGCGCGATGCATCTGGCTTCTTATTGGGGCACGGTTTGGAGATGTGTCCAGGATGACCACACCCAAAGCAAGTGACTTGACAATGGTTGTTGTTGTTGTTCCAGCCACCGTTGTTGTTATTGGGGTTGTTGTAGGTTGTCCTGGGATTGGCATACTGCTGAGGCTGGTAGCTCAGACAAGGCACAGGAGGTCTAGCTTGCTATGGCTGATAGGTCGGCTTGGCTGGGGCTGGCTGCCAGGGCGAGGCTTCTGATTGCTGGAACTACCCTTGGCAATCATCTTGCGCTTGCGAGTGTCGTCTATGGCATGACGCTTGTCTTCCAACATGAGGGCCTTGTTCACCAGGCCGAAGAAGGTTTGACAGTCGCATACTATGAGATGATACTGTAGGGTCTGCTAAAGTCCTTCCATGAAGCGTTCCATCTTAGCATCCTTCGTGTTGACATCTTTAGTTGCATACCTTGACAGCAGATTGAACTTCTGCATGTACTCCTTAACAGAGCCACTTCCTTGCTGCAGCGCTCGGAATTCTCTCTTCTTGATAGCCATGATCCCATAAGGAATGTGGGCAGTGTGGAATCCTTCCTGAATGGTAGGTACTGAGTAGCTGGCTCGTCAGCCATCTCTGGGATGATTCCTCGAAGGTGGATGAGTGCCTTGCATGCAGCTGTCTCAACTGCGAGTGCTAGGGTCTCCATCTTTGGTCCGTTTAAGAACCAACTGGTTGGGAGTCGTTTGCCTTCATTACCACATCAACATGGTACTCCTTCGTGATGCCATCGACCTAGTGCTCATGACAGAGGAAAATGGGTGGTCAGCGATACTAGCACTTCTACAGGCTATCCTAAAGGAGTGGGGGAAAGCCGACTGCTAGGAAGGCTTCAAGTACGACGACCATCTACAAAGGTTTGAAGGGAGGAGAGTCAGTAGAGTGTTGTGCGAATAACAGAAGAGGTAATAAGTGTAGAACTCCTAAGCATAGGTGCTAGGTGTAGTTTTGAGAATGGTTTTATCCTAACTAACGTCCTTGCTAACTAAGGGCTTCCTATAGTCAGGATGGCAATGATATCAGCTCTGTGGGGACCCCGACTCATAAGTCTTACATAGATAGGGCCACGAGGGCCAAACACTTAATCATAACAAACAAAAGAAATCTTAGTCGAAAGCGTGAACCCATGCCATCTGCCTTAAACCCACAGGCATTATGACTGGAAGGCGTCCTAGTTCGCATGTTCATCACCAACGAACTCTTCACCGTATTCCTGCTCTTCCATGCTTGGCCAATTAAATAACTAGTGGCAAACCAATGAGTACTTTCAATGTACTCGTGAGCAACTCATGTTGGAGGAAGGCAATAACAATGCATGATATAACACTAAATAGGTATTTTGCAAAAAGCTAATTTTGAATGCAATGACATGATCAAGTAACTATGTAAGCATGCATCAACAGTTGGCCGATATCCATATGAACAAGCTATAGATATCATCATGAACAGGGGGTCAAACATCTCATGTTCAGTCATCACGCCAAGTCATCTGACTTATCTCAAGTATCATCTCTGTGTCATCCACACACACACACACACACACACACACACCAAGTTTTGAGGAAATATCTGGACGTAGTTTAAGAAGGACCTCCAACTTTCCATGACCGTGCACACGGCTATTCGAATAGTTTTACGCTCTTCAGAGGTTGCACACTTTACCCACAAGACTCGGGGGACTTCCGTGTCATCCACGACTCGCGGTATATTACATACCCAAGGTAAGCACCCGAACAATGCATTTCCCCTAGCGATACTAAACAAAGAGTCCACTCGTTGGTGCCATCCCTCATGATGTACATCACACGTATCATCCATGAGGGCACGCAACGGTGTGCCCCATGCCTGTAAAGACAACGCATGATCGTCCATTCCGGTACAACCCCGTATCAAGAGTGACCACATCACTCCCTCCACTAGTAATGCGGGATCTATGCTAGTACCCACCAAGGTAATCAAAAAAGCCTCGTCCCATAAGGGGTATCGTGGTTGTGCATGTAAGGTTGGGATGGTCAGCAGACATTAAATCTAATACGTTTTCGAAAACACACACACACACACACTCACTTGCTCCGGTACACCACTTCTTCCTCAAGTGGTTACCCAACTCAATCATCATCTCCCTCGGTCATTAGTGGCACCTGACGGGGTTTTCATAAAGTCTTTCAAATCATTTCTTTGTTTCCATCTCCATGCATAATCTCGATCCCACTTGCATACCATCTACTAGCATCCTAACTACTCCCACCCGCACAACCCTCATAAGGAGGTATGGTCATGCACGATGCAAGTATCAACGGTAAAAGTAACGGAGGCATCCCACTGAAGTGGTCACCACATCACATGATCTACAACAAGGAATGAGGTGCTATATGACATGCATGAAAATGGTTTCTTAACATGGTCAAAGGGCTGCTTGACTGGCTCAACAAAGTTTCGGGGCCTTCGAAATCTTCGGGTCCAACTTCCTCATCAACAGCGCAATTTATCGTCCCGATAAATAACGATAATAATAAGCATCACACAATAACAGAGCAGAAAATCTACTTCTAAATTGCTACCCTACTCTGATAAAGACTACAAACTACTCTACAAATATTTGTCTAGGGTTTTTTGTGAAAGACATTTTGAAAACTATTTAAATATAGGCAATAAACTATTAAAAACTAGGTTTTAAATAGAATCACTACATAAAACATATTCACAAAATTACACAAGTGGCAGTTTCAAATTCTACAAAATATTCTAAGATTTTTGGAGTTGGAAATGTGTCAATAGGACAAATAGTTTGTCCTGTGGAATTTTTGGGATTTTGAAAGAAAAGAAAGAAGAAAAACGGGGTTGGGCAAATGGGCCAAAAGCAGTTAGTCGAATCGGCCCCTGGCGCGCGCGCGACTGATTCAAACCTGACCGGTGGGCCAGGCCGGTCAGCGAGAGAGAGGGAGGCGGAAGATTAGGGAGGATGACATCACCTTCCTTGGGCCAGAGAAGGTCGAGGGGGCTCATCGGTGGCTACAGGGCACGGGGAGGCGAACGGAGGTCACCGACGTGCTCAGGGGCTCCCCGCTAGTCGAATGGTGGTGAAGGGAGGCACCGGGAAGCTCCTTAGGAAGGGGATGCGGCGGTCGTCCTATGCACCAAATGGAGGGGGAGATGGAAGGAAACGGGTCAGGAGGGAGCAGGGGTTCCGGATCGAGAGTAAACGAGGGTGGAGGAGGTTGTTTACCTCACGAACACCGGTGGACCAAAGCAGCGGCGCTCAGCTCGATCCCTTGCATAGAGGCCCTTGAGGCTTGCTTGGGTGGCATAGGGGCTCGCTTGGGACGAGGAGAGAGAGACTAGAGAGGAGAGGAGGCTCAGGGGAGGCCTTAAATAGGCAGCCCGCATTCCACCGAGCTCGGGTGCGCTGGGGAGGTCGTAGCCGAGGCCATAGGCCACGGGGGCTCGCGATGGCATGTCTCGGGCGCTCGTGGACGTGGTCTGGGGCTGGGGAGAGAAAGCAGGGCGTGCTCCTGGTGGACCCTAAAATCGCGCGTTCACTGACCGAGCTAGGCGGCGCCGGGCACGCACTGCATAGGGCAGAGGAGAGAGGGGGAGGAAGGGGTCCACAAGGTGGCATGACACGAACGCCAAGGGTACCTCGGGGGACACGAGGGGAAGGCCCTAGGTGGTTGGGAGCTTCGGGATGGGGCTCCTACAATGCAGGAGCGCACTGTAGCGCGCTCTAGAGCGTGCAAATGGCCGACATGGCCGTTGCCCACGCGCTCTGGGGTGTCCCACTTTGTCCAGTAGCTCCTGGGGGTTCCTTAGATGCTCCTAGGATGCTCTGGAGCTAGGGAGAAAAGAAATGGAGTGGGGGGAGGGTAGAGATGCTCTTGCCATTGCTATCCAGGGGGTAAAATGAGGGTTTTACAATGGTCAGTGGCCTTGGGATTTTTACTGGAGGTGAAAAACATTAGCAAGGAACTTGGGTAAAAAGTTGAATCCAAGGAGAACAGTATAAGGAGGTCAAACAAGGGTTTTACCATTAGGGCAAAAAGTGTTTCATGAAGGTTTAAGAAAGCAAATGGGGTTTGCTTGACTTGAGACATGGTAGGGTCAAAGGGTGGTTATAAATAGGATTGGTCACCAAGTTTGAGCTTGAATGAAGAAAGTTAACAATGCAACTTTGTGAAACCCTAGAAATCAACAGAACCAGATTCCTGTAGATATAGGTATGCATTTACATTCGCCTTGATTCACCACTTGGTGTGGCATCCTTATTTGGGTAATGGAACATTCCCACAAAGTTTGGGGTCAAGGGAAGAAACCTCACAATGTAAAGTTGTTCAAATTTGAATTTGGACCAGAATGGTTTTGGAATATTTTGAGGAAGCAAAACAATTGGAATTGAGATGAAACATTGGAAGAGCATCACATATAACATGTGTGACTTGCTGGAATTTTCCTGGAATTTATTGAGAATATTTCTTATAGAAATATTTCAAAAGCTTGATTTGGACATAAAGGGTTTTGAGTGGTTTTGCCCATGATTTTGAACATTACCATGTGTTGAAACTCATATATATGGAAAATATATGTCCACTGAGTTTCCCTAAATTTTATAAAATATTTTCAAAGCATTAAAATATTTTTGCCCTATGAAAAACCATTTGTGGCATTAAGAAAAAACATTTAAATAAAATAGTAAAATAATATTTAAAATTAATATTTTGTGGTTTTGGGAAGTCATATATATAGTGGGTTTCAAATAAAGCCTTTGGGGAAAAAGGATCCACCCAATCTGAGGACTTGTAGTGCAAACCTCAACTCATGGGTTTTTGAAAACCTAATTTGAATAAATTCTTTTTGGTCAAAATAAATTTTGATAAAAATAGTTTTGGGTACTATTGACATGGCATGATCATTGGGCAAGAAGTTTGGATCAAGTAAGATGAATATGGAGAGGAGTAGAACCAAAGAGTGCCAAACATAATAAACCAAACAATCAAACAAGCAACAGTCCAAACAAGCATGCACTCAAACAAACAAGCATGCTCCTTGGCAATGGTGGATGTCGTGAGCACCGGAGAGGGAGAAGAGGGAGGCGAGGCTTGAGCCTCAGGCTTCATCTTCCTGGCGGGCGCCATCCGCGGGATCCCGGGAGCTGGAGAGCAAGAGGAAGGATGATTCTGCGCCAAGACTTGGAGGAGTTTCTCACAGCGGAAAGGAGATCTGAGCAAGGGAGCAAGACATGGAGGAGAAGGGTAATGATGGCTCCGTAGTGGGCACTTGGGTTCTGTCAGCCTGGGCAGTTGCCAAGGCGATTGGGGGCGGGGTCGTCTGCTCCATGTCGCGTGCCACGCGTCGATTCTGACTCACAGGTGATTGGGGTCCCGCAATGCTTCGACTTCGTCTCGAAGCTAGGGTCTGTATGCCTTGGGCCCGGGGGCTAGTTTCGGCGTTCTGGCATCAGGGGTACCCAAACTTGCCTGCGTGCGGCCCAGCGTGTGGCCCATCATCATGGCCCAGTACGGCCCATCGACAAGTTCCTCAAGTAAAGACCCTCGCGACAGCCCCCTGCCTCGCGAGGAGGACAACGTCAAGACCTCTGGAGAGTGTCATCCCCCCAGGCTGCCTCCCGAGGAGAGGATATTCCTATCCAAGTGCCCAACCTCCCTAGCATAGGATGACATGGTTTCTGATGATGAAGCCAGGTGGACACAAGCGGGCACAGGAGGAGGACAGTTTCCTATTTCATGCTAAGGAGACAAGGACATACACGGGTTCCCAAGGAATCCCCCAAAGGTTTCCTTCCTGGTGCAATGAGTCCGAGACAACGAGCTCGGAAGGATGGATGTCACCATCGAGCCCACCACTGCGTCACCCCTTGAAGTTTTTTAGGCGAAGACCACCTTTAGTTAGGATAAGATGTACCTCGTGTTCCCTTTCAAATTGGCAGTTGTGGATCCCTTCCCGCCTGTGCAACGAGGGAAGAGGACCGTGGCCTCTATAAATAGCCACCAGCTCCCATCGTAGAAGGCAGGTTGAGTAGATCTAGTTCATTGCCACCAAGGATCCTCGTGAGGCCACCCCACCACTGTACTAGTTCATCCTTAGCCTCCTCATGAGGCCAATCCACCACAAAGAAGGAATAGGGTTTTACACCACAAGGTGGCCCGAACCTGGGAAAATCTCCAACTCCACTTTCTTCCTCGCTTGCATTCGCTCGTTGTAGCTAGGCCATAGGGTGAAAAACTTGACACATTGAGCAGATTAATATCCTCGCACACGCCTCAGTGTTTGAACCTTGTTGGGTTTTGCGGAGCTCCGTTTCCAACATTTGGCATGCCAGGTAGGGGCGTGTCAAAATCTTTCTCCGGTTCAACTACGTCTCCGCTCCGTCGCTCCCATGGCCGACGCCCGCCAAGTTCATGATGAGCGTAGGGCCGCTCGCGTCGCCCAGACGGCACATGTAATAGACCGGGACCGACGCTTCAGAAGATTCCCCTTTTATTTCCATTCTCGTTTGTGTTTCGTTTGGGGTGTTGCATTCATCGTCGCATCATTCGCACCATCTACATGGCATCTCCACTCGTTTTAGAAAACTTGCATCCATTCGTAGTTGCCAGTTCTCTTCGTTCTTGATGTTGTCTGTTTCGAGACAAACCACACACGCACGCACCCGCGACATTGAAAAATATTGTTTTTAAAAGTTCCTTTAAAATATTCTCGGATTGGGTTGAAAGTTGGCGTACGGTCTTATTATACTGTAGGTAGACCGCCTGCCGAATTTTGTCGCATTCCGAGTTCGTTTGATACCCGTAGTAGTGCGATCATCGGTTTATTCGTCAGGCATTTTTTTGGTGTTTTAAACTCATGTCACGGGACTCACTCTTCCCTCTCATCTGGACCCAAACCCCTCTACACAGCCCAACACAACCAACTAGCCCCCCATCCTACCCCCCCCCCCCCGACCGGAGCCGTCCGATTACGATCGGAGGGCTCGAAACGGTGCAAAAATCCCCTAACCGTAGCTCCATTCGCTATAAATAGGCCCTAGACTTGCACCCTAGCCCTTCTTCCTCGATTTCCATGCATAGCCAACAACCAGCCGCCGCCAAACCACCCATGTCTCCCTCCTGCCGCCAGGCCCGCCAGGACACAGATCGGTCCCTCGGAAGCCCATCTAGGCCCGAAACTGCCGCTGCCGCCCTGAGCCCGAGCGCCTCCCGCTCGCTCCCGAGATTCCATTCCCCGCCAGCCTTAGCCCCGCCATCGAGCCGCGCCGTTGTCTTCCTTATTTGAGCTGCTGCGCGCTGGTAGCGTCCCGTGCCACCGCTCACGGAGCCCAGCCCGCATCCCCGACCTTCCCTTGCAGCCATGGCTGCCGCCGCTCGAGCTCACCGCCACCCCTTGTCGGAGGAGCTTCACCGCCCCAGATCTGGTCGAGATCGAACCCCTCGGCCTCGATCTGGCACCCCCTCCCTAAGATCCCATCGCAGCCCTTGCCTAGCTCCGCCGCCGGAGGTTCCAGCTACCTTTGCCTCGTCCGATCAAGGAGGTCGACGAGATCTGGTGCTCGCTAGCCGTGTTGACCGAGCCGGCCCACGGCGCAAGGCCCAGCCTCCCTTCGCGCTTCGTCACGCCCAGGAGCCGGCCTCCTCCGCCCCGACCTACCTCCAACTGGGCCTCGGCCCACTAGGGTGAGCGCCCCTCAGCTGACCCTCGCCCGTGGGCGCATTATATTATGTTGCGCCCTGTTGACTATTGCTCTAGCTAGATTTGGCCCATATGTTTTTTTCCTAATGCAAATTTGTCTATTATTCTAGGAATTACAGATTTGCGAAACCCCCCTATTCATCATGCATTTAATAGCTCGAGATCCATGCATCATACGAGAAAACTTTATATATGAAAAGTGACTAGAATTTCATGTAGATTCACAATATCCAACTTTCACATGTGATAAAAATATTTAAACTTGCTGTTTATATTAATTTGCACATATGCCAGGTTAAAATGATTTCTATCATAACTAATTAACCGTAGCTCCGATTAAAATGTTTTATATATGTAACTTGTCTAGCAAATCATGTAGAATCTCATGGTGACATTTAATTTGCTGTTTAAACAACTCTAAAATATGGTTAGTACAGATCTGGAAAAAAATTATAATATGCATATGGGGTTGTTTTGAAAATGCTATATGATGCTTCCGTCCTCATTTAAAATGCCTACATGTTATAGTTGTTCATGCTTCACCTCTTGCCATGATAAACAACATTAACCACTTCTCATAATATGGAGAGTTATTATTTTGTTATATGTTGGTTGTCCCTCTCCATTTAAAGTTGCTTAATTCCATCTTCGCCTTATGCCATGACCACCCATGTCAAAAACATTTAATATTGATGAGTACCTAACGGGAGTGAACTAAATAATTCGAACGTGGAGTTTCGTCAATATGCAACTCGTTGCATATTGAACTTCACTTAATGTGTAGTAGTTGTTTGTTGTTCTTGTCTTGCCATGCCTTGCATAATTAAACAGAACATGCATCATATTTGTTTGTGCGTCATGTCATGCATATGTTGTGGTGTATCTTGTGTTGATTTTTGTTTCAGGATTGCTTCTTCTTGATAGAGTTCCGAAAGCGTTCGGAGTGTGAGGATTCATTCGAATACATTGGCTCGTCTTCTTCATGGACTCGTTCTTTTTCCAAGCGGGATCTCGGGCAAGATGACACATTTCCCTGAATACCACCACTATCATTGCAATGCTAGTTGTCCCACTTTTATCGTTATGTCATGCTACCTACTACTTGTTTTACAACCCTCCCAACATTGCCATGAAAAGCCTCTAACCCTCCACCTTCCTAGAAAAGCTCGTTTGGCTATGTTACCGCTTGCTCAGCCCTTCTTATAGTGTTTCTAGCTGCAGGTGCAATTGCTTCCATGTGACAACATGGACATTCTTTTGTTATCACAATATTATTGCTATTTAATTTAATGCACTTATACACTTGGTAAAGGGTGGAAGGCTTGGCCTTTTGCTTGGTGTTTTGTTCCACTCTTGCCGCCCTAGTTACTTGTGAATCGATGTTATGTTCCATAATTGGTCGCTCCTAACATGCTCGGGGTTGTTATGGGGACCCCCTTGATTTTCGTTTTAGGATAAAACTTGTCTGGCAAGGCCCAACATTGGTTCTATTTGCTTAATAGCAACTAAAATTTGCATAGGGCATGATCACCCTGTGGATAATTAATCAACCTTCGGGCCAGTGCTCCGCATGAGTGTTGGTCCACCTACCTAGCAGTCGGCGGTGCCACCTCGGGGCAACTTGAGGCATTTTCAGGCTACCGTCCACTTCGCATAGATGGATGATGCCCGTGGATAGAGAGCATGCGACTCTAGCTGCAGATTTGGCTCACCAAGAGGCCTAGCTGGATTTGTTTTACCTTTCTCGAACGTCTTGAGTGAGGAATTCCGAATTTTCTTCGGGCTGTCTCGAGGTGTCGGATTTCCTTTGGAATTGCCTAGGATGATCACGAGATTCGTGGTCAAGGTTATTCCCCCTGAGTGTGGTTAATTTGTGATGGATGAGTTGGAGCACCCCTGCAGGGCTAAATCTTTTGGAAAGTCATGCCCGCGGTTATGTGGCAAACTTGGATATTTTGTTTAACACCCGTTCATAGTAAACTTGAAGTAAACTCTAATAAAATACACCAACCGTGTGCGTAACCGTGACTGTGTCTTCTCGTGAGTCCTTCTCCGAGAGAGCATGGTGGGGTTATGTTTTACGTAAGTAGGTGTTCAAGATCAGGTAGTGATGATTTCTAGTTCACGTCCGTTATGTGTAGACCACCATACTTTACTTTATGTATTCGTAAGTTAGCCACTCAAATAATTGCTTAGTTGCTTGCTGCAGCCTCACCACTTAACCATACCTCACCCATTAAGCTTTAATAGTCTTGATACCCTTGGAAATGAGATTGTTGAGGCCCTGTGGCTCACAGATTACTACAACAACAGTTGCAGGTACAGGTAAGGCGATGATTTGACATGAGCGTGATGCTTGTTTGTTTGGAGTTCTTCTTCTTCTTATTCAATCTAGGATGGGTTCCAGACGCATCCTAGGATAGCAAGGATGAATGTCATTTTATCGTTTGTTTTTGTCCGTAGTCGGACCCTGCTCTTCTGTATGATGTTCGAGTATGTTGTTGTATTGATGTGACTCCGATGTAGCTTGTGGCGAGTGTAAGCCAATTCCATATACTCATCTCTTTTGTAAATGTACTTGTAAAGATATCCATTCTTGCAACACGACAAGATGCACTTCTATCCCTGTCGAGGCCCTCGTGCCAAAATAAGGATATGATCGCATCTTAGGCGTGAAAAGTTGGTATCAGATCCTGTACCGACCTAGGAGCCCCCTTGATTGATCAAACTTGGCCGAGTTGAGTCTAGTATAACTATTTTGAGTCTAGTTATATCAGAGAGTAGGTTTCTTTTTACTCCTTTTCTACACTCTGGTGAGGTATTCGACTTAGGAATTTTAATTCTACCCTCTTCTCTCTAAAAAAAATTAGGATCACGCGAGTATTTTGGAAACTATATGGTACCGATGTGATGGAGTTCTGTCTTGGTGCCTCTTGTCTGACTTGATTTCTTCCGGGGAGTTGAGCTCCAAGGAATTCTTGGCACATCATTATCATTCAGCTTCCTTAGTATCTCAAGACAGAGGGTGTTCGGATTGGCGTCAATACTTGTCATGCTGAGATAACGTCGGAGTCACCCAGTACTGGGGAGGCGTCCGGGGTACCACCATGGTTAGTATTGTTGTGCTTTCGAGGATCCGAGTTAGATGGACTTGCGAAGCCTCTGGTTATGTGTTGAAGGATGGATACAGTTGGGGTGTAGGTTTGTTAGTTGTGTGAGATATTTCCTCCTTGTATCCCCAACACCGGATTGCATAACCAAGAAAGTTTTCAGGAGTTCTTAGGTGGGAATTCAAGTAGTTACCTAGGCTATCTTCCAACAGATCATGATGTGAGGTTGGGGTTCGACATCTAGTGGATGCGTTTATTCACGGTCTTTCTTACAGAGGACAGTCTCGATTTATGCTTCATCAAGCCTTGTAGTTAGCTATGCCTAGGGAGCATATTCGAGCGTCATTTCAATATGACAATCCAATGTACGATCGAGCCCGTGTGAACCTTACCACAAAAATATCGAGCAAAATCTCTGTTAAGCATTTGTTTCTGGCTTGTTTCATAAGCCTCATCCTTCGTTTTGTTTTGAATATGGTAATTCGAGTTGCTTCGATGTCAAGTGATGATTTCATATCTTTCCTAAGTTTTCTCATACTTCTGTTGGATTGCTAATTCTTTTGCTCAATCAACTTGTCATAACAATTCTTTTTATCTGGTGTGCTTCTCTTCAAGATAATTCTATCATCTCCAATATTTGCAAGATCAATCCTCATATTTTGTTGCGGAGTTGTCTCGCCTATCCCAAGTTTTCTTTGTTTTCCCCACCCTCCCACCCTTTTTATTCAATGATTAAATTCTCTTCCAAGTGCCTTTCTCTTCATCAATGCTTCCGCTATCATTTATTCGTTTGTATCCGATGATTCCTTGTGAAGATTCTCAAGAGTTTCAATTTCAAGATCTATCCTCATATCCCTTGTTCTCATTGTTATTATTCTCCGGTGGATTCAATTCAAGCTCTCGGTGTTCTTCATATCCTTTTGAATCGCTAAATGCTTCCCCATGTTCGAAATTCTGTCCAGGTATCTCTTGTTTTTCGTCTCTCTCTATTATGTCCGGAGTGCTGAAGATATCGTAGAAGACTTTTGTTTCCATTCATAATCCTTTCAAATTATTTCAAGGGTCTCATATCTTCAACTTCTTAATTTGTACCGGTGCAATCTCTCTTTTCAAGCAATTGTTTCAACGGTGGTTTCTTTTGAGTGGGCCCATAATCCACAAGTTTTCCCCCAGGATCTTACCTGGCTTTTCTAATCTTTCTGGAGATGTTCTCAAGTTCTTTTGATATGACGTAAGAATGAATTTCATCAGTCATATGCCTTCTCGAAGATCACTTCTAAATCATTTTCATTGTTGGCTCAACCTTCTTTATTCGTTATTCCGGAGTGTCGCGGTAATTCATGGTGTTGTTTCTCGTCATCATTCTCAACAGTGAAGACCGAAGGATAGTTTCTCTTAAATCGTTATTCATTCTTCCAAAGATTCATGGATTCAGGCTGTTGCTATCATCTCAAATCGTTTTGATCATGAGTTATTACTCCCATATTTATCCGGTGCATTTCATAATTGTTTTCATTTCTCGATCCTCCGAAGGCCATCGTTTCAGAAGATTTCTTCGTTCTCAGCTTTCAGCTTTCGTTCTCAAATTCTTCTCAATTGTTGTTCCTTCATTCGTATCCCAATTATTCCGGTGCCTTGTTGAGTTTCTATTAGGCAAATCTTGATATCTTCATTCTCATGTGTCCTCTTTAGTTTCTAATTCTTTCCGGTGTATCGTTCAAGACCTCTTCAAGTTTGTGCTCTATCTATCTTTCCTATCTCTTCCAAAAGGATAAGTGGTATGCCAAATCCGTTGTTTGTCATCAATTTAACTTGATGAAGGATAGGCATATCATAATTCTTATTCTTGTTTCATCCAAGTGATTTCAATCCTTCTTCCGGAGTTGTTCATGATATCAAATTCCTTATACCAAGTGGTCATCGTTTTTTTCCGGAGTTCCTAGTTTTGCTCAAGTATCTTGTCCCAAAGCATCATCTAAACCATTGGAAGGCCTCAATCTTGTCTTTTCGCAACCTTCAATTATTTTCTATCATCCTTTCATTCCGGAGTTCATCCCGAGGGTTTTTATGGTGGTTGTTAAAGATGTAATTCTTCTCGAATTTTTCATCAAGATTTTTGTTGGAGGTGCTCAAGTGCTCTTTATCTTGGATGTCTAAGTTCAATTCCTTCTCCATTATCTTTTGAGATGGTGTTATTAAATTCTTGATTATGAGGAGTCTCAAAGAAAAATTGTCAAGAATAAGATAAGTAAACCCATCATGTCTTTCTCGGAGTTATCTTGGGTTGGATTTCACCTAAAGAATTTCCTAAGGATTGTTGCTATCATGGGGTCTTAAATGATCCAAGTTTTCTCCTCCTTTTCTTGGTGAAAGAAGTTTTCATCCCTTTTGCTCGCAAGCAATCCTTGTTTCGTCAGTGGCTAGTTGTCACCTCATAATTTTGAGATGTTTTTCCATAATCCACAACAAGTTTGTTCTTTTCGTTGTTGATTTTTCAGCAACCCCGTTCAATCTCTTCTTGTAAGATGCTTTTCAAGTTCAATGGTGGCAGAAGTTGTTATTTTCTTCTCCGTTCTTTCCTTCCAATGATCTAGTTTCTATTCTTTTCTTCCAGAGGCATTGTCTTGTTGCTCTCTTTCAACCATCATCTAGTTTGATTAAGATCATGTTCTTCCCTTGCTTATCCATTTGACCTGAGTGTTGTGTTTTCTTTTCAAGTTCTCCCATCTTATTAAATTTTGCCCCTCTATCCTACCGAAGTGCTGCCAAAATTTCTTGTGAATTCTTGCTGGTTCCTCATGTCAGTCTTCACCTCGTTCAAACATTCCATGATCATTGGTTTCACTCGTTTGTCAAAGAAGCAACAAAATTTTACCTCCTCCTCCTCTTGCTCTTTCTCTTCCCCTTCTCATCCTAGGTCTCGGGACGAGATCCTCGTGTAGTGGAGGAGAGTTGTAACAGCCCGGGACTGACGCTCTAGAAGATTTCCCTTTTATTTCCATTCTCGTCTATGTTTCGTTTAGGGCGTTGCATTCATCATCGCATCATTCGCATCATCTGCATGACATCACCACTCGTTTTCTAAAACTTGCATCTGTTCGTAGTTGCCGGTTCTCTCCATTCTTGCTGTTGCCTGTTTCGAGACCAAGCACACACGCACGTGCCCGCGGCATTGAAAAATATTGTTTTTAAAAGTGCCTTTAAAATATTCTCGGATTGGGTTGAAAGTTGGCGTGCGGTTTTATTATATTGTAGCTAGACCGCCTGCCGAATTGCATCGCATTCCGAGTTCGTTTGATACCCGTAGCAGTGCGGTCATTGATTTATTCGTCGGGCGTTTTTTCGACGTTTTAAACTCATGTAACGGGCCTCACTCTTCCCTCTCATATGGACCCAAACCCCTCTACACAGCCCAACACAACCAACTAGCCCCCCATCCTAAGCCCCCCCGACCGGAGCCGTCCGATTACGATCGGAGGGCTCGAAACGGTGCAAAAATCCCCTGACCCTAGATCCATTTGCTATAAAAAGGCCCTAGAATGGTACCCTAGCCCTTCTTCCTCGATTTCCGTGCATAGCCAACTCCTAGCCGCCGCAAGACCACCCCTATCTCCCTCCCGCCGCCAGGCCCGCCAGGACCCAGATCGGACCCTAGGAAGCCCATTTGGGCCCGAAACCGCCGCCCCTGCCCTGAGCCCGAAAGCCTCCCGCCCGCTCCTGAGCTTCCACTCCCCGCCAGCCTCAGCCCCGCCGCTGAGCCGCGCCGTTGCCTGCCTTGCTTGAGCCGCCGCTCACGGAGCCCGGCCCGCATCCCCGACCTCGCCTTGCAGCCATGGCCGTCGCCGCTCGAGCTCGCCGCCGCCCCGCGTCGGAGGAGCTCCGCCGCCCCAGATCCGGTCAGGATCAAGCCCCTCGGCCTCGATCTGGCACCCCCTCGCCAAGATCTTGTCGCAGCTCCTGCCAAGCTCCGCCAATGGAGGTTCCAGCCGCCTCTGCCTCGTCCGATCAAGGAGGAGGATGAGATCCGGTGCTCACTCGCCCGCGTTGACCGAGCCGTCCCACGGCGCAAGGCCCAGCCTCCCTTCGCGCTTCGCCAGGCCCAGGAGTCGGCCTGCTCCGCCCCGATCTACCTCCAACCGGGCCTCGGCTCACTAGGGTGAGCGCCCCTCAGCTAACCCTTGCCCGTGGGCGCATTATATTATGTTGCGCCCTGTTGACTATTGCTCTAGCCAGATTCGGCCCATATGGTTTTTTTCCCTAATGCGAATTTATCTATTATTCCAAGAATTACAGATTTGTGAAAAAAAAACCTATTGATCATGCATTTAATAGCTCGAGATTCGTGCATCATACGAGAAAACTTTATATATGAAAAGTGGCTAGAATTTCATGTAGATTCACAATATCCAACTTTCACATGTGATAAAAATATTTAATTTGTTGTTTACATTAATTTGCACATCCATGTTAAAATGATTTATATCATAACTAATTAACTGTAGCTCCGATTAAAATGTTTTATATATGTAACTTGTCAAGAAAATCGTGTAGAATCTCATGGTGACATTTATTTTGCTGTTTAAACAACTCTAAAATATGGTTAGTACAGGTATGGACCAAATTCATAATATGCATATGGGGTTGTTTCGAAAATGCTATATGATTCTTCAATCCTCATTTAAAATACCTAGATGTTATAGTTGTTCATGCTTCACCTCTTGCCATGATAAACAACATTAACCACTTCCCATAATATGGAGAGTTATTATTTTGTTATATGTTTGTTATCCCTCTCCATTTAAAGTTGCTTAATTCCATCTTCGCCTTATGCCATGACCACCCATGTTAAAAACATTTAATACTTATGAGTACCTAACGGGAGTGAACTAAATAATTCGAACGTGGAGTTTCATCAATATGCAACTCGTTGCATATTGAACTTCACTTAATGTGTAGTAGTTGTTTGTTGTTCTTATTTTACCATGCCTTGCATAATCAAACCGGACATGCATCATATTTGTTTGTGCGTCATGTCATGCATATGTTGTGATGTATCTTGTGTTGATTGTTGTTTCAGGATTGCTTCTTCTCGATAAAGTTTCGAAAGCATTCGGAGTGTGAGGATTCGTTCGACTACGTTGGCTCGTCTTCTTCATGGACTCGTTTTCCTTCCAAGAGAGATCTTGGGCAAGATGACACATTTCCCTGGATACCACTACTATCATTGCCATGCTAGTTGTCCCGCTTTTATCGTTATGTCATGCTACCTACCACTTGTTTGACAAGCCTCTCAATATTGCCATGAAAAGCCTCTCACCCTCCACCTTCCTAGCAAAGCTTGTTTGGCTATGTTACCGCTCGCTCAGCCCTTCTTATAGCGTTTCTAGCTGCAGGTGCAATTGCTTTCATGTGACAACATGGACATTCTTTTGTTATCACAATATTATTGTTATTTAATTTAATGCACTTATACACTTGGTAAAGGGTGGAAGGCTTGGTCTTTTGCTCGGTGTTTTGTTCCACTCTTGCCGCCCTAGTTACTTGTGAACCTGTGTTATGTTCCATAATTGAGCGCTTCTAACATGCTCGGGGTTGTTATGGGGTCCCCCTTGATTTTCATTTTAGGATAAAACTTGTCTAGCAAGGCCCAACATTGGTTCTATTTGCTTAATAACAACTAAAATTTGCATAGGGCATGATGATCCCGTGATAATTAATCAACCCCCAGGCCAGTGCTCCGCATGAGTGTTGGTCCACCTACCTAGCAGTCGGCGGTGCCACCTCGGGGCAACTCGAGGCATTTTCAGGCTACCGTCCACTTCACATAGATGATTATGCCCATGGATAGAGAGCGCACGGCTCTAGCTGCGGATCTGGCTCACCGGGAGGCCTTGCTTTATTTGTTTTACCTTTCTCGAACGTCCTGAGTGAGGAATTCCGATTTTTCTTTGGGCTATCTCGAGGTGTCGGATTTCCTTTGGAATTGCCTAGGATGATTACGAGATCCATGGTCGAGGTTATTCCCGCTGCGTGTGGTTAATTTGTGATGGATGAGTTGGAGCACTCCTGCAGGGTTAAATCTTTCGAAAAGCCGTGCCCGTAGTTATGTGGAAAACTTGGATATTTTGTTTAACACCCGGTCATAGTAAACTTGAAGTAAACTCTAATAAAATACACCAACCGTGTGTGTAACCGTGATTGTCTCTTCTCGTGAGTCCTTATCCGAGAGAGAACATGGTGGGGTTATGTTTGACGTAAGTACGTATTCAGGATCAGTTAGTGATCGTTAGTAGCTCACAGATTACTACAACAACAGTTGTAGGTACAGGTAAGGCAATGATTTGACGTGAGCGCGATGCTTGTTTGTTTGGAGTTCTTCTTCTTCATCATCATCAATCTAGGATGGGTTCCAGGCGGCAGCCTAGGATAGCAAGGATGGATGTCATTTTATCGTTTGTTTTTGTCCGTAGTCGGACCCTGCTCTTCTGTATGATGTTCGAGTATGTTGTTGTATTGATGTGACTCTGATGTAGCTTGTGGCGAGTGTAAGCCAATTCCATATACTCATCTCTTCTGTAAATGTACTTGTAAAGATATCCATTCTTGCAAGACGACGAGATGCGCTTCTATCCCTATCGAGGCCCTCGTGCCAAAATAAGGATAGGATTCGCATCTTGGACGTGAAAGCGCATGTGGGCTACGACGCCCGATGCTGCTCCATCTCCCCGACAGCAAACATTGCGACCAATCCGGCTACACAAGAGCACCGAGACTGGTCGCTGTCACTTTCTGTGCAGCACGACAGCTACACAGCCACTCCATCCCTTGTCCCTGCCACGACATCCTCCTCCCACTCCCGCCATGGACAGGCGAACCCACAGACTGTGCTGCTCATGGCGTGCGAGCTACTGCGTTACCGCCCCACCAACGACTGCTATGAAGACTGGCTAGGCCGCATCACCGAGATCGTCGACGCTGTCGCCGAGGGCCCAATGCCCTCCCACTCGCTTCGTCCCCAACCCTTCCAAGCGGCCGACGCGGCCCACGGCGCGCCTCCTCCTCCTCCATCCCTGCAAAGCGCAGAATTCTTTGGAAAGACATGGACGTGTGAGAAGCCTACCTAGTTAACTTTAGGCCCACCTTGAGGAAATAACAAATAATAACTCGGAAATATAAAATGCTAGCAACATACAATGTAATTTAAACTGCCTGATTTACATATATTAACATTGGAAGAATAGAAAACCAGACACTATGAAAAAGAACAAAACATAAATCAATATCACTAAAAAGGATACAAGAAATGCCTCCATAGTTGTCTGAGTGCTTTACACCGCTTCATCCAGTAACATTACACTGATATTCCAAAAACATGTTCTACTGCACCGTGACATTCATACCCAGTGTTCTTCCATGCTAGAGTTGATGGCCACCCACTCCTTTATGCAATGGTTTTTCAAAATATGACATTGTCTCTTTGGGGACCATATAGAGGAAACAAAATATATCTAAGGAGTACAATGCAACACTTAGTCAATTTGTAACCTTTGTAGTTTGTTTGTTTGTTTTGATAAAGATCACCTATTAGGGTTATGAGGTTCTCAAACTTCTTATTTCAAAGCAGAGAACTGAAGTGAGAATGACATCAGGATGCAATCACATCTCAGCAGTTGTAGATAGTGTCTTACATGATACCTCTATTTGTAAGGAACTAAGTAATGCTTGTGGTGGTATCACTTAGGTTTTAGGTGTTGCTTTCTGAGCAATCTAAAAATTACACTAAAAGATCATATTATCGGTGTGTCATCATACTCATAAGAGTTATACAAGTATAAAATATGTTCCTTGTACGAAATTACTCAATATAAAGGATGTTTTCTTTTAATTTAAACACATGTCCGTGCTAAACACAACAAATTTGTATTAGTAAAATAAATAACTCAAATTGCAGTGGGTGGTACTCATAGTACCTAGGCATTCTGACAATAGTTCACTGCATGTTGCCTTTATATTTGTCCCAATTTTTTATGTCGCTCGGTGCTCAGCTTCAGAAGTTAAATCCTGTTTCCTTTAATCAATGGCTAGACCGTCTTGCTATTATGACAAGAAGTAAAGGTACATTCAGACATTCAACATACAACCTATGAATACATATTATATAGATTAGTTGGTGAAATTTTCTTATAAAGGAAAGAGTAATTAACAATGATCTACGCAAGAGTTTAGCTGCCTATTATTAGGACAACTACCATCACAATAACAAATGAAAATAGAAACAATGTGAACACCTTAGAAGAGTCATTGCAGTGTTCATAATATAGAAGAGCATACATGCATGAATGTGGTTGCAGTTTCACACAAGTCACATAATTATGAACCAAAAAAGGAAGGAGATTAAGAAGTTAAGGATTTGATGTTGGCAAACTTCAGCGAGGCGTTGATAACATAGCAACAATACAGTGTGATTCAAAAAATTATGCTAAATATTATTTGGTGTCTAATTATGAATAGATTTCACATGACCTAGTAAATAACCAATAGTATAAGTGGAGAGAAAGATACGTACTAAAACCAGAATTATAACCATGGGATGCAAAACCTGTTTTACTGGGAGGATACCCATAGGCCGGAGATGGAGACGTACAATGATGGGTTTCTGTGTCATCAACACATTTTGTATTTTTTGTATTATACACCTATGTCTTTCAAGTTAAGGAGCATTCTGCTCCCGATTTTGTTAAAAATGAAATGGCGTGCTCTCATACACCAATGAACTCATATTTTTTGGTAATAATACAAGATTTCCCTTTGATCTAATTAAAGGAGTTAAAAATTACCAAACAATAGCGTGGAACCTAGAATATCATAACTAATCTTCACTGCACAAGAACTCTACAAAATACTAACATCTTTCAGCATGCAAGTGTTCTATTGCTGTGATGCAGAAGCTCAGCTAGAATAATAATAAGTGAGAATACCAGGGTGCCTGAATTTGCCAATAGTGAGAGTATAGTTTCCAGACCACAGAGATGAAGAACCAAAGCACACCACATACATTTACGACTCAAATATTCTGCCTGAGCCATGGAGATACTGACTAATTTCTCAACAAGGCTTGGTTGACCAGCCAATATGCTTGAGGAATGTATTCATCTGCATTAGTCAAACAAACACATCAATTTAGATTCACATGAACATTCCCCCGAGCGAAACAAAATCATAACTGAATACTTGTAACTTGGTAGCCCCACATAAAAATATGCTTGAGGAATGTATGCAGCTGCATTAGTCCAAAAAACCACATCAATTTAGATTCACATTAGCATTTCCCTAAACGAAACAAAATGATACATGAATACTTGTAACTTGGTAGCCCTGGATAAAATAATGATTTATTATCTATGAAAATGAAGGGATAGCCCAAAGAAAGAAAGCAATCACCATCTAAATATTTATGAAAAGAAGATTAACTTGCCACTCACACTTGAAGCCACCAGTAGTAGGGAAAATAATCATGTAGCTTATTACGTGGAAGGACAACAAAGAATTTGTATGCACAATTTTTGGAACGAGAGGGTATTATTATATTGTAATTTATTGGCGAAAAATCATACATGGAACTGAACAGATATAGAGAGATCTAGACGATCATCATGGTTCATGATCTGCTGCGGGAGTGGAAAAGGTGTGCAAGGAGTGGTAGGGGAGGCAACATATATATATAATTCGCCCCATGAACTGGGCAAAAAAATGAAGAATAATAAATTGCCTCCTTAAAATCTCAGTGGAGCAGTATCGTTCAGACGAGGAGTCGGCTTGAATCACATGCGTCTGTTGGATCCCCCTCCCCTTAGTCCTTCATAGATTGATCACCTGCATCGGGTGGATCTAGCGATCCCCTGATGTGGCCTGAGACTATGTCGGTATTTCTCCAAAGAAGAAGGGATGATGCGGCACATCGACGATAAGTATTTCCCTCCGTTATGAAACCAAGGTATCAATCCATAGAGGAAGATAATGCACCCACATAAACATCACCTGCACACAAATAAAAAATACTTGCAACCTGTTACGAGAGAGAGGTTGTCAAGCTCTCTACAGTAATAAAATAGATTAGGTAATGACAGTTTTGGCCAATAGATCTCGCAAGAACACAAACTGAAATAAGTAAACAAAAAGTGCAGCAACATATTTTTTTGGATTAATAGATCTGATAACAAAAGATGCAAATAGTAGATCAGAAAGCAATATGTTGCAAAAGTAGACCCACGGGCCGTAGGTTTCACTAGTGGCTTCTCTCATGAGTATAGCGCACGGTGGGTGAAGAAATTACTGTTGGGCAATTGATATAAGATCAAATAATCATGACGATATCCAGGCAATGATCATTATATAGGAATCACGTCCAAGGCAAGTAAAACAAAACGATTCTGCATCTACTTCTATTACTCCACACATCGACCGCTATCCAACATTTCATCTAGTGCATTAAGTTCATGGGAAAACGGAGTAATGCAATAACAACGGTGGCATGATGTAGACAAGATATATTCATGTAGGAATAGAATCCATCTTGTTATCCTTAATGGAAACGATACGTGCATGTCTTGCTGCCCCTTGTGTTACTGGGAAAGAACACCGCAAGATAGAACCCATCACAAAGCACCTCTTCCGATGGCAAGAAAATCGATCTAGTTGCCTAACTAAACCAAAGATTCGAAGAAGAAATATGTGGATATAAGTAATCATGCAAATAAGAGATCAAAGGAGACTCAAATCATATTCATGGATAGAAACTGATCACGAACTCAAAATTCATCGGATCCCAACGAACACACCGCAAAAGTTATTACATCAAATAGATCTCCAAGAGACCATTGTATTGAGAATCATAGAGAGAGATCGGAAGCCATCTAGATACTGCCTACGGACTCGTAGGTCTATGGTGGACTACTCACGCATCATCGGAGAGGCACCTATGAGGAAGATGAACCCCTCCGTGATGGTGTCAGATTGGATCTCGAGGTTCTAGAACTTGCGGCGGCTGGAACTGTGTTTCGTCGAATCCTCTAGGGTTTTTTATTTTCCGGGCATTTATAGGCTCGATAGTCGGTTGAGGGGGGCCGAGGTGCCCACCCTCGACCAGGCCGCGCCAGGGGCCTCTAGAGCGCCCTGGTGGAGGGTGGCCACCCTGGGCCCCGCTCTGGTGCCTGTTTGGCCCATCTTGGCTCTTCTGGTCCATAAAAATTCTCCAAAAAATCCCGTAGCGTTTGGGCTCCGTTTGGTATTGATTTTCTGTGAAGTAAAATCAAGCAAAAACAACAAGTGGCACTTTGGCACTATGTCAATAGGTTAGTCCCAAAAAATGATATAAAGTTACTATAAAATGATTGTAAAAGATCCAAGATTGATAATATAACATCATGGAACAAGCAAAAATTATATAAGTATCATCCTACATCACCCACACTCGCTGCATCGATCCCCTCCTCTGCCGGTATCGAATCGATCCCCTTTTTTCTCTTGCAGCAACCATTTTTCTCGATGATGGATGGATGTGGCCCCTCGTATGTATTCCTCATCAATGGATCCCAAGCATAGCAATATGCTTCTTTAGTGGAGCGCTATAATGGGCTAGCCGATGGCCCAATTTACCAGAGGCTTTAGTTTTGGCCTCTAGAGCCGCATCTCCTGGGACAGATTGTCGAGGGTATACAAACAGGGGTATTTGTTTTCCCCTGACTTGTGCACGGACGATAAGGCCTCCAGTGCGGCAACTTGAGCTTGCCGGGAAAAGACATCGAGCCAAACCCAATGAACGATCAAGTCAAGACTCCAACAAGCCTGACGCGACAGCCCAAGCCTGGACTACAGCGTGCCAAGCGTGTCCCCGGCGATTGCTGGGACCAGGACGTGCACCCTTCTTGAAGACCCGGCAAACCATCCCCATAGGCGCGAGCTTATTGGCCATCGCTCCATCGCAAGGCCAATCACTTGTCAATGCGGTGTAGAGCCCCAGGTGGCTAAGTGGCTCTCGCTAAACACGTGGTGACACGCTGGAAGACAAATTACGCCTCCTTGAAACCCGTCCATGGACGTGTCAAGCTGTGGTGCGATAGTTAGCTCGAGCGGTGGTATAAGCTTGCCGGGGATGCGCCCCCGCACGCCACCTACACTAGTAATGATGATATTTTGTCCCTAATGCCAGAGTTAGGTATGATAAGCTCGGCTAGCTATCTAGTCATCAGACAAAGTCTGTTTTGCCATTGTGGTTGCCCCTTGTGCTATAAAAGGAGGCCCGATGTAACCTAGCTCAGGATTCGGACTTTCGAACACATGTACTCGCATAGTAGCTCCCCCAAAGGAAATCCTTGCCGGGTCGGAGCGCTGCACGTTCTTCGTGTTCCTTTGATCAAACCACCCACAAAGCGGGAGTAGGGTTTTACACTTCACATCAACCCGAAGTTGGGTAAATCGCCGTGTCCTCTCGATGTCTCTGCTCTTTGTGCTTTCGTCCACGCCCCTGCCGAACCACAAAGGGGCCGATGGACCCATAAGTGATCGAGTGCATCTAGCCCCAACATAGCTGGACCAGTTTTTGATAGATGCGGACAAATGGATATACACACAAGATCTGTTGGCCGAAAATGTTCAGATCATGAAAATGCACGGCCAAAAACTTGAATCGTTGCGATGACTCGGTTTAGGGTCAGTTTTACTGTCCTTAGTTCTAAGTGAGTAGTACAGGTGAAAATATAGTTGAAATTTCTGAAATGAACTAAGATTACTACAAGGCAAAGTAGTGAAAATTTATCGCAGACAAGTTCTAACACTGGTGTAGGGACATGCTATACAAACGGTTTTTAACCCTTTTCATGGTGTAGTTTTAAACCACCGCCTTGCCTGTGTGAACGATAGGGGGGTTGCATCGCACACGACATGGAAAAATTGTCGACGATGCTGATAGATGAACGCAAACGTTTGGCAAATATAATTGTGTGCGATACAAGAACATATCACACACACTAAATTTTGGGCATACGTGTGGGATTTAGGATCACTCACACATGTCTATCATGAGTCAAACACGACTAATTACTCATCGTAAACAAACAGTGTTTCACATTTTGCCCTTTGTAAAACATTACTTAATCCATGCGGGCCATGGTAGAACCTTTGTCTGATATCTTCATCATCGCACACGAGATTTCCCTAGAAATTGTCTGCCATACATGATATCATCGCACACGTTTCCCCAAAAATATACGCGTGTGATCGTCTTTGCATCGGGCACGGTTCCCTATTGTCTCATGTGTGAGATGAGGTTCTATCACAAACGATTGAGGAGCTCCGACGCACACGTAGACGTGTTGTAAATCGTCTACGATTTCTTATGTATCACCAATGTTTTTAGTTTATATCTCGTTTGCTTTTCTTGTAGATCATTGGCGGTTACGCAATGAGTTGCATGTGCTTTTCTAGTAGATCACAGGCGGTTTTGCTATGAGTTGCATGTGCTTTCTGTTCTGGATCGCACACACTTAGTTGCTTGAATCGTGTGCACTGAAATGGCAGGTTATTGTAAAATATTGCATGTGGGTCACCCTGTGAATAGAAAAATCGCCACAATACGCAATCGAATAGTAGTGTCTACATGAAGAACATTCATCATAATTCGCCACGATATGCAATTGAACTAATAGTGTCCACAAGACTAATATTCATCAAAGTTAGCCACAATATGCAATTGAACAAATGCTAGCTAAATTCCATAGATGTATGACTGACAATGTAGTACATAATCATAGTATATGAAATACGAAGATATGACCACATGGAAAAAATGCATCCATGCGCATATGTTTAGCTAATAAATGCATACTTATTATTGGGGGTATGAATGCTAAACTTTTCGACTTGTTTACTAGGCCTGATACAGTGTTTCACGCTGAAGGTGCCAATAAATTTCCTAACATATATCAATTCATCTGTGGCGAGCAGTTCAGAGGTCATCGGTTCGAAGATCAACTACATGAGTTTTAGATCGGAATGTGACATGCGTGTGAAGTAGAAGATAGTAATTAAGAAATATACTTACTGGTTCTATTCTATCAACATCGGCACCACATTCAACATGTCTGCATAGGTTCATCATGTGTGCGCTAACATAGTATCCACATAGGTTGGTCCCTTGTTGTTGTTGAGGGCACTGAATTTTTTTGTACAGTAATAGTCATGTATTTACCCTTTTAGGAACAACCTAACCGGCATAAGTTGTTTCTTTTTTCTTTGGAGAGAAATAGAAAGAGTTGTACTTAGAAACTTGAACATGTGACTAGTATTTTCTAAAAATAACAGATTTTGTTGTCTTATCGGAGAAGCGATCACGTGCTGCAGAGCTAGTTGGTGGTCGAACCATAACCATCCCAAAGTTATGTTTTGTGACAATACACTGCAAATGAAGATGAATTTTCACACACTCAATTCTTGAACCAGATATAAACACAACATATTAACATCAAAGAATTCAATACCTAGCCATGAAATCCTGAAGATGATTCAGATCCTAAGGCTTATTTGACTCTCTAAGAGAATCTACGTAGTAAACCGTGTTGTGTTTTGGAATAATGACCACCAAGACCCAATGATGGCTAAACTTTAAGAAAACCTCGAACTTACGAACTATGTCAAAGATTGAAAGACGATCAATGTATGTGTGGTTGTATATTCTCCTACCTGTAACTTGAACAAGATATTGGTGACATGATCCATGGAAGCCTTGCGTGTAACATTATTATTTAACAAGATGCCATTTGCTAAATCAAGATCTATGAAATACACATGTTGCACCCTTAATGATGTCTGCACTGTCAATCCCCTGAGAGGAATACAATACAATTAGATTTTTTTCATTTACAACCTTGTATGGAGAAGTTGATATGAGTTTGTGAAGTACTTACAACATCAAGAATTTGGCAAGAGTGGCAGCAAGCTCATTGAAGTTGAAGAAGAGATGAAAGTGCTCGAATTCCACACTAATGGTACCTGCAACGTGAGAGAAATGCCTACTGTCATAGTGCACGTCTGGAATGTTATGATCTTCTCCTTTTGACATTCTGTCCATGAAATATTAATGTAACTTGCAACAACTGGAACTACACTCATCAAGGTATTTGCCAACAAGAAATGGCTAGCCATGCTTGTACTTGCGTGCTTCAAATGGGTCTGCTTTCTTACTAGAAAGTAGATTTTCAACTTCTGCTTCGGGCATTTTATCAGAATCATGATTACCCAAACCTTCAAAAACATGTTGTTAATTTGATTATGGATAACGAATCTTTGTAGTAGGAGGCTATTTGTCCCATCCCTCTACGGTTTTGGTGACCCCATCTTCCTGTGTGCAACCGTGACTTCTTTCCTTTGTTAGCTAAAGCACTTGTTGTTTGACGTCCGGTGACATGAACGTTGTGCTGCTTAGAAGACGGTGAAGGTATGATGGATTGCTAAATAGATGGTGCTAATGTGACGGATCCTGAGCTGTAGTTGTTGGGGAACATCGCATGGGAAACAAAAAATTTCCTACGCACACGCAAACCTATCCATGGTGATGAGCATCTACGGAGGGAGAGTGGATCTGCATACCCTTGTAGATCGCTAAGTGGGAAGCGTTAAGAAACGCGGTTGGTGTAGTCGAACATCTTCGCGATCCAAATCGCCGAGCGTCCCGCGATCTCATCACGATCCGTCCCGCGATCCAATCACGATCCGTCCCGTGAACTCATCACGATCCGTCCCGCGATCTCATCACGATCCGTCTCACGATCTTGATCACGATCTGTCCCGCGAACTCATCATGATCCGTTCCGCGATCTCATCACGAACTGTCTCGCGATCTCGATCACGGTCCTTCCGATCTAGCGCCGAACGGACGGCACCTCCGCGTTCAGCACACGTGCAGCTTGATGACGATCTCCACCGTCTCGATCCAGCGAGAGGAGGTGGAGAGGAGAGAGAGTTCACCGGCAGCGTGACGGCGCTCCGGTGATGGTGGTGGAGTGATTCCGGCAGGGCTTCGCCTAAGCGCTGCGGAAAACCGATCTAGAGGAGAAACTGTGCACCGGTGAAACGGGTAGCACGTGGCCGGAAATTCTGTCCAAAAACCACCCAATCCACTAGTATATATAGGAGGAGAGGAGAGGAGAGGCAGCCAAGGCCTTTGGGTCGGCCGAAATAGGAGGTGGGAGCAATCCTACTTCACCTCCAATCCTAGTTGGAGTAGGATTGCCTCCTATTGGCTGATTTTCCACTTTTTGCTTTAGGACTTTCTCTCCTGCGCCATGGGCCTTTGTGGCTGTTTTTCCAGCCCACTAAGGGATGGTTATTATTCTCCCACAGCCCATGGACCTCTTGGGGTCGAAATACCCCTCCCGGAGGTCCTCCGGTACACTACCGGCACTCCCGGTACAATACCGATACTCCCGGTACACTACCGATGAGCCCGAAACTTTTCCGGAAACCAAACTGGGACTTCCTATATATGAATCTTTACCTCCAGACCATTCCGGAGCTCCTCGTGACGTACGGGATCTCATCCAGGACTCCGAACAACCTTCGGTCACCATCATACATAACTCTACACTACCGAAACGTCACCGAACCTTAAGTGTGCAGACCCTGCGGGTTCGAGAACTATGTAGACATGACCGAGACACCTCTACGGTCAATAACCAATGGCGGGACCTGGACGTCGACATTGGTTCCTACATATTCTACGAAGATCTTTATCGGTCGAACCTCTATGTCAAGGATTCAGTTAATCCCGTATATCGTTCCCTTTGTTCTTCGGTATGTTACTTGCCCGAGATTCGATCGTCGGTATCTCCATACCTAGTTCAACCTCGTTACCGGCAAGTCTCTTTACTCGTTCCGTAATACAAGATCCCGCAACTAACAATTAGTCACATTGCTTGCAAGGCTTATTGTGATGTTGCATTACCGAGTGGGCCCCGAGATACCTCTCCGTTACACGGAGTAACAAATCCCAGTCTCGATCCATTGCCAACTCAACAGACACCATCGGAGATACCTGTAGAGCACCTTTATAGTCACCCAGTTACGTTGCGACGTTTGATACACACAAGGCACTCCTCCGATATCCGTGAGTTGCATGATCTCATGGTCATAGGAACATATACTTGACATGCAGAAAACAGTAGCAATAAACTGACACGATCATATGCTATGTTTGTAGTTTGGGTCTTATCCATCACATCATTCTCCTAATGATGTGATCCCGTTATCAAATGACATCTCATGTCCATGGCTAGGAAACCTTAACCATCCTTTGATCAACGAGCTAGTCCATTAGAGGCATACTAGGGACATGGTTTTGTCTATGTATCCACACATGCATTTAAGTCTCCGATCAATACAATTATAGCATGGATAATAAACGATTATCATGAACAAGGAAATATGATAATAACTAATTTATTATTGCCTCTAGGGCATATTTCCAACAGTCTCCCACTTGCACTAGAGTCAATAATCTAGTTCACATCACCATGTGATTCGCATTGTTATGAATCTAACACCCAATGAGTTTTGGGGCTCGATCATGCTTTGCATGTGAGAGAGGTCTTATAGTCAACGGGTCTGCGATATTCAGATCCGTGTGTACTTTGCATATCTCTATGTCAAACCGTAAACACTGCTACCACACTCCACTTGGTACTATTTCCAAATGGCTGCTCCACTATACGTATCCAGATTGCTACTACTAGTCATCCGGATAGGTGTTAAAGCTTGCATCGACGTAACTCTCTACGACGAACTCTTTATCACCTCCATAATCAAGAAACATTTCCTTAGTCCTCTGGTTACTAAGGATAATTCCGACCGCTGTCCAGTGATCCACTCCTGGACCACTCTTGTACCCCTTGACAGACTCATGGCAAGGCACACATAGGTGCGGTACACAGCATGGCATAATATAGAGCCTATGGCTAAGGCATAGGGGACGACGTTCGTCCTTTCTCTTTCTTCTGCCGTTGTCGAGCTTTGAGTCTCACTCAACTTCACACCTTACAAATCAGACGAGAACTATTTCTCTGGCTGATCCATTTTGAACTCTTTCAAAATCTTGTGAAGGTATGCAATCATTGAAAGTCTCATCAAGCATCTTGATCTATCTTTATAGATTTTGATGCTCAACAATTAGGTAGCTTTATCCAGGTCTTCCTTTGAAAATCACTTTCCAAATAACCGTTTTATGCTTTCCAGAAACTCTACATTATTTCTAAACAACAATATGTCATCCACATATACTTATCAGAAATTCTATAGTGCTCCCACTCACTTTATTGCAAATACAAGTTTCTCATAAACTTTGTATAAACATCAAAACTTTGATCACCTCATCAAAGCGTATATTCCAACTCCGAGATGCTTGCTTCAGTCCATGGAAGGATCACCGAAGCTTGCACACCTTTTAGCATCCTTAGGCCTGACAAAACCTTCTGGTTGTATCACATACAACCTTTCCTCAAGTAAACCATTAAGGAAACGATGTTTTGACATCCATCTGCCAGATTTCATAATTGAAAACACAGCAACTGCTAACATAATTCCAACAGACTTTTAGCATCGCTACGAGTGAGAAAGTCTCATCGTAGTCAACTCCTTGAACTTGTCACAAACATCTTTGCAACAAGTCGAGCTTTACAAATAGTGACATTCACCATCAATGTATGTCTTCATTTTAAAGATCCATTTGTACTCAACGACCTGCCGTCCAACGAGCAAGTCTACCAAAGTCTACACTTGGTTTTAATACATGGATCCTATCTCGGATTTCATGGCCTCCAACCATTTGTCGGAATCCGGGCCCATCATCGCTTCTCCATAGCTCGTAGGTTCATCGTTGTCCAACAACATGACCTCCAAGACAGAGTTGTCGTACCACTTAGGAGCAGTACACATCCTTGTCGACCTACGAAGTTTGATAGTAACTTGATCCTGAAGCTTCATGATCATCATCATTAACTTCCTCTTCAACTAACGTAGGCTTCACAGTAACATCTTTCTGCGCTGCGCTACTCTCTGGTTGAACAAAGGTTTAACAACCTCATCAAGTTCTATCTTCCTCCCACTCAATTCTTTTGAGAGAAACTTTTTCTCGAGAAAGGACCCAGTTCTTGCAACAAACACTTTGCACTCGGATCTGAGATAGAAGGCATACCCATCTGTTCTTAGGGTATTCTATGAAGATACATTTGTCCGCTTTGGGTTCTAGCTTATTATGTGAAAACATTTTCCACACAAGCATCGCAGCCCCAAACATTAAGAAATGACAGCTTAGGTTTCTATCAAACCATAATTCACATGGTGTCATCTCAACAGATTTAGATGATGCCCTATTTAAAGTGAATGTAGTTGTCTCTAATGCATAACCCCAAAAATTATAGTAGTAAAACGATAAGAGACATCACAGTATGCACTATATCAATAGAGCATGACTATGATGTTCAGACACACCATCACACCATGGTGTTCCAGGTGGCGTTAGTTGTGAAACAAATTTCACGTTGTCTTAAGTTGTATGCCAAACTCGTAACTCAGATATTCACCTCCACGATCATATCGCGGTCATTTTTATCTTCTTGTCACGATGATCTTTAAACTTCACTCTGAATTTGCTTGAACCTTTCAAAAGATTCAGACTTGTGTTTCATTAAGTAAATATACACTATATCTACTCAAATCATCAGTGAAGGTAAGAAAATAACGATATCCACTGCATGCTACAAGACTCACTAGATTGCATACATCAACATGTATCATTTCCAATGAATCACTTGCCCGCTCCATCCAACGGGGTCCTTTAGTCATCTTGCCCAAGAGGCATGGTTCGCATGTCTCAACCGATTCGAAATCGATGAGTCCAAATATCCATCAGCATGGAGTTTCTACATGCGCTTTATACCAATATGACATTTAGCGGCAGTGCCACAAGTATGTGGTACTATCATTATTAACTTTGTATCTTTTGACATCAATGTTATGAACATGTGTACTACTACGATCAAGATTTCAACAAACCATTCTCACTGGGTGCATGACCATTGAAGGTATTATTCATGTAACCAGAATAACTATTATTCTCTGACTTAAATGAATAACCGTATTGCAACAAACATGATCTAATCATGTTCATGCTCAACGCAAAACACCAAATAACATTTATTTAGGTTCGTCACTAATCCTGAAGGTAGAGAGAGCGTGCGATGTTGATCACATCAACCTTGGAAACATTTCCAACACACATCGTCACCTCACCCTTAGCTAGTTCTCCGTTTATTCCGTCGCTTTTATTTCGAGTTACTAACATTTAGCAACCGAACCGGTATCCAATACCCAGGTGCTACTAGGAGTACTAGCAAGGTACACATCAATAACTCGTATATCAAATATACTTCTGTCGATGTTGCCAGCCTTCTTATCTACCAAGTATCTAGGGTTGTTCCGCTTCAGCGACCTCTCACCTCATAATAGAAGCACTTAGTCTCGGGTTTGAGTTCAACTTTGGGTTGCTTCACTGGAGCAGCAACTGACTTGCTATCCATGAAGTTTCCCTCCTTGCTCTTGCCCTTTTCGAAACTAGTGGTTTGATTAACCATCAACACTTGACGCTCCTTCTTGATTTCTACCTTCGCGGTGTCAAACATCGCGAACAGCTCACGGATCAATACTTCTATCCCTGGTGTATTATAGTTCATCACTAAGTTCTAGTAGCTTTAGTGACAGTGACTTGGAGAACTATATCAATCACTATCTTATCTAGAAGATCAACTCCCACTTGATTCAAGCGATTGTAGTACCCAGACAATCTGAGTACATGCTCAACGATTGAGCTATTCTCCTTCATCTTACAAGCAAAGAATCTTGTTGGAGATCTCATATCTCGCAACAAAGGCACGAGCCTGAGATCACAATCTCTGCTCCTAGAACATCTCATATGTTCCGTGACGTTCAAAACGTTTTGGAGCCTCAATTCTAAGCCGTAATGCATGACGCACTAAACTATCAAGTAGTCATCGAAACGTGCCTGTTAGATGTTCACAACATCTATAGACGACGCTAGAGGGGGTGGTGCACCGAGCGGTGCATTAAGGACATAAGCCTTCTGTGCAGCAATGAGGACAATCCTCAGATCACGGACCCAGTCCGCAATTTTGCTACCAACATCTTTCAATTCTATTTCTCTAGGAACATATAAAAATACAAGGGAGCTACAGCGCGAGCTAGTAATCTACAACATAATTTGCAAAGACACTTTGACTATGTTCATGATAATGAGTTCAATTAATCATATTACTTAAGAACTCCCACTCAAATTGACATCCCTCCGATCATTCGAGTGATACATGATCCAAATTCACCAACTCAAGTCCGATCATCACGTGAGTTGAGGTGGCTGCAATGGTGAACATCATTATGTTGATCATATCTACTATATGACTCATGTTCGACCTTTCGGTCTCTCGTGTTCCGAGGCCATGTCTGTACATGCTAGGCTCGTCAAGTTTAACCCAAGTGTTCTGCGCGTGCAAATCTGGCTTGCACCCGTTGTATGTGAACGTAGAGTCTATCACACCCGATCATCACGTGGTGTCTCAACACGACGAACTTTCGCAACGGTGCACACTCGGGGAGAACACAGTTCATTTTGAAATTCAATAGAGGGATCACCTTATAATGCTACCGCCGTACTAAGCAAAACAAGGTGCATAAAAGGATTAACATCTCATGCAATTCATAAGTGACATGATATGGCCATGAACTTGTGTTTAAGATCTCCATCTTCGAAACACCGGCATGATCTCCATCGTCACCGGCACAACACCATGATCTCCATCATCTTGATCTCCATCAATGTGTTGCCATTGGGGTTGTCACGCCCTGCATGCTTCTACTACTATTGCTACCGTAGCGATAAAGTAAAGCATTACATAGCGCTTAATGATTGAGACGCAGGTCATACAATAATTAAAGACAACCCTATGGCTCCTGCCGGTTGCCGTACTCATCGACATGCAAGTCGTGATAATCTATACATCACATGATCATCTCATACATCACATATATCTCATCATGTAATTGGCCATATCACATCACAACATACCCTGCAAAAACAAGTTAGACGTCCTCTAATTGTTGTTGCATATTTTACGTGGCTGCTATGGGTATCTAGCAAGAACGATTCTCACCTACGCATAAACCACAACGGTGATACACTAGTTTGCTTTTCAACCTTCTCAAGGACCGCCTTTGTCGAATCCGATCCAACTAAAGTGAGAGAAACTGTCACCCGCAAGCCATCTAGGCAACAAGTTGCGTCGAGGGAACCGGTCTCTCGTAAGCGTACGAGTAATGTTGGTCCGGGCCGCTTCATCTCACAATCCCGCTGAACCAAAATACGACCAAGGGAGGAAGCAATCTAAGCACCAACGCCCACAAACCTTTTGTGTTCTACTCGAGATCTCATCGAACCATCAACCTAGCTCTGATACCACTGTTGGGGAACGTCGCATGGGAAACAAAAAATTTCCTACGCACACGCAAACCTATCCATGGTGATGAGCATCTACGGAGGGAGAGTGGATCTACATACCCTTGTAGATCGCTAAGCGGGAAGCGTTAAGAAACGCGGTTGGTGTAGTCAAACATCTTCGCGATCCAAATCGCCGAGCGTCCCGCGATCTCATCACGATCCGTCCCGCGATCCAATCACGATCCGTCCCGTGAACTCATCACGATCCGTCCCGCGATCTCATCACGATCCGTCTCACGATCTTGATCACGATCTGTCCCGCGAACTCATCACAATCCGTTCCGCGATCTCATCACGAACTGTCTCGCGATCTCGATCACGGTCCTTCCGATCTAGCGCCGAACGGACGACACCTCCGCGTTCAGCACACGTGCAGCTTGATGACGATCTCCACCGTCTCGATCCAGCGAGAGGAGGTGGAGAGGAGAGAGAGTTCACCGGCAGCGTGACGGCGCTCCGGTGATGGTGGTGGAGTGATTCCGGCAGGGCTTCGCCTAAGCGCTGCGGAAAACCGATCTAGAGGAGAAACCGTGCACCGGTGAAACGGGTAGCACGTGGCCGGAAATTCTGTCCAAAAACCACCCAATCCACTAGTATATATAGGAGGAGAGGAGAGGAGAGGCAGCCAAGGCCTTTGGGTCGGCCGAAATAGGAGGTGGGAGCAATCCTACTTCACCTCCAATCCTAGTTGGAGTAGGATTGCCTCCTATTGGCTGATTTTCCACTTTTTGCTTTAGGACTTTCTCTCCTGCGTCATGGGCCTTTGTGGCTGTTTTCCCAGCCCACTAAGGGCTGGTTATTATTCTCCCACAGCCCATGGACCTCTTGGGGTCGAAATACCCCTCCCGGAGGTCCTCCGGTACACTACCGGCACTCCCGGTACAATACCGATACTCCCGGTACACTACCGATGAGCCCGAAACTTTTCCGGAAACCAAACTGGGACTTCCTATATATGAATCTTTACCTCCGGACCATTCCGGAGCTCCTCGTGACGTCCGGGATCTCATCTGGGACTCCGAACAACCTTCGGTCACCACCATACATAACTCTACACTACCGAAACGTCACCGAACCTTAAGTGTGCAGACCCTGCGGGTTCGAGAACTATGTAGACATGACCGAGACACCTCTACGGTCAATAACCAATGGAGGGACCTGGACGTCCACATTAGTTCCTACATATTCTACGAAGATCTTTATCGGTCGAACCTCTATGTCAAGGATTCAGTTAATCCCGTATATCGTTCCCTTTGTTCTTCGGTATGTTACTTGCCCGAGATTCGATCGTCGGTATCTCCATACCTAGTTCAACCTCGTTACCGGCAAGTCTCTTTACTCGTTCCGTAATACAAGATCCTGCAACTAACAATTAGTCACATTGCTTGCAAGGCTTATTGTGATGTTGCATTACCGAGTGGGCCCCGAGATACCTCTCCGTTACACGGAGTAACAAATCCCAGTCTCGATCCATTGCCAACTCAACAGACACCATCGGAGATACCTGTAGAGCACCTTTATAGTCACCCAGTTACGTTGCGACGTTTGATACACACAAGGCACTCCTCCGATATCCGTGAGTTGCATGATCTCATGGTCATAGGAACATATACTTGACATGCAGAAAACAGTAGCAATAAACTGACACGATCATATGCTATGTTTGTAGTTTGGGTCTTATCCATCACATCATTCTCCTAATGATGTGATCCCGTTATCAAATGACATCTCATGTCCATGGCTAGGAAACCTTAACCATCCTTTGATCAACGAGCTAGTCCATTAGAGGCATACTAGGGACATGGTTTTGTCTATGTATCCACACATGCATTTAAGTCTCCGATCAATACAATTATAGCATGGATAATAAACGATTATCATGAACAAGGAAATATGATAATAACTAATTTATTATTGCCTCTAGGGCATATTTCCAACAATAGTACCATAGGCGATGGACAGCTGACCAACCGTTGAAGCTATGCCAGGCTTCTGAGTAGCTGGTGCTACGTGTGGGTGTGTTGATGCGGCTATGACAACCCGTTGGTTTGCTGAGAAGGCAGTGCCGACACATCAGTATGTTTATCAGGAGGCTGCGAATAGCTGGACTGGTGAGGAGGTGGTTCCTGACTTTCGGACTGCTTAGCAGGTGGTTCCGAACTTTCGAACTACTTAGCAGGCGGTTTCGAACTTTCGGACTGCTTAGCAGGCGGTTCCAAACTTCAAGACTACTTAGGAGGCGATTCCAACAGGTTTATGTGTTGAGCATGCAGTGACAATGTGTTTGCACTTTCTGCTTCAGTGACCGGTATCTGAACCAATGATGCATCTTCAACAGTTGTAGGCCTTGCTATGGGTTGCTCAGGAGCATATGATGACCTGGCATGTATGGCAGGAAGTCGAGCGGGCTGATCATAGGTTGATGCCTCCGACATCGGATTACGTCTAGTATGATCACCGGGGGAGTCACACAAGATCTGCTATGGCGAGAAGAGATTCACCGATTCGAGAGGGCGACATTGGTGCTTTGGGTGAGGGGGGGCTGGAGGGATCTCATCCAGGAAGTCTATTTCTTTCCGTGGTCACTTGATATGATGTAATCGTGTTTCTTCCAAGGTTGTCTACTCATTAGGGTCACCAAGGACATTCTTCAGGGCAAAATTACTGAATCTAGGCTTTATTTCAGTCACGTAGCACTTCACATAACCCGACTTCAATGGCACATTGTCCAACAAGAGTCCCCCGTCCAAGTCAGGGTTGTAAACCCACGTTGTTGCACATTTTAAAGTATCTGCATAATGTGTAAGCACGACCTTCACTCCCCCTACCCATATAGATCAAATATAGCACCATCATGTCCAGCTGCCTTAGTGTCGTTGGGTCAGCTATTGCACAACTACACTTGTACAATGTTTCCATACAATAAGTGCCATCATCCATCCCAACACCCCCTTGCATCTCTTGGCTATCTCTAAGCATTAGTGTCTTCTGTTGCATAAATGACTACTCAACTTCCTTTCGAATTTTAGGATACATGTCCCTCTTAAACATTTTGCACAACTGTTTATGTTTATCGTCACTCCTAGATTTTTTTTCATGTTGAGCCTCTCTTCTTTGCTTAGTGAGAAATCCCTTTTGTGTGGTACATTGACCCCAATACCTCTTACATGACAAGGGGGCTCTTTGATAGTCAGAGCCTCAAACAAAATGTCACATGGCTGTGAGTTTCTGTACACCCTTCTAGTGTTTCTGGAAGCCTCTACCATCACATTATACCGCTCTAGGTCTGCTGGGTTTTCAAAGTAATAATAACCATCTCCATGCCTCTTTGCACGTGCCCGCAAGTAGTCCCTAGCACGAATGCCCCTAATTTCACTAAAGGATAGTTTGCCACCCATAACTACTGCTTCTGTGCACTCCTAATCCCATATCGGTTTCATGTCATAGTATCCTACCACACCCATATGGTGGGTGTGTATGTTCTTATTCTGAAGTTCCGATTACATGACACTCTTCTTAATAAACTCTTCACTGGCCCTAACCCTTTTGAATTATGTCTAGTCTTGCTTTGTAATTTGGGGGTATGAGGGGATTGAGTCCTTGCCTTGACTCAAGTACTTCTTGTACAACGCATGCTTCTAGTTTCTCCAAGCATCCCTGGCCTTCTTCACTGCACCGAGTTCCACATAATCTCTCCACTCCTCAGGAACGTTGAAGTACTCCATGATCTCCTGGACTATCCTTTGTGTGTTTTTGTATCAGCCTTCTGAAACCCCAACAGATTAATGTTCAACCTTTCACTGCCAACGAATCCACACACACTCTTGAACCTCGTGTGTTTTTATCTGGTTTAGTTGGAGCCCAAGACTTCAAATTGATGTCAGCTACTTCGTTTATACCTTTAGGCTGGTGTGTGGGCTTTCTTGGAGTGTTCCCGTGACTCTTCATCGGAAGGGTGATTGTGGCAGCTCTATCCCATTCATCATTTCTTGATACACGATCATCTGTTGTAGACATGTTGGCTTCAGACTTAGATGAAGATACATCGACAGAAGTATGACTGTCGTTGCTACTAATCATCATATATAGAGGACACATGCAAAATTCTAAAAGGGGGATAAACATAAATGAAAGGTAACAACTTGGCAGTGAGTTTTCTAAACATGGCATGTGATAATTTCGAAATGTACGGCTAATATGTTCATGTTGTATGACTCATGCGCACATGATATGTAACTCGACAATAACTAACTGGAACAAATACAACTTATGTGTAGTTAGAAGGCAGATGATGAACATAAATACACTCTCCATTTTTTTATAACCAATTTGGGGACAAATCGAACCAACTAGGAAAAGGGATCGCGAGATAATGGACCTCACCACGATGGAGTGCAGCAACAGATATGTTTTTTGTGCAAACCCGACAGGAGAGGCATGGGTACAAGATCTTTATGCTCGAGGGCGGCTAGCGAGCAAATGAAGATGGCAAGGCACGGGCACCTACGTGTTCTAAACAACAGTGAAGGGTAGGGTTGATGCTGGGAAGCGTGTACACAATCGGGTTGAGCCCTACGGCACTAGAAAGGGTTCTGGTGTGGATCTGGGGGACAAGAGGGAGCTAGTGATGGAGTTTGGGTAGAATATGCGGACTATTGAGCAAAATGGGGGAGGGCGTGGGTGGGGGGTCATGCTGGCGGCTTCGGTGAAAAGGGTAAAAAAAGAGTGCCAAGCGCCCTCAAAAAGGCCTATGCAAACGGTTTGGCATAGTAACCCGTGTGCACAAGCAACATAAATTCGTTTGAAATTGAAACCTGACAATTTTGATATATAGACGTGACCTCGTCGTCTTGTCTCAAAAAAATTCCCATGATACGCACCTATCATTGTACCCTAGTATTGATTTGTGTCGCATTTCATGTATTGTTTGATATTTTACATCCATTTTTTCATTTACCGGATGTTTAGTGCATATAAATCAAATCCCAACTGCAACTACATGTGGGTTCTCACAAAGAAGGCATTAAAAATCATTTCTGCGTCGCTTTGTGGGTTTTCATTCGTTGTCCAAGGAATGAAAAGGATTTTCAAACATTTTGGCTATGAGACGCGTCGACCTACGTAAGGCAGGTTGGTAATTTAATTACATGAAATATAGATGGACTCAGAAAAACATGGAAATCGATGTGTCATCGTGGTGTGATCTTGAGACATCGTGGAATTTTTGGTAAACTTTAACAGAAGTTACGATGATCGTTCCTTGGAAACCATAGCATCTCAGTAGAAGGATCATAGTCCCAAAGGGAGAAGTGGCAAATCAAAATCCAATCGACGGTGTCTTCATCGCCTCTCTTCCAATTTTTCCCACTATAGGCAATCATCATTGTACGCTTGGTTTGATTTTCCGACAAATTTCTGGGCTCATTTTCTATATCTAAGTCGTGTTTAGCATTTACGGGGCATTTAGTGCATATAAATCAAATGCCAACATCAACTACGTGTGTTGACGAGAGGGATAAGGAATGTCGTTCCATCTGGATGCAGCCTATGGTGTAGACATATGATCTGTGTGGTTTGGGTTTTGGCCAATAAAAACGGGCGACTCACTTTCCGCACATTTGGTGTCATCGCCCACGGTTTCGGAAGCAAACGGATTAAACGAATGAACCATGTGTTATTTGTTTATGCACAACAATCATATTTTCATTTCAAATGAATATGTGACTTCATCATTTCACCTCAAATTGTTTTCATTGGCACACAGTCACCTTTTAGCCCCTGTATTGATTTTCAGTCGCATTTCATGACTTGTTTGCTAATTTTAAGATATTTTTTCACCAATGTAGGTCTTGTTAGTAATTTAATTGGAGGAAATACACATGTACTCCAAAAATCATGAAAAGGGGTGTGTCACCGTGGCATGATGTGAATACCCGTGGAAATTTTTTTGTAATGTTCGGTGAAAGTTGTCATGATTGCCCCTTTGGGAACCAAGGCATCTCACAAGAAGGATCGTACTTTCCAAAAGTAGAGTTGGCATTTCGAACCCAATCGGTGTCGATGTCATTGGTTCCCTCGAATTTTTATGCTATGCAAACATCATTGAACTCCTATTATTGATCTTCTCGTAGATTTCAGGGTTCGTTTGCTATATCTAAGGCATTTTTGCATTTTACCATCCATTTAGTGCATGTAAATAAAATCCCAACATGAACTATGTGTGGATGCTGGCAAATAAGCTCTAACAAATCATTTGTGCATCGCTTTGTGTGATTTTCGTCATTGTCCAAGGAATGAGAAGAATATTCAAACATTTCTGATGGGTGATGATGCGTCAACATACACAATAAATGACGATAATTTAATTACAGGAAATGCAGATGGACTCAAAAAATCATGGAAATTGGTGTGTCATCGTGGTGTGATCTCGAGACACTGTGGAATATTTTCTATAAAACTTGGCACAAGTTATGATGATCGCTCCTTGGAAACCATAGCATCAGAGTAGAAGGATCATATTTTCAAAGGGAGAAGTGGCAGATCGAACTCCAATCGATGGTGTCTTCATCACCTCTCCTCCATTTTTTTCCCATGGTAGGAAATTATCATTATATGCCAGGTTTGATTTTCTGGCGCATTTCTGGCCTTGTTTGCTATATTTAAGCCATTTTAGCATTTTACGAGGCATTTAGTGCATATAAATCAAATCCCAACTTCAACTACATGTGTTGACGATAGGGATAAGGACTATCGTTTGATCAGGGTGCATCCTACAGTGCAAACGTATGATCCGTGTGGCTTGGGTTTTGGCCAATCATGACGCACGACTCACGTTACGCGTATTAGGGGTCTTCAGCCACGGTTTGGGAGGCACACGGCTTTAGTGAATGAACCGTGTGCGATTGGTAAACCAAACTGCACATGTTCAGCTCATCCATACCAGAGTGAGATCAACCGAGCGTTCTAGCTATTGGGTATATGATCGAAAATAGTTCAAATTCACTGCTAGGGTTGACAACATATTAATCTAGATCAACAGAAGGTCGGGCATACCTCCCAATATAGTACATGTGGAACTACTAATAGAACGAACTCAGTACGCATTGCGCATGATTCAGTACATGCAACAATTCAGTACAATAGACATAATGATTACTTTTTTAACTAATTCCCATGTACATGGGATGATCGTGATCATTAGGCTGACACCTAATGGACTTCGGTTTTCTAATGATTTTACTCTTCTCCTATGTTTTGTCGCATGGCCTCTTAGGTGCCAACTCATCACATTGATTGTACTCCTCCTCATCACCAGCATTCTCCACGCCTAGTACCCTGCTCTTCCCATACATCACTACATGGCAGTTCTTATGCAAGGGGTCCGACACATAGAAAATCTGGGTAGCATCGCTGGCAAGAATAAATGGGTCCTTGTGATATGCCATATTTCTGCGGTCAACATATGCCTTCCTGTAAGCATCAAACTTTATGCTACCAAGAGGGACCCATCTGCACTTGAACAATGCCATCTTCATTCGCACTTAGTTAAGCTGCAAAAAATATTCAATAGTTCCATAGTACACCTCTTTATCACCTTCGTCTACAGTTAGGTATTCTATTCGAAAAGAGTTGTTCTAATAAGAAGTCTTACCATCATGTTACTCAGTGTGAACATGTTGCCATTTGGGTCGTGTCTTGATACTTGATAATCATGGTTGATGGCTTTTGTGCCAACCATATTGCAAGGTCATTATCAAATCTGCGTGCCAAATGATCCTTCATCCATCTTACATAGTACTTATTGTGTGCATTTGTCTCAGCAGCTGGTGAAAGCACATTGGGTAAGTTGCTTCGTCATATCTCCTCCAAATGTTCTGCATCATAAGCATCGAGTATCGGGCTATTAAGCAATACCGTCAAATGGGCTTGATTGGCCATTTCTCCAGGTTCACAAATCCATGTGCCAGCAAGGATGGCTTACCAGCCATCCTCCCCTCGTGGCGAGAGAGGGATACACATATAGGTCTAAGTTTCATCTATTCGGTGCAAAACTTAACCACCTCCTCCGCGGTATAACCTTGTAGGATACTTGCCTCTGGATGACATCGGTTCCAACAATAGCACTTTAATATTCCCTTGTATTGCTCGAAGGGATACATGTTGTAGAGAAACACAACACCACAATACTTTATCTCACCGACAAGGTGCACGGTGAGATGGACCATGACATCAAAGAATGATGGTTGGAAGAACATCTCTAAGTTTGACAATATTATTGCAATATCAGCTTGCATACAATCCAACTCTTCAATATCTACCACCTTCTGACATAGTTTGCTAAAGAAATCACAAAGATCAATAAGTGTGTTTCTTATGTCTGCGTCCATCATATTCCTTATGGCCACCGGGAGGATTTGTGTCAACATTATGTGGCAATAATGTGACTTCATGTGAGACAACTTCTTTTTAGCAAAACTGTCATCCATGAGACTTTTTATGTTTGCGGAGTAGGAAGAGGGTGTCTTAATTGACAACAAAAATTTGAAGAACTCTTTTACTTCTGCTGCAGTGAGATTGTAACTCTGGTGTAGGTGGAGAAATTTGTCATCATCTTCTGCTTCATTCATGCATTCTGATTGATCACCAAGCATATCGAGTCGCGCACCGTTACCATCCTTTCTTTTGCCTTTAATCTTGAGAAGAGTACCAAGGATGCTTTCACAGACGTTCTTCTCTATGTGCATGACATCCATGCAGTGATGTAAACTTAGGAAATCCCAGTAAGGTAATTCCCAGAACACCGAATTCTTCTCAAACACTTGGTCCTTGGGTGTTTTTTTACGTTGAATCGGATCCCTTGCCAAGCACAACTTCAATTTTTTATACCATGTTGCGGAGTACTTTCCCATCATATGGTCTTGGGCTCGTCCCTTTCTCTACCGTACCATCAAATTCAGCTGCCATTTTTCGATAAGGGTGATATGTCCTTAAGGACCTATGATGACACAAATACACGGTTTTGCTTGAGTTGGAAAGAAATCTACTCGATGTCCTATCCATGCATGTAACACATCCTAGTGGTCCCTTTGTTTTCTGCCCCGAAGTGTTGCCTAATGCGGCATATTTTGAAAGGTGTGAAGCAACAACACATGTACCAAGGAAACTCCTTTGCGTAGGCATCATAACAGTTCACACCAGGCTCCCAAAACGTCAACAGTTCTTCTACCAGTAGCTGAAACTAAATGTCAATATCATTTCCAGGTTGCTTCGGGCCTTGGATAATCATCAACATCATGATGTATTGTTTGTTCATACACAACCAAGGAGGAAGGTTATATATGCACAAAAGCATAGACCAAGTGCTGTGTTGGGTGCTCATATAGCCAAATGGATTAAATACGTCAGTACACTCGCCTAACCATATATTTCTAGGATCCTTTGCAAAACCTTGAAACATGTCCGCGATTTGTTCCCACTAAGCCCCATCCTTTGGGTGCCTCATGTACTTATCGACGTTCTGGGAACGGGGGTACACAGACCTGCCTGCCTATGTGTTGGAAATATTCCCTAGAGGCAATAATAAATTAGTTATTATCATATTTCCTTGTTCATGATAATCGTTTATTATCCATGCTATAATTGTATTGATCGGAGACTTAGATACATGTGTGGATACATAGACAAAACCATGTCTCTACTATGCCTCTAATAGACTAGCTCGTAGATCAAAAGATGGTTAAGGTTTCCTAGCCATGGACATGAGATGTCATTTGATAACGGGAGCACATCATTAGGAGAATGATGTGATGGACAAGACCCAAACTACAAACGTAGCATATGATCGTGTCAGTTTATTGCTACTGTTTTCTGCATGTCAAGTATATGTTCCTATGACCATGAGATCATGCAACTCACTGACATCGGAAGAGTACCTTGTGTGTATCAAACGTCGCAACGTAACTGGGTGACTATAAAGGTGCTCTACAGGTATCTCCGAGGGTGTCTGTTGAGTTGGCATGGATCAAGACTGGGATTTGTTACTCCGTGTGACGGAGAGGTATCTCAGGGCCCACTCGGTAATACAACATCCAAATAAAGCCTTGCAAGCAATGTGACTAAGTGTTAGTCACAGGATCTTGTATTATGGAACGAGTAAAGAGACTTTCCGGTAACGAGGTTGAACTAGGTATGGAGATATCGACGATCGAATCTCGGGCAAGTAACATACCGAAGAACAAAGGGAACATCATACGGGATTAACTGAATCCTTGACATAGAGGTTCGACCGATAAAGATCATCGTAGAATATGTAGGAACCAATGTGGACATCCAGGTCCCGCCATTGGTTATTGACCGTAGAGGTGTCTCGGTCATGTCTACATAGTTCTCGAACCCGCGGGGTCTGCACACTTAAGGTTCGGTGACGTTTCGGTAGTATAGAGTTACGTATGGTGGTGACCGAAGGTTGTTCGGAGTCCCAGATGAGATCCCGGACATCATGAGGAGCTCCGTAATGATCCGGAGGTAAAGATTGATATATAGGAAGTCCCATTTTGGTCGCCGAAAAAGTTTCGGGCTAATCGGTAATGTACCGGGAGTGCCGGGAGTGTACCGGGAGACCACCGGGAGGGGTATTTCGACCCAAGAGGCTTCATGGGCTGTGGGAGAGTAAATACCAGCCTTTTGTGGGCTGGTGGAAGTCCCACACAAGGCCCATGCGGCTGGGAGAAAAATCCCAAAGGGAAAAAGGTGGAAAAAGGCCAAAAAAAGGAGGAATCCTAGTCCTACTAGGATTGGAGGAGGAGTCCTCCTCTCCTCCCCACTTTGGTCGACCCAAGGGCTGGCTTTTTGGCAGCCAAGACTCCTCCTCCTCTCCTCCTATATATACTAGAGGATTTTAGGGTTTTGGGACAGAATTTTCAGCCACGTGCTACCCGTTCCTCTAGTGCGTAGTTTCTCCTCTAGATCGGTTTTCTGCAGTGCTTAGGCGAAGCCCTGCCGGAATTGCTCCACCACCATCACCGGAGCGCCGTCACACTGCCGGTGAACTCTTCTCCCTCTCCACTTCCTCTTGCTGGATCAAGACGGTGGATATCGTCATCAAGCTGCACGTGTGCTGAACGCGGAGGTGTCGTCCGTTCGGCGCTAGATCGGAAGGACCGTGAACAAGTTCACGGAACAGATCGTGATGAGTTCACGGGACGGATTGTGATGAGATCACGGAATGGATCATGATGAGATCGCGGGACGGATCGTGATGAGTTCGTGGGACGGATCGTGATTGGATCGCGGGACAGATCGTGATGTGATCGCGGGACGCTCGGCGATTTGGATCGCGAAGATGTTCGACTACACCAACCGCGTTTCTTAACGCTTCCCGCTTAGCGATCTACAAGAGTACGTAGATCCACTCTCCCTCTCGTAGATGCTCATCACCATGGATAGATCTGCGTGTGCGTAGGAAATTTTTTGTTTCCCATGCGACGTTCCCCAACAGTGGCATCATGAGCTAGGTCTATGTGTAGATGAGATCTCGAGTAGAACACAAAGAGTTTGTGGGCGTTGATGCTTAGATTGCTTCCTCCCTTGGTCGGATTATGGTTCAGCGGTATTGTGAGATGAAGCAGCCCGGACCAACATTACTCATACGCTTACGAGAGACCGGTTCCCTCGACCGCAACTTGTTGCATAGATGGCTTGCGGGTGCCAGTTTCTCTCACTTTAGTTGGATCGGATTCGACAAAGGCGGTCCTTGAGAAGGTTGAAAACAAAATTATGTATCACTGTTGTGGTTTATGCGTAGGTGAGAATCGTTCTTGCTAGAAACCCGTAGCAGCCACGTAAAACATGCAACAACAATTAGAGGACGTCTAAATTGTTTTTGCAGGGTATGTAGTGATGTGATATGGCCAATTACATGATGTGATATATGTGATGTATGAGATGATCATGTGATGTATAGATTATAACGACTTACATGTCGATGAGTACGGCAACCGGCAGGAGCCATAGGGTTGTCTTTAATTATTGTATGACCTGCATGTCAATCATTAAGCGCTATGTAATGTCTCACTTTATCGCTAAACGGTAGCAATAGTAGTAGAAGCATGGTGGGCGTGACAACCTCGATGGCGACACGTTGATGGAGATCAAGATGATGGAGATCATGGTGTCATGCCGGTGACGATGGAGATCATGTCGGTGCTTTCAAGATGGAGATCTAAAGCAGAAGTTCATGGCCATATCATGTCACTTATGAATTGCATGTGATGTTAATCCTTTTATGCACCTTGTTTTCCTTAGTACGACGGTAGCATGATAAGGTGATCCCTCACTTAAATTTCAAGATAAATTGTGTTCTCCCCGAGTGTACACCGTTGCGAAAGTTCGTCGTGTTGAGACACCACGTGATGATCGGGTGTGATAGACTCTACGTTCACATACAACAGGTGCGAGCCAGTGTTGCACACGCAGAACACTCGGGTTAAACTTGATGAGCCTAGCATGTATAGACATGGCCTCGAAACACAAGAGACCGAAAGGTCGAACATGAGTCATATAGTAGATATGATCAACATGATGATGTTCACCATTGTAACCACCTCAACTCACGTGATGATAGGACTTGAGTTGGTGAATTTGGATCATGTATCACTCGAATGACCGGAGGGATGTCAATTTGCGTGGGAGTTCTTAAGTAATATGATTAATTGAACTCATTATCATGAACATAGTTAGTAGTGTCTTTGCAAATTACGTTGTAGATTACTTGCTCGCGCTGTAGCTCCCTTGAATTTTTATATGTTCCTAGAGAAATAGAGTTGAAAGATAATGGTAGCAATATTGCGGACTGGGTCCGTGATTTGAGGATTGTCCTCATTGCTGCGCAGAAGGCTTATGTCCTTAATGCACCGCTCGGTGCGCCAACCCCTCTAGTGTCGTCTGTAGATGTTGTGAACATCTGACAGGCAACATCTGACAGGCACGTTCTGATGACTACTTGATAGTTTGGTGCGTCATGCATTATGGCTTAGAATTGAGGCTTTGAAACGTTTTCAACGTCACGGAACATATGAGATGTTCTAAGAGCTGAAATTAGGATCTCAGGCTCGTGCCCGTGTTGCGAGATATGAGATCTCCAACAAGATTCTTTGCCTGCAAGATGAACGAGAATAGCTCAATCATTGAGCATGTGCTCAGATTGTCTGGGTTCTACAATCGCTTGAATCGAGTGGGAGTTCATCTTCCAGATAAGATAGTGATTGATATAGTTCTCCAAGTCACTTTCACTAAGCTACTAGAACTTGGTGATGAACTATTGAATGCCAGGGATAGAATTAATGATCCCTAAGCTGTTCGCGATGTTTGACACCACGAAGGTAGAAATCAAGAAGGAGCATCAAGTGTTGATGGTTAGTATAACCACTAGTTTTGAGAAGGGCAAGGGCAAGGAGGGAAACTTCATGGATGGCAAGTCAGTTGCTGCTCCAGTGAAGCAACCCAAAGTTGAACCCAAACCCGAGACTATGTGCTTCAATTATGAGGAGAAAGGTCGCTGAAGCGGAACAACCCTAAATACTTGGTAGATAAGAAGTCTGGCAACGTCGACAGAAGTATATTTGATATATGTGTTATTTATGTGTACCTTGCTAGTACTCCAAGTAGCACCTGGGTATTGGATACCGGTTCGGTTGCTAAATGTTAGTAACTCGAAATAAAAGCTACGGAATAAACGGACCACTAAGCTAAGGGTGAGGTGACGATGTGTGTTGGAAATGTTTCCAAGGTTGATGAGATCAACATTGCACGCTCTTTCTACCTTTAGGATTAGTGACGAACCTAAATAAATGTTATTTGGTGTTTTGCATTGAGCATGAACATGATTAGATCATGTTTATTGCAATCCAGTGAGTCTTGTAGCATGCAATGGATATCGTTATTTTCTTACCTTCACTGATGATTTAAGTAGATATAGTGTATATTTACTTAATGAAACACAAGTCTGAATCGTTTGAAAAGTTCAAGCAAATTCAGAGTGAAGTTTAAGATCATCGTGACAAGAAGATAAAAGTATCTGCGATATGATCGTGGAGGTGAATATCTGAGTTACGAGTTTGGCATACAACTTTAGACAATGTGAAAGTTGTTTCACAACACACGCCACCTGGAACACCATAGTGTGATGGTATGTCCGAACGTCATAGTCATGCTCTATTGGATATGGTGCATGTTATGATGTCTCTTATCATTTTGCTACTATAATTTTGGGGTTGTGCATTAGAGACAACTACAATCACTTTAAATAGGGCACCATCTAAATCCGTTGAGATGACACCGTGTGAACTATGGTTTGATAGAAACCTAAGCTGTCATTTCTTAATGTTTGGGGCTGTGACGCTTGTGTGGAAAAAGTTTTCACCTAATGAGCTCGAACCCAAAGCGGACAAATGCATCTTCATAGAATACCCTAAGAATAGTTGGGTGAACCTTCTATCTCAGATCCAAGCATAAAATGTTTGTTGCTAAAACTGGGTCCTTTCTCGAGAAAGGGTTTCTCTTGAAAGAGTTGAGTGGGAGGAGGATAGAACTTGATGAGGTTGTTGAAACCTCTGCTTCAACCAGAAAGTAGCGCAGCACAGAAAGATGTTTCTGTGAAGCCTACGTCAGTTGAAGAGGAAGTTAATGATGATGATCATGAAAGCTTCGGATCAAGTTACTATCGACCTACGAGGAAATTAGAGCTTGATGAGGTTATTGAACCTTTACTTCAACCAGAGAGTAGCGCAGCGCAGGAAGTTGTTTCTGTGAAGCCTACGTTAGTTGAAGAGGAAGTTAATGATGATGATCATGAAGCTTCGGATCAAGTTACTATCAAACCTCGTAGGGCGACAAGGATGTATACTGCTCCTGAGCGGTACGACAACCCTGTCTTGGAGGTCATGTTGTTGGACAACGATGAACCTACAAACTATGGAGAAGCGTTGATGGGCTCGGAAACCAACAAATGGTTAGAGGCCATGAAATCCGAGAAAGGATCCATGTATGAAAACCAAGTATAGACTTTGGTGGACTTGCTCATTGGACGGCAGGTCGTTAAGTACAAATGGATCTTTAAAATGAAGACAGACGCTGATGGTAAATGTTACCATTTTTAAAGCTCTACTTGTTGCAAAGTAGTTTTCGACAAGTTCAAGGAGTTGACTGCGATGAGACTTTCTCACTCGTAGCAATGCTAAAGTCTGTTGGAATTATGTTAGCAGTTGCTGCATTTTTCAATTATGAAATCTGGCAAATGGATGCCAAAACATCGTTCCCTTCCTTAAGGAAAGGTTGTATGAGATGCAACCAGAAGGTTTTGCCAGTCCTAAGGACGCTAAAAGGTGTGTGAGCTTTAGTGATTCTTCTATGAACTGAAGCAAGCATCTCGGAGTTGGAATATACACTTTGATGAGGTGATCAAAGTTTTTGAGTCTATACAAAGTTTACGAGAAACTTGTATTTGCAATAAAGTGAGTGGGAGCATTATTGAGTTTCTGATAAGTATATGTGGATGACATATTGCTATTCGGAAATGATATAGAATTTCTGGAGAGCATAAACGGTTGTTTGAAAAGAGTTTTTCAAAGGAAGACCTGGATAAAGCTACCTAATTGTTGAGCATCAAGATCTATATAGATAGATCAAGACACTTGATGAGACTTTCAATGAGTACATACCTTGACAACATTTTGAAAGAGTTCAAAATGGATCAGTCAGAGAAAGAGTTCTCGCCTGATTTGTAAGGTATAAAGTTGAGTAAGACTCAATGCCCAGTGACTGCAGAAGATAGAAAAAAGATGAGTGTCATCCCCTATGCTTCAACCATAGGCTCTATCAAGTATGCAATGTTGTGCAAAAGACCCGATGTCAGCCTTGCTATAAGTATGGCCGGAAGGTTTCAGAGTGATCCTGGAATGGAGCACTGGACATCGGGCAAGATTATCCTTAGTAACTAAAAGACTGAGGAAATGTTTCTCGATTATGGAGGTGATAAAGAGTTCGTCGTAAAGAGTCACGCCGATGCAAGCTTTAACACCGATCCGGATGACTCGTAGTAGCAATCTGGATACGTATAGTGGAGCAGCCATTTGGAATCGTACCAAGTGGAGTGTGGTAGCAGTGTTTACGATTTGACATACAAATTTGCAAAGTACACATGGATCTGAATGTCGCAGACCCGTTGACTATAAGACCTCTCTCACATGCAAAGCATGATCGAGCCCCAGAACTCATTGGGTGTTAGATTCATAACAATGCGAATCACATGGTGCTGTGAACTAGATTATTGACTCTAGTGCAAGTGGGAGACTGTTGGAAATATGCCCTAGAGGCAATAATAAATTAGTTATTATCATATTTCCTTGTTCACGATAATCATTTATTATCCATGCTATAATTGTATTGATCGGAGACTTAGATACATGTGTGGATACATAGACAAAACCATGTCCCTAGTATGCCTCTAATAGACTAGCTCGTCGATCAAAAGATGGTTAAGGTTTCCAAGCCATGGACATGAGATTGTTGGAAATATGCCCTAGAGGCAATAATAAATTAGTTATTATTATATTTCCTTGTTCATGATAATCGTTTATTATCCATGCTATAATTGTATTGATCGGAGACTTAAATGCATGTGTGGATACATAGACAAAACCATGTCCCTAGTATGCCTCTAATGGACTGGCTCGTTGATCAAAGGATGGTTAAGGTTTCCTAGCCATGGACATGAGATGTCATTTGATAACGGGAGCACATCATTAGGAGAATGATGTGATGGACAAGACCCAAACTACAAACGTAGCATATGATCGTGTCAGTTTATTGCTACTGTTTTCTGTATGTCAATTATATGTTCCTATGACCATGAGATCATGCAACTCACGGATATCGGAGGAGTGCCTTGTGTGTATCAAACGTCACAACGTAACTGGGTGACTATAAAGGTGCTCTACAGGTATCTCCGAGGCTGTCTGTTGAGTTGGCATGGATCGAGACTGGGATTTGTTACTCCGTGTGACGGAGAGGTATCTCGGGGCCGACTCGGTAATACAACATCACAATGAGCCTTGCAAGCAATGTGACTAATTGTTAGTTGCGGGATCTTGTATTACGGAACGAGTAAAGAGACTTTCCGGTAACGAGGTTGAACTAGGTATGGAGATACCGACGATCGAATCTCGGGAAAGTAACATACCGAAGAACAAAGGGAACGTTATACGGGATTAACTGAATCCTTGACATAGAGGTTCGACCGATAAAGATCTTCGTAGAATATGTAGGAACCAATGTGGACGTCCAGGTCCTGCCATTGGTTATTGACCGTAGAGGTGTCTCGGTCATGTCTACATAGTTCTCGAACCCGCAGGGTCTGTACACTTAAGGTTTGGTGACGTTTTGTTAGTGTAGAGTTATGTATGGTGGTGACTGAAGGTTGTTCGGAGTCCCGGATGAGATCCCGGACGTCACGAGGAGCTCCGGAATGGTCCGGAGGTAAATATTCATATATAGGAAGTCCCAGTTTGGTCGCCGGAAAAGTTTCGGGCTCATTGGTAGTGTACCGGGAGTGCCGGGAGTGTACCGGGAGACCTCCAGGAGGGGTATTTCGACCCCAGAGGGTCCATGGGCTGTGGAGAGTGATAGCCAGCCCTTATTGGGCTGGAGGAACAGCCACAATAAGGCCCATGGCGCAGGAGGCAAAAGTCCTAAAGGAAAAGGTGGAAAAAAGGCTAAAAGGAAGAGTCCTACTCCTACTAGGAGTGGAGGAGGAGTAGGACTCCTCCCCCTTAGCTTCGGTCGACTCCTATTGGAGTTTCTCCTTGCGCCAGCCCTCCTCTCCTCTCCTCCTATATATGTTGGTGGAATAGAGGGTTTTTGCACAGATTTTACAGCCACGTGCTACCCGTTTCACCGGTGCTCCTCTAGATCGGATTTCTGCAGCGCTTAGGCGAAGTCCTGCCGGAATTGCTCCACCACCATCACCGGAGCGCCGTCACGCTGCTAGTGAACTCTCTCTCCTCTCCACTTTCTCTTGCTGGATCAAGAAGGTGGAGATCTTCATCAAGCTGCACATGTGCTGAATGCGGAGGTGTCGTCCGTTCGGCGCTAGATCGGAAGGACCGTGATCGAGATCGCGAGACGGTTCATGATGTGACCGCGGAACGGATCGTAATGAGTTCACGGGACAGATCGTGATACGGATCGTGATGAGATCGTGGGACGGATCGTGATGTGTTCACGAGACGGATCGTGATTGGATCGCGGGACGGATCGTGATGAGATCGCGGCACGCTCGGCGATTTAGATCGTAAAGATGTTCGACTACAGCAACCGCGTTTCTTAACGCTTCCCGCTTAGCGATCTACAAGGGTACGTAGATCCACTCTCCCTCTCGTAGATGCTCATCACCATGGATAGGTTTGCGTGTGCGTAGGAAAAATTTTGTTTCCCATGCGACGTTCCCCAACAGTGGCATCATGAGCTAGGTTGATGGTTTGATGAGATCTCGAGTAGAACACAAAAGGTTTGTGGGCGTTGATGCTTAGATTGCTTCCTACCTTGGTCGTATTTTGGTTCAGCGGGATTGTGAGATGAAGCGGCCCGGACCAACATTACTCGTACGCTTACGAGAGACCGGTTCCCTCGACGCAACTTGTTGCTTAGATGGCTTGCGGGTGACAGTTTCTATCACTTTAGTTGGATCGGATCCGACAAAGGCGGTCCTTGAGAAGGTTGAAAAGCAAACTATGTATCACCATTGTGGTTTATGCGTAGGTGAGAATCGTTCTTGCTAGATACTCGTAGAAGCCACGTAAAACTTGCAACAACAATTAGAGGACGTCTAACTTGTTTTTGCAGGGTATGTTGTGATATGATATGGCCAATTACATGATGTGATATATGTGATGTATGAGATGATCATGTGATGTATAGATTATCACGACTTGCATGTCGATGAGTACGGAAACCGGCAGGAGCCATAGGGTTGTCTTTAATTTTTGTATGACCTGCGTGTCAATCATTAAGCGCTATGTAATGCTTTACTTTATCGCTAAGCGGTAGCAATAGTAGTAGAAGCATGCAGGGCGTGACAACCCCAATGGCGACACATTGATGGAGATCAAGATGATGGAGATCATGGTGTCATGCCGGTGACGATGGAGATCATGCCGGTGTTTTCATGATGGAGATCAAAAGCACAAGTTCATGGCCATATCATGTCACTTATGATTTACATGTCATGTTAATACTTTTTATGCACCTTGTTTTGCTTAGGACGACGGTAGCATTATAAGGTGATCCCTCACTTAAATTTCAAGATAAAATTGTGTTCTCCCCGAGTGTGCACCGTTGCGAAAGTTCGTCGTGTTGAGACACCACGTGATGATCGGGTGTGATAGACTCTACGTTCACATACAACGGGTGCAAGCCAGTGTTGCACATGCAGAACACTCGGGTTAAACTTGACGAGCCTAGCATGTACAGACATGGCCTCGGAACACAAGAGACCGAAAGGTCGAACATGAGTCATATAGTAGATATGATCAACATGATGATGTTCACCATTGTAGCCACCTCAACTCACGTGATGATCGGACTTGAGTTGGTGAATTTGGATCATGTATCACTCGAATGATCGGAGGGATGTCAACTTGGGTGGGAGTTCTTAAGTAATATGATTAGTTGAACTCATTATCATGAACATAGTCAATAGTGTCTTTGCAAATTATGTTGTAGATTACTAGCTCGCGCTGTAGCTCCCTTGAATTGTTATATGTTCCTAGAGAAATAGAGTTGAAAGATAATGGTAGAAATATTGCGGACTGGGTCCGTGATTTGAGGATTGTCCTCATTGCTGCGCAGAAGGCTTATGTCCTTAATGCACCGCTCGGTGCACCAACCCCTCTAGTGTCGTCTGTAGATGTTGTGAACATCTGACAGGCACGTTCTGATGACTACTTGATAGTTTGGTGCATCATGCATTACGGCTTAGAATTGAGGCTCAAAATGTTTTGAATGTCACGGAACATATGAGATGTTTCTAAGAGCTAAAATTAGGATCTCAGGCTCGTGCCCGTGGTGCGAGATATGAGATCTCCAACAAGATTCTTTGCCTGCAAGATGAAGGAGAAAAGCTCAATAGTTGAGCATGTGCTCAGATTGTCTGGGTGCTACAATCGCTTGAATCGAGTAGGAGTTGATCTTCTAGATAAGATAGTGATTGATATAGTTCTCCATGTCACCGTCACTAAGCTACTAAGAACTTGGTGATGAACTATATAACGCCAGGGATAGAAATATTGATCCCTGAGCTGTTCGCGATGTTTGACATCGCGAAGGTAGAAATCAAGAAGGAGCGTGAAGTGTTGATGGTTAATCAAACCACTGGTTTCGAGAAGGGCAAGAGCAAGGAGGGAAACTTCATCGATAGCAAGTCAGTTGCTGCTCTAGTGAAGCAACCCAAAGTTGAACTCAAACCCGAGACTAAGTGCTTTTGTTATGAGGAGAGCGGTCGCTGAAGCGGAACAACCCTAGATACTTGGTAGATAAGAAGGCTGGCAACATCGACAGAAGTATATTTGATATAGGAGTTATTGATGTGTACCTTGCTAGTAATCCTAGTAGCATCTGGGTATTGGATACCGGCTCAGTTGCTAAATGTTAGTAACTCAAAATAAAAGCTATAGAATAAACGGAGAACTAGCTAAGGGTGAGGTGACGATATGTGTTGGAAATGTTTCCAAAGTTGATGTGATCAAACATCGCACGCTCTCTCTACTTTCAGGATTAGTGACGAACCTAAATAAATGTTATTTGGTGTTTTGCGTTGAGCATGAACATGATTAGGTCATGGTTATTGCAATATGGTTATTCTTTTAAGTTAGAGAATAATGGTTATTCTGTTTACACGAATGATACCTTCAATGGTCATACACCCAGTGAGAATGGTTCGTTGAAATCTTGATCGTAGTAATACACATGTTCGTAACACTGATGTCAAAAGATACAAAGTTAATAATGATAGTACCACATACTTGTGGCACTGCCGCTAAATGTCATATTGGTATAAAGCACATGAAGAAACTCCATGCTGATGGATCTTTGGACTCATTCGATTTCCAATCGGTTGAGACATGGGAACCATGCCTCTTGGGCAAGATGACTAAAGGACCCCGTTGGATGGAGCGGGCAAGTGATTCATTGGAAATAATACATGTTGATGTATGCAATCCAGTGAGTCTTGTAGCATGCAGTGGATATCGTTATTTTCTTACCTTCACTGATGATTTAAGTAGATATAGTGTATATTTACTTAATGAAACACAAGTCTGAATCGTTTGAAAGGTTCAAGAAAATTCAGAGTGAAGTTTAAGATCATCATGACAAGAAGATGAAAATGATTGCGATATGACCGTGGAGGTGAATATCTGAGTTACGAGTTTGGCATGCAACTTAGGACAATGTGAAATTTGTTTCACAACTAACGCCACCTAGAACACCATAGTGTGATGGTGTGTCCGATCATCATAGTCATGCTCTATTGGATATGGTGCGTGCTATGATGTCTCTTATCGTATTACTACTATAATTTTTGGGTTATGCATTAGAGACAATTACATTCACTTTAAATAGGGCACCATCTAAATCCATTGAGATGACACCATGTGAATTGTGGTTTGATAGAAACCTAAGCTGTCATTTCTTAATGTTTGGGGCTGCGACACTTGTGTGGAAAATGTTTTCACCTAATGAGGTCGAACCCAAGGCGGACAAATGCATCTTCATAGAATACCCTAAGATCAGTTGGGTGAACCTTCTATCTCAGATCCAAGTGCAAAGTGTTTGTTGCTTAAACGGATCCTTTCTCGAGGAAATGTTTCTCTCGAAAGAATTGAGTGGGAGGAAGATAGAACTTGATGAGGTTGTTAAACCTTTGTTCAACCAGAGAGTAGTGCATCGCAGAAAGATGTTTCTGTGAAGCCTACGTTAGTTGAAGAGGAAGTTAATGATGATGATCATGAAGCTTCAGGATCAAGTTACTATCAAACTTCGTGGGTTGACAAGGATGTGTACTGCTCCTGAGCGGTACGACAATCCTGTCTGGGAGATCATGTTGTTGGACAACGATGAACCTACGAGCTATGGAGAAGCGATGATGGGCCCGAATTCCGACAAATGGTTGGAGGCCATGAAATCCGAGATAGGATCCATGTATGAAAAACAAGTATAGACTTTGGTAGACTTGCTCGTTGGACGGCAGGTCGTTGAGTACAAATGGATCTTTAAAATGAAGACAGACGCTGATGGTAATTGTCACCATTTGTAAAGCTCGACTTGTTGCAAAGATGTTTGTGACAAGTTCAAGGAGTTGACTGCGATGAGACTTTCTCACTCGTAGCGATGCTAAAGTCTGTTGGAATTATGTTAGCAGTTGCTGCATTTTCAATTATGAAATCTGGCAGATGGATGTCAAAACATCGTTTCCTTAACGGTTTACTTGAGGAATGGTTGTATGTGATACAACCGGATGGTTTTCTTAGTCCTAAGGATGCTAAAAGGTTTGCAAGCTTTAGTGATCCTTCTATGGACTGAAGCAAGCATCTCGGAGTTAGAATATACGCTTTGATGAGGTGATCAAAGTTTTAATGTTTATACAAAGTTTACGAGAAACTTGTATTTACAATAAAGTGAGTGGGAGCACTATAGAATTTCTGATAAGTATATGTGGATAACATATTGTTGATCGGAAATAATGTAGAATTTCTGGAAAGCATAAATGGTTGTTTGAAAAGTGATTTTCAAAGGAAGACCTGGATAAAGCTACCTAATTGTTGAGCATCAAAATCTATAGAGATAGATCAAGATGCTTGATGAGACTTTCAATGATTGCATACCTTGACAAGATTTTGAAAGAGTTCAAAATGGATCAGCCAGAGAAATAGTTCTCCTCTGATTTGTAAGGTGTGAAGTTGAGTGAGACTCAAAGCTCGACAACGGCAGAACAAAGAGAAAGGACGAACGTCGTCCCCTATGCCTTAGCCATAGGCTCTATATTATGCCATGCTGTGTACCGCACCTGTGTGTGCCTTGCCATGAGTCTGTCAAGGGGTACAAGAGTGGTCCAGGAGTGGATCACTGGACAGCGGTCGAAATTATCCTTAGTAACCAGAGGACTAAGGAAATTTTTCTTGATTATGAAGGTGATAAAGAGTTCGTTGTAAAGAGTTACGTTGATGCAAGCTTTAACACCTATCCGGATGACTAGTAGTAGCAATCTGGATACGTATAGTGGAGCAGCCATTTGGAAATAGTACAAAATGGAGTGTGGTAGCAGTGTTTACGGTTTGACATAGAGATTTGCAAAGTACACACGGATCTGAATATCGCAGACCCATTGACTATAAGACCTCTCTCACATGCAAAGCATGATCGATTCCCAGAACTCGTTGGGTGTTAGATTCATAACAATGCGGATCACATGGTGATGTGAACTAGATTATTGACTCTAGTGCAAGTAGGAGACTGTTGGAAATATGCCCTAGAGGCAATAATAAATTAGTTATTATTATATTTCCTTGTTCACGATAATCGTTTATTATCCATGCTATAATTGTATTGATCGGAGACTTAAATGCATATGTGGATACATAGACAAAACCATGTCCCTAGTATGCCTCTAATGGACTGGCTCATTGATCAAAGGATGGTTAAGGTTTCCTAGCCATGGACATGAGATGTCATTTGATAACGGGATCACATCATTAGGAGAATGATGTGATGGACAAGACCCAAACTACAAACGTAGCATATGATCGTGTCAGTTTATTGCTACTGTTTTTTGCATGTCAAGTATATGTTCCTACGACCATGAGATCATGCAACTCACGGATATCGGAGGAGTGCCTTGTGTGTATAAAACGTCGCAACGTAACTGGGTGACTATAAAGGTGCTCTACAGGTATCTCCGAGGGTGTCTGTTGAGTTGGCATGGATCGAGACTGGGATTTGTTACTCCGTGTGACGAAGAGGTATCTCGGGGCCCACTCGGTAATAGAACATCACAATGAGCCTTGAAAGCAATATGACTAATTGTTAGTTGCGGGATCTTGTATTATGGCACGAGTAAAGAGACTTGCCGGTAACGAGGTTGAACTAGGTATGGAGATACCGACGATCGAATCTCGGGCAAGTAACATACCGAAGAACAAAGGGAACGTTATACGGGATTAACTGAGTCCTTGACATAGAGGTTCGACCGATAAAGATCTTCGTAGAATATGTAGGAACCAATGTGGACGTCCAGGTCCCGCCATTGGTTATTGACCATAGAGGTGTCTCGGTCATGTCTACATAGTTCTCGAACCCGCAGGGTCTGCACACTTAAGGTTTGGTGACGTTTCGGTAGTGTAGAGTTATGTATGGTGGTGATCGAAGGTTGTTCGGAGTCCCAGATGAGATCCCGGACGTCATGAGGAGCTCTAGAATGGTCTGGAGGTAAAGATTCATATATAGGAAGTCCCAGTTTGGTCGCCCGGAAAAGTTTCGGGCTCATCGGTAGTGTACCGGGAGTGCCGGTAGTGTACCGGGAGACCTCCGGGAGGGGTATTTCGACCCTAGAGGGTCCATGGGCTGTGTAGAGTGATAGCCAGCCCTTATTGGGCTGGAGGAACAGCCACAATAAGGCCCATGGCGCAGGAGGCAAAAGTCCTAAAGGAAAAGGTGGAAAAAAGGCTAAAAGGAAGAGTCCTACTCCTACTAGGAGTGGAGGAGGAGTAGGACTCCTCCCCCTTAGCTTCGGCCGACTCCTATTGGAGTTTCTCCTTGCGCTAGCCCTCCTCTCCTCTCCTCCTATATATGTTGGTGGAATAGAGGGTTTTGGCACAGATTTTACGGCCACGTGCTACCCGTTTCACCAGTGCTCCTCTAGATCGGATTTCTGCAGCGCTTAGGCGAAGCCCTGCCGGAATTGCTCCACCACCATCACCGGAGCGCCATCATGCTTCCGGTGAACTCTCTCCTCTCCACCTCCTCTTGCTGGATCAAGACGGTGGAGATCGTCATCAAGCTGCACGTGTGCTGAACGCGGAGGTGTCGTCCGTTCGGCGCTAGATCGGAAGGACCGTGATCGAGATCGCGAGACGGTTCGTGATGTGATCGCGGAACGGATCGTGATGAGTTCGCGGGACAGATCATGATCCAGATCGTGATACGGATCGTGATGAGATCGCGGGAGGGGTCGTGATGTGTTCACGGGACGGATCGTGATTGGATCGCGGGACGGATCGTGATGAGATCGCGGGACGCTCGGCGATTTAGATCGCGAAGATGTTCGACTACACCAACCGCGTTTCTTAACGCTTCCCGCTTAGAGATCTACAAGGGTACGTAGATCCACTCTCCCTCTCGTAGATGCTCATCACCATGGGTAGGTTTGCGTGTGTGTAGGAAATTTTTTGTTTCCCATGCGACGTTCCCCAACAGAGATGTCATTTGATAACGGGATCACATCATTAGGAGAATGATGTGATGGACAAGACCCAAATTACAAACGTAGCTTATGATCGTGTCTGTTTATTGCTACTGTTTTCTACATGTCAAGTATATGTTCCTATGACCATGAGATCATGCAACTCACTGACATCGGAAGAGTACCTTGTGTGTATGAAACGTCGCAACGTAACTGGGTGACTATAAAGGTGCTCTACAGGTATCTCCGAGGGTGTCTGTTGAGTTGGCATGGATCAAGACTGGGATTTGCTACTCCGTGTGACGGAGAGGTATCTCAGGGCCCACTCGGTAATACAACATCACAATAAAGCCTTGCAAGCAATGTGACTAAGTATTAGTCACGGGATCTTGTATTACGGAATGAGTAAAGAGACTTTCCGGTAACGAGGTTGAACTAGGTATGGAGATACCGATGATCGAATCTCGGGCAAGTAACATACCGAAGAACAAAGGGAACATCATACGGGATTAACTAAATCCTTGACATAGAGGTTCGACCGATAAAGATCTTCGTAGAATATGTAGGAACCAAAGTGGACATCCAGGTCTCGCCATTGGTTATTGACCGTAGAGGTGTCTCGGTTATGTCTACATAGTTTTCGAACGCGCAGGGTCTGCACACTTAAGGTTCGGTGACGTTTCGGTAGTATAGAGTTATGTATGGTGGTGATCGAAGGTTGTTCGGAGTCTCGGATGAGATCCCGGACGTCACGAGGAGCTCCAGAATGGTCCGGAGGTAAAGATTGATATATAGGAAGTCCCATTTTGGTCGTCGGAAAATTTTCGGGCTAATCGGTAATGTACCGGGAGTGTCGGTAGTGTACCGGGAGACCACCGGGAGGGGTATTTCGACCCAAGAGGCTTCATGGGCTGTGCGAAAGTAAATACCATCCTTTTGTGGGCTGGTGGAAGTCCCACACAAGGCCCATGCGGCTGGGAGAAAAATCCCAAAGGGAAAAAGGTGGAAAAAGGCCAAAAAAAGGAGGAATCCTAGTCCTACTAGGATTGGAGGAGGAGTCCTCCTCTCCTCCCCACTTTGGTCGACCCAAGGGCTGGCTTTTTGGCAGCCAAGACTCCTCATCCTCTCCTCCTATATATACTAGAGGATTTTAGGGTTTTGGGACAGAATTTTCAGCCACGTGCTACCTGTTCCTCTAGTGCATAGTTTCTCCTCTAGATCGGTTTTCTGTAGTGCTTAGGCGAAGCCCTGCCGGAATTGCTCCACCACCATTACTGGAGCGCCGTCACGCTTCCGGTGAGCTCTTCTCCCTCTCCACTTACTCTTGCTGGATCAAGACGGTGGAGATCGTCATCAAGCTGCACGTGTGTTGAACGCGGAGGTGTCGTCCGTTCGGCACTAGATCGGAAGGATCATGAACAAGTTCACGAAACGGATCGTGATGAGTTCATGGGACAGATCGTGATGAGATCGCGGAACGGATCGTGATGAGATCGCGGGACGGATCGTGATGAGTTCGCGGGGCGGATCGTGATTGGATCGCGGGACGGATCGTGATGTGATCGCGGGACGCTCGGCGATTTGGATCACGAAGATGTTCGACTACACCAACCGCGTTTATTAACACTTCCCGCTTAGCGATCTATAAGGGTACGTAGATCCACTCTCCCTCTCGTAGATGCTCATCACCATGGATAGATCTGCGTGTGCGTAGGAAATTTTTTGTTTCCCATGCGACGTTCCCTAACACTATGGCCCAGGGCGTTGCCCAATTCGTCAGCCAGGCACGGCTGGGTGACACCGCACTCAAGACAAGGCCCTCGTGAGGGCCTGAGCTCGTGAGGGAAGCACCATCAAGACCAGCAAGGATGGGCCTCCTCAGGCCCCCTCCGGAGCGGTGGAGATCTCTATGAATCACTTTCCCTCGAGAGGCCAGAGATGACGCAAGGCAGGACATGCGGGAGCCAGCATGCCAGGCAGTGCAGTTCCCCCTTTAAGGGGACAGGGATGTACGCGGGTTCCCAAAGCGTCCCCCAAAGGTTTCCATTCCGGTGCAACAAGACCACGACCACAAGCCAAGTAGGAAGGATGTCATCATCGAGCCGACCTCTGCATCATCGACAGCTACTTTGCAGGCGAAGACCACCTTTCGTTACGATAAATATGTACTATTGTCCCCCTTCAAATTGGACATTGTGGGATCCCTTCCCGCCATAGCGTTAAGGTAATAGGACCAGGGGCACTATAAATAGAGGATAGGCTGCACCATAGAGAGGGGAACAAAACAAAGAGGCAACAGAAGAGAGGCAACACCAGCAGATCCCACTCGTGAGGCAAGGCACCAATGTACTAGTTCATCCACAAACCTCCTTGTGAGGCAATCCACGAAAGAAGGAGTAGGGTATTATGCTTCGCAGCGGCCCGAACCTGGGTAAATCATCGTGTGCTTCTGCTTCCACGTCATCATGGGAGTTCATATTAGAAATCATCGAGTAGCGAGTTAGGTAGAGCGAGGATGCAGAGGATCTTTGCACACGCCCCTGTGTTCGAACTCCTTGGGGTTTTGTGGAGCCCGAAATCCGACAGTACTTATCTGTAGTTCGCTAATCATGATGCCACCTCAACCTCTTGGCCTCTCTAGGGTTTTAAAACTAACGCTTGAACCTTGGAATTATAGGCAAGTAACAAACAACCTTGAATGAGATTCTTGTCTTAATCTCTTTATCCATTTTATACTTGTCCTATGCTCTCCTACACTTGTATCGTGCGTGCTTACATATGGGACATGAATTGAAATCTCTGTCGTCACTGCGATAAACCATACAAACATTCACACAAGCGTGTAACTTCTGGACTTCAACTTCCAATGGAGAAACAACTTTCTTTACTTTGTTCGTTCTTTTAGGGACCACATTATCTTTTGTAAGAATGTCTTTGAAAAGACTCAACAACATTGTGAAGGCCTTGTTTGATAGACTGATTTCTGCTTTAAATATTTGAAGCGCCAGTGTGACACTCAACTTGGAATATTTCTTTTTGCAACCCGGATACAAATCTTTCTTGGAGGCCGCATCAATGGTTGGAAACTTCTTGTACTCGGCTACATCTTCTTCTGGGCCCTAGAAATCTACCATCATAGTAGCAAAATCTATCATATCATCAAGGTCGGTGTCGTCTGCTTCACACTCTTGGTTTTTCTTTGGGTGGTTTGGCATGTCGGTCTTCTGTCTATAGCTTGATTTCTGAGACCGAAGGTTAAATTCAACACCCATGCGACTCTGATCGAGGTTTGGCACCTCGCTAACAAGCAGGTTATTACCTTCATCCATAACTGGCTCTTCACCGTGTCTTGTCCATCATGTGTATCCACTCATGAATCACGTCTTGTATAAGTGTAACTCGGCCTCCTCAATTGGACGTGACATGATTTTGGTACAATACTTGCATGGAAGGAGGATGTAATCTTCTTCGCCAATTCTAATCTTTGTCCATTCAGCAAAAGCCATGAACTCCTGCGTGTCGTCCACATACCTTGAGCTTGTCTTATCCCTCATCCATTCAGATCATTCCATCTGCACACGCGAGGCGTAATTAAAAAAACATTAATATATGGATTAATGGATGCACAAAGATGCGTGATTAAATCACGAGATTTTTATTTTCAAAATTTATGGAGGACGCTGCATATTGTTATCCAACCGTGTGATGACACTAATCAATGACCGGTCATTTTTACACGTATCATCAGTAGTACCCTCATATGAATTTAATACCTTCATTATCCCACTCAATGAAAAGAATATGTTAATTAATTAGTAGCAGTATGGTGAGATAGCAGGGTCGAGGAGCATAGCTTAGTAGGGCACCTTCTTGAAGTCCGAGCTCCACTATCCCGCCTACGACCGCGAGGGACGTGCTCCAGTCACACCGACGCTGACCACGAGGATTGAGCTCCTCCTATATCTCCCGCTGCCGATCGAGGATTAACCTTCTATCATGTTGCCACCAACATCGACTGACCAAGGATGGACTTTCTATAATGCTCACACTACCAACCGACCGGGGATTGACCTCCTATCCGGTAGCCGCTGCCTCGGTCGCCGCCCACATCTCTATCAGCATAACATTTTTGGGGGTTTTGGAGAGCGACTGTTTAACACCCCATATGTACCGAGTAGCACATCACAAACGATCATGTTACAAAAACCGTGTATCGCGCACGTTTCCATCTCACATGATTTTTTTGGGAAACTGTATGCTATATACAACAGAGTGCAACAAACAGTTCCCCGACCGTTATCAGATCTCCATAATTTCAGTGTCTTCACATTCTTAAATAGCTTCCAAATCCATAGCCCCCAAATTCCCTAGCATGGTGCTGACATTGGGGGAATGCAGAGGAGTGGTGTTGATGGTTTTAGTGCGGCTGCTCCGGTTTGTACAACCGCTCTTGGCAGCACCATTCGCGTTGCCACCAAGACTGCGGTCACCGCCGAGCACTTGCCAAAGGTCATCATGAGGCCAGTGTACTACGGATCCAAATCTTCTTCTCAGGTCCCAATCATTCATCATATTTTTAGCATGTCCAAAGCAAGCAGCTGAGTCAATCCATCCTGAATTGGACAACCCCCCCTCTCTCTCTCTTAGGAAATCGGTCAAATGCCGAATCTAGAGTATGACTCCAGCAGACTCCCACAACATGAGTTTGATTCTGAGTTTTGCACCACCGAGGAGTACCAAAAGTTGAGTTGTGTGCATGGACACACTCCCACTCAACATGTATTCATGGAGGCATTCGACATTGGCAAGCTGTTTCTTGGTTGCCCCTTAGAGGTTAGTGCATGCTAAGTTCACCCTTTAAGTCCAGTTAATGCCCCCACTTATCCTGATTATTTAAAATTTGCAAGGGTATGAGGCTTATGCCTTTGTTAACTGGTTGGATGATGAATGGCATGGTAGGGCTCGGAGTGTTATCACCAAGCTTGAAGAAGATAACGTAAATCTGAAGAACAAACTGACTAATCTGGAGTGTACAATCACTATGATGAAGCAAGAAAGAATCCATCATAGTCAACAGATGAAAGCAATAGACAAGAAGGAACTAGCCTGTGTGGTTGTAGTTGTCGCATTAGCCATCTTCTATGCAGTTTTTGCAATGATGATTAGGGGTTTCGTTTGATTATTAATGGCTAAATAAATAAGCATATCTCCTCTATTGCTTACAAGTTGTCCTATGTTAAATGCTTGTTTCACACACGTTGTGTTTCATATAAGTGTGTGGGTATTTAAACAATGGATCTAGCGAACCGTGTGAACTACTAAAATGTACCATATGAAACAGTTGACATATTGCACAAATTTGGACACTCCAACCTGTGTGCGTAATTATCACATTGAGAACTGACAATAGCAGGAATTTTAAGCAACATGGTACACATAATTGTGGTTGATTATATCGGAATTCTAACCGCGTGCCAAGGCGCCGATATAATTTGTCAAACCCTCGCTTCAATTGCCATTCCTGTTTTCTTCACACCATGCTTCAGTCGCCACCATCTTCATCGTCTTGTCCGGCCACGCTACACTTACACACACTCTGCACTCGCTTTATCACCTGTTGTTTATGTAGCGCAGCCATGTCGAGCATCAGTGAGGCCGACAGTTTTGCCAGTCTGGCGCCCGATCTGGGGTCAACCTAAGAACCATCGCACTCATCTTCCATGAGTCCGAAGTCGAGCCCTGACCTCCATTTTATCCGGCTCATGGAAGGGAGGTTTGTTAGTTCATCTAGTGCCCCTTAGTGATTTTGGTGTATTGAAGAATTATAGGTTAAGGAATTAATGTGTTTGTAAGTGTACACAGGTCCTATAAGTCGATGAGGAGTTTGATATACACGGATATTATCGACCCCTAAAAATGAATGTCTTCAACTGAAGACTTTGGTATTTTCCTGAAGACTTTGAAGGTGAAGAATTCGGTGTGACCTTGAAGATATTGATATGATGACTCTGAAGTGTGAAGTCTTTTGTTTTCGTAGTTTCATTTCCTTTATTTGAGTCATAGGAAACACCGTACTATTAAAGGGGGTCGAGGGAAAACTAAGGAAAAGTTTCCAAGTGACGCTCAACTCAAAAGCCTCAACATACCCAATCCTTCGAGTGAAGCCTTTGGAAATATCTTGTAGTTTACTCAAGTTCTTCAGTGAAAGGGATGATGTTCTTCTGGTATTTGAGGAAATTGGCCTGACTAAGGAGTTAGGTTTTGCCAGTGCGAATTGCCTACCTCGAGGAATATGATAAGCCCTTAGGGGAATTTGATAGTTCAAATTCCGATAGTTGTTGTGCCTTGCGCCAGCTGTCGAGATATATTATCCACATAACGTTCATATGATTGGGGGGCATTTATGTCTTATCATGTCGGGTTGCACCCTGGCTATAAATAGCCACCCCCACAACCACTAGTTCTTGGCTGTTTCGAGAGAGAACTTGACACTTGTCATTTGAGAGCAACCCATTCCTTGAGGAATTCGAGAGAAAATCATCAGTAAGGAAAAACTCCAAAACCAAACCAACAAAACCCAAAGTGATTGAGCATCACTAAAGAGATTGTTCCTATGTGGAACCAACGCTTATTACCTTTGAAGACTATGCATCTTCCAGACGGTTAGGCGTCATGGACCAGAGCATCCAACAGTCAATCGTGGATCGCCGGGTGACCGGGTTTGTGAGGGTTTTGGAAGTCTGCCTTGAAGACTTACCATGAGTGTTGGGCAAGGTCTGTGTGACCTTAGCTCAAGGAGAATACGGTCATGACTGTGTGTCCTTGTACTGTGTGTCCTTTGGTTTAAATACCAAGCCGCTACGAACCAGACATACGACTGTCACAATAGCTGGAACTGGGTCATCAAACCACCATCTTCACCGAGCTCCTGGTTCTATTTCCTCAACTCCTCATTTACTTGAATAATTGTTGATGAAATAGATCGTTACTATTTGAAGACTTTCTCAATTTCCTCATCTCGAATTCTTCAGTCACCTTGTTCTTCACCTGCTTATCTTGCGTCACGCTACCTGTAATCTGTGCATGTTCTATTTCATCATGATGACTATGCTATTGCTCTGTTTCCCATGCACTTGAGTACTTATTCCGTTGCTAGTAGTTCGTCACTTTGCAAATTCCTCAACGAGTAAGTCCTTAGTGATGAATTTATGAAAATCGCCTATTCACTCCCCCCCTCTAGTCGATATAACACATGTTCAATTGGTATCAGATCAAGGTACTCCCTTGTTCTGTGTGATTTTGTTTAACCACCTGGAGTTCTAGTTATGTCGAATGCAAGTATGATCAAGGTTTCCACGGGATGTCCTACCTTCAATGAGATAGACTACTCCTACTAGACAAACAAGATGTGCATGCATGTTGAGGCAATTGACAATGATCTCTTGTATGTTGTGGAGAATGGTAAGCCTTCATTACTCTGACTATCTCTGCTGCTCATGTGAAGAGATTCAAGCAACTCGACTGTCAAGCGAAGACTATCATAGGTGGCCATCTGACCAAAGGTCCGTATGGCAGAGTAAGTGCTTCGGAATCTGCTAAGCTTATCTCGGATAGGCTGTCCAAAGTCAACGAAGGTGTTTCAACTCAACGTGATTCCCGAGTTGATGTTATTCGCAATCTCTTCAACCACTTCAAAAGACTCGACCATGAAAATGTTCAAGAAACTTTTGATCATATCACTGATATCTCGAACAAGCTTCAAGCACTTGGTGCCACTGATATCACCAACCACGAGGTGGTGAAGAAACTGCTAAGATCTCTTGACTCCTCATTCGATACACTGGCTTTGATGATTCAAGAGCGTGGAGACTACAAGTCACTTGATCTTGCTGATATACTTGAGAGACTCTATACTCATGATTTCCAACAAGCTGAGAAGAAAGACCTCTACGGGCCAAGCTATGGAAGATATCGTGCATTGAAGTTTATGGCAATTCCTCATCCGAAGGCGAAGAATCTGATAGTTGGCATGGTGATCCTGAAGAACTGAGTCAGGAGCTAGCAATGCTCGGGAGGAAATTCTATAAGTTCTCATGGATAGGTCAGTTTGGAAAGTCATCAAAAGTGGCTTGAAGAACTCATAATCTTCGTCAAGCAACTAAAAGAAGAGAAAGTGCCACAAATGCAAGAAGTCGGGCCACTGTATCTCTGACTGTCCTCTTTGGGAAAAAGAATCAAAGAAGAAGTACAAGGATGATAGTTCTGATGACTCGAAGAAAAATAAGAAATCTTCATATTCCACAAAGTCTTTATCTGCAAAGTCCTCATCGCACAAGAAGAACAACTGCACAAAGGCTCGGGCATTCATTGGCAAGGAAATGGATTCTGAAGAAGAATCTGAAGAATATGAGAAAGAGGAGGAATCTGAGAAGGAGTCAGACTCTGGTGTGGCGAGCCTAGCTCTTGCCACTACTGTCGTCAGCAAGTCGATCTTCAACGATGAAGAAAATGTCTACTCCAACGACTCTGACGTCAACAACGATGATTATGCTCCCACCTATTGCTTCATGGCTAAAGGTGCTAAGGTACTCAAACATCATTCCTCCTCTGAATCAAGTGAAGGAGAATCTGATGAATATGTGAAACCTAGCTTGTAACATCCCAAATTTTGAGATTTGGAATGTTAATAGGATAATTCTTTTGCATCATGATTTTATGCATATTCGAATTTTCTGAAGTTTCAAAGTGTTTCTAACTTAAGGCAAATATTGGAGAGGATATAAGATGACTTATTCCTTATTAAAAATAGTTTGATTATTTCCAGTATGATTTTTTTGGGGGTTCAAAGGATTTACTTTTGGGAAGTTTAGAAATACGAAATTATTTTAGAGTTGTTATAATGCTTTTATTGGCTCGTATTGCATAAATTAAAGTTTCAAAAACATTTTGAAGTTTGGAAAAACTTTCATAGTTTTCTATAGTAGCTATAATATTTTATTTTCTGTTGTGGTATTTTTATAAAAACATACTGGTATTTTTTTAGCCAAAACATTTGCTCTGTATAAATAGTTTTGTCCAGAGATTCTACTATTCACTTCGGGCCACCAAAAGTGCCCATTCCCTTGACCTCGCCCCGCGTTAGGCAGCACCAGCTGCAGCTAACAGGCCGGCAGCCCATTTCCACTCAGCGAGTAGCCCACCGCAGCTCTGTCCTTTTCATATTTTTTTCTTCCTCTGTTATGTCTCTGCCGCTGACACTAGACCGCGCCAGGTCATCTCCTACCTGTGTCCAGATTCCTGCACGCCCACGAGTTCGTCCCGTTCCCGATCCAAATCCTCACCGATTCGGCGTGGATTTTGCCCCTACCGCACTAGAGACACCTTATAAATATTCCACGAGTAATTCTCGTCCGATTTTTGCAAAAATCATGGTCTCCCGTGAATGTTTTCCCCTGATCCGATCTCGCTGAAGTTGCACTGCCGACAGAAGCTTTCGTCGTCGATTCCAGCTTGACCTGAGGGTTCCCGCACCTGCCTTACCCCCTTTCATCTTCGCCAGGAACTTCTATATCGCCCTGACTCCTTGGTTCACGCAGGGACTCACCAAACCGAGCGCCGCGACCCCGACTGGAAGCGCATCACCACCGCAGCCCCCAGCAGTGCATGCCCCGCTTCACCCTGCCTAAATACGACGTCCACGACGATCTCCAGGACCACCCACATGACCCATCGTTGATCCGCACCTCACCGCCGCCTTCTCTGATGCTGAGGGCCACCGGAACGGTCGCCGGCATCACCACCGAGCTGGCACAGGTCTTCTGCTTCAAGTCCGGTGGTCATCTCCCCTGTTTCTGAGGTGAGCTCTCTCTCTCTCTCTCTCTGTGCCGTCTGATCTCTCATGAGCTGCTGAGATTAGATCGGTCTTAATTTTTTCCTCTGAACCGGTATGCTCTAAGCCCCGTATGACCATCAGTTAGCCAAAGAAGCGGACATCGGCGGCCCAGTCAGATCGCGCCACGTGGCAACGCCAGTAGCCGCAGCAACAGTTCCAGCAGGTTTTTCAGATTTTAGCATAATTTTCGTTTAGCTATAACTTGAGATCCGTAAATCGAAATTCATTGATTCTTTTTTCTGTGTACTCATATTGATCATTAGAATACATTAGAACCAAAATTTCACACTTTTACATTATTTTACTTTGAATTCATTCAAATTTGAATTCAATCTTCCGGTGGCCATATCTTTCAAACCGTCCACTCAATTTAGTTGATTATTTTTGATTTGTGATCCTACTAGCATGTAGATAATAAATATCTACTGATATCTTTCTGTTATTGTAATTTTAATTGAATTGTTTGCTGTTGACTTTATTTTAGTGTTATGTGAGTACATTTTATTTATCGATGCCTATTTTAACATATAGATTGTCCGGAGTGTGAAGCGAATCAAAATTAAGCGTTAGAGTACCTTAGCACCGTTCCATGAAAGTTTGCACTTTTGATTATGCTCATCCATTTTTACTATGCATGTGTTGTTTGTATGCTTTGACATATGCTTGGATTGCTATGGTAGATGTAGTTGGGTGTTGAGTTATTCGTTGAAGTGGCGAGCCTATGTGTTTATAGATGTAGGTTCAGGGCTTTTGCTCGAGTGAATGCGTCACTGGCTGAGCGCTCTATTGTCCCGAGAGAATATGTCGTGACTGAGCACACTTGAGTTATCGGGATTGAAATCAGGTGAATGCGTCATTGGCTGAGCGCTCTATTGTCCCTAGAGAATGCGCCATGACTGAGCGCACTTGAGACTTCTTGAAGATCTTTGTCATTTCATCGTAGGTTGCGATTTCTCTTCTGCGGGGTAATTGGTTGTGGTGTGTGAACCTTGACCATTTAGTGGAGGTAGGTGAAGACATTCTCCTACAAACCAATTTGAGTGTTTTGTTTGTCATACCTTGCTTGTAGATGTAGGTTTGCTATATATCATTATGTGTGATTTGCCAATGCATTCAATGTATTGACCCTTTGTGGATGCAACTTATCATGTTGCAGGATGTTCAGATGATCATTGAGATATAGTAGGTCATGAGTCTTCACTCAACATTTTCGCTAGTGGGCATTGATGGGATTCATCATTTGTTTATGCTACTTTTCCGCTGTCAGTATTTAATAAAGCTACTTATATGCTATGATATTGTGATACTTTATAAATTCTGGATCATATGTTGTAGTAAATGATGCACTTGTTATTTGATGACTTGGCATTCGAACAGCCGGGAAACCCATGTCCTGTCTCCTTTGAATGGAGATCCCGCCAAGCTCCAAGCTTGGACCAACTGCCACTTTTGTCTGGCGGTTAAAAGAACTCATGAAAGAGATCAACCGATGTCTCTTCTTGTAAGTAAACTTCATAGAGGATTTGGAAGTTGCACATGTTTGAGACAGAGTTTGGGGCAATATCTTGAGGGCGCAGCTTAAAGAAATGAAGGACGTCTCGAAAAAATTTAGAGTCGGGCGGGCTGAAACCCCGAACAAGGTGATCAGCGAATATGACTACTTCGCCCTCTTGGGGAATGGGTTTCTTCTCATTTCCTGGAACCCGCCAATGGATGACATTTTTGGCTGGTAAGGTCCCTGCGTCTACGAAATCCTTCAGAAACTCTTCAGTAACAGCAGAGCCGACCCAGTTACAAGAATTGGACGCACGAGGCATGATGGTGTCTTAAAGTTGTGGAAAGTAACAGTTCGTGGTGAGTTAGAAGGGGGCAGACAACTAAGGGTGGCTGATGAAATCTAAGCTCTATGAAGCTAAGCCGCTAGGAGCAGTTTGTGGCGAGAGTCGAAAGTTTAATTGCGAGTTAAGATTGTAGAGCGACGAAGCAAATACTACTAAGTGTGGAAAACAGGTTTCACATGCTATCTATATAAGTGTGGATCTACAAACAGAGAAAAAGGCAGATTTATTTTAAACCTAACGACAAACGAAGGAACTGGCAAACGTTTGAAGGTAGTGAAAGGAGGCAACTACGGATCTGTATTGCGATATTATTGATTTCCTATGATTTACTAAAGTGGAAAGAGGGTCATTACAAGGTTCACTAATCCATATGTTATCTGGCGTTACGAAGAACTCATGTTCTAGCGGACGGAAAAAAACCATGGATTCACTACCCTAAGCTGCAGATCTAGGGGACGGAGAAGGACGTACCGGAGGTGACGCGACGGGCGCGGGTGATGCTCTGGTCCGTTCAGGTCAATGCAGCGGCCCAGGGCGGTGACATCGTTGAAGCTTCACCGGAGCGAGGAAGCTCTAGAGCGACGGTGTTGAGAGGAAGAAGAAGAGGCGCAGGTGGCGGAGGAAATGAAAAGAGCCCTTCACGATCCTATTTAAGAGGCTGGAAAGAGGAAATGGGCGCGGGAATCAAGGCGACCCAAACAGAGTGACCGAGATGGACGCCTCGATTTTAGGGCCCTCCGTTTAATGATGAAAGATCTGTTGTGGTCATCAGGGAATCTTTTTGGCATATCCAATATGACGTCATGGCGGGTTACATTTCTTACTTTTAGGTGATGAAGAGTGAGACTTGCCGCCAAGCAAAATGGACGATTGACATGAGCAAGCTCAAATCAACCTGGGGCCTAATGTTGGGGATATAACCCCGTGGTGAGACCTGCCCAGATGGGGTCGGGTCATACCTGGCGGCTCATAACCCAGACCCAAGGCAGATGGGCCTAGAGACGTAAGCCTAAGACATAAGGCGGTTTGCCAAGATGGGTCGGGGCGAAGCCCAGATGAGAGAAGGCATGAAGACCCGGGCGGTTTAAGCCGCCCGGAGACGGCTTGCCCAGGAAGTCAAGACGATATAGAGATAGAGTCGGATACATTGTAAGAGTCGGTATGAGAATTGTGTAACCCGTGGTCTTGACCTCCTATATAAAGGCGAGACCCAGGGCGACTTAGACATAGACTACTAATCGAGAGCTAGGTCAAGCGAATCCGCTCCCTTGTAGTCGATACTCCAATCAATACAACACAAGTAGGACGTAGGCTTTTACCTCCTCTCGAGGGGCCGAACCTGGGTAAACTCGTGTCCTTTGTGCCAACCAACCCCTTTGAGTCCATCACCTTAGCGATGGCCTCGAACACAAGTCCTCGGACATCTGCCGTGATAAAACCACGACAGTTGGCGCCCGACATGGGGCTAGCGCTCAGTGGTGTTGAATTCTCAAAAGGCTCTCTCCTAGGGAACGAGGGGTACGTGGTTGGCCAGATGAACAAAAGTCGCCGCGACCAGCTCTACATCGACGATGCCGGCTGGGGCCCCAAGGCCGACTCTATCGAGTATGGATTTCGGGTTCCCTTTGGTGGAATCCACGTCTTCATCAGCAAGGTCAGCGAATCTACACCCGGGCCGGAGATCTGCACCAACATCGTCGAGCTGGCTCGGCACGTGCAACCCGCCCGCCGTGTGCAACCCGCCCGGGCTAATCCGGGCCTAGAAGCATGTCTTCGTCGGCTTCACTCAGGATATGGATCTCGAGGGATCCATGTCACAGGAAACTCTCATCTGTTCGGAGGATGAATCTTCGAGCGGAGAGACGGAATCAATCTAGCCACTTCACGATGGCAGACTCGGGGGCTACGGCGAGCTTTACCCCGAGTTAGAGTATCATGAGTCGGAGGACTATGGGTCGCCGATGCATGCGGCTGTCTTCATGATAGGTTCAACACCAGGCACGAGTAGTACAGACGCTAGGGCAGCCGGGTCAGGGGCTGACCCGTTGCCGGCTCAAGTTCTCCTGGATCTGATGAATGAGCTCACAACCCTGATGGCAACTGAGGTCACAGTAGAGAATCAAGACGCCCGGAATGCAGAGATCGCAAGGATAAAGGACCAGATGACTAAAGTCCAACAAGGGATCAACGTGTTGAAGGCCTAGATGGACACAGAGGCAGAGCGCCTTAAGGCGAACACTTTTTGCCTTGAGCTGGAGCAACAATCTGCGGCGGCGGTTCAGCGGATGAGACATCACTCCCGCTTGCCGGAACAGTTTGGGGCTAGGAATCTTTTAAACACGTCGGGGGCGGGACGGACCGCGGAAGCACCAGAGAGTAGGCTGGCGGCTCGACAACAGCGCCTTAACCCGCCCCGACGGAACCAGCCCTCACCAATGGCTTTTCCAACGTCGGCGGGTCACTATTCAAACCCGGCAGAGAACATGGTGGCAGCGGCAACCCGACTTGATACAATTCCTATCCCGGACGAGGCACCCATCACAGAAGAGGTGTGGAACACCATTGGATACCTGTAGACGGCGATGGCCCAGCAGGACAAGTACACCTACAGCCGGAGTCATGTGCACTCAACCCCCATCCCCAGCCGCAACTTCAGCTAGCATTATGATTCACCGGAGGTTTCTAGCAGTGACCGACACCGGATCCTGCCACGAGACGATCAGGCGATTCTGGATGCTCAGGTACTGGTGGACTGAGCAAGGGCACAGCACGAGGCGACAGCTCTAGCGATGGCGGCGTCTCATCAAGAGCCAGCACCTTCTATCTCGGTAGGAGCAGGAGTAACCACTAGGGGCATGGGAGTGCCATGCTTAGCACCGGCTTTACGGAATGAATGGCTGTCGAAGGATTTCAAGGGCCCTCGCAAGGTCCCAAACTTCACTACTGACTTGCCTCCGGAAGCGTGGATTGAGAGCTATGAGCTGGCGATGGAGATGTTAGACATCAACGACGCAGTATGTGCCAAGTATTTTATCATGTTGCTGGAAGGGCCGGCTCGTACGTGGTTGAAGGGCTTGCCACCCAACACCGTTAATTCCTGGGCCGAGTTAAAGGCGAAGTTCATCAAAAAATTCCAGGGAACGTGCAAGCAACCCATGACGATTGTGGATTTGGATCATTGTGTGCAGCAGGAGAATGAGTCGGCTCATCATTGGGTCCGACGGGTCTCAACCATCATCCACTCGTCCGAGCAGATTACGGCGGCTCAAGCAGTTTTGATTCTAGAGAAGAATTGCCGCTTTACGCCTCTGAAGCAGAATCTTGGCCGGCTCAAGCGCTTGTGTCAGGACATCGGGGAGCTCATGGCGACTCTCACGAAGTACGCCGACTCTAACAATACAAAGGATCCAGGCTCTGACGAGGAGAAGCCCAGTTAGAGAAAGAAGAGTAACAATGGCAAGGGTCCGACAGGCAATGGCAACTAGAGTAAAAGGAAGAACCCAGATGGCGGGTCAGAATTGGTGGCTAACACCAGCGCCGGTGTAAGGGCATATTTCTCCCTAAGTGGTTTTGGTGATTGATGACAATGCCTTTGCGGAATAATCGTGTGCATTGAGCATTTCAGATATCTCAGGTCTAGGCACAAGACGATTTAGTGCCCCTCGGAATCTCTCAAAGACGGTTGTTCTATGCGTTTGTTTTCGGTGGATTTGATTCATAGGAAAGCCGTACTATCAAGAGGGGGTCCGCATCGGAAAGGTCTGGGTGGAATCAACACGTGCACATCTATTCCGTTGCACCACCTTTCCCTCTCTTCAATGGAGCCCCAACCCGTTTTCCCTCTCTGTGCAAAAGGAACGCCTGCGAGGTGTTTGGGTTCAGTGGCCCGCGGTAGTACCGCTCCAGGGAGCGGTAGTACCACAGGTGCCAGCGGTAGTACCACTCCGTGGAGCGGTAGTACCGATGTCTCCTTCCCTGGCCACTACACCTACGGCAGTAGGCGCAGATGTAATTTTTTACTTCCGCCCTACTACGGTAGTACCGTGATTCTCGTCCGGTACTACCGTGCGGACTTTTTTCGCATAGTTTCCCTCTGCGGAGGTTGACACGGAAGTAATTTTTTACTTCCGTGCACCTCCAATGGTTGCCTCTGCCAACCGTGCGGTAGTACCGCACGGGCTCGCGGTAGTACCGCTCCGGCGGTTCTACCGCTTGCTAACAGGCCGGGCCAGCTACTCCCGTGCTAGCGGTAGTACCGCACAAGGCTATTGTAGTACCGCAAGCCATCACGGTAGTACCGTGATGCGCGGGGCTGAGTGAGTGGATAACGATTGGATCTTGTCCCCCACTACAAAAGGGAGGTCTTCTTCTTCAAGAAGTTCATCTCTTCCTTCTCAAAACTCCATTGTTGCTCCAAGCTCCATTTTTGCCCGATCTCTCTCCCTAGCCAATCAATCTTGTTGATTTCCTAGGGATAGGTTGAGAAGGCCTCGATCTACACTTCCACCAAGAGAAATTTGATTCCCCCCACTAATCCCTTGCGGATCTTGTTACTCTTGGGTGTTTGAGCACCCTAGATGGTTGAGGTCACCTCGAAGCCACATTCTATTGTGGCGAAGCTTCATGGTGTCGTTGGGAGCCTTCAATTCAGTTGTGGAGATTGCCCCAACCTTGTTTGTAAAGGTTCGGTCGCCGCCTTCAAGGGCACCAATAGTGGAATCTCAACATCTCGCATTGTGTGAGGGCGTGAGGAGAATACGGTGGCCCTAGTGGCTTCTTGGGGAGCATTGTGCCTCCACACCGCTCCAACAGAGACGTACTTCCTCACAAGGGAAGGAGCTTCGGTAACACATCCTCGTCTCTACCGGCTCCACTTTTGGTTATCTCGCATCTTTACTTCTTGCAAGCGTTTATTGTGTCATATCCCGTGCTTTCTTGTGTACTTGTAGTGGTTAGCATCATATAGGTTGTCCACCTAGTTGCACATCTAGCTAACTTATTTGATGCTAAACCTTAATTATTAAAGAAAAGTTAAAAAGTGTTAGTTTCCTATTCACCCCCCTCTAGTCAACCATATCGATCCTTTCAATTGGTATTAGAGCAACGTCTCTTTATTAAGTGTTTCACCACCCAAAGAGTATGGCTGGCGAAGAGGCTCGTGTGGGAGAACTTCCCGAGGCCATGGGTGTGAACACTGTCTCACGCGAGGATTTGAACGAGGCTTTGACCTTACTCAAATCCTCCATGGCTACGGAGGTTCAATCCATGTTTAAAGATTTCCTTAATACTCTTAAAATGTCTACCGATGCGGGGCAAGTGATCAAACCCACTAACTCGTCATCGGATGCCAACTCCGGTAAGGAGGGGGCTAGTGCCGACAAAGATAATCATGCTCAAAGAGTTAACGGGTCAGGGAGCTTTGCCTATGTTCCCCCTCCCGTGGTCTATGGAGGACCGATGCACCCACCTCATATAGTCAATCTCGGTTCCCTCCTAAACTTCTTAAGAATGATTTTGCTAACTGGGTTTTTAGTACCAAGTCTCATTTAGATCACAGCTCAATTCATCTCATGAGAGTCATTGAAGAAGGATACTATCCTCATGATCCACATAATCTTACTCCAAGAGAACAAGCAGATAAATAGCTAAATTCTTCCGCCTTGTTCATACTCCAAGCTGCGATTCCTCCTGAAGATCTACCTCACCTACGGCCTTCACTGTCGCTAAAGAATGTTGGGAACACATCATCTCCATGTACAAGGGCAGCTCAAGTATTCAACGGTCAAACTATGAAGTTGTTCTTGATCAGTCACATGAGTTCGTGATGATAGAGGATGAGGAACCGCGTGAGCTCTATAGAAGGGTGACCGCTCTCGCTATTTCCCTCAAGGATCATGGCAGGAAGGATGTGGATGATACTTGGATCAAGCGTAAGTTCCTGAAGGCTATCATGCCCTACAACAAGGCCATGTCCATTGTCATTCGTCAAAGGCCAGACTTTCACACCTTATCATTTGGTGATGTGTTGGATGAATTCATTGCAATGAACATCCTCAACACGACAGCCGACAATGCTCTTGCTCATGTTCAACGGTCAAGGAAGTCCTCTCCCAATCTTGCATTGAAGGCCAAGTTCAGTTAAGAGGAAGAAGAATAAGAAGATATTAGCCCCGAGGACACCAAATATGCTTATCATGAGCACATGGCTCTTGCGTCCAGACAATTTTGGGGCAACAATAGAAACTCAAGGCCCAACTTCTCCAAGAACAACTCAAATGGGTCAAAGGGAAAGCAACATGTGAGAACTTGCTACAATTGTGGTAATGTAAGTCACTTTGTGATGGATTGTCCATATGAGAAGAGGGAAGACAATGGTGGCAAGCTCATTCGCAAAGATAAAGCCAAGTCCTTCCCAAACAAAACCAACTTTGTCAAGAAGGCTCCTCACAAAGTATTGGTAGCTCAAGAAGAGTATGCCTTAGATGTTGATGTTGATGATGAAGACACGAGCGGTGAAGGAATGGCAATGGCATCCGTGGCAATTGCCTCTTCTACCCTGACAAAGGCATCACTCTTCGATGCCCCCAATGAGAACATCATCGCGAGGTGCCTCATGGCTAAATGTATCACTAAGGTAACCTCCAACGTCATAACCTCAAACATTAAGGCTTCCATTTCTTCCAATTCATCCTTAGATAGTGTGAATGAACTTGAGGAAGGAAAAGAGGATAAGAATGAGTTTGACAAATTCATGGCCGAACTCAAGGGAGAGTCCAAGAAGCACTTTGTTGCTCTCTTGGAACAACTTGGTGAGGCCCATGACACTATTGAATCTCAAGAAGAGTGTCTTGAGGAACTAAAAGGTCATAGTAGTTATTATGCCAACGAGATAGCGGATCTATCTATTGCTCTTGAGGAAGAGCAAGGTCTTCATATGACTCTTGAGGATTCACAAAATGTTGACCTTACTAAATTACGTAAAGATTATGATCATGCTATTGTTCTTACCATGCTCTCAAGTCTGAGAAGGTTGCACTTGGGGTGGATCGTGATCATCTCAAAGTTGAGATTGAAACACTTGTCAATGCTCACAAGGCATTGACGTGTGCTCATACCTCTCTTAAGGAGTCACATGATCAACTCCAAGTGAAACTCACTAAGGAAATTGCCAAATGTCCTCCTTTTGTTCTAATTGATAATGCATCTGCTACTAACCCATGTTGTGAGCATGCACACCTTGTGGAGGAAAATGCCAAGCTCAAAGAGCAGCTTAAAAAGGGTTTGGTGACGTGTATCCAAGGTGAGAAGACACTCAATGACCTTCTGACTTCTTAGAAGGAAGTTGTGTCAAAAGAAGGAGTGGGGTTTGTACCCAAAACAAATGAGAAGAAGGAGGTTAACACCAAGGAAGCCCCATCGCTCAAGAAAACCTTTGTAAGAGCTGGTAAATGTCCTCATGAGAAGAAGAAAAACCAATTTATGTTGGAAAATGCCAAGAAGGGCAAGAGCAAGAACATCCAACCCAACAAGACCGGCGACTTTAACCCCTCTTATGTGTTATGCCGTACTAGTGATGGGTATGTTTATGCCAAATTTGTTGGTTCTTCTTATGAGTACATTGAATGGTGTATTTGGGTTCCTAAGACCCTTGTTGCTAACATGAAAGGACCCATTAAAGAATGGGTACCTAAAGTCAAACATTGATCTCTTGTAGGGGTTTGCTTCCGGAGGAACATCATGGTTGCTCGATAGTGGAGCGACAAATCATATGACCGGAAGCAAGGACTTGGTGGTGGACGTTCATCCTGACACATCTATGGCCACTCAAGTCTCGTTTGGTGATGATGCAATTTCAAAGGTATTGGGTCTTGGCAAGGTGGTAATCTCTCCGAAACTCACCATAAAGAAGGCCATGCTTGTTGAGACCCTCGCATACAATTTACTGTCAGTTTATCAACTTGCAACCATGGGTTTTAGTACTTTCTTTGGTATTGACTCTGTGAACCTTTTGTGGAGCAAGACTCTTAAAGTAGCTTTTTTTGGGCATGTCGAGAATGGTCTCTACATGGTGAACTTCTCAAAGCAACCCACTAAGACTGCGACTTGCTTAATGGCTAAAGTTGATGTGGGATGGCTTTGGCATCGCCGGCTAGCCCATGTTAATATGAGATATTTGCAAAGTCTCCTCAAAGGGGATCACATCCTTGGACTAACAAGTGTGAGTTTTGCCAAAGATCGTGCTTGAATTGCTTGTATTGAAGGAAAGCTACATGAGAAGGCTCATCGTCCAACCACTACAATATACTCTAAGAGGACCTTAGAGCTCCTTCACATGGATCTCTTTGGTCCTCCATCTTTTGACAGTCTTGGTGGAACAAAATATTGCTTGGTGATTGTGGATGATTACTCGAGATACACTTGGGTTTATTTCTTCAAGAAGAAGAGTGAGACCCAACAGACCGTCATCGACTTTGCAAATGAAGTCCAACGCCAACATGATGCAAAGATTTTGATGATTAGAAGTGACAATGGCACCGAGTTCAAGAACTACACCCTGAATGAGTTTCTTAGTGACGAGGGGATCAAGCACCAATATTCCACACCTTACACCCCTCAACAAAATGGTGTTGCTGAGAGGAAGAACAGGACGTTGATTGATGCGACATGAACCATGATGGCGGAGTTTAAATCTCCGTACAACTTTTGGGTCGAAGCCATCAACACAGCGTGCCATGCATGTAACCGGCTCTATCTTCGCAAAGGGTTGAACAAGACCCCGTATGAGATTCTTACCGAGAACAAGCCCAACCTCACATACTTTCGGGTGTTCGGTTGTAAGTGTTTCATTCTCAAGAAAGGTGCTCCTTTGTCTAAATTTGAATCTAGAGCCCATGAGGGCATATTTGTTGGTTATGCTGCAAACTCTCATGCTTACCATGTCCTCAACAAGTCCACTGGACTCATTGAGGAGATGAGTAACATAGAGTTTGATGAAAATAATGGCTCCCAAGTGGAGCAAAGTGGTCTTTGTGATGTAGGTGATGAAATTCCTCCCCAAGCCATAAGAAGAATGGGTGTGGGATACTTCCTACCCATTGCGGAACCCCTTGTGGGTGAAGGAGAAGGACAATGTTCCACTCAAGTGGAACCATCACCGACGCAAGACCCACACGCTTCCAAAGAACAAACTGAAGGTCCTCTACCACATGAACAAGATCAAGCGCAAGATCAACTCACTGATGATGGTGTCTCACCAAGTGATGCCCAAGATCAAGTTCCTGTCTCCGAGCAATATCAATCTCAAGATCTTCTTCAAGATCAAGAGCAAGCTCAAGAAGGTGCTCAAGATCATCAAGATGATGACTCACACAATGCAGGCCCTCAACCTTCCATGGAAGAAATCTTAGAGAGACAAGCCGCCAAGAATGCCAACAAGCTCAGAATTAGACAACATGTGTTGGAGAACGTCTACGGTGACTTGAAAAAAGGGATAACTACTCGTAAACAATTAACAAACTTTTGTGAACATCACACGTTTGTTTCTTGCATTGAGCCCCTTAAGGTTCAAGATGCGCTCGAGGATATAGAGTGGGTTGAAGCTATGCATGATGAACTCAACAACTTCAAGTGCAACCAAGTGTGGTGACTGGTGCCAAGACCAAAGTAGAATCACAATGTTATTGGAACAACATGGATCTTCAAAAACAAGCAAGATGCGAACCGTATTGTTATTCGCAACAAGGCACGACTGGTGGCACAAGGATACTCCCAAGTCGAGGGTATCGACTACGGTGAAACCTTTGCTCCTGTTGCTCGCCTTGAATCTATTCACCTGTTACTTGCATATGCCTCTCATCATAATTTTAAATTATATCAAATGGATGTCAAGAGTGCTTTTCTTAATGGTCCTCTTAAGGAGTTGGTATATGTCAAGCAACCCCCAGGGTTTGAGGATCCCAAGTTCCCCAATCATGTATATGCTCTCGATAAGGCTCTCTATGGCCTTAAACAAGCTCCACGTGCGTGGTATGAGCACCTTACCGAGATGTTGCAAGACCATGGGTTTGAAATTGGGAAAATTGACCCCACTCTTTTTACAAAGAGGGTCAACGGGAACTTGTTCATATGCCAACTATATGTTGATATTATTTTTGGTTCTCCTAGCAAAGCTTTCAATGAAGAGTTCGCCACTTTGATGACAAACAAGTTTGAGATGTCCATGATGGGAGAGTTGAAGTACTTCCTTGGTTTCAAAGTCAAGAAACAAAGTCAAGGTACATTCATCAATCAAGCCAAATACACTCAAGACATGCTCAAGAGGTTCAAGATGGATGAGCTCAATCCTCCCAAGGCCAACACTCCCATGCCACTCAAATGCCATCTTGACAGCGTTCCCAATGGTAAAGCGGTGGATCAAAAGGTATATCGCTCCATGATAGGATCCTTGCTTTACCTTTGTGCATCTAGACCGGATATCATGTTAAGTGTGGGTATTTGTGCACGTTTCAATGCGCACCTAAGGAGAGTCACCATGTGGCTGTCAAGTGAATCTTTCGATATTTGGCTCGTACCCCAAACTTTGGCTTATGGTATCCCAAGGGGGCTTCGTTTGATCTCATTGGCTATACTGACTCGGATTGGGTAGGAGACCGTGTGGATAGAAAGTCCACTTCCAGAGGCTGCCAATTTCTTGGTCGGTCTTTGGTAAGTTGGTCTTCAAAGAAACAAAATTGTGTTTCTCTCTCGTCCACCGAGGCCGAGTATGTAGCTGCTACCAGTTGTTGTGCTCAGATCCTATGGATGAGGCAAACTTTAAAGGATTACGGTGTCCATTGTGACAAAGTGCCTCTTTACTGTGATAATGAAAGTGCCATTATGATCTCCAGCAACCCAGTTCAACATTGCAAGACGAAGCATATCGATATTCGTCATCACTTTCTTCGGGAACACGTCAAGCGGGGAGACATCAATCTTATTCATCTGAGCACTAACGAGCAACCTACAGACATTTTTACGAAGCCTTTAGATGAAGCAAGATTTCGCGAGTTACGGCATGAGCTAAATATCATTGATTCGAGCAATGTGGATTGACTTAGTGCATGCCTCCCCACACTCATCATTATGTCTTGTCTAGGTGTAGGCATGGATTTAGGGGGAGTCTAGTTCTCTCAATGAACTATTCCTCCTCCTATTATGCATAAACTAATCAAAGTCTATCACTTGCCATTTGTGATGGTTACTGTGTTTAAAAGACGAGTCTTGGTCATGGGCCCAAGGATAATTCTTCGCGGTGCCATATCATCTGACTCAAACATAGGTGGCTCTAGGGCCACCGCCCTCTCTTCATGTGAAGTCGAGGCTCACTGGTTGGTCCTCTTTTATTCTCTTCTTCGATGGACCATGCTCGTGTTTTTATCCTAGATCATAGTTTTTCTTGTCTCGTGTGTTGTGAAGATTTTGGCGATATCCCCCTTTCTTATTTTGTTTTATTGTCGCGTTTATTCACCAAGAAGGTAGCACAGTACTACCGTGGAGGAGCGCGGTACTACCGCTAGAGCGGTACTACCGCTTACCGCGCGGAAGTAAAAAATTACTTCTGCCCGTTGAGCAGTACTACCGCAATGACTACGGTACTACCGTTGAGTGGTACTACCGCAATGACTGTGGTACTACCGTTACATCGTGTGCGCGTGGGGGTTAAGAGCGGGCAGGGGGGTTTCCCTTCTTCCTCATACCCCATTTTCTCTCTTCCCCTCACGTCTCTCTCTCTCCTCCTCTCAACTGCCGCCGGAACTCCTCGTCGGATCTCCATCGCCGGCCACCTGATTCTTATTTGCTCCGGTGGGATCATTCCCCACATCGTCCTCTTGCAATGGACCCCAGTATTTCCCCAGTCCCCTCTTGTTTTGCCTCTCTCTTTTTGAATCTAGGCTTTTGGGGAAATATGAGATGGTCTAGCTTTGTTTGGATCCGATCTATGCATGAGGAGATGTTTTGCGAGTGTTAGTGCAATAGAAGTGCGTATTGATAGGATTAAACGGGGTATTTTTTATCTAGGGCAGTACCAATATGATCTGATCTGTGTTCTTGCGAAGTTCCGCCCCGTGCGGTACTACCGCTCGTAGGGCGGAAGTAAAAAATTACTTCCGCAGACGCCACGGTACTACCGCTCCCGCGGTACTACCGTGTCGTGGGCGGTACTAATTTTTTACTTCCGTTGTCGGGGCGGCAGTAAAAAATTACTATCGCGTCTGAAGCGGTACTAATTTTTTACTTCCGCTGTCGGGGTGGTAGTAAAAAAACTACCACTCCCAGTGATACTACCGCGTCTGAAGTGGTACTAATTTTTTACTTCCGCTGTCAGGGCGGTAGTAAAAAATTACTTCCACTCCAGCCACGGTACTACTGCTCCAGCGGTACTACCGCGTCTGGAGCGGTAGTAAATTTTTACTTCCACAAGAACATATTGGTACTCTTCTCAATCCACAACTACCTCGTTTTGTCCTGTCCATTCTCTCTTCTACATGGTTTGTGTGTCTGCTTTCATCCTTGCCTTATTTTCTCGTTTGTCCTTTGTGTTTGCGTTGTGTGCTCTAGGTGGTGGCTCTGGTTCCAGCTCTGCTCCATGCCGTTCCAATCTGTCTCGTGACACAAGTTCAAAGCGGCTTCGCAATCCAGATGCTCCTGAGGGCTCCAATGATCCACCCCGCCATTTCAAGAGGACTGCATCCAAGCTCAAGCAACCAGTTGAGAACTTTGATATCATGCCACAAGCTGAGTTTCTGGCTCGAAGGTTGATCAATCCCTATGACAAGCCAAGGGAAGTTTCCAAGGCATATGACTTGTTCTGGACCAAGTAGCAGTATCTTATTCACCTAGATGTGACCAAGGGCAAGAAAAATCACTATGTTCATGTCCAATACATTGATCTGGAACACATCAGGAAGCATCCGCAATACTTTGGTGAGGCTCTAGAGTTAGTGCAGCAGTTGGCTATAGCAGACATCATCACCTTCCAACTTGACTTTGATCCAGAACTCTTGGGTCAGTTCTTTGCCTCTGTTCACTTTCACTCTGATGTGGAGCGTACCATGACATGGATGACCCATGGCGAGCAACTGACTGCCACCTGGAAGGACTTCATGGAATTGCTGCATGTTCCTGACTCCGGACTTGATGTGCCACTTGGTCTGCGCCCTCACGACAACCCTCACCCAGCTGGTAAGGATCAGTTCGTACCTTTCCATATTCTGAAGACCTTACGATCTGGTGAGAAAATTCTTGTGCTCAACCCTTTCCTTGATGTCATGCACCGGATCTTCCGTAACACTCTGTTTCCTCGCATGGGAGACAAGGACAAGGTACACTCCTATCTGGTGGATATGTTGCTGCTATGTGAGAAAGGAAGAAATGAAGACATTGGCATCCTTGATGTGTCTCATGTTATGTGGTCTGAACTTCGCATTGTTGTGTTTCATCGGAAGGTCCCCATTTATGGGCCATACTTGTTCTATATGATTCGTGCTACTTGGGACAAGAAGTTTCCCGGTCAGGACATGCCAGAGCACACGTTTCTTCATGAGCCCATTCGTCTGCGTATGAAGGAAAAGTGGGCCAACACCACCACTAAGCCACTATCTGCTCGTATGGAGGTCGATGAGGATGAGATCGAAGAGGAGGATGACAACAGTTCTGAGTCCTATGTACCTCTGTCTTCTGAGCCATCTTGGGCCAAGAAGCTCTCTCACAAGATGAAGACTTTGTTCTGCATGCAGGCCAAGGGTCGGTATAAGGCTCACGTTAATCAGAAGGAGAGTCGCCAGCGTGACAAGCGCATTCTGAGGAAGCTTAGCGAGACCATCTCGAGTGGGTCTGAGAAGGACATCACCCCTGAGGCCACTTGGATGGCTAAGCAGCAGTTCTAGTGGGATGATTCTGATGCAGAGTCCGTCCCAGATGCTTCAGAGGAGTCCGATGACTAATCTTTCTGCATGGGAGCTACCACCTAGGTGTTAGGTGTCCTCTCTGCCTTTTTGGCGTCTCGTTGCCAAAGGGGGAGAGAGTGTAGGATTTGCGCGTATTTGTGTTTGCCTTTTCGTCTTGTGTTTGCCTTTTCGTCGTCTCTCTGCTTTCGGTGAACCTTGGTTTATGTTGTTTGTGTGTGTGTGACCTGGAGACTTCCTCTATCATATGGTGTGAGACATATGCTATCACTACTACTTTATTATTGTCTAGTATGATATGTAGCTTCTGAGTCTATCCATGGTGTTCCCTTATCTTATGCTCACATGCTATGCCTAGTTTCCATACTTAGTTCTGTTCATTCTGTTGCAGAGATTGCATTGCCTATAAAATATAGGGGGAGTGTTGATCCTAGTGTGTGTACCATGCAGTCCAAAGCATATCTAGAGTATGCACACATCTAGGGGGAGCTATCCTATATTTTGTAGCTCTTGAGGTTGCATATGCTTATTTTATATCCTTATGTGCAAATCCCGTGTTATCATCAATCCACCAAAAAGGGGGAGATTGTAAGGGCATATTTCTCCCTAAGTGGTTTTGGTGATTGATGACAATGCCTTTGCGGACTAATCGTGTGCATTGAGCATTTCAGATACCTCAGGTCTAGGCACAAGACGATTCAGTGCCCCTCGGAATCTCTTGAAGACGGTTGTTCTATGCATTTCTTTTTGATGGATTTGATTCATAGGAAAGCCGTATTATCAAGAGGGGGTCCGCATCGGAAAGGTCTGGGTGGAATCAACACGTGCACATCTATTCCCTTACACCACCTTTCCGTCTCTTCAATGGAGCCCCAACCCGTTTTCCCTCTCTATGCAAAAGGAACGCCTGCAAGGTGTTTGGGTTTAGTGGCTCGTGGTAGTACCGCACTAGGGAGTGGTAGTACCGCACGTGCTAGCGGTAGTACCGCTCCGTGGAGCGGTAGTACTGTTGTCTCCTGCCCTGGCCACTACACCTGCAACAGTAGGCGCGGATGTAATTTTTTACTTCCGCCCTACTACGATAGTACCGCGATTCTCGTCCGGTACTACCGTGCGGACTTTTTTCGCATAGTTTCCCTCTGTGGAGGTTGACACGGAAGTAATTTTTTACTTCTGTGCACCTCTAGTGGCTGCCTCTACCAACCGTGCGGTAGTACCTCACGGGCTCGCGGTAGTACCGCTCCGGCGGTTCTACCGCTTGCTAACAGGCAGGGCCAGCTACTCCCATGCTAGCGGTAGTACCGCAAGCCATCGCGGTAGTACCGTGACTTTTTTGGTAGTACCGTGATGCGTGGGGCTGAGTGAGTGGATAACGGTTGGATCTTGTCCCCCACTATAAAAGGGAGGTCTTCTTCTTCAAGAAGTTCACCTCTTCCTTCCCAAAACTCCATTGTTGCTCCAAGCTCCGTTTTTGCCTGATCTCTCTCCCTAGCCAATCAATCTTGTTGATTTCCTAGGGATAGGTTGAGAAGGCCCCGATCTACACTTCCACCAAGATAAATTTGATTCCCCCCACTAATACCTTGCGGATCTTGTTACTCTTGGGTGTTTGAGCACCCTAGATGGTTGAGGTCACCTCGAAGCCACATTCCATTGTGGTCAAGCTTCGTGGTGTCGTTGGGAGCCTCCAATTCAGTTGTGGAGATTGCCCCAACCTTGTTTGTAAAGGTTCGGTCGCCGCCTTCAAGGGCACCAATAGTGGAATCACGACATCTCGCATTGTGTGAGGGCGTGAGGAGAATACGGTGTCCCTAGTGGCTTCTTGGGGAGCATTGTGCCTCCACACCGCTCCAACGGAGAAGTACTTCCTCACAAGGGAAGGAACTTCAGTAACACATCCTCGTCTCTACCGGCTCCACTTTTGGTTACCTCGCATCTTTACTTCTTGCAAGCGTTTATTGTGTCATATCCCGTGCTGGCTTGTGTACTTGTAGTGGTTAGCATCACATAGGTTGTCCACCTAGTTGCACATCTAGCTAACTTATTTGATGATAAACCTTAATTACTAAAGAAAAGTTAAAAAGTGTTAGTTGCCTATTCACCCCCTTCTAGCCAACCATATCGATCCTTTTAGCCGGGAACCATCGTGCTAAGGGCAACGAGAACTTCAGACAACCCTTTAACAAAGGTAAAACTCCTTTTAACTTGGAGGATATGCTCAATAAGTGTTATCCAGAGCACAGCCGGCCCGATAAGATGGCGAATCACTCGTGGAGGAATTGCCACATTATGCAAAAATTTCGGGATTACAGTGCGCGGCTGTTGGAAATATGCCCTAGAGGCAATAATAAATTAGTTATTATCATATTTCCTTGTTCATGATAATCGTTTATTATCCATGCTATAATTGTATTAATTGGAAACATGGATACATGTGTGGATACATAGACAAACACAATGTCCCTAGTATGCCTCTAGTGAACTAGCTCGTTGATCGAAAGATGGTTAAGTTTTCCTAGCCATGACATGAGATGTCATTTGATAACGGAATCACATAATTAGGAGAATGATGTGATGGACAAGACCCAAACTACAAACGTAGCTTATGATCGTGTCAGTTTATTGCTACCGTTTTCTGCATGTCAAGTATATGTTCCTATGACCATGAGATCATGCAACTCACAGATGTCGGAGGAGTACCTTGTGTGTATCAAATGTCGCAACGTAACTGGGTGACTATAAAGGTGCTCTACAGGTGTCTCCGAGGGTGTCTGTTGAGTTGGCATGGATCAAGACTGGGATTTGTTACTCCGTGTGACGGAGAGGTATCTCAGGGCCCACTCGGTAATACAACATCACAATAAGTCTTGCAAGCAATGTGACTAAGTGTTAGTCATGGGATCTTGTATTACGGAACGAGTAAAGAGACTTGCCTGTAACGAGGTTGAACTAGGTATGGAGATATCGACAATCGAATCTCGGGCAAGTAACATACCGAAGAAACAAAGGGAACATCATACGGGATTAACTGAATCCTTGACATAGAGGTTCGACCGATAAAGATCTTCGTAGAATATGTAGGAACCAATGTGGACATCCAGGTCCCGCCATTGGTTATTGACCGTAGAGGTGTCTCGGTCATGTCTACATAGTTCTCGAACCCGCAGGGTCTGCACACTTAAGGTTTGGTGACGTTTCGGTAGTATAGAGTTATGTATGGTGGTGACCGACGGTTGTTCGGAGTCCCGGATGAGATCCCGGACGTCACGAGGAGCTCCGAAATGGTCCGAAGGTAAAGATTGATATATAGGAAGGTGGTGTTTGGACTCTGGAAAGTTTCGGGCACTTTCGATAGTGTACCGGGAGTGACGAATGGGTCCCGGGGGCCCACCAGTGGGGCCAACCCACCCCATGGGCCTATGTGGCAACCCACCAGCCCATAGTGGGCCAGTTGGGTCTGCCAAGGAGGCCTATGCGCAGGAGGAAAGAGAGGCAAACCGAATTGGGGTGGAAACCTCCCCAAACTCCACCTCTCTTGTGGGAGGAGGAGTCCTACTAGGAGGAGGACTCCTCCCCACTAGGTTCAGCCGAACCAAAGGAGAGCCCTCCTTTTGGGAACAGCCTCCTCTCCCCTCCTCCTATATATATGAGTGGTTTTAGGGTTTTCTGGACAAGATTTTCAGCCACGTCTAAACCCTACTTCTAGATCAAGTTCCTCTAGACTAGACTAATTCGGCGATACTTAGGAGAAGCCCTGCCGGAATAGCTCCACCACCATCTCTGGATGGCCATCACGCTGCCGGAGAACTCTTCTAACTCTCTGCTCTCTCTTGCTGGATCAAGAAGGTGGAGATCATCATCGAGCTGTACGTGTGCAGAACGCGGAGGTGCCGTCCGTTCGACGCTAGATCGGAAGGACCGTGATCAAGATCGCGGGACGGATCATGATGAGTTCACGGGACGGATCATGATGAGATCGCGGGACAGATCGTGATGAGTTCGCGGGACGGATCGTGATTGGATCGCGGGACGGATCGTGATGGGATCGCGAGACACTCGGCGATTTGGATCGCGAAGACGTTCGACTACACCAACCGCGTTTCTTAACGCTTCCCGCTTAGTGATCTACAAGGGTATGTAGATCCACTCTCCCTCTCGTAGATGCTCATCACCATGGATAGATCTTGCGTGTGCGTAGGAATTTTTTTGTTTCCCATGCAACGTTCCCCTTCAGTGGCATCATGAGCTAAGTCTATGTGTAGATGAGATCTCGAGTAGAACACAAAAGGTTTGTGGGCGTTGATGCTTAGATTGCTTCCTCCCTTGGTCGGATTTTGGTTCAGGGGTATTGTGGGATGAAACGGCCCAGAACAACATTACTCGTATGCTTACGAGAGACCGGTTCCCTCGACGCAACTTGTTGCCTATATGGCTTACGGGTGGCAGTTTCTCTCACTTTAGTTGGATCGGATTCGACAAAGGCGGTCCTTGTGAAGGTTGGAAAGCAAATTATGTATCACTGTTGTGGTTTATGCATAGGTGAGAATCGTTCTTGCTAGAAACCCGTAGCAGCCACGTAAAACATGCAACAACAATTAGAGGACGTCTAACTTGTTTTTGCAGGGTATGTTGTGATGTGATATGACCAATTACATGATGTGATATATGTGATGTATGAGATGATCATGTGATGTATAGAATTTCATGACTTGCATGTCGATGAGTACGGCAACCGGCAGGAGCCATAGGGTTGTCTTTAATTATTGTATGACATGTGTGTCAATCATTAAGCGATATGTAATGCTTTACTTTATCGCTAAACGGTACCAATAGTAGTAGAAGCATGTTGGGCGCGACAACCCCGATGGCGACACGTTGATGGAGATCAAGATGATGGAGATCATGGTGTTTTGCCGGTGACGATGGCGATCATGCCGGTGCTTTCAAGATAGGAGATCTAAAGCACAAGTTCATGGCCATATCATGTCACTTATGAATTGCATGTCATGTTAATCCTTTTATGCACCTTGTTTTGCTTAGTACGACGGTAGCATTATAAGGTGATCCCTCACTTAAATTTCAAGATAAAATTGTGTTCTCCCCGAGTGTGCACCGTTGCGAAAGTTCGTCGTGTTGAGACACCACGTGATGATCGGGTGTGATAGACTCTACGTTCACATACAACGGGTGCAAGCCAGTGTTGCACATGCAGAACACTCGGGTTAAACTTGACGAGCCTAGCATGTACAGACATGGCCTCGGAACACAAGAGACCGAAAGGTCGAACATGAGTCATATAGTAGATATGATCAACATGATGATGTTCACCATTGTAACCACCTCAACTCACGTGATGATCGGACTTGAGTTGGTGAATTTGGATCATGTATCACTCGGATGACCGGAGGGATGTCAATTTGAGTGGGAGTTCTTAAGTAATATGATTAATTGAACTCATTATCATGAACATAGTCAGTAGTGTCTTTGCAAAATTATGTTGTAGATTACTAGCTCACGTTGTAGCTCCCTTGAATTTTATATGTTCCTAGAGAAATAGAGTTGAAAGATGACGGTAGCAATATTGCGGACTGGCTCCATGATCTGAGGATTGTCCTCATTGCTGCACAGAAGGCTTGTGTCCTTAATGCACCGCTCGGTGCACCAACCCCTCTAGCGTTGTTTGTAGATGTTGTGAACATCTGACAGGCACGTTTTGATAACTACTTGATAGTTTAGTGCGTCATGCATTACAGCTTAGAATTGAGGCTCCGAAACGTTTTGAACGTCATGGGACATATGAGATGTTCTAAGAGCTGAAATTAGGGTCTCAGGCTTGTGCCCGTGTTGCGAGATATGAGATCTCCAACAAGATTCTTTGCCTGTAAGATGAAAGAGAATAGCTCAATCGTTGAGCATGTGCTCAGATTGTCTGGGTGCTACAATCGCTTGAATCGAGTGGGAGTTGATCTTCCAGATAAGATAGTGATTGATATAGTTCTCCAAGTCACTGTCACTAAAGCTACTAGAACTTGGTGATGAACTATAAAACGCCAGGGATAGAAATAATGATCCCTGAGCTATTCGCGATGTTTGACACCACGAAGGTAGAAATCGAGAAGGAGCGTCAAAGTGTTGATGGTTAGTTAAAACCACTAGTTTCGAGAAGGGCAAGAGCAAGGAGGGAAACTTCATGGATAGCAAGTCAGTTGCTACTCCAGTGAAGCAACCCAAAGTTGAACTCAAACCCGAGACTAAGTGCTTCGATTATGAGGAGAGCGGTCACTAAAGAGGAACAACCCTAGATACTTGGTAGATAAGAAGGTTGGCAACATCAACAGAAGTATATTTGATATACGTGTTATTGATGTGTACCTTGCTAGTACTCCTAGTAGCACCTGGGTATTGGATACCGGTTCGGTTGCTAAATGTTAGTAACTCGAAATAAAAGCTACGGAATAAACGGAGAACTAGCTAAGTGTGAGGTGACGATGTGTGTTGGAAATGTTTCCAAGGTTGATATGATCAACATCGCACGCTCTTTCTACCTCCGAGATTAGTGACGAACCTAAATAAATGTTATTTGGTGTTTTTTGCGTTGAGCATGAACGTGATTAGATCATGTTCATTGCAACACAGTTATTCATTTAAGTTAGAGAATAATGGTTATTCTGTTTACATGAATAATACCTTCAATGGTCATGCACCCAGTAAGAATGGTTTGTTGAAACTTGATCGTAGTAATACACATGTTCATAACATTGATGCCAAAAAGGATACAAAGTTCATAATGATAGTACCACATACTTGTGGCACTGCCGCTAAATGTCATATTGGTACAAAGCGCATGAAGAAACTCCATGCTGATGGATCTTTGGACTCATTCGATTTCGAATCGGTTGAGACATGCGAACCATACCTCTTGGTCAAGATGACTAAGGATCCCGTTTTCTGTTTTGATGAAGCGGGCAAGTGATTTATTGGAAATGATACATGTTGATGTATGCAATCCAATGAGTCTTGTAGCGTGCGGTGGATATCATTATTTTCTTACCTTCATCGATGATTTGAGTAGATATAGTGTATATTTACTTAATGAAACACAAGTCTGAATCGCTTGAAAGGTTCAAGCAAATTCAGAGTGAAGTTTAAGATCATCGTGACAAGAAGATAAAAATGTTTGCGATATGATCATGGAGGTGAATATCTGAGTTACGAGTTTGGCATACAACTTTAGACAATGTGAAAGTTGTTTCACAACTCACGCCACCTGGAACACCATAGTGTGATGGTGTGTCCGAATGTCATAGGCGTACTCTATTGGATATGGTGCATGCTATGATGTCTCTTATCGTTTTGTTACTGTAATTTTGGGGTTATGCATTAGAGACAACTACATTCACTTTAAATAGGACACCATCTAAATCCGTTGAGATAACACTGTGTGAATTATGGTTTGATAGAAACCTAAGTTGTCATTTCTTAATGTTTGGGGCTGCGACGCTTGTGTGGAAAATGTTTTCACCTAATGAGCTCGAACCCAAAGCGAACAAATGCATCTTCATAGAATACCCTCAGAACAAGTTGGGTGAATCTTCTATCTTAGATCCAAGCATAAAATGTTTGTTACTAAAACTGGGTCGTTTCTCGAGGAAAAGTTTCTCTTGAAAGAATTGAGTGGGAGGAGGATAGAACTTGATGAGGTTATTGAACCTTTGGTTCAACCAGAAAGTAGCGCAGCGCAGAAAGATGTTTCTGTGAAGCCTACGTCAGTTGAAGAGGAAGTTAATGATGATGATCATGAAGCTTCAGATCAAGTTACTATCGACCTACGAGGAAAATAGAACTCGATGAGGTTATTGAACCTTTACTTCAACTAGAAAGTGGTGCAGCGCAGAAAGATGTTTTTGTGAAACCTACGTCAGTTGAAGAGGAAGTTAATGATGATGATCATGAAGCTTCGGATCAAGTTACTATCGAACTTCGTAGGTCGACAAGGACGTGTACTGCTACTAAGCGGTACGACAACCCTGTCTTGGAGGTCATGTTGTTGGACAACGATGAACCTACGAACTATGGAGAATTGATGATGGGCCCGGAAACCAACAAATGGTTAGAGGCGATGAAATCCGAAAAAGGATCCATGTATGAAAACCAAGTATAGACTTTGGTGGACTTGCTCGTTGGACGGTAGGTTGTTAAGTACAAATGGATCATTAAAATGAAGACAGACACTGATGGTAAATGTTACCATTTGTAAAGCTCGACTTGTTGCAAAGTAGTTTACGACAAGTTCAAAGAGTTGACTGCGATGAGACTTTCTCACTCGTAGCGATGATAAAGTCTGTTGGAATTATGTTAGCAGTTGCTGCATTTTTCAATTATAAAATCTGGCAGATGGATGCCAAAACATTGTTTCCTTCCTTAAGGAAAGGTTGTATGAGATACAACCAGAAGGTTTTGTCAGTCCTAAGGATGCTAAAAGGTGTGCAAGCTTCAGTGATTCTTCTATGAACTGAAGCAAGCATCTCGGAGTTGGTATATACACTTTGATGAGGTGATCAAGGTTTTTGAGTCTATACAGTTTACGAGAAACTTGTATTTGCAATAAAGTGAGTGGGAGCACTATAGAGTTTCTGATAAGTATATGTGGATGACATATTGCTATTCGGAAATGACGTAGAATTTCTAGAGAGCATAAACGGTTGTTTGAAAAGAGTTTTTCAAAGGAAGACCTGGATGAAGCTACCTAAATTGTTGAGCATCAAGATCTATAAAGATAGATCGAGATGTTTGATAAGACTTTCAATGAGTACATACCTTGACAAGATTTTGAAAGAGTTCAAAATGGATTAGACAGAGAGAAGTGTTCTCGCCTGCTTTGTAAGGTATGAAGTTGAGTGAGACTCAAAGCTCGACCACGGCAGAAGAAAGAGAAAGGACGAATGTCGTCCCCTATGCCTTAGCCATAGGCTCTGTATAGTATGCCATGCTGTGTACCGCACCTGTGTGTGCCTTGCCATGAGTCCGTCAAGGGGTACAAGAGTAATCCATGAGTGGATCACTGGACAGCGGTCAAGATTATCCTTAGTAACTAAAAACTAAGGAGATGTTTCTCGATTATGGAGGTGATAAAGAGTTCGTCGTAAAGAGTTACGTCGATGCAAGCTTTAACACCAATCCGGATGACTCGTAGTAGCAATCTGGATACGTATAGTGGAGCAGCCATTCGGAATAGTACCAAGTGGGGTGTGATAGCAGTGTTTACGGTTTGACATACACATTTGCAAAGTACACACAGATCTGAATGTCGCAGACCCGTTGACTATAAGACCTCTCTCACATGCAAAGCATGATCGAGCCCCAGAACTCATTGGGTGTTAGATTCATAAGAATGCAAATCACATGGTGATGTGAACTAGATTATTGACTCTAGTGCAAGTGGGAGACTGTTGGAAATATGCCCTAGAGGCAATAATAAATTAGTTATTATCATATTTCCTTGTTCATGATAATCGTTTATTATCCATGCTATAATTGTATTAATTGGAAACATGGATATATGTGTGGATACATAGACAAACACAATGTCCCTAGTATGCCTCTCGTGAACTAGCTCGTTGATCGAAAGATGGTTAAGGTTTCCTAGCCATGGACATGAGATGTCATTTGATAACGGGATCACATCATTAGGAGAATGATGTGATGGACAAGACCCAAACTACAAACGTAGCTTATGATCGTGTCAGTTTATTGCTACTATTTTCTGCATGTCAAGTATATGTTCCTATGACCATGAGATCATGCAACTCACAGATATCGGAGGAGTACCTTGTGTGTATCAAACATCACGACATAACTGGGTGACTATAAAGGTGCTCTACAGGTGTCTCTGAGGGTGTCTGTTGAGTTGGCATGGATCAAGACTGGGATTTGTTACTCCATGTGACGAAGAGGTATCTCAGGGCCCACTCGGTAATACAACATCACAATAAGCCTTGCAAGCAATGTGACTAAGTGTTAGTCACGGGATCTTGTATTACGGAATGAGTAAAGAGACTTGCCGGTAACGAGGTTGAACTAGGTATGGAGATACCGACGATCGAATCTCACGCAAGTAACATACCGAAGAAACAAAGGGAACATCATACGGGATTAACTGAATCCTTGACATAGAGGTTCGACCGATAAAGATCTTCATAGAATATGTAGGAAAAAATGTGGACATCTAGGTCCCGCCATTGGTTATTGACCGTAGAGGTGTCTCGGTCATGTCTACATAGTTCTCGAACCCGCAGGGTCTGCACACTTAAGGTTTGGTGACGTTTCGGTAGTATAACATTATGTATGGTGGTGACCGAAGGTTATTCGAAGTCCGGATGAGATCCCGGACGTCACGAGGAGCTCCGGAATGGTCCGGAGGTAAATATTGATATATAGGAAGGTGGTGTTTGGACTCTGGAAAGTTTCGGGCACTTTCGGTAGTGTACCGGGAGTGACGAATGGGTCCCAGGGGCCCACCAGTGGGGCCACCCCACCCCATGGGCCTATGTGGAAACCCACCAGCCCATAGTGGGCCAGTTGGGTCGGCCAAGGAGGCCTATGATCAGGAGGAAAGAGAGGCAAACCGAATTGGGGTGGAAACCTCCCCAAACTCCACCTCTCTTGTGGGAGGAGGAGTCCTACTAGGAGGAGGACTCCTCCCCACTAGGTTCGGCCGAACCAAAGGAGAGCCCTCCTTTTGGGCGCAGCCTCCTCTCCCCTCCTCCTATATATATGAGTGGTTTTAGGGTTTTTTGGACAAGGATTTTCAGCCACGTCTAAACCCTACTTCTAGATCAAGTTCCTCTAGACTAGACTAGTTCGGCGGTACTTAGGCGAAGCCCTGCCGGAATAGCTCCACCACCATCTCCGGAGCGCCGTCATGCTACCGGAGATCTCTTATACCTCTCCGCTCTCTCTTGCTGGATCAACAAGGTGGAGATCGTCATCGAGCTGTACATGTGCAGAACGCGGAGGTGCCGTCCGTTCGGCGCTAGATCGGAAGGACCGTGATCAAGATCGCGGGACGGATCGTGATGAGTTCGCGGGACGGATCGTGATTGGATCGCGGGACAGATCGTGATGAGTTCGCGGGACGGATCGTGATTGGATTGCGGGACGGATTTGTTGGGGAACGTTGCATGGGAAACAAAAATTTTCCTACGCACACGCAAACCTATCCATGGTGATGAGCATCTACGAGAGGGAGAGTAGATCTACGTACCCTTGTAGATCTCTAAGCGGGAAGCGTTAAGAAACGCGATTGGTGTAGTCGTACTTCTTCGCGATCCAAATCGTCGAGCGTCCCGCGATCTAATCACGAACCGTCCCGCAAATCAATCACGAACCGTCCCGTGATCTCGTCAAGATCCGTCCCGCGATCTGATCACGAACGTCCCGTGACCTTGATCACGATCCTTCCGATCTAGTACCGAACGGACGGCACCTTCGCGTTCAGCACACGTGCAGCTTGATGACGATCTCCACCGTCTTGATCCAGCAAGAGGAGGTTGAGAGGAGAGGGAGTTCACCGGTAGCGTGACGGCGCTCCGGTGATGGTGGTGGTGGAGCAATTCCGGCAGGGCTTTGCCTAAGCGCTGTAGAAAACCGATCTAGAGGAGCACCGGTGGAACGGGTAGCATGTGGCCGTAAGTTGTGTCCCGTGTGCTAGCCCTGCCCCTCTATTTATATGTTGAGCCCTGGGGTCTAAACTTGGAGCAAAAAACTCTACAAGTTCGATTTTGCCCGCACAAGGTCGGTTTGGCCCGCAAGAAAAGAGTCCAACTCGGATCCCTGCAGTCCCGCACACAAGCGGTAGTACCGCTTCACGAGTGGTAGTACTGCTTGAGCGGTAGTACCGCTTCACAAGCGGTAGTACTGCCTTACTGCTTAAGGCAACAACAAAACTTCCTTTTGCCCTTTCCAATACCTCGTGGGTTTTACCCCATTGGTCCATATAAAGTGTTGTTGTACCCGAACACTTCGGTAAACATCCGGAACCCCTTCCGGTTAATTCCGGAACTCTTCCAGAGATCAAAACACTATTATCACATATATCAATCTTTATCTCCAGACTCTTCTGGAGATCCTCGTCATGTCCGGGATCGTATCCGAGACTCCGGACATCCTTCGGTCACCACCATACATAACTCTATACTACCGAAACGTCACAAAACCTTAAGTGTGCAGACCCTGCGGGTTCGAGAACTATGTAGACATGACCGAGACACCTCTACGGCCAATAACCAATGGCGGGACCTGGACGTCCACATTGGTTCCTACATATTCTACGAAGATCTATCGGTCGAACCTCTATGTCAAGGATTCAGTTAATCCCGTACAACGTTCCCTTTGTTCTTCGGTATGTTACTTGCCCGAGATTCGATCATCGGTATCTCCATACCTAGTTCAATCTTGTTACCGGCAAGTCTCTTTACTCGTTCTGTAATACAAGATCCCGCAACTAACAATTAGTCACATTGCTTGCAAGGCTTATTGTGATGTTGCATTACCGAGTGGGCCCCGAGATACCTCTCCGTCACACGGAGTAACAAATCCCAGTCTCGATCCATGCCAACTCAACAGACATCATCGGAAATACCTGTAGAGCACCTTTATAGTCACCCAGTTACGTTGCGACGTTTGATACACACAAGGCACTCCTCCGATATCCGTGAGTTGCATGATCTCATGGTCATAGGAACATATACATTGACATGCAGAAAACAGTAGCAATAAAGTGACACGATCATATGCTACATTTGTAGTTTGGGTCTTGTCCATCACATCATTCTCCTAATGATGTGATCCCGTTATCAAATGACATCACATGTCAATGGCTAGGAAACCCTGACCATCTTTGATCAGCGAGCTAGTTCACTAGAGGCATACTAGGGACACAGTGTTGTCTATTTACCCACACATGCAATGTGTTTCCAATCAATGCAATTATAGCATGGATAATAAACGATTATCATGAACAAGGAAATATAATAATAAACACTTTATATATTGCCTCTAGGGCATATTTCCAACAGGATCGTGATGAGATCGCGGGACACTCGGCGATTTGGATCGCAAAGACGTTCGACTACACCAACCGCGTTTCTTAACGCTTCCCGCTTAGCGATCTACAAGGGTATGTAGATCCACTCTCCCTCTCGTAGATGCTCATCACCATGGATAGATCTTGCGTGTGCGTAGGAATTTTTTTATTTCCCATGCAACGTTCCCCATCAGTGGCAGCATAGCAACAATGGTGGAGGCCCGCCGGGCGGTTCAGGTCCAGGCGGGTCAGGTGCTGGCCTAGGGTCTGGCGGTTCAGGATCCGGCTACCAGGGCCAGGGTAGTGAAGGAGGGTATCATCAGCAATCCAGTGGCAATAATCAGCAGCAAAATAACCAGTATGGGTATCAGAGTAACCCAAAGCAGCTCAGCTCGGGTCATTATCATGTTTTTACAACCAGCCTTAACAGGCGAGACTAGAAGTTGCGCAAGCGAGTGGTCAATGCCGCCACACCAGCTCTCCTGCAATACTTGAAGTGGTCAGAGTACGACATAACCTGGAGCAGAGAGGATCACCCGCCACGTGTTGATGACCCGGGACGACTGGTGTTGGTAGTTGCTCCCCAAGTTGGAGGATATGTGTTTACCAAAGTGCTTATGGATGGTGGCAGTAGCATCAACATTTTGTACTATGACACTTTCTGCCGGATGAAGTTGCTTGATAAGGATCTTAAGCCTTCCTCGACAGTCTTTCACGGTGTGGTGCCTGGCAAGTCAGCTTATCCAGTGGGGAGGATTTCTTTGGAAGTCGCCTTCGGTAACGAATACAACTACAGAGTAGAGACCTTGTGTTTTGAGGTGGTGAAGATCAAAAGTCCGTATCATGCTCTGTTTGGATGTCCGGCTTACGCCAATTTCATGGCTAGGCCTTGTTATGTGTACTTGCAGCTCAAGATGCCGGCTTTAAAAGGAACGATTACAGTGCATGGTGATCGAGAGACGGCTATTGAGTGTGAGGAAGGAGATGTAGCTTATGCAGAGTCGAGTTGCGCAGAAGCAGAGCTCAAGTTTTATAAGGAAAATGTTGACCCGAAGGACATGACTCCGCTCAAAAATCCCACCACAGAATCCAAGCCGCCCCTCAAGTTTTCGGCGGATGACACCAAGCTAGTGGATTTTACTCCGGGCGACTCATCTTAGCAGTTTACTATTGGGGCCCATATGGATCCCAAATAGGAAAGCACGCTCATCGAATTCATCCGTGAGAATCGGGACATCTTTGCATGGAAGCCGTCTGACATGCCGGGTGTATCGAGAGAGTTCGCTGAGCACCACCTTAATGTGGATCCTAAATTTAAACCGATTAAAGAGTTTCTATGGTGGTTCAATGAAGAGAGGCGCAAGGCCATCAGGGAAGAGGTGGCCCGGCTCCTGGCGGCGGGTTTCATCGTTGAGGTATTTCACCCAGAATGGCTTGCTAACCCGGTGCTAGTGCTTAAGAAGAATGGCACGTGGCGGATGTGTGTGGATTACACGGATCTCAACAAGGCCTGTCCGGCTGACCCGTTTGCTCTCCCATGCATTGACCAGATCATCGATGCAACAACGACGGGTTGTGAGAGTTTATGTTTCCTGGATGCTTATTCTGGCTATCATGAGATCAAGATGGCAGTCAAGGACCAAGAGAAGACGTCTTTCATTACGCCTTTTGGAGCCTTCTACTATGTGTCTATGCCCTTCGGGCTCAAGAGTGCCCAGACGACTTACCAGCGTTGTGTGCAAAATTGTCTTCACAACCAAATTGGGCGCAACGTTCATGCATACGTGGATGACATTGTGATTAAGTCCAGGAAGAAGGAGACTCTGATTGATGACCTGAAGGAGACTTTTAATAACTTACGGGTCTACAAGATGATGCTTAACCCGGCTAAGTGTGTTTTCGGTGTTCCTACAGGCAAGCTCTTGGGATTCCTAGTCTCTGAGCGTGGCATTGAGGCTAATCCAGATAAGATCAAGGCTATCACTTCCCTGTCTGAGCTGGCATGCATCAATGATGTGCAACGCTTGGCGGGACGGATCGCTGTGTTAAGCCGGTTCATAAGCCGCGTTGGTGAGAAGGCCATCCCTTTGTACCAGATGATGAAGAAAATAGACAGCTTTTTTTGGAGTACGGCGGTGGGTGAAGCGTTTGAGGCCCTCAAGAGGCAGCTCATAGAGCCGCTGATTTTAGCGGCTCCGGCTGAGAAGGAACCTTTGCTCCTATACATGGCGGCTAATAACAGGGCAGTCAGCACCGCGATCGTTGTTGAGCGTAAGGAGGCAGGGAAGGAATATCTGGTCCATAGGCCAGTTTATTATATTAGTGAAGTCCTGAAAGAGTCCAAGTAGCGGAATACACATTGGTAGAATCTGGTATATGGGGTGTCCATGGCCAATCGTAAACTGAAGCATTACTTCCTAGGGCACAATGTGACAGTGGTTAGGTCTGCCCTATTGGGAGACATAATTCAAAATAGAGAAGCCACCGGCAAGATTGCTAAGTGGGCATTGGAGCTTGGACCTCTTAATCTGAAGTACGTGCCTCGCACGGCGGTCAAGTCTCAAGCCCTGATGGATTTCATAAACAACTGGACGAAGTGTCAGGCGCCCGAAGAAAAGCCGAATAATACGTATTGGACAATCCACTTTGATGGATCCAGGCAGCTGGAAGGATCAGGGGCAGGGGTTGTCTTAACTTCCCCCAAAGGTGACAAGTTCTGTTACATGTTAAGGTTGATGTTTCCTTGTACTAATAATGCAGCTGAGTACGAAGCTCTGCTTCATGGCCTCTGGGTGGCTAAGGAGATGAACCTGAGCTGAGTTAGGTGTCTTAGTGACTCATACCTTGTGGCCCAACAAGTTTCAGGCACCTGGGACTCCAAGGACCCTCGGATGGCGGCTTATCGTCAGGCGGTGGATGTCATTGCTGGTCATTTCAAGGGTTATTAGGTGGATCATATTGATCGCCGCAGGAACGAGGTGGCTAACACTCTGTCAAGGCTGGGTTCTCAGCATAAGCCGGTACCGCCTAACGTTTTCTTGGATGTATTACATCACCCGTCAGTTAAGTTACCTTCAGAGGAAGACTTGGTTGTACCTGACCCAGAGGGGCAGCTAGTGGTGGCTCTACATGCTGTTCCTGATTGGACCGTGCCTTACTTGGCGTACTTGACTTGCGGCGAGTTACCTGATGATGAAAATCTGGCCAGACAGATCACCAGGCGGTCTAAGTCTATGACAATAATCAATGGTGAGTTACATAAGTGCAGCGTCACTGGCGTCTTTCAGCATTGTGTCTCACCTGAAGAAGGCAAGGAAATCTTGAATGAAATTCATGCTGGCGATTGTGGTCACCATGCCAGCTCAAAATCTCTGGTGGCCAAGGCTTTTCGACATGGCTTCTTCTGGCTGACGGCTCATAAGGATGCAGAGGATTTGGTCCGCAAATGTGATGGATGTCAAAAGTTTGGCCGGCGTGCTCACATCCCGGCTCAAGAGTTGCGCATGATTCCAATTAATTGGCCGTTTGTAGTCTGGGGGCTTGATATGTCCTGACCTTTCAAGAGATCCAAGGAAAAGAAGACCCACCTCTTGGTGGCGGTGGACAAATTTACCAAGTGGGTAGAAGCTGAGCCGGTCAGCAAGTGTGACGCGGCTACGACGATTCAATTTATTAAGAAGTTGATCTACCGCTTCGGTTACCCTCATAGTATCATCACAGATAATGGTACGAACTTATCCAAGGGGGATATGCGAGCATTCTGTGAAAGTGAGCACATCCGACTTGATGTTTATGTGGTGGCTCATCCATAGTCAAATGGTCAAGCAGAACGTGCTAACCAGGAAATCTTGAGAGGTATCAAACCCTGGCTTGTGGTTCCTTTGCAGCGCATGCCGGGTTGTTGGGTAGAGGAGTTGATGTCCGTCTTATGGAGCATCAGAACCACTCCCAACAGATCAACAGGTTATACACCTTTCTTCATGGTTTATGGCGCAGAGGCCATGTTACCAAGCGATATCCGTCATGAGTCGCCACGGGTGGCGGCTTACGTAGCGGAGGATAATGAAACAGCACGTCAAGATGCGTTGGATGCCTTGGAGGAAGAACGTGATCTGGCGGCGGCTCGATCAGCGATCTATCAGCAAGACCTGCGTCGCTACCATAGCCGTAGAGTTAAGACCCGGACGTTTCAAGAAGGCGACTTAGTGTTGCGGTTGATTCAAGATCAGACAAATGCACACAAGTTGTCTCCTCCCTGGGAAGGGCCTTTCGTGGTCAGCAGAAATCTCAACAACGGGTCATATTACCTCATTGACATCCGAGACGACTCAAGCACTTATGGGCAGGAGACCCGCCGGCCGTGGAACATAGCGCATTTACGGCCTTACTATACCCGAGTCATTGAGACTTCACATTGTACACCATCATTGTACATATCATATATATACATATGAATAAAGTTGGCATCCCTGCAAGTAGGGGCCTTTGTCGTTTCGCATATCTCAAACTTGTGCAAAAAGGTTGTCTAGGGGGCGTCCAACCCGCCAGGTTTAGCTTATCACACCCTATCGATCGGCTCTTAAGCCAAACAGTTGATTTCGTCAACAAAGGTTGTCTAGGGGGCTCTCAATCCGCCGGGTTTAGCTTATCACACCCTATCGATCGGCTCTTAAGCCAAATAGTTGATTTCGTCAACAAAGGTCGTATAGGGGGCTTCCAACCCACCGGGTTTAGCTTATCACACCCTATCGATCAGCTCTTAAGCCAAACAGTTGATTTCGTCAACAGAGGTTGTCTAGGGGGCTTCCAACCCGCCGGGTTTAGCTTATCACACCCTATCGATTGGCTCTCAAGCCAAATAGTTGATTTCGTCAACAAAGGTCATTTGGGGGCTTCCAACCCACCGGGTTTAGCTTACATACCCTCTTGATCGGCTCTTAAGCCAACAGAGTTAAACCTGCCCGTTTGCAACTTGCTACTCCACCAGGTGACCCGCCGAACTCTTACCAGTTAATCTTGCTTAGAGACCCTGAGTTGGTTCAAAGAAATTGACGGCCAATCTCGTTAGAGACCTTGTAGTGGTTAAGGTTAAACCGGCGGTTCTTGTCACGTGATGGCCGGCTTACGAAAAGCAAGGATAAACTCTCTCATCTACTGTCGACTCTCCTCTATGTGGCCCGTTCGTACATTTAGACAGTTAATCTTTTAAAGACCTTGCACTATTTAGGGTTCAAACGACGGATTTATGTCACGTGAGAGGCAGTTTATGAGCTACCAGGGTACTCATGCCCTGTCGTGTCTCTTTCTGGGACGCTACACTTCCTATCAGTTAATCTCACTTAGAGACCCTGAGCTATCCTAAGAAATTGACGGCCAATCTCGATAGAGACCCTGTACTGATTAGGAGTTTTAAATAGCGAGTCCACCCAGAAGAACCGGACATGAGATGGAAACTTTTTCAAAAAACAAACCAGGAAAGATATAACATCTCCGGGTTCTGCTATTCTACGCTGCCCTACTAGATAGTATGGAACATATTCTATTTCCACAGGTTGGTTATCTCAAGAAGAGCCGCCACGACATCTGGTATGAATCAAAGCACAAGGCGGACACGGTATATTAAAGTAGTGCGATTTCCTATGTGCACGAGGGCACAATTCAGGCAAGACGAAGTTTTTACTAAAGGCCTATTACAATGCTCTCCACAGAGATCAAAAGCAATGACTTTACACGCCCTAGAGTTTGGTGGGTCATGAGAGACAGATTATCCATGGCATTATCAAATAGATCAACTAGACGGCGGGTCACCCTGTGCTGGGTCTTCGACCTCCTCAATCTGGAGATTGTCTATGTCCCAGTTGCAGTTGGTTAAAGCTTCAAAGTTTGCCTCTTCAAAGAGGGGAGACGGGTCAAGATCAGGAGCAAAGAAGTGCTTACGGCGTATAGGAATTAAATCTGTGGCCTCGAAGGTTGGGCCATGCACTCGCTTGTTCTCGGCATTGTAAGTCGCCTGATATGTTGACAGGTTCACTTCTTTCGCTAATACTGATGCAAGGACTTTGGAGGCCTTGATGCAACGAGCATAGTCGGCTTCTTTGAACTCTGAGCCGTCATCCTTCTTTGATGGAAACCCGTCCATCATCTCTTCAGGAGTTAGCTCTTGGGCGAAGGCTAAAGCCCGACTTATTGCTGCAATGGATCCTTTTCTGGCGGCTGATTTCTTGAGCTCCTGGACTTGCTTGGGCAGGGTGGACAACATTTCTATGAATCCCTTCATGGACTGGGGGATACTCTTTTTATTAAGAATCACTTTGATGGTATAGAGTGTTTCGCAGTACAGCTGTTCCAATAGTGTATAGACGACTTTTAGTGACAACAAGCTATTAGCGGTTAGTTGACGACTCCTTGGACCTGTAGAAGACGGATTTTTGTTTATAAGCCGCCTATATAAGTCTTCAAAAAAGATATTGGCTAAAGTCTTTAGTGCTTACAATAAATAGCAGCAAACATCTTTGCAATATGGCGCTTCAGGGCGTGCAGTTCATCGGATACCTCCATGAGTCGCGGTCAGCATCATCGGCACGTTGAGCCAGGGCAGCTTTCTCTGTCCCAGTAGTTTTCTTGAAGGCGGCGAGATTAGCTTTAGCTTTTACAAGTTCTTCTGCTGCAAACCGGCACTTCTCTTCTACTACACTCCTGGCGGCTTGTTGGGAGGCCAGATTGCTCTTCAAGCCGGTCAGTTCAGACTCGACATTGTTTAAAGCTTCTTGTGATAGACAAAAGGTAAAAGAAGGGTAAGTCGCCAGGGTACCATGTCGTTAGAGGGTCAAGCTAGCAAATATAATGCAAGTCTCAAGCAGATTGCAAGCAATATACTTGACACTTGGGGGCTAATGCTTAATTTGCTCTCCAAGGCTACAAGTAAGTTCCGGCTCATCTTCATCAAGTTAAGCCGGCACTTGGGGGCTACACTTGGCTCTTTATTCTCTACTACAATGAAGTTCCGGTTCATATTTATCAAAGATAACCCGACACTTGGGGGCTACATACGACTCTTTGTTTTCTACTACAACAAAGTTCCGACTCATATTTGTCAAAGATAACCCGAACTTGGGGGCTACATTTGATCAAATACTTAAAACTGAGTATCGGCTCAATATTTGCATATTAAACCGATACTTGGGGGCTACAGGCTAAGTGTTTTTTGTCCCAAACATGGATTGGAAGACCCAATTTACCATTATCAAATATTAAATCGGCTCTTGGGGGCTACATAAGGATATAAGAAAACGAAGGGGTACCTCATATTTTTCCTTCATCAGATTAACAAGCTTGAGCTCCATGTTCCGGCTTGTGGAGAGGCGGTTCAGATAGCCGGCGTGTAGTTCATCAGCAGTTAACTTCTCTAGCATGGGGAGCTCAAAATCCCGCTTCTCAGAGGCTTCAGTCTTCTCAGTGTGCTTTGTCAACACATGGGGTTGAGGGGTTTGAAAACCGGCACCAGTAATGATGACGTCCGGAGTAGCCGAATCATCAACGGCCATTGAAGGGCTCGGTGGCTTGGAACTAGTCCTTGGAGGGCTCTCAGTTGGCATTTCCTGAGCCGCCGGCTCGACAGAACGACGAGCATCTTTAGGCATGTCCTTGGAGGTTGTAGGAGAGTCTGGCTTGGCAAGTTCCGGCTCTTTGGCAGCCGGTTTTTCTTCGTTTTTCTTGAGCCCTAAAAGCACAGAGTTATTATATGAAGGTCAAAGGATGACAAAAGATTGGATGCAAATATGAAAGCACATACTCTGGGTTGATCTTCAGAGGTGGCAACTTGGTGGCCGTAGAGTCTCCTGATGAAGGGGGTGTTTCCTGAAAGCAATTAAAGCATTATCAAGATAGAGTAAAGTTGTAAGGCAAGATTGACAAATTATGCCAAGTGAAACAAATACCTCACCCGGCTGTTTCTGTTGAACCAGAGAGTGAGATAACCCGGCCATAAGGTCTTCAGAGCCAGTGCTCCGGGTCTGGCATCGGGAGAGTTGTTGTTGCTTTTTCAAAAGAAAGTTGGGGTCTAAGTAAGCAAGAGGATGAGAAAATGGGACCTTTCGGACGACCCGCCGTATCTTATATGGTGCAAGATGTTCTGAGTCAGATGCGACATAAGTTACCTCAGGAACATTGGCGTGGCTTGTCTCCATTTCGTCCTGTGAATTATTATTGTCAATAAGGTGCATGAAGAGACGGCCAAGAGAGTCAAGTTCTACCTCTGAGTCGTCAGCCTCAAGCTGTTCTTGAGGTGCAGGCTTCTTCTTTCGGCCGAAGGCCTTTTCCTTTGACTTCTTCGGAGGAGGAACGTATTTCTTTTTCTAGAAGCTGGAGTTAGCCTGGAATTAAAGCCACCGAAAGAGGTTAAAAGATTGCAAAACATACATGTATAGCTAACGCAGAAGTCAGAAGATTGAGAGTCGCCCTTACATTTGGAGCCGGGTTTGCCGTGCAGAAGGGTGGTAACCCAATGGTGCGGCAAGAATCTTGAGATTCATGGATATGTCTCTTGATGGCGGCAATGATGTTGTGTTCTAACAATGTGGTAGGATTAAAGCGAAGGGGGTCGTTGGCCTCACCCGTATATTCACACATGAGACGGCTTCTCCGGCTCAGAGACATGACACGCCAAGAGACCCAGCAGTGGGTCAGGTCAATCCCGGTTAGACCGTTGGCCATGAGGGCTTTAATTTTGGCATAAGCCGGAGCATACCTTGCCCGTTCAGAAGCTGACATCCGGTCAGGGAGTTCAGTTGTGGTCTTGAGCCGGGTCGGACGATAACCCGACAATGGACATTCTCCCTCTAGAGAAGTGTCTTTGCAGTAAAACCAGGTTTTGTTCCAATCCTTGGGATGACTTGGCATTCGAACAGCCGGGAAAGCCATGTCCAGTCTCCTTTGAATGGAGATCCTACCAAGCTCCAAGCTTGGACCAGCTGCCACTTCTGTTTGGCGGTTTGCATAAAAGAACTCACGAAAGAGATCAACCGACGGCTCTTCTTGTAAGTAAACTTCGCAGAGGATTTGGAAGTTGCACATGTTTGAGACGGAGTTTGGGGCAATATCTTGAGGGCGCAGCTTAAAGAAATGAAGGACGTCTCAAAATTTTTTAGAGCCGGGAGGGCTGAAACCCTGAAGAAGGTGATCAGCGAATATGACTACTTAGCCCTCTTGGGGAATGGGTTTCTTCTCATTTCCTGGAACCCACCAATGGATGACATTTTTGGCTGGTAAGGTCCCTGCGTCTACGAAATCCTTCAGAAACTCGTGGTCTTGAAGGCAAGACGATATAGAGATAGAGTCGAATACGTTGTAAGAGTCGGTATGAGACTTGTGTAACCCGTGGTCTTGACCTCCTATATAAAGGCGAGACCCGGGGCGACTTAGACAGAGACTACTAATCGAGAGCTAGGTCAAGCGAATCCGCTCCCTTGTAGTCGATACTCCAATCAATACAACACAAGCAGGACGTAGGCTTTTACCTCCTCTCGAGGGGCCGAACCTGGGTAAACTTGTGTCCTTCGTCCCAACCAACCCCTTTGAGTCCATTACCTTAGCGATGGCCTCGAACATAAGTCCTCGGACATCTGCCATGATAAAACCATGACACCTTACCTGTAGGTTATGCTTGTGTTTGTGTGGTTTGATTGATCATATGTGTGCTCTTTTGATGTGACTACCTTAGGATTGTTTTGGTGATTTGTGTGAATTCATTGTTTTGGTTCTGATTTGGAGTTTTTATTGCTACCATGAGCATATAGGTAGTGATTTTCCCTTAGGCCTAGTTCTGTCTATATCTCATCTATGCTTACCCACATGATGTCATCAAGACGTAATACTAGAGGTAGTGGTTCCGGAGGCAACAACAACGATGTACCACCATACATGCAGCAATTTCTTCAAGGATAAGCTCAGTTGATCCAGCTGCTCACTCAGAACATGGGGAACAACAACAATCCACCGCCACCACCACCCCAGTTGATGCACTTACTCGGTTTTTGAGGTTGAATCCTCAGAGGTTTTCCAGTACACCTAAACCTATCATGGCTGATGATTGGCTTCGCTCAGTTAATAGGATTTTGGAGAGTACTAGTTGCACTGATGCCGAGAGAGTGAGGTTTGCCTCACATCTGTTAGAAGGACCAGCTACTGCATGGTGGGACAATTACTTGGTCACTTACCCTATTGAAACGATCACCTGGGCACAATTCCATGCAGGTTTTCGCGCCGCACATGTGTCTGCTGGCGCCATGAGTCTAAAGAAGAAGGAGTTTCGCAGCTTGCGTCAAGGAGATCGCACTGTTAATGAGTATGTGGAGGAATTCAATAGACTTGCATGATATGCCCCTAATGATGTTAACACTGATGCAACTAGACAAGAGAAATTTCTGGAAGGTCTAAATGATGAGTTGGGTGTTTAGTTGACAGTGGCAACTTTTAGCAACTGTCAGGAGCTTATTGATAAGGCTATTGTACTTGAAGGCAAATTTCAAGAGGTGGAGAACCGCAAAAGGAAGGCAATCGACATCGAGTTCAACTCTAGAGGTCAGCAGAACCACCATAATTCATCGACATCTTCTGAGTACTATGATTCCGAAGTGGACATGTATAATGGTCATAACCATGATGTACATAATCCTCACAATGGCAACGGGCACAACCACAATGGACAGAGGAATGAGAACAACAACCACGACCCTCTAACGTCCACCAAGAAGGATATAATTCAGTTACTTTGTTACAGGTGCAGAAACCTAGGGCATTATTCAAACAAATGTCCTATGTTGAAGGACATAAATTATGACAATGGGAGTTCCATAGAAGAGGGTTTGATCACGTTGAAAGGGGACAGGTGAACCACGCAGTAGCGGGAAGAGCTAATAATGCGCGAGTCTTCGGTAAGATTCTAATCAAGTCTTGTATCATCATCACTCCTGCAATATCGGTGCATCCCATTCATTCATATCAACATGATAGTGGAGACAAGCATGAGAATCTTGGAATATGGATTATATCGAGTACCCATGTTTAACCTTTGCTAGCCAACCCGAATCTCGAGAACGATATTCATTCTAAGGGGGGTAGATTTGTAACATCCCAAATTTTGAGATTTGAATGTTAATAGGATAATTCTTTTGCATCATGATTTTATGCATATTCGAATTTTTTGAAGTTTCAAAGTGTTTCTAACTTAAGGCAAATATTGGAGGATATAAGATGACTTATTCCTTATTAAAAATAGTTTGATTATTTCCACTATGATTTTTTTGGGGTTTCAAAGGATTTACTTTTGGGAAGTTTAGAACGACGAAATTATTTTAGAGTTGTTATAATGCTTTTATTGGCTCGTATTGCATAAATTAAAGTTTCAAAAACATTTTGAAGTTTGGGAAAACTTTCATAGTTTTCTATAGTAGCTATAATATTTTATTTTATGTTGTGGTATTTTTATAAAAACATACTGGTATTTTTTTTAGCCAAAACATTTGCTCTGTATAAATAGTTTTGTCCAGAGCTTCTACTATTCACTTCGGGCCACCAGAGCAGCCCATTCCCATGACCTCGCCCCGCGATAGGCAGCACCAGCTGCAGCTAACAGGCCGGCAGCCCATATCCACTCAGCGAGTAGCCCACCGCAGCTCTGCCCTTTTCATTTTTTTTTCTTCCTCTGTTATGTCTCTGCCGCTGACACTGGACCCGGCCAGGTCATCTCCTACCTGTGTCCAGATTCCTGCACGCCCACGAGTTCATCCCGTTCCCGATCCAAATCCTCAGCGATTCGGCGTGGATTTTGCCCCTACCGCACTAGAGACACCTTATAAATATTCCACGAGTAATTCTCCGTCCGATTTTTGCAAAAATCATGGTCTCCCGTGCACGTTTCCCCCTGATCCGATCTCGCTGAAGTTGCACTGCCGACAGAAGCTTTCGTCGGCGATTCCAGCTTCACCTGAGGGTTCCCGCACCTGCCTTACCCCCTTTCATCTTCGCCAGGACCTTCTATATCTCCCTGACTCCTTGGTTCGCGCAGGGACTCACCGAACCGAGCGCTGCGACCCCGACTAGAAGCGCATCACCACCGCAGCCCCCAGCAGAGGACGCCGCGCTTCACCCTGCCTAAATCTGACGTCCACGACGATCTCCAGGACCACCCACACGACCCATCGTCGATCCGCACCTCACCGCTGCCTTCTCTGACGCCGAGGGCCACCGGAACGGTCGCCGGCATCACCACCGAGCCGGCACAGGTCTTCTGCTTCAAGTCCGGCGGTCATCTCCCCTGTTTCTCAGGTGAGCTCTCTCTCTCTGCCGTCTGATCTCTCATGAGCGGCTAAGATTAGATCGGTCTTAATTTTTTCTTCCTCTGAACCATACCTGGCCAAACGGGATGGCCCGGCACGGTCCGCTGATAATTGTGCCTGGCCCGGCCCGGCCCGCCGCGGCACGATTACTAATCGGGCCGTGTCGTGCCGGCCCGCGTGTCCGGGGTGTCGGCCCAGGCACGGCCCGTTTGCTAATCGGGCCGGCCCGTCGGCACGCTAGGCCTGCTAATATGCCTACTATTTGACGCATTGAGCGTTTTTAGTCTATTTTTACTTATTGGGCCATATAAAAAAAGATAATCAGGTCGTGTCGTGCCGGCCCGCGTGCTGGAGGTGGCGGCCCAAGCACGGCCCAAGGTGGGCTGCGGGCCTGGCACGACCCATTTAGTTCGTGCCGGACCGGCGCGGCGTGCCGTTGGGCCGGCCTGTTTGGCCACGTATACTCTGAACTGGTATGCTCTAAGCCCGTATGACCATCAGTTAGCCAAAGCAGCGGACACCGACGGCCCAGTCAGGTCGCGCCACGTGGCAATGCCACAGTAGCCGCAGCAACAGTTCCAGCAGTTTTTTAGAATTTAGTATAATTTTCATTTAGCTATAACTTGAGATCTGTAAATCGAAATTCATCGATTCTTTTTCTAGGTACTCATATTGATCATTAGAATACATTAGAACCAAATTTTCACACTTATGCATTATTTAAATTTGAATTCAATCTTTCGATGGTCATATCTTTCAAACCGTCCACTCAATTTAGTAGATTATTTTTGCTTTGTGATCCTACTAGCATGTAGATAATAAATACCTACTGATATTTTTCTGTTATTGGAATTTTAATTGAATTGTTTGTTGTTGACGTTATTTTAGTGTTATGTGAGTACGGTTTATTTATCAATGCCTATTTAAACATATAGATTGTCCGGAGTGTGAAGCAAATTAGAATTAAGTGTTAGAGTACCTCAACACCGTTCCAGGCAAGTTTGCATTTTTGATTATGCTCATCTATTTTTATTATGCATGTGTTGTTTGTATGATTTGACATAGACTTGGATTGCTATGGTAGATGTAGTTTGGTGTTGAGTTATTCGTTGAAGTGGTGAGCCTATGTGTTTATAGGTGTAGGTTCGGGGATTTTGCTCGAGTGAATGCGTCACTGGCTGAGCGTTTTATTGTCCCTAGAGAATGCGTCGTGACTGTGTGCACTTGAATTATCGAGATTGAATTCAGGTGAATGCGTCATTGGTTGGGCGCTCTATTGTCCCTAGAGAATGCGCCATGAATGAGCGCACTTGAGACTTCTTGAAGATCTTTATCATTTCATCGTAGGTTGCGATTTCTCTTCTGCGGGTTAATTGGTTGTGGTGTGTGAACCTTGACCATTTAGTGGAGGTAGGTGAAGACATTCTCCTACAAACCAATTTGAGTGTTTTGTTTGTCATACCTTGTTTGTAGATGTAGGTTTGCTATATATCATTATGTGTGATTTGCCAATGCATTCAATGTATTGACCCTTTGTGGCTGCAACTTATCATGTTGCAGGATGTTCATATAATCATTGAGATACAGTAGGGTCGCAAGTCTTCACTCAACATTTTTGCCAGTGGGCATTGATGGGATTCCTTGTTTGTTTATGCTATTTAATAAAGCTAGTTATATGCTATGATATTGTAATACTTTATAAATTCTGGATCATACGTTGTAGTAAATGATGCACTTGTTATTAGATATTCTTATGTACTGTGTGTGCTAGCGAGTCGATTCAGGGACTAGCACGGTAAGCACAGAGACATCGAATCTTATCAGATTCGGGTCGTTACATAGCTATTCCAATCTTCTTAATATTTCCACTAAGCAACAAAGTGCTCTTGAAAATATTTAGAAACTGCTAGACAAAAGTGTTGATCTGTTGAACTCAAACTCTGACTAATGATCTCAAAAGTGTTCAGTCAAAGTATGATAATCTTTAAAGTCATCATAATGCTCTCTTAATCGATCATGAGAAGCTTTCTTATTAATTTCTTCAAAGAAAGCAATATCTTGAGAAACTAAGAGTATCTCATGAGGATCTTTGAAGGGAAAATGATTCCTTACTTGCTCAATAGATCAGTACCGCTCAGGAAAATTTCGGTCCACCTTCTTTGAAATGTATCGAACGTGAAACTGCTAATTCTTCACCTGAATGTTCAAATGCTTCTATTGCTGCAAATTCTTTAACTGTTTCTATGGTCACAAATTCCTCATCTGAGGATACCACAAGTGCTACTAACGAAACTGTAGGGTTGAACGAATTGTATGTGATAGGCATATATAAAAGTCTCAAAGGGCATCAAACCCTTTGCGATGTGCTCAAAAAGCAGATTCTAAATAGGAACCCTAGGAAAGAGGGTATTGCATTTGAGAGGAAACTCAATGCTGATGGATCCTACTGGAAGCTTGAGCAGTATCCCAAAACCTAATGGGTTGCTGCTAAAGGGCCTCCTACAGATCCATCTACTTTATCTGGTTTTACTTGTGAAACTTCATATTCCTCTGATGAGTCATTTATCTCGAACTATAAACTATTCAAAAATCAGAATGGTGAAGTATTTACCAGATATGTTGGAACTAACTGTAGGAATGGTTCCCCTATGAGGAAAATCTGAGTTCCCAAGAGCTTCTTGGAAAATATTCAGGTGAATGTCCTCATGACACTACCCATGAAGAAAAGGAACCCCAGATCAAATTCTTCACATGGACCGAAGTCTTCACTTGGACCAAATTCCTCAAATGGTCAAAAGTCATACCATTCTCGTGCTAATGCATCTGTTTCGTGATACGTCTCCAACGTATCTATAATTTATGAAGTATTCATGTCATGTTTACAATAATTCTATATGATTTTGTTATGATTTTATTAGAACTGACCCGGACTAACGCTGTTTTCAGAAGAACTACCGTGGTGTTGTTTTTGTACAGAAATAAAAGTTCTCGGAATGAGTTGAAAATTTACGGAGAATATTTTTGGAAAATATAAAAAATACTGGAGCGAAGAGTCATCGAAGAGGAAGGCCAAGGAAGCCACAAGCCACTAGGGCGCCCCCACCCCCCTACGGCACGCCCCTGGTTGTGACTTCCTCATGGACCCCCTGGACTTGTTTTCACCACCACAAACTCCTATAAATACCAAAACCCCTAGAAACAAACCTAGATCGGGAGTTCCACCACCGCAAGCCTCTAGAGCCACGAAAAACCAATCGGGAGCCCGTTCCGGCACCCTGCCGGAGGGGAAAACCATCACCGGAGGCCATCTTCATCATCTCGTCGGTCTCCATGATGAGGAGGGGGTAGTTCACCCTCGGGGCTGAGGGTATGTACTAGTAGCTATGTGTTTGATCTCCCTCTCTCTCGTGTTCTTGAGATGACACGATCTTGATGTACCGCGAGCATTATTGATATAGATGAATCATATGGAGTTTTCCCCTCTCTATCTTGTTGTGATGAATTGAGTTTTCTCTTTGATGTTTTCTTATCAGATTGAGTCTTTAAGGATTTGAGAACACTTGATGTATATCTTGCGACGGGATATCTATGGTGACAATGGGATGTTCTATTGATCCACTTAATGTATGTTTTGGTGATCAACCTGCGGGTTCCGTGACCTTGGGAATCTATGCATAGGGGTTGGCACACGTTTTTTTGTCTTGACTTTCCGGTAGAAACTTTGGGGCACTCTTTGAAGTTCTTTGTGTTGGACTGAACATGATGAATCTGAAATTATGTGATGCATATCAAATAATCAAGCCCATGGGTACTTGTGGTGACATTGGAGTATCTAGGTGACATTAGGGTTTTGGTTGATGTGTATCTTAAGGTGTTACTTTAGTACGAACTCTAGGGCTGTTTGTGACACTTATAGGGATAGCTCATAAGATTGATCGGAAAAGATAACTTTGAGGTGGTTTCGTACCCTACAATAATTTCTTCGTTGGTTCTCCACTATTTATGACTTTGGAGTGAACTCTTTGCGCACGAGAGGCATTTACATATGATTCAACTATGTCAGTATTGTTGAGAGAAATTGCACTAGTGAAAGTATGGACCCTAGGCCTTGTTTCCAAGCATTTATACAATGTTTTGCTCGCTGTTTACTATTTGTTACCTTGCTGTTTTTATATTTTCATATTACAAAAACCTATATCTACCATCCATATTACACTTGTATCATCATCTCTTCGCCGAACTAGTGCACCTATACAATTTACCATTGTATTGGGTGTGTTGGGGACACAAGAGAGTCTTTCTTATTTGGTTGCAGTGTAGTTTGAGAGAGACCATCTTCATCCTACACCTCCCACGGATTGATAAACCTTAGGTCATCCACTTGAAAGAAAATTGCCGCTGTCCTACAAAACTCTGCGCTTGGAGGCCCAACACGAGTCTACAAGAAGAAGGTTGTGTAGTAGACATCATTTCGTAGGGAAAATCTAAGAGTTATGAATATGTGCATTATTCTTCAAATCTTTATGTTCATAAGTCCTCGAAGAATTTCTGTGCTTATTCATATGAGTATTCTTACCCCCATCCCGTGAAACGAAGTGCACTAGCTTCAATGCCTCCCTTCTCATATGGAGCTCACAGAATGATGAACTCTTTGCCACCCCTCCAGATGTGGGTGGTGAAGAAATTGAACCGATCTCTTATACAGGGTCAGGTCTCCAAATGAACTTGAACGTCTGATGTATTTGCTGGAGACCTGAGGAAATGCTTGAAAGGACTCAAGCTAATCATACAATAAATGAATTCCTCATTTCTCACATCCTCACACTACCTTACTTAGTATGTTGTGTGATGAAATTTTGTCTGATGAATTTGATGTCATATTCTTCACTCTGAAGCATATGAGTTCGTAAGTTGTACTAATTCGTCTGCAGGATGAAACGCCTAAAGCTACCGAGTGGGTCCTCGACAGTGGTTGCACCAACCACATGACTGGTGACAAGAATCTATTGATGAACATACCACTAGCTCCATCTCATCTGAAGCATATCACTTACGCTGAGAAAGGAAAAAAGCAAGGTATTGGGCCTAGGTAAGGTTGCTATATCAAAGTACCGACACATGGATAAGGTGATTCTTGTCGAATCCCTCGGGTTCAACCTCATGTCTATCTTAATGCTTTGTGATCTTGATATGGTTGTCATCTTTGCAAAATATCAATGTTTTGTTGTCATGGAATCTGAAAAATCCAAAGTCTTCGAAGGCTTTAGGGGAGGAGACTTGTATATTGTTGATTTCTCTATAGGTCCTCAGCCTGCCACATGCCTACTTGCAAAAGCTTTAGAAGGCTAGTTGTGGCATCGATGACTTGGACATGCTGGCATGAGGAACTTGCACACGCTTGTGAAGAAAAAGCACCTCGTAGCCATTGAAGGTGTCAAATTACTCAAGGACATCTCTCTGGTGCTTGTGAGTCTGGAAAGATGACCAGATCCAAGCATCCCTCGAAGACTACCACTACTCAACCCTTTCAATTGCTTCACATCGATCCCTTTGGTCCCACACATTATGCCACATTAACAAATATTTCATGCTTGTATGGCTTTGTTATTGTTGATGACTACTCTCGTTACACTTGGGTGCATATTATCCTATACAAGTCTGAGGTGCAGGATGAATTCAGACGATTTGCTTCAAGGGCCTGAACAAACTTCAGCGTCAAAATCAAGCACATCATGAGTGATAATGGGACTGAGTTCAAGAACACTGGTCTTGATGAATATCTTGATGAAATTGGTATTACTCATGAGCTATCTGCCCCATATACTCCTTAGTAGAATGGCAACATGGAGCACAAAAACAAGACTCTTATTGAGATGGCTCGCACCATGCTTGAAGAATACAAGACTCCTCGCCACTTCTGCCCTAAGGCAATCAGTAATACTTTCCACATCATCATTAGGGTATATCTTCACAAATTCTTCAAGAATGCTTCATATGAAATCATCACTAACAAGAAACCCAATGTGAGTTATTTCAAAGTCTTTAGTGCTAAATGCTGGATTAGAGATCCTCACCACAATTGTAAATTTGCACCGAAAGCACATGAAGGTTTTATGGTTGGTTACGGAAAGGACTCGCACACCTTCAGAGTCTTCAACACCTATCACAACAAGGTTGTTGAAACTGTAGATGTGCGGTTCGATGAAACTAATGGCTCGCAAAGAGAGCACCTGCCTCCTGTGCTAGATGAAATGTCTCCTAAGGAATCCATTAAGTTGAAGGCCACTGAAGACATCATACCCCCTGAAGAACCTCTACCTGATGAGGAAGTCATCCCAATCAATGAAGACATTCATGCTGATACACTTGAAGAAAATGGTGCTGAAGTGCTGAACAAAATGGTGCTGATATACCTGATGAGGAGTTGCGGAATTGTCCCTAGGCAATCGATAACCAGACTGGTCATCATTATTGCAATTTTATATGAGGGAGAGGCATAAGCTAACATACTTTCTCCACTTGGATCATATGCACTTATGATTGGAACTCTAGCAAGCATCCGCAACTACTAAAGATCATTAAGGTAAAACCCAACCATAGCATTATAAGGTATCAAGTCCTCTTTACTCCCATATGCAACAACCCACCTACTCAGGTTTATGCTTCCGTCACTCAAGCAACCCACCATAGGAGAATCATGAACACATTGCAACACCCTACAACGAGGATCCATCATGCTTGCGTGGCATGGAGAGCATCATAGGACAGCACCAATAATAAAACTTGCAACTCAAACCAATCATGATCGTCAATCAACCAATAGGACAACAAAAAACTACCCAGACATCATAGGATGGCAACACATCATTGGATAATAATATGAAGCATAAAGCACCATGTTCAAGTAGAGGGTACAGCGGGTTGCGGGAGAGTGGACCGCTGTAGATAGATGGGGGAAGGTGATGGAGGTGTTGATGAAGATGACGGAGTTGTTGGAGTAGATCGCCATCATGATGATGGCCCAGGCGACGTTCCGGCGCCACCGGGAGAGAGGGGGAGAGAGCCCCCCTTCTTCTTCCTTGACCTTCCCCCTAGATGGGAGAAGGGTTTCCCCTCTGGTCCATGGCCTCCATGGCGGCGGAGGGGCGAGAGACCCTCCGAGATTGGATCTCTCTCTCTCTCTCTCTCTCTCTCTCTCTCTCTCTCTCTCTCTATTTCCTTCTATTTCTGCAATCCCAGATTCTGGCCTTTCACCATTTCTTAAATATCCGGAGATCCGTAACTCCAATCAGGCTGAAATTTTGAGGGGTTCTTTATCCATAAATCAGCTTTCTTGCGGCCAAGGGAAAGCTCCAACCGACCTAAGGGATGGCCACAAGCCCTCAGGGCGTGCCCTCCTGGCTTGTGGGCCCCTCGGGCTCCGCCTTCTGTTGATTCCACTTCCCGAAATTTACATATATTCCAAAACAATTCTTCGTAAGTTTTTATCCCATTTGTACTTCGTTTGATATGGATTTTCTACGAAACAAAGAACATGCAACAAACAGGAACTGGCACTGGGCACTGGATCAATATGTTAGTCCCAAAAATAATATAAAAAGTTGCCAAAAGTATATGAAAGTTGTAGAATATTGGCATGAAACGGTCAAAAATTATAGATACGACAGAGACGTATCATCACCCCCAAGCTTAATTCCTACTCGTCCTCAAGTAGTTAAATGATAACAAAACATATAATTTTTGATGTGGAATGCTACCTAGCATAATCTTGATCATATAATATAATCATGGCATGAATATTAAGACACGAGTGATTCAAAGCAATAGTCCATATTGGCCTAAAAACAGTAATACTTCGAGCACATCAACAAGGCAATCATGTCCTTTTGAAATAACATGGCCTTAGAAAGTTATCCCTACAAAATCATATGGTCTGGCTATGCTCCATCGTCCCCACACTAAGTATCTAAATCATGCACAACCCCGATGAGCAAGTCAAGCAATTGTTTCACACTTTTATGTTCTCAAACCTTTTTCAAATCTCACGCAATACATGAGCGTGAGCCATGGATATAGCATTATAGGTGGAATAGAATATGGTGGAGGTGATGAGGAAAAAAGGAGAAGATAGTCTCACATTAACTAGGCGTATCAACGGGTTATGGAGATGCCCATCAATAGATATCAATGTGAGTGAGTAGGGACTGCCATGCAACGGGTGCACTAGAGCTATAAGTGTATTAAAGCTCAAAAATAAAACTAAGTGGTCGTGCAAACAATGAAAATTCCACTAGCTATATGAAAGTGACAAAATAGGGGACTCTCTATCATGAAGATCATAGTGCTACTTTGAAGCACAAGTGTGGAAAAAGATAGTAGCATTGTCCCTTCTCTCTTTCTCTCATTTTTTGTGGGCATCTTTGGCCTCTTTTTTTATTTGGGCTTCGCTGGCCTCTTTTATGTTTTTGTAAAGTCCAGAGACTCCTCCCAACTTGTGAGGGAATCATAGCTTCCATCATCTTTTTCTCACACGAGACAATGCTCTAATAATAAAAATGATCACACTTTTATTTACTTACAAATCAATACTTAGAACAAAAACATGACTCTATATGAATGCTTCCGGTAGGATACTGGGATGTGCAACGATCTAGCCTAGCAAATGACATTAAAAACGGACAAGCCATGAAAACATCATGCAAGTTGTCTTACGATCATGCAAAGAAATATGAAAATGATGGTGCATGTCATACGAAACCGAATGGTGGAAGTTGCATGACAATATATCACAAAAAGGCTATGGAAATGTCATAATAGGTAGGTATGGTGACTGTTTTGAGGAAAATATATGGTGGTTGTTTTGAGGAAGGTGCGTTCGATGCACTGGCGAAAGTTGCGCGCTACTATAGAGGCTAGCAAAGGTGGAAGGGTGAGAGTGCGTATAATCCATGGACTCAACATTAGTCATAAAGAACTCACATACTTATTGCAAAAGTCTATTAGTTATAAAACAAAGCATTAGACGCATGCTCCTAGGGGAGAGGTTGGTAGGAGTTAACCATCGCGCGCTTCCGACCCTCACACAAAGGTTGACAATCATTAAACAAATCATGCTCTGACTTCCTTCCATAACGGTTCACCATACGTGCATGCTACGGGAATCACAAACCTTTACACAAGTATTTCTACCAATCCACAATTACTCACTAGCATGACTATAATATCACCATCTTTATATTGCAAAACTATTGCAAGGAATCAAACATATCATATGCAGTGATCTACAAGTTTTATGTAGGATTCTACGACTAACCATGTGAATGACCAACTCCTGTTAACTCCCTAAATAGGTATAAGTGAAGCATGAGAGTTTAATTCTTTCTACAAAAGATATGCCCACGCTCTAAAAAATATAAGTGAAGCAAAAGAGCATTCTACAAATGGTGGCTTTCTATCTGTAGAGAAACATGCAATCCAAACTTCAAATGATATAAGTGAAGCACATGAAGCATTCTATAAAGCCAGACTCAAAAGATATAAGTGAAGTGCATGAAGCATTCTATAAATCGACCAAGGACTATCTCATACCAACACGGTGCATTATTAAAATAAAAATAAAAAGCACACGACGCTCAAAGATTTACGCATATCATGTGACGAATAAAAATATAGCTCCAAGTAAAATTACCGATGGTTTTTAGAATAAAGAGGGGATGCCTTCCGGGGCATCCCCAAGCTTAGTTTCTTAGGAGTCCTTGAATATTACCTTGGGGTGCCTCGGTCATCCCCAAGCTTAGTCTCTTTCCACTCCTTATTCCTTCATCCATAGTGATCTCACCCAAAACTTGAAAACTTCAATCACACAAAACTTAACAAAACCCTCATGAGACACGTTAGTATAATAAAACAAATCACCACTTTAAGTACTGCTGCCAACCAATTCATATTTTATTTTTGCATTGTAGCTACTGTATTATAATTTTTCCATGGCTTATACCACTGATACAATTGATAGTTTCATCAAAACGAGCAAAACAATGCATCAAAAATTAGAATTTGTCTTAAACAGGACAATCTTTAGCAATTTGAACATTCACCATACTTCTGTAACTCTAAAAATTATGAAAACTTAGGACAAAATAAAAAATTTGCGTAGCAGTACTTTGAAAAAAATTCAGAAACTTTTGACATTCCAGTCAAAATGTAAATTCACGCACTACAGCCGAAGTTTCTGTTTTTGCACTGCACACACCAAACAAGCAATCTAATCATCCTAAAGCCAAATCTTGGCACATCATTTTTATAATACAATGGATTTATACAAGGGGATAATTATTTTTGTTGAAAAGTTTCTGTAATTAAGATTTTCAAAGTTTCCATGGGCATGAACAAAGTTCAAGGAGCTCCCTCACTTCAACGATGCTCGTCCTTCTTACTTTGACTTCTCTTTTTGAAAAAGTTTTAGGTTCCCCTCTTGATTTTTTTGTTTTTAAACTTTATAAAAGCACACAACATAATAAAATGACTCTCTAAAACTTCTAGTTTGTCTCCCTGGCAGCACTTTCTTTAAATCCATTAAGCTAGGCATAATGTGCTCAAGTAATTGATCCACCCGGATCCCAAGGTATATCAAAGCTAATTTTAATTAACAATGATTTGTAGTTTAGTAATGAGCACAATTTAACATATATCATGCAACAACGAAGTCTAACTCTCTTCCTATGCATCGACATGTCATAAAAGAGCAATTCATGCACACAAAGTACAGGCCAATACATAGCATAAGCAGTTTTATCAAATTAGAAACATAGAAAGGTGGAGATGTAGTTCCTCTCTCATAATAATTGCAAGTAGGAGAAACAAGCACATGCATATTATATCTATCAAAATCATCATGTGTAATAGTAAAAGGCAACCCATCTATATAATCCTTAATAAGTGCAAACTTCTCTGATATAGTGTAGTTAGGAGAATTCAAAAAGATAATAGGACTATCATGCGTGGGTGCAATAGAAACAATTTCATTCTTAACATAAGTAACTATAGCAAGTTCATCTCCATAAGCATCTTTCATATTGGCATCATGGCCACAAGCATAGCAAGCATCAAGTTCATCAAAAAGGGATATTTCAAATGAATCCAAGGGATCATAGCAATCAACATAGCATTCATCCTTCGGTAAGCACAAAGGAAAATCAAACAATGTATGAGTTGAAGAGTTACTCTCATTAGAAGGTGGGCATGGGTAGCTAATTCGCTCTTCCTCCTTTTGTTCTTCGCTCTCCTCCTCATCTTTTTCATCTAATGAGCTCACAGTTTCCGCAATTTCTTCTTCCATAGATTCCTGCAAAATATTAGTCTCCTCCAAGGCATAAACCATTCTCTCAATAAATGCATCAATATCGGAATTATATTCATAATTCTCATAGCAATATTTAAGTATAGCAAAAATTTCAGGTCTATAAACAGCATCATCATAATTTTCACACTTCTCAAAAAAAGATTCAATTTCATAAGAACCCTTAAAAGCAACAAATTCTTCTATTCGTTCCACATCATAGTAATCATAAATTCCATTAGCATAAGAAGCCAAAGTTTCATTATCATTAAATTTACATGAAAAAGGAAGGTCTGGAGCCTTCATCCTAGAGCAACAAGTATAATCATATCTCTGGCATAGATTCCAAGCATACCATTTCAACATATAAATCTGATCCCATAACATTTTCCGTTTTTGAGTCAAATGATAATCCCTAAAGTATTCACATTGATCCAACGTGTCTCCCATTATATAATTGGATGGGGTTTTCTCAGGATTATTAAAGTAGTGCATAAGATCTTTCACATAACGAGCATCGAGGGTTTTAGGAGGTTCCCCATCTCCATGAGTAGCAAGTACAATTGATTTTTTGGGTATTTCGTGTTCCATATCCATAGCTAAAGATAGAGAACAAATTAGAACAGCAAATAGAATCTACTTAGGATAAAGCAAACAAGCACACACGAGAATATTCACCCCACGCTATTGCTCCCCGACAACGGCGCCAGAAAAAGGTCTTGATAATCCACAAGTGTAGGGGATCAATTGTAGCCTTTCTCGATAAGTAAGAGTGTCGAACCCAACGAGGAGCTAAAGCTATAACAAATATTCCCTCAAGTTCTATCGACCACCGATACAACTCTATGCACGCTTAACGTTCGCTTTACCTAGAACACGTTTGAAACTAGAAGTACTTTGTAGGTGTGATAGGATAGGTTTGCAAGATAATAAAGAGCACATAAATAAAAAATAGGGGCTGCTAAGGTAAAGAAACAACTAAGTTAGTTTAACGAGTGTGGAAAAGTGGTGGTAGGAGTTGGGGAATTGTCCCTAGGCAATCAATAACTAGACCGGTCATCACTATTGAAATTTTATATGAGGGAGATGCATAAGCTAACATACTTTCTCTACTTGGATCATATGCACTTATGATTGGAACTCTAGCAAGCATCCGCAACTACTAAAGATCATTAAGGTAAAACCCAACCATAGCATGATAAGGTATCAAGTCCTCTTTACTCCCATATGCAACAACCCACCTACTCGGGTTTATGCTTCTGTCACTCAAGCAACCCACCATAGGTGAATCATGAACACATTGCAACACCCAACAGCGAGGATCCCTCACGCTTGAGCGACACAAAGAGCACCATAGGACAACACCAATAATGTCTATTCATGAAGGACTTGCCACTCCCCTCATGTCTATTCATGAAGAAATTCCAACTGCATCAGTTGAAGAAATTCATACCCAGACTGCACGTGAAGAAACTGATGTACAAATTCCTCAGTCTAGAGAAGTTGTTGTCGTTCAAGGGAAATTGTGGGATGCTTCAAGCCAAATCTTCAGCCAAAGCAAAAAAATGCCATTCAGGACAAAGCGGCCCAAATTCATCAAGGCTAATTTCTTCAATGAACACATATTCTTCATAGGGCCAAAGCCTTATGACTCTGCAAGGGTCGGGCGCTCAAGGTTATGGACTTATGCACAGATGAATTTCTATGATGTTGTATTGTTTGACAAGGACAAAGTCTTCCAGCATCGTCAAATTCCTCATGTGGATATGGAGTCCATCCCTTGTTTCAATCATGTGCTCGATGTTCTTCATGACGTAGGGTTTCTCCCCTCCCGTGATGATATATGTGATTGGAATGAAGAGCTAATTCCTCAATTCTATGCAAGCTTGCACATTTCTGGTGAAGCTTCTGATGTCAACTCATGGATCCTGGATTGGATGTCTTGAACCACTCACTACACCGCTCCAACAACTAAATTGCTTCATGCTGTCCCAATTGCAATTCCTTCAAACGGAGCAACATGCATCTATAATGAACCTGAACTGCCAAATCACATGATGCAAGTATTGATGAAGCCTTTGGCTCTTGGCAAACCTCCAAGGACCACCTTCCTAGTGAAGGATTTCCTATATGTGCCCAGGACCATCTACCGCATATTGACCAAAACTCTCATTCCAATCAAGGGCCACAACTCTGAAGAAGAAGAAGTTGTTGGCATCATGAAGAATTTGTTGTTCAACTTCATTCATGGGATTCCCATAAATTATCATGATTTCTTCATGAGGACTTTGGCAAATATAGCTATGTCACCATTCGAATTGAAGCCTTATGCTCCCTGGATTATGAAATTCATCAGATCAAGGTCTTCAATTCCTTTTAAGGCTAATTTTCAGAATCACTTTAGTTTTTTCCCCTCCGATTGAAGTCCTCAGGAAGGCATGTTCTTTAGTGGAAGGAAAAGGCAAAGTTGTTGTTGATGAAATTTCGTGTACATTGGATGGTCAATTCCATAAGGCTGCATCTTACTCCACCAATGATGACTCTGCCACCCAAGATTCTGCTGGAAAAGCCTCAGCTCAAAATGCTCAAGCTTCTACCCCTCGTGTGATGACTGATCGCGAGATTCTCCTAAGTCTTCATCAGAAGGTTGATCACAATTACAAGTGGGTCGAGCGTCAGTTCAAATCAATTCTTCAATACATGACTGTGATGCAGAACTCAAAGGAAAAATCATTAATACGTGCATGTAATCTTCGATCGTACTTGGGCCATACTAGCACATCTTAAGACTCCTAAGGAACTTAATGATATGGATTTTCAGCAGAAATTTCTATGGTCTCATCCTCCTCAGAAGAAATTCAGAAAGGTTCAAGCTCCTCTACTGGTTACAAGCTCATATTCTTCATCATGCGAGACAGATGAAGCTAAGGATCTTGACGACACTACTGCAGGCCCTACATCGACAAACGACCCCGACAACGCTGAAGCTCCTCCACCACCTTCAAGATGAAATTCTTTAGGGACGTTAATCCTCATTTTTCGTCCCTTTTGGTCATCGATGACAAAGGGGGAGAAACTTGAGTTAGTCTTCAAGCGGGTCTTTATATTATGGGCTGTTTTTTTGTTAAGTTACAACTCTCGCTCTTCTGAAGTGTTTGTTGATCGAGTTGTAAACTTAAGTCAGATGGTGGTCTAACACTTTTGAACTTCTTTCTGCAAGCCTATTTCCTCAAGTTCCTTAATGCACGTATGATGAAATTCGTCAAACAACATTTTTCATGATGCATTCCAATTCCTCATGTTATATATTAAATGTGTGTATGGATTACAAGATATAGGGGGAGATCTCCATGATTTTAACCTGCCATGTGCATTTGTAGTCCAAAGCAAATTCCTCAAATATGCACATCTTTAGGGGGAGTTTCTCTATATCTTGCAATCAAATTCCTCAAATATAGTACTTACACTTCATATGTTTATCCCCGTTGAAAACTTAACCTATTTTTCATCAATCACCAAAAAGGGGGAGATTGTTAGTGCATCTAATGCCCCTTAGTGATTTTGGTGTATTCAAGACTTATAGGTTAAGGAACTAATGTGTTTGTAAGTGTACACAAGCCCTATAAGTCAATGAGGAGTTTGATATATTGGGAGATTATCGACAACTAAAAATGAATGTCTTCAACTGAAAACTTTGGTATTTTCCTGAAGACTTTGAAGCTGAAGAATTTGATGTGACCTTGAAGATATTGATACGATGACTATGAAGCGTGAAGACTTTTTTTTAGTTTCATTTCCTTTCTTTGAGTCATAGGAAACACCGTAATGTTAAAGGAGGTTGAGGGAAAACTAAGGAAATTTTTCCAAGTGATGCTCAACTCGAAAGCCTCAACATACCCAATCCTTTGAGTGAAGCATTTGGAAATATCTTGCAGTTTAGTCAAGTTCTTCAGTCACAAAGACGATGTTCTTATGGTCTATGAGGAAACTGGTCTGACTGAGGAGTTAGGATTTCGCCAGTGCGAATTTCTTACCATGAGGAATGTGATAAGCCTTGAGGAATTTGACAGTTGAAATTCCGACCGTTGTTGTGCCTTGCACCAGCTATCCAGATATCATATCCACATAACAGTCATATGATTGGGGGGCATTTATGTCTTATCATGTCGGGTTGCACCCTGGCTATAAATAGCCGCCCCCACAACCACTAGTTGTTGGCTGCTCTGAGAGAGAACTTGACACTTGTCATTTGGGAGTAGCCCATTCCTCGAGGACATTGAGATCAAATCATTAGTGAGGAAAAAAACCAAAACCAAACCACCAAAACCAAAGTGATTGAGCATCACTTAAGAGATTGTTCCTGTGTGGAACCGAAGCTTACTACCTTTGAAGAGTGTGCATCTTCTAGACGGCTAGGCGTCATGGTCTAGAGCATCCAGCAGTCAACCATGGATAGCCAGGTGACCGAGTTTGTGAGGGTTTTGGGAGTCTACCCTGAAGACTTACAACGAGTGTTGGACGAGATCTCTGTGACCCTAGCTCAAGAAGAATACGGTAAGGACTGTGTGTCCTTTGGTTTAAATACCAAGCCGCTCCGAACCAGATGTACGATGTCACAACAGTTGGAACTGGGTCATCAAACCATTGTCTTCATCGAGCTCCTGGTTCTATATCCTCAACTCCCTCATTTACTTGAATACTTGTTGATGAAATTGATCGTTACTGTTTGAAGAATTTGACTGAGGACTTTCTCAATTTCTTCATCTCAAATTCTTCAGTCACCTTGTTCTTCACCTGCTTATCCTGTATCATGCTACCTGTAATCTGTGCATGTTCTATTTCATCATGATGACTATATTATTGCTATGTTTCCCATGCACTTGAGTACTTATTCTTCTACTAGTAGTTTGTCACTTTGCAAATTCCTCAACGAGTAATTCCTTAGTGAAGAATTTATAAAAAATCATATTCACCCCCCTCTGGTCGATATAACGCACTTTCATCCCTCGAGTCATCAGACGACGACCAGACAGACAAGGAGCCGCCGAAGGGTGAAGAAGACGGGGAGGAAGAGGAGGAGGAGGAATGCTCGAACAAGGTGGATGAGAATAAATACGAAGACAAGGAACCGCCAAAGCACGAAGAAGACGATGATGATAAGGAGGAGGAATGGTCAAACAAGGACGACGATAACGAGGATGATGATGAGGAGCCACCGAAGGATGAAGAAGAAGAAGACGATGAGGAGGAGGAGGAAGGGTCAAACAAGGAGGACGGCAACAAGGATGACGACGAGGACACCAAGAACAACAATGGTTATGATGACAATGACAGCAACGACGATGGTGATGAAAAGAAAGCGGTCAGCGGCAAGAAGCGTCCACGTCAAGACGATGGCGTGAGGTCATCCAACAACATCAAGAAGAAGTAAAACAGACTGTACTCCTTAACCCTATAGTTGTTTGCTCATATTTATTTGTTAACTCTATCTACCATGTTGATCTCATCTCAAATGGTTAACAACAACAAACAACAACAACAACAACAACAAAGTCGTTAGTACCAAACAAGTTGGGGTAGGCTAGAGCTGAAACCCATAAGATCTCGCGACCAATGCATGGTTCTGACACATGGATAGCAAGCTTCCACGCACCCCTGTCCATGGCTAGTTCTCTGGTGATGCTCCAATCCTTCAGATCTCTCTTTACGGACTCTTCCCATGTCAAGTTCAGCCTACCCCGACCTCTTTTGACATTATCAGCATGCTTTAGCCGTCCGCTATGCACTGGGGCTTCTAGAGGCCTGCGCTGAATATGCCCAAACCATCTCAGAGGATGTTGGACAAGCTTCTCTTCAATTGGCGCTACCCCAAATCTATCTCATATGTCATCATTTCGGATTTGGTCCTTCCTTGTGTGGCCACACATCCATCTCAACATGCGCATCTCCGCCACACCTAACTGTTGCACATGTCGCCTTTTAGTCGGCCAACACTTAGCACCATATAACATTGCGGATCGAACCGCCGTCCTATAGAACTTTCCTTTTAGCTTTTGTGGCACCCGCTTGTCACAGAGAATGCCAGAAGCTTGGTGCCACTCCATCCATCTAGCTTTAATTCGATGGTTCACATCTTCATCGATATCCCCATCCTTCTGCAACATTGACCCCAAATATCAAAAGGTGTCCTTCTGAGGCACCACTTGCCCATCAAGGCTAACATCCTCCTCCTCCTCGTGCCTAGTAGTACTGAAAGCGCACCTCATGCACTCGGTTTTAGTCCTACTAAGTCTAAAACAAGGTTTGCCTTCATAACTCCAACTTCCCGTTGACCCCCGTTCGACTATCATGAACTAGCACCACATCGTCCGCAAAGAGCATACACCATGGGATATCTCCTTGTATATACCTTGTGACCTCATCCATCATCAAGGCAGAAAGATAAGGGCTCAAAGCTGACCCCTGATGCAGTCATATCTGAATCGGGAAGTCATCAGTGTCGCCATCACTTGTTCGAACACTTGTCACAACATTATCGTACATGTCCTTGATGAGGGTAATGTACTTCGCTGGGACTTTGTGTTTCTCCAAGGCCCACCACATAAAATTCCGCAATATCCTATCATAGGCCTTTTCCAAGTCAATGAACACCAAATGCATGTCCTTCTTTTGCTCCATATATCTCTCCATAAGTTGTCGTACCAAGAAAATGTCTTCCATGGTCGACCTCCCACACATGAAACCAAACTGATTTTGGGTCATGCTTGTTATTCTTCTTAAGCGGTCCTCAATGACTCTCTCCCATAGCTTCATTGTATGGCTCATCAGTTTAATTCCACGGTAATTAGTACAACTCTAAACATCCCCCTTGTTCTTGAAGATTGCTGCTAATATACTCCGTCTCCATTCTTCTGGCATCTTGTTTGTCCGAAAAATGAGGTTGAAAATTTTGGTTAGCCATACTATCGTTATGTCCCCGAGGCCTCTCCACACATCAATGGGGATACAATCAGGACCTAACGCCTTGCCTCCTTTCATCCTCTTTAAAGCCTCATTGACCTCCGACTCCTGGATTCGCCGCAAAAAACGCCTACTAGTATCATCAAAGGAGTCGTCCGGATCAATGGTAGAGCTCTCACTCTCCCCATTGAACATCTTGTCAAAGTACTCCCGCCATCTATGCTTAATCTCCTTGTTCTTCACCAAGAGTTGATCTGCTCCGTCCTTGATGCACTTGATTTGGTCAACATCCCTCGTCTTCCTCTCTCGGATCTTGGCCATCTTATAGATGTTCCTTTCGCCTTACTTCATGTCTATCCGTTGATAGAGGTCCTCATACGCCTGACCCTTTGCTTCACTCACAACTCGCTTTGCGGCCTTCTTTGCCATCTTGTACTTCTCTATGTTGCCGTCACTCCTATCCAGATATAGGCATCTGAAACAATCTTTCCTCTCCTTAATTGCCTTCTGGACATCATCGTTCCACCAGCAGGTATCTTTAGCTTCTCTTCTACTTCCCCTGTACACTCCAAACTCCTCTGAGGCCACCTTACGAACACAATTCGCCATGTTCATCCACATAGTGTCTGCATCACCTCCTTCCTCCCAAGGGCCCTCCTTAATGACCCTCTCCTTGAACACCTGAGCTACCTCCCCCTTGAGCTTCCACCACTTCGTTTTAGCGACTTTGGCATGCTTATCCCGTTGGACACAAATCCTAAAGCGGAAGTCATCAACCACCAACTTATGCTGAGGGACAACACTCTCTCCAGGTATCACCTTATAGTCTAGGCATGCACGCCTGTCTTCTCTTCTCGAGAGGATGAAATCAATCTGGCTAGAGTGTTGCCCACTACTATAAGTCAATCTGGCTAGACAAAATATTTGTGGGAGAGCTTGTGTGTGCTTTTGGTGGCTAACACGTGATCATTTTGAGCATTTCATTCACTATTATTACCTCACCCCCTTTTAATAGTATTGGCTTTCCTATGGACTCAAAGTGATTTCTCACAAAGTCAAATGTAGAGTCTTCATGCTTGTAGCTTGGCCAATCCTATTCTTTGCATCTTGGGGTCTCATCACAATCCTTTGCCATCCAAACATTGAACTTTTTCCTGAAATATACTTGGTGGAAACATTAGTCCAATGAAATATATGTTGTTGTTAATTACCAAAACCACCTAGGGAGAAGTTGTGCTTTCAATAAGTTTTGAAAGGACATGTAAAGTTAGTTTTCTCTTGATCTTCGTTTGACACGGGTATTTGAGAAAATCGAGAATATCCGTCAAGAAATCAATAAAAGGCAAGGGGTAATGATCTTTTTAGTGGCTTTATTTATTTTCCTGAAATCAGTCACCATCCTATAGATAGTTACAATTATTTGTGGAATAAGCTCATTTTTATAATTAGGGACGACCGTAATTGTCGGGGATATAAGCTAGTGGTATAACCCGTCCTACTGGGTCAGGTCAACATATTGGCGCTTATGAATCATACTCAAAATGGGTCGTGCCGTTGAAGATGAGGCAAGCAAGGCAACTTACCAAGTAAGCAGGATGGCGGCCCAGCACATGAAGACGACGACTCAAGGCGCAATAGGTAGAAGACACTAGGCTTACAAGAGTCCGAATCGTGCTACGATTCGTATAAAGGCGATCCCCTAAGACCAATAGACTTAAGTTACACACCCTCTGTGATAGCCTGGCTTACTAGGGATGATAGACTACTCATATCAATAAGGAATTCCTTCTTTTCCAAGAGCCCATTCGAACAGAACTCCCAGGTTAAGCGTGATTGGTTGGAGTAGTTCTAGGATGGGTGACCGACCAGGAAGTTGGTCCAGGGTGCGCATGAGTGAGGACAAAGTGCGCAGAAAAGACTAGTATTGATTTGTGAGGACAGTCTAGATCCCGCCAGGAGTAACGACTACCGACGGGTGTGTCCGAGGTGCTACAAGTTGGTATCAGAGCCGACCCTCGTGGTTACATGGATGTTTGCCGACAGGTGCACGATCATGTTGTTCACGAAGTTGGTGACCCGTCGCGGCACATAGAATGACACATGTATTGGACTGGAAGCACAGACATTTGTGCCAAGAGGGAACATTCTGTAACCCGACGAGGACCTTGGTTCCTCTGAGTGGTTGTGTATGTGATAGCCTGGCTTATTATGGATGATAGACTACTCATATCAATAAGGAATTCCTTATTTTCCGAGAGCCCATTCGAACAGAACTCCTAGGTTAAGCGTGTTTGGCTTGGAGTAGTTCTAGGACGGGTGACCGATCGGGAAGTTGGTCCCGGGTGCACATGAGTGAGGACAAAGTTCGCAAAAAAGAGCAGTATTGATCTGTGAGGCCAATCTAGATCCCGCCAGGAGTAACGACAATCGACGAGTGTGTCTGGGGTGTTACACCCTCAAAAGCTAGGTTAGCGATTCCACACCCTTGTAATCGAGCTCATCATTAATATAGACACAAAGCGGGACATAGACTTTTACCTCCATCGGAGGGGCCAGACCTGGGTAAAATCGTATCTCGTTCCCGGTCAACCCTTTCGAGTCGCCGCATAGCGACGGTGGCATCACACCTAAGTTCTCCTGTGAGGACATCTATCGTGACAAAACCACGACAATTGGCGCCCACCGTGGGGCTGTCGCACGGTGGAGTTGAGTTCTCGAAGGGACCCCTTCTAGGGTTTGGGAGCTACACAGTTGGTCAGATGACCAAGAGACACCATGGAAAGCTCCACATCGACAATTCGGGCTGGGGCCCCGAGGCCGACTCAGTCGAGTCCGGGTACGGAGTCCCCTTCGCCAGGATCCACATATTCATTAGCAAGATCGGCGCGTCAGTACCCAAGCCAGACATCTGCACCGACATCATCTAGCCGGCTCGGCATGCCTGACCCAGTCGGCATCAAGCGACAGACGTCACGTCTTCGTCGGTTTCACCCAGGAGTCAGCCTCCTAGATGAGTCGGCAGGCACCAAGGTCACCCCCGTTGACTTCGACGGTGAGTCATCCATGGGAGACACCGAATCGATCTGTCCTCTCTATGACGGGAGACTTGGGGGTTTTGAAAGGAAGAAGACGCGAAGGTGTCATGTGAGCCGCCCCATCAGGTCACCATCTACATGACAGGAATCGTGGTGGCAGAAGCCACGAACGGTGCTGGCGGGTCAGGCTAGAAGCCGATCAAGCCATGAGCGACTTAATGGCTGAGATGGCCAAACTCTTGGAGAATACTGTCACTATGAAGAACCAGGCAGCGCGCAACATGTAATTGGTAAAACTTCGCGCAGAGATGTCCAAGGTTCAAGAAGAGATTGATTTCGAAAATGCCCGGATGGCAGAATTACAGGCTCGTATCCATAATGAGTCAGAACGCTTGAAGGCCAAAGCATGGTAGTTAGGGCTTCGATGGGATGCCTCTGAAGCGGTACAACAGAGGAGACACCAGAGTCGTTTGCCATTATACCTCGAGCCGACTCAGTTGTTCACCAGTCCAGGAGCGCCAGGGGCAGGGCAGGATCCGCCTCGTCATACAGAGTGGCAGATAGAGCCGGCTCAGCCGCGGCTGGATTAGTCACCAACTCAACATTTTCAGACGCCGTAAGGCCACTTTTCCAACCCCGTCGATAATATTCTAGCAGCAACACGTAATTTGGAAGCACTCCCTATTCACGGAAACACCCTAGTTGAGATCGAAGCAAGGAACGCCAACGAGATGCTGAAAACAGCAGTGGTGCAGCAAGCGCAATATTCTTACAGCCGTGATCGGATGCACTCCACGTCATATGCCAGTCACAGTAAGAGCCGCCATGCAGAGTCTGCAGCTGTTTCCACTAGTGGGCCTCAGCAACGGCCTCGGGTTCCCCAACATGGCCTTTGTTACCCAATGCTCAATCGGTTGTCAACACGGGAAGAGCTCCCTGACAAGCGGAGGTAGAGGCACGGTGATACGGGCGGCTCAACAACCCACAACGAAACCCCAATCAGCAATACTGGGGGCTAGAATCAACAACAGGATGATCGGCATCCCTTGTTTGTCTCTGACTCTTCATAGTGAGCCTATGCCTAATAACTTCAAAGGGCCTCACAAGGTGCCAAAATATAGAGTAGATCTCGAGCAGACACCATGGATCAAAAGTTAGGAGCTAGCCATGGATATGCTCGATGTCAGCGATGCAGTGTGCACAAAGTATTTGACGATGATGTTGGAAGGGCCGGCTCGAACGTGGCTGAAAAATCAAAAGTTAGGAGCTAGCCATGGATCCCGGCTCAGACGAGGCTAAACTAGCAAGAACAAGAAAGGCGATAGTGGCAACGGTCATCACGAAGTAGGCAATCTCCTTGCCCTTACAAACTTCTTGGTTCAACTCCACAACACGAAGTAGGAGGCTCTCAAGTTACACCTAACCAATCTAGGTGGAACCACCCTCCAAAAGGTAGTTGACGAGGTAACAACGATGAACTCCTTGCTCTTGTGTTTCAAATGATGGTCTCCTCAACACTCAACCAGTCTCTCACGGATTTGGCTTGGGTAGAAGAGATTGATTGGGTGGAAAGCAACTTGGGGAGGCTAGAAATCAAGATCCATATGGTTGGAGTGGATGATCTTGACCTCAACACAAGCGTAGGTGGTTCTCTCTCAGAAAATTGGATATGGGAAGTGTGGGTCCATTCTGAGTGCTTCTCTTGCGAGTGGGATGTGGTGGAGGGGTATATATAGGCATCTCCAAAAATCCAACCATTACAACATTATTGCCCAACTCGGTGAAACCGAAGTGAAAACTCGGTTGCACCGACTAGTGCAAAATGTGGCAACTTTGGCGTTTTCGGTGAGACCGATATAGGATTCTCGGTGGTACCGATATGAGTGGCCGAGGGCGGTTACACAACTCGGTGAGACTTTGTTGCTAACACGAATACTTGTTTCAGGAACCAACGTCGAAACAATTGCCCTGGAGGAGCTTACAGTGGGAATAATTCAGGCAACTACAAGGAAGCGCTCAAGGCACCTTGCCCCAAACATAGTACCCAGGATAAGCCGGCTACCCACTCATGGGAAAATTGTTACATCATGCAGGAGTTTTGTAATCAGGTTTTCCAGAGTCATCAAGGAGACAATGGTGGGGCACATCTGGGTCATCTTGGCCCTGGTGGGTCACACGCCGACTAATCCGGTGGATATTCGGGGTCAGGTTTTCATGGACAGGGTGGCTCAGGGTTAGGATTTCAGCACCAAGGAAACAATGGCCATGGGCAATGTTCTGGCCAAGGCAATTAGCAAAATAATAATCAAACTGGGTTTCAGAGTAATCCTAAGCAGCTGAGCAGTGGCTAGTACCATGTTTTCACCACCAGTACCTTCAGGAGAGATAACAAACTCAAGCAGAGAGCCATCAACATGGTTGAGCCGATAGTTCCCAGATATCTCAATTGGTCTGAGCAACCGATCACCTGGAGAAGGGAAGATCACCCCCTCGGGTTGATAACTCAGGAGGTCTGGCCTTGGTGGTGGCACCTCAGGTGGGTGGCTATACCCTCACAAAGGTCATCATGGATGGAGGTGGTGACATCAACATCTTGTATTATGACACTTTCCGACGGATGAACCTCTCTAAGAGTAGTTTAGAAACATCAACCACAGCTTTTCATGGCATTGTTCCTGGAAAGTCATCATACCCAATTGGGTGGATTAAGCTTGATGTTGCTTTTGGTGACGAGTATAACTATAGGTGCGAGCCTTTAACCCACCTGAGGCAAAGGGTAATGATCTTTCTAATAACAGGTGCGATGTTGTTAGAAAGATTATCTAAGCACATAAGAGAATCTCCACCTAAGGCAAGAGTATGTGGTTGCATCGGGAGAGATAATTAACGTGTCTACTAAATCGTCCATCATGTTAACATGGAAGATTCAAATGGTGCCACCCAGAAACAGGGAGGTGTCCACCCACACGCTAACATCCTAACGGTGCCACCTGATGGTAGCAAGGAGTCGTACACCAAGGACGCACTAAAAACCATAGGAACTTTTGGTATGACTTGTGAATGACAGTTCTAATCAAACTAAACATGAATAGATCAAAGCACAACAAAGTCACTAAATTTCCAAATCCGTTGTGATATGATTGGGGCATTTTTGAAGCTTAGTTTTGGACATGTTGCTTTTGTAATTGCATGTAGTCTGCCGAAATCTTCGCACATTCCTTTTTTACTTTATCCTTTTTTCTAATTTTAGACCAACAATGGTACCTAGAATTGGTCTAATTTTATCGGGCTATCTTTATCTAATTGCATGTAGGCCACTAAAACATTCGCGCCAATTAGTTTTATCGAATCTTTCTTTCTTTTATTGGGACCGCATCACACTTTATGCCTTCATCAGGTCTTTATTTCCTTTATTGGCATGTGCAACCACACATCCGAATCACATTTGTTCCTTCATCGTGTCTCTATTTTTTTATTGACATATGCAACCACGCATTACAATTTGTGATGTCAATTACTTCATTCATAGGATAAATGATACCCACGGACCCTCTTCTCTAGGTGGCTACTTGATGTTTAGGTGACTTACATATGTATATAAATTGGTTAATTTGCATGTCATATAGGTACTATTAAATTGTATGACAAACCAACTCTTTCACACATGCATTAGCTGGATCATGTGATTGCAGATGTCGATGATGGGAGCCGAGGTGATGAAAAAACGTGTTGCGCAGAACCAGGTGAATGAAAGCTGCAGGCGGCGGGGGGGGGGGGGGGGAAGGGGGAAGCATGAGTGACGTACGAAAAAAAATATGAGATCTTAAGTATGACTCTGTCCCCCGCAAAAAAAGTATGACTCTGTCAGCATGGCAGCAAACATATGGGTGATTCCAAGCCAAGCATATGTTCGAAGCGAAACAAAATATTTTAATTTTGGAGTGATTGGCCTGGTTAGAAAGGCTTAACAAAAGTTTTAACGTACATGCATAAACATTTTTTATGGACCGGAAGAAACACTTTTTACTTTGATAGTTAAACATTCTCAAAATATACCATATAAGAAAAGTATTAATTAAAGATGCATCCTAAACATAATTTTAGAAATAATTAACATGCAAGATAATTTCATATTTGGGATCTACATTTTTTTGAGAAATTTCCATATATAGCATATTTATTATGAAGTTATGATTTGAAAATTATGATTTTTTAAAGCATTTGAATCTGTTACAAAAAGAAAAGAAAGGTTAAAAATAGAGTAGCTGGGCCGAAAGAGCAACATTGCAGCCCATCAGCTAAGCCGTGCCTGGGCGAGCCTAAAAAAAATAGAAATTGGCGAAAAAGCGAAGAGGTTGGAGTCGTAACCAGGTTCTGGGGAATGGAGGGTTGGCTCTAAACCCACTGCGCTGCTTGCATGTTCATAACAAAAAATGGACTCGCTTTAATAAATAACATAAAGCCGATGGCGATTTTGAAGGAGAAATGAAGCGTTTTTTTTTTCATTTACGGGTAGCGTGATGGATAATTATTAAAAACTTTGAAGACAATTTTATGATGTGAGGGCAGAAACGATAGCCGTTTTATTATTAGATAAAGATAAAGATAAAGATATGCAAGAGATAAGCGTCCACATGTCTCGCAGCTTATTTTTGGAAATTACATAGCACAACTACATACAATAACACTACGTTTATATTGGTACATTCTTCCGCTTCCTTCAACTCCCACCGTCCCATAATATGAGATCATTTTGCAAGCTAAAACAGTTTGGGACGGGGAGTAGTAGATATCGTTAAGGAACCATAACAACCGGCGTTGCTTCTCAAACTGCCTTGTGAGCTTGGCACAGCCTGATGTAAACACCGATGGCATCAAGGAGCCAGCCGGAACGTCCCCAGAAGCCTACGATGCATCCATTCGCGGCCGGGATGGAGAAAGATGTGCCAGTCTCTTTGCCATACGGCCCATACGTTCTCCCCTTGTCTGTACGGAACATTAGCGAGGTGACAACCACTGCCGGAACATAGTTGCAATGCCCATAAGTCCCCTCGACTGCGATGAGCTGCTCATCCGGTGCAAAGTTGATCTGTTCGTAGGGATAAAAAGAAGGTATCTGTTAGATGATTCCATACCGAAGTGGAAAATAAGAAGGGTTTTTTGTTGTCAAAAACGGCTAATAGTGTTGCAGAAGATTAGATATATCCCAAGATGAAATATACCGAGATGTTGATTATTAGTGTTGCAGAAGATTTAGATAATTTGTTATGTACTGAAGATCAGAGAATGGACGTTTGGAGGCCGAGCTTCATAGAGCTTGAAATATTTGAAAAAAACAAAATTCAAATTTTTGGGTTTCAAAAAAATCTGAAAAACGTTATGTAAGTAAAGAAGGATGTTTTGTGTATGTGTATAAATTTTTAGGATGAAATACCGTGAAATATGATCTGCATAAAAAAGACAAATGAGACGATGGATTGTATCATGTGTTAAAAAGCCCCGGATTTGTCTTTTTTATACAAGCCTCATTTCAATGTATTTTTTTCTAAAAATGTACACACATGTGTGTTACGCCCTCATTTATCTTTGTATTTCTTTTTAGAATTTTTTGAAACATAAAAATATGAATTTTTATGAATTTTAAATTTTGTATTTGAAGGCCTCTTTGAAGCTCGGACTCCAAAAGCAATTTCTGCTGAAGATCCGACCTAGTACAAAGGTTTGCCCATCTCACAAATCTAAAACATCTTTGCTAACTGATGCACGTACCGTTAAACGAGCTCTACCTTGGGCACCGCCTTCTGCTCGCTGAAGCGTCTGCTTCACCACGGCCACGTCGGAGCTTTGATAGAAGGAATGGATGGCGTCGGTGTACTGCAGGGTGACACTGCGCACGCGACGGGCGCTCACGCCGCGGCCGCGGCGCATGTAGAAAGCTTTCCCGCCGGATCCTCCCCATGGCCCGATCTTGATCACTCCTCTTCCTCCCGGCCTCTTTTCGTCCGTGATCTCGTCGGAGAAGTTGCTGTGGCTGTGCCTCGACCACGGTTTCGCTGCTGCTGTTGTGTGGACGTCATCCCTGGCCCCGATGTTCGCTTGCGAGTAGTTTGTAAGCACCATGGACTGCAGCGCCGACTCGCGCTCCGCGGCGGCCGCCCTGTTGGCTCGTGCTGAGAGCGAGACGCTCGCGGGGGATGATGAACGTACTGTTGTTCCGTCACCAGCACCGGTGAGAGCTCTGCCTGATCGTCCTTCCCTGTGATTACCACCCCAGAGCTCCTGAAATCAGTCCATGGATATAAATTAGTTCCATCAGCCTGTGTGAAGTCCAAACTCAATCGAGATGGTTAGGTAAATCTATGTGTCAATATATGTTTTTCTTTGAGGATCTGTCGATATTCGATATATGAATACACGATCACCTTTGCGAAGTCCTCGGCGAGGCCTCTGAAGCTGACGCTGACGCGGAGGGTCCTGTCTGACGGTGTCTGCTTAGTTGTCGTGGACCTGTCCAGTGTTCGGCCGAGAGCGGCACCGGCGATGATGGCGCAGGTGTAGACGGACAAGGTGGCGATGAGGATGAGGAGAACAGTGGCTCCGTTGAACCGCGTCATTGCTAGCTAGCTAGCTCGACCTTGAATGAGCGATGCAGAGATCGGTCAGCTAGGTGCCCCAGCAGGCCAGCACCGTGATGGACCAGCTGGGTATAATATGTGAGATATAACAGACACAGGCAGCCGGTCGCCGGCCATGCATATCGCTTATCAGGCTAATTTGTCGCTGTCGGAGTGTATCTATCAATCTGCCGGTTCGGCCACGACGTTCATCCAGAAATCAACACAAAGAATAGGGATGCGGACGCCGGATGCATGTCGCTCTGTCAGTATTAGGCTGAGGGGAATACTAGTATTATACTTTGGGTTCAGTATAGCAAATTCCGATGGATATGTACGGTGACAAGGTCCTCATCTCGTATGCTTCCGTGTTTTGTCGACATATTCCCTTTCACGTAGCTTATTTAATCCGAGGTTAAGGTTTTTTTAGAGTACAATCGAAGTCACTCACATACACGAGCATACAATTTAACCCTATGAATGCACGTACGCACACCTTATCCCTATAAGCACGTTCGAGATATTAAACCGACACATCATCTTAAGATTGACGAAGTCGTCACAGACGTCTTCGTTGTCGATGGAAACGTCTCCTTCCATTGAAAGCGCATCGCCGGAAGACCTGAATAAAGTCAAAAAATTATAAGCACCAACGTCAAGTCTGAAACTTGAACTCTGATGGGTAGGGATACCACAGTCCTCCTAACCATCCAAGCATATGTTGGTTTGTAGGTTAAGATTCTCTTTGACCGGTTGCAAAAGGGTTGGAGCAACGATATACCATTGATTTTTCTATTTAATTTTTTTGAAACTTTTTTTCATTGATTGCAATTTTTTTGTTGATAGCTTACAAAGCTGAACGCTCGGTTAACTTTTTGAAACTGATATGACATTGATTAGGAGGACACATCCTATATACCTAAGAAATTTACCCCATTATCATATTTATCTCAACATACAAGTTATCCAACTCAGCAATCTGCCACATCGGCAACTCCTAATGTGCATGATGCCACATCAAACGTCCCGCTAGCTACTGGTGTACATAAAGTATCGAAACACGGCGTTTTGTTACCATCCTTCATCCGTTTCCATACGTAAATCAGGGGATTCTCCAGAATGAAGGCGCATTATCTTCTCCACCATCCCCCCACTTTATTTTCCCAATGATGCCCCCTCCTCTTCGTATCCTCCGTACGGTTCATCATTAGCCGTTGCAAAGCTACCTTGCACATCTCACCTTCAGCGGCGATTGTGATGCTCATGGCGCGGTGCCGCTGCTAGCCCAGCGCTCGTTGGGTGTCGCCTAATACATGCATGCTGCTACCAACCCGGCCCCCTGCGATCACCGCAATTGATTTGAGCCCGCAGTGTGTTGCCGATGAATCAAGCCCGCGGACACTGCTGCCTCAAGCCTCCTGCCCTGCTGTCGACTAGAGCTCCAGGCGAGCCACACGTCCCACCGTTGTCGTCCTCCTTCAACATCTCCTTCACCAAAAGGTTGGTGCTCTCCTCCTGTATCTCCCTAAATCTAAGTGATCTTGAGTTTATTTGGGTTGGAAGCTTTGATTTGTACTTCCTTCATCTCAAAATAAATAATTTAAAAATGACTTAACTTTACATTAAAATTAATATAAATTGAGTTACTTTTAAATCACTTATTTTGGGACGAAAGGCGTACGTGATAGGAAGCATTTTTTAGAAGCCAGTTTTGTTTTGTCTCCAGCCCCCTCATCCGCACAGCAAGTCTGGTCAGTCTTTCTAATCCGCAATCCTCTCTCTAATCAAGCATTCCCGGGAAGCATGAAACAGCCATCTCTAATTCCCTTTTCGTTTTATATTGGTTATTTATGTTGGAAGGAATAAACAGATGAAACAACGTTGATTTAAAGCGATGGATCGTAGTCATCTCCCTTCGTTTTGTTTTATACAAGGCGCTGATTGGAAGGAATAAACAGGTGAAACTTAATATTTACTACGTGCAAATAAGATCATGCATCTCTCTCTCATACATGCACACACGTGTAGTTTAGTAGTATGATGATTTTTTTTTTTGCTTTGATTTGTTTATTTGTAGAATCAAAGCATATTGTTTGGTCAGTTTCAGGTATGTTGCTGCCCAACAGTACTATTGCACGATGAATGTCATCAGATTGACCCAACACCCGAATAGATGGGCATGTGTGTTTTGGCATTACTATCCAATCTGAACATCATCTAGCCTGGCGAAGGTAGCACTGTTCTGGATTAGGCATGTGTTTTGCATTTATCATTCAAAATTGAAGGTTTTGTAAATACTGTTGTGTATATGAGTTGTAGGTTAATCGACTAGCGGCTTCACGTGGAGGTTTGAAAGGAATTTTTTTCCAAATATTAAGCAAAATCATATGGAAAATTTTCATATTTGCATTTGTTTACATAATTATATGTTATAATTTTCCTTTCTTAAATTGTACTCCCTTCATCCGGAAATACTTGTCCTAAAAATGCATGTATCTAGACTTATTTTAGTTATAGGTATAACAATATTATTCATTTTTAGAACAAATATTTTTGGACAGAGGGAGTAGCTTTTATTAACGTTATTTCATTTTTTCCTTGATGCAATTCATCATTGCTGAGCTAATAAAAATTTACAAATGTCACATGGTTTCATACTCTCACTCATTGACTCATGTCCTTAACATATCTATTTTATATTCCAGCCGCAACGCACACGGGGTGTCTTTTAGGGGAACATTCATACCCTTCATATATGAGAAAATATAGGCCACAATCCTTAATTCATAAAGGTATACTTTTTGTTCCCTTAATTTGGTGATACATTACAATATATAGCTTCATGCCCAATTGTAGTGAAGAATTCAATTCCCATGCATACTCCTCCCGGGAAATTATAATTAACAATCTCCTCTCAGTTTATAGCTTCGCTTTAAACATGTAATAAAAACCCGGAATATCAACATTTGATTGTTCTTGTGTTAGCGTGGCAATCCTTGATGAGAGGATCGAGTATGGCCTTTTTTATGATTCTCATTCACTTTAGTTGTTCTATGATATATGATGGATATATGGTAGTCTCCTGAAAAAGGTGTTGAAAATGGAGTGTATTTGTTGTCCTACTTAATAACCATGACATTTTGTGTACCTTTGGTTACTTTTCCACTCAAAAATTGATCTTGGTGGATAATGTAAGATAATTTCTATTTGGGCATATTAGCATGCAAATCTCGCAAAGTAGCATGAATTTCGTTTTGATCTAATGCACTTCTAATTGATAACGAGAAGAATCTCATAAAACTATATGGTCCTTTTTCATTATGATGCATTACAATTTAGCAAGTATGGAGATACTCTACAATATACTAATTCTTCTAGATTTTCATATTGTTTCATCGAAGGTTAAAAAAAATACTCCCTTCATTCCATAATGTATTGCGTATAGTTTTTTCTGAAAAGTCAAACATCACAAAATTTGACCAAATTTATGAAAAAAATATTTGCATTTATAATGCGAAACTTATATCATTAGATTCATCATAATATCATTACATATATAATGTATATATATACATATGGAATTTAAGATATAAATAGTTTTCTCCATAAACTTAGTCAAAGTTTGTAAAGTATATTTTTCAAATAATCTATATGCATTACGTTATGGAACAGAGGAAGTACATTTTTTATGATTCTATTATTTCTTACTTCATAAATATTTATCTCGTATATAATGCTAGAAATTCCGCAGCAACGCGTGGGGCATCATCTAGTTTAGTCATATGGTGAAGACTAAGAGCATCTCTAGCATATCCCTTAAAAGTGATCAAACCCGGAAAAAAAACGTTTTCAGTTTTGTGATGTCAAAAAAATCCTGAATATAGCCCGTAAAACTGGTCAAACCTGAAACCTTTTACACGCCCATGAGGATCCAACCCACAACCCTTTTACTTATAGATTTGTAGGCAAAACTAAGGGTGCCCTATAAACCGGTCAATGTACGCGACAAGGGAATTCGGTTGTGTGCACACGGGCTCCGGTGACCTTCTGCCACCGAACTCGTCGGAAACTCGAGCAGCTACGAAGGAGCTAGCTATCGTGACGAATTGGCCACAAATGAGCTAGCTAACTTAGATCGATTCAACGACAGCTCGCTCTTGGATCTATTCGACGATGGGAGTTAACTAGCTTAGCTACGGCGACGGGCACTTCTTGCGTGCCGTCCTGGATGCCGACAGCTTCGTATTTGGTCGCTTCGTGCGATGTCCGCTGATACGTCTCCAACATATCTATATTTTTTTTATTGTTTCATGCTATAATATTATCATTGTAGGATGTTTTTTGGTTATCTATTTGCTGATTCATATTATTTTTAGCACTAACCTATTAACCCAGTACCAAGTGTCAGTTGTTGTTTTTTTCCATATTTTTGGCTTTTTAGGTTTACAGTACCAAATGAAGTCTAATTGCCACAAAACTTTTTGATGATTTTTTTTGGACCAAAAGAAGACCTTGAAACTTCGGGAGGAGGTCGGGGGCTACACGAGGGCCCCACAAGCCAATAGGGTGCACCGAGGGGGTGGTCTCGCCCTGTTAGCTTGTGGTCGCCCCCTCGTCTCCCGCCGCCCCTCTCTGGCCTATAAATTCAAATAAATTGCAAAAAAACTAGAGAGCCTCTTGAAACACTTTTTCTGTTGCTGCAAGTCTTTGTTCTACCATGTGACCATCTGGAGCCCTGTTTCGATGCCTTGTTGGAGGGGGGATCGATCGCGGAGGGCCTCTACATCAAACTTGCTGCTCCCATGTTGACGTGTGAGTAGTCCACCGCAGACCTACGGGTCCATAGCTAGTATCTAGATGACTTCTTCTCTCTACTTGATCTTCAATAGAAAGTTCAGCCCGATCTTCGTTGTGATCTATTCGATGTAATCTTTTTTTTGCCGTGTGTTTGTTTGTATCCGATGAATTATGGGTTTATGTTCAGATTATTTATGATAAAATATTTGAGTCATCTCTGAATACTTATTTGATTCTTATTTGCATGATCGTCATATCTTCGTAAATCCCTCTGATCTATCAGTTTAGTTTGGACAACTAGATTGGTTTATCTTCGGTAAGAGGGGTGCGTTGTATTGCGTTCAATCTTGCGGTGCTCAATCCTAGCGACAGAAGGGGAAATTCTACGTATTTGTATTGATGGCACTAAGGATAAAACGATGGGGTTCATTCATATTAATTGAGTGTACTTTGTCTACATCATGTCATCGTTCTCAAAGCATTACTCTGTTTGCATGAACTTAATACCTAGAGAGGCAAGCATAGAGACAGTCTCAAAGTGGAGTAATAGTGGTAGATGCAGGCATGAGTCGGTCTACTTATTTATGGATGTGATTCCTATACACGCATGATCATTGCCGTGAATAAATATTATGTAACGATGTGCTTTTCTATATGAGACATGTTGTATGTATATAGAAAAAATGGATTGGTTTAGATCCATCTTAACCTGATGATTGCTCATCATGAAGTCTTTCTATTTTCTATTAAATCGAGGAAAAAACGAACTTGTTTCAATTGCATATCATAAGGAATTCGAAGAACTGCTTCAAATACAGTATCGGGAAGCACAGCTTGGGGAACTTCAATATCGACGGGCTTGCTAGCTAAATGGCAATTGGCACATACAATTCGTCCAGTTGCTTCTCTTATAATCTGATGATCAAGTCGATTCCATGATTATAAGTTCATAACCCTAGCGTCGATTCCCATTTTGGGCGGAACAAATCTACTAATTCTTTTATTCTAGTTAGTAAGAGGGATCTTGAACTAAGAAATAGACCTAGCAGCTAAAAGAGGGTATCCTGAGCAATTGCAATGTGAAAATGCAAGGCAACCGGCCTTACCATACTTTCCCTGAATGCAAGTTGCTTCAGTCAACTAGGAAGATCATGACAAATAGACCAATTTGAGATTGGATCACCATCATTGCATTTTCCCTGATAATGAACTGAAAATGAGACTCTGTCACCGCTGAGAACGAGACAGCAGAGAGAAGCCTCTAAGGAAAACTATGGGCCCCAGATATATTCACTTATATATTAACAAACGCCACTATTAACTTGCTGCCACTTATTTGTTTTCCTTTTATTTTACAATTTATAATTATCATTATCATCCACACTAATCATTTGCTTGCAAGTAACGAGTTCAAGGGGATTGACAACCCTCTTGCCCATGTTGGGTGCAAGTGTTTGCTCTTTTGTGTGTAGGCGCTGAAGACGGGAGTTGTATGATCCTCATATTAGTTTGATATCCTTGGTTCTTACTGAGGAAAATACTTATCTAAGTTGTGTTGCATCATCCCCTCCTCTTCGAGGAAAAACCTAATGTAGATCACATGTATCATCTGCTGGCTTTGTACAAGCGATTTAGCTGATCATGGACATGGATGTGATGAAGAAGAAGACATGGGGAAAATATAAGTGAATATTCGGTTTTACAGTTTAAGTTTGAGGGGTCTATTCGATCGCACCTCAAACCGGCCCTTAAAACATGTTTTCCGCGAATTTAAAACCGTGTTTTCAGTTCCGCGGTTTAAGGGGTCTCCTAGAGATGCTCTAATACTATTATACTAATATAGTGTCACTGGTAGTTTCTAAGGGTTGTAGTGAGTTGTGATTTATGTATTAGCTGACCCCATGCCTTTTGGTTTACTTCTTTATTTAATTCATATTTATGCAAAAAAGATAGTTATAGAGTGTAGCACACTTGACCTCATTGCATTTTCTATGGTGGAACCACCATTGGTTGAAATAATTGTGAGGTCCTAAAGTGCTAGTCAAGCAAAAAAACTTTACTTTCGGTGGGCCTAAACATGCCAAATGATTTGGTCCATGGGGGACAGAAGCATACCCATAAATTACGCCTTGTAAAGCAGCGGGCACCGAGGTTGGCCAAGCTATAATGGCCAAATTATGGTCCTTTGCCTCCTATGCAAATTGGTGCAGGCATGTGGGCCTCATTTTTTCTTCAAGTACCTCTAAACCCTCAGGCTTTGGAACTTGGTCATTGAGAAATTCAACATTGATGATATGGACATGGCCTCATGGAATTTGGTGGACTCCGTGGACACTTGCTGGGGGGGGGTACATGCGGTGTGGGCACCACCAAAATAAAGCTCAAGGCTTCGATTAACATACTTGTGTTGTGGGTAATTTGGAATGAAAGGAAAGGAAGAGCATTCCGACATAAAATGGCCCCTCAGCCTATATTGCTCAACACCATCGCGGCCGAGGAAAACTTTTGGGTCACCGTCGGGGCAAGGAAGTTAGTGATGGTGTCCTGGACTTGGGGGGTCCCAACTGAGTTGGTCTAGTCCATGGGCTAGACTAGAGGCCCGTTAAGGAGGAAGAACTCCGGAGGCCCTCCGTGGCATGAACACACCGGGACTCCACCGAAGACCTGGTGTGTACTCCAAGAAGGGATGATTTGTTCAGCATGTAATCTCTAGATGGTAATTGTTGGGGATATAACCCTGTGGTGGGACCTGCCCAGGTGGGGTCGGGTCATACCTGACGGCTCATAGGCTAGACCAAGGATGGGCCTCGAGACATAAGCCTAGACGTATGGTGGCTTACAAAGATGGGCCAAGGTGAGGCCCAAACAAGGAAGGCATGAAGACCCGGGCGGATAAGCCGCCCGAAGACGGCTTGCTCAGGAAGGCAAGGCGACATAGAGATAGAATCAGACACGTTGTAAGAGTCTCTATGAGACTTGTGTAACCCGTGGTCTTGACCTCCTATATAAGGGCGAGACCCGGGGCGACTTAGATAGAAACCAACTAATCGAGAACCAGGTCAAGCGAATCCGCTCCCTTGTAATCGATCTCCAATCAATACAACACAAGTAGGACGTAGGCTTTTACCTTTCCTTGAGGGGCCAAACCTGGGTAAACTCGTGTCCTTCGTCCCAACCAAACCCTTTGAGTCCATCACCTTAGCGATGGTCTTGAATCTAAGTCCTCGGACATCTGCCGTGACAAAACCATGACAGTTGGCGCCCACCATGGGGCTAGTGCTCGGTGGTGTTGATTTCTCAAAGGGCTCTCTTCCAGGGATTGAGGGATACATGGTCGGAAGGATGAACAGAAGTCTCCGTGGCCGACTCTACATCGACAACACCGGCTGGGGCCCCGAGGCCGACTCTGTTGAGTACGGGTTCCGGGTTCCCTTCAGCGGAATCCACGTATTCATCGGCAAGGTCGGCGGATCTACACCCGGGCCGGACGTCTGCACCAACATCGTCGAGCCGGCTCGACGCGCGCAACCCGCCCGCACTGACCCATGCAAGAAGCATGTCTTCGTTGGCTTCACTCAAGGTATGGATCTTGAGGCTTCTATGTTGCAGGAGATTCTCATCTGTTTAGAGGATGGATCTTTGAGTGGAGAGGCAGAATCAATCTACCAGCTTCATGATGGCAGGCTCAAGGGCTACGACAAGCTTTACCCCGAGTTGGAGTGTTCTGAGTCGGACAGTCATGGGCTGTCGACTCATGTGGCCGTGTTCATGGCGGGAACAGAGCCGGGCCCAAGTAGTACAGCCGCCGGGGCGGCAAACACGGGGGCTGACCCGCCGTCGGCTCAGGTTCTTCTGGATCTGATGAATGAGCTCACAACCCTGATGGCGACTGAAGTCACGCCTGAGAATCAAGCCGCCCGGAACCTTGAGATCACAAGACTGAAGGACTAGATGGCGGAAGTCCAACAGAGGATCGACGCGTTAAAGGATCAGATGGATGCGGAGGCAGAGCGCCTTAAGGCAGATGCTTTCTGCCTTGAGATAGAACAACAGTCGGCAGCCGCAGTGCGGCGGATGAGGCATCAGTCCCGCCTACCAGAACAATATGAGGCCAGAAACCTTTTGAACACACCAGGAACGGGACGGACAGCGGAAGCCCCTGGAAGTCGACCGGCGGCTCGGCAGCAGCTTAACCCGCCCCGACGGAACCAGACCTCACCAATGGCTTTTCAAACTTTGGCAGGTCACTATTCAAACCCGGTAGAGAACAATCCCTATTCCTGATGAGGCGCCTTTCGCAGAAGAGGTGCGGAACGCTATTGGATACCTGCAAACGGTGATGGCCTAGCAAGAGAATTATACCTACAGCCGGAGTCGCGTGCATTCAACCCCCATCCCTAGACGCAGCTTCAGCCGGCGCTATGAGTCGCCGGTGGTTTCTAGCAGCGATCGGCACCGAGGCCTGCCGCGAGATGACTATGCGGCTTTAGATGCTCAGGCGCTCATAGATCGGGCGAGAGCACAGCGAGAGGTGGCGGCTCTGGCAGCGGTGGCTCATCAAGAGCCTGCGCTTTCCGTCTTAGTTGGAGCAGGAGTAACCACCAGGGCTGTAGGAGTACCGTTCTTGGTGCCGGCTCTGTGGAACGAGCGTCTGCCGAAAGATTTCAATGGCCCTCGCAAGGTCCCAAATTACACTGCTGACCTGCCCCCGGAGGCTTGGATTGAAAGCTATGAGCTGGCCGTGGAGATGTTGGACGTCAATGACGCGGTGTGCGTGAAGTATTTTATCATGATGCTAGAAAGGCCGGATCGCATGTGGTTGAAGGGTTTTCCACCCAATACCATCAATTCCTAGGCTGAGTTAAAAGCGAAGTTCATCAAAAACTTTCAAGGAAAATGCAAGCAGCCCATGACGATTGTTGATTTGGATCACTGTGTACAGCAGGAGAATGAGTCGGCTCATCATTGGGTTCGGTGGGTTTCGACTATCATCCACTCGTCTAAGCATATTACGGCAGCTCAAGCGGTTTTGATTCTGGAAAAGAATTGCCATTTTATGCCTTTGAAGCAGAAGCTCGGCCGGCTCAAGCGCACGTGTCAATACATGGGGGAGCTCATGGCGGCTCTCACAAAGTACGCCGACTCTAATAATATGAAGGATCCAAGCTCTGATGAGGAGAAGCCTGGTCAGAGTAAGAAGAATAGCCATGGAAAGGGTGCGGCAGGCAATGATAACCAAGGCAAGAGGAAGAACCCAGACGGCGGATCAGAATTGGTGGCCAATGCCAGCATCGGTAACAATCGTGCTAAGGGCAACGGTAAGTTCAGACAGCCTTTTAGTAAGGGTAAGACTCCTTTTAATTTGGAGGAAATGCTCAATAAACCTTGTCCGGAGCACAGTCGGCTCGACAGAGTGGCGGGTCACACGTGGGGTAATTGGCACATTATGCAAAAGTTCAAGGACTACAGCTTGCGATAGTATAAGAACGATGCTGGCTCGCCTGGCGGCTCAAGACCAAGCGGGTCAGGAGCCGGGTTTGGATCCGGCGGCTCAGGATCCGGCCATCAGGGCCAGGGCAACCAAGAAGGACATCAACAACACTCTGGTGGCAACAATCAGCAATAGAATAACCAATCTGGATATCAGAGTAATCCAAAACAGCTCAGCTCGGGTCAATATCATGTTTTTATGACCAGCCTTGACAGACGAGGTCAGAAGTCGCCTTTGGTGACGAGCACAACTACAGGATGGAATCCTTGTGGTTTGAGGTAGTAAAAATCAAGAGCCCCTATCATGCTTTATTCAGGCGACCGGCTTATGCCAAGTTCATGGCTAGGCCTTATTATGTTTACTTACAGCTCAAGATGCCTGGGTTGAACGGGACGATTACTGTTCTTGGTGATCGGAAGATGGCTATTGAGTGTGAGGAAGGAGACGCAGCTTATGCGGAATCCAGTTTTGCTGAGGCAGAGCTCAAGTTTTACAAGGAAAATATTGACTAGGAGGACATGACTCCGCTCAAGAAGCCCACCACAGAGTCTAAACTTACGGGTCTACAAGATGATGCTTAACCCGGCTAAGTGTGTCTTTGGCGTTCCGGCAGGCAAGCTCTTGGGATTTCTAGTCTCTGAGCGTGGCATTGAGGCTAACCCGGATAAAATCAAGGCTATCACCTCCCTGTCTGAGCCGACATGCATCAATGATGTTCAGCGCCTGGCAGGACGGATAGCTACGTTAAGCCGGTTTATAAGCCGCCTTGGTGAGAAGTCCATCCCTTTATACCAGATGATGAAGAAGATGGACAACTTTGTCTTTAGTACGGTGGCGGGTGAAGCACTTGAGGTGCTCTAGAGACATCTCACTGAGCCGCCGGTCTTGGCCGCTCCGGTTGAGAAAGAACCCTTGCTCTTATACGTGGCGGCTAATAACAGGGCAGTCAACACCGCAATCGTTGTCGAGCGCAAGGAGGCAGGGAAGGAATATCCGGTTCAAAGGCTGGTTTACTATATTAGTGAGGTCCTGACGGAATCCAAGCAAAGGTATCTACATTGGCAGAAGCTGGTGTACGGGGTGTTCATGGCTAATAATAAGCTGAAGCATTACTTCGTGGGGCACCAGACTACAGTGGTTAGCTCTGCCCCGTTGGGAGACATCATTCAAAACAGAGAAGCCACTGACGGGATTGCTAAGTGGGCATTGGAGCTTGGACTTCTCAATTTGAAATACGTGCCTCGCATGGCAGTCAAGTCACAAGCCTTGGTGGATTTCATAAACGACTAGACTGAGTGTCAGGTGCCCGAGGAAAAGCCAGATAATACATATTGGACAATCCACTGTGATGGATCCAGGCAACAGGAAGGATCAGGGGCAGGGGTTGTCTTAACTTCCCCCAAAGGTGATAAGTTATGTTATGTGCTAAGGTTGATGTTTACCTGTACTAACAATGCAACTAAGTATGAAGCTCTACTTCATAGCCTCAAGGTGGCTAAGGAGATGAACCTGAGCCAGGTTAGATGCTTCGGCGACTCAGATCTCGTAGCCCAGCAAGTTTCCGGCACTCGGGACTCCAACGACCCACGGATGGCGGCTTATCGTTAGGCGGTGGATGTCATCGCTGGTCATTTCAAGGGTTATCAGGTGGATCATATTGATCGTTGCAGGAACGAGGCGGCTGACGCCCTGTCAAGGCTGGGTTCTCAACGTAAGCCGGTGCCGCCTAACATTTTCTTAGACGTACTACATCACCCGTCAGTTAAGTTACCTTCAGAGGAAGACTTGGCTATCCCTGACCCAGAGGGACAGCTGGTGGCAGCTCTACATGCTATTCCTGACTGGACTGTGCCTTATTTGGCGTACTTGACTCGCGGCGAGTTACCTAATGATGAAAATCTCACCAGACAGATCACCTGGCGGTCTAAGTCTATGACAATAGTCAATGGTGAGTTACATAAGTGCAGTGTCACTAGCGTGTTTCAACTTTGTGTCTCACCTGAAGAGGGCAAGGAAATGTTGAATGAAATTCATGCTGGTGATTGTGGTCATCACGCCGGCTCAAAATCTCTGGTGGCCAAGGCCTTTTGACATGGTTTCTTCTAGATGACGGCTCATAAGGATGCGGAAGACTTGGTTCGTAAGTGCGATGGATGTCAAAAGTTTGGCTGGCGTGTTCATGTCCCGGCTCAAGAGCTGCGCATGATTCCAATTACTTGGTCATTTGCGGTTTGGGGGCTTGATATGGTCGGGCCTTTCAATAGATCCAAAGACAAGAAGACCCACCTCTTGGTGGCGGTTGACAAATTTACCAAGTGGGTAGAAGCTGAGCCGGTCAGCAAGTGTGACGCGGCTATGGCAGTTCAGTTTATTAAAAAGCTGATCTACTGTTTTGGTTACCCTCACAACATCATCACATATAATGGTACGAGCCTATCCAAGGGGGCTATGCGAGCGTTCCGTGAAAGTGAACACATCCGACTTGATGTTTCTGCAGTTGCTCATCCACAGTCAAATGGTCAGACAGAGCGTGCTAACCATGAAATCTTGAGAGGTATCAAGCCCCGGCTTATGGTTCCTTTGCAGCTAATGCGGGGTTTTTGGGTGGAGGAGTTGCCGTCCGTCTTATGGAGCATTAGAACCACTCCCAACATATCAACATGTTGTACACCTTTCTTCATGGTTTACGGTGCAGAAGCCATGTTGCCAAGTGATATCCATCATGACTCGCCACGAGTGGTGGCTTACGTTGAGGCAGACAATGAAACGGCACGTCAAGACGCGTTGGATGCCTTGGAGGAAGAATGTGATCTGGTGGCGGCTCGATCGGCGATTTATCAGCAAGACCTACGTCTCTATCATAGCCGTAGAGTCAAGACTCAGACGTTTCAAGAAGGCGACTTGGTGTTGCAATTGATTCAAGATCAGACAAATGCACACAAGTTGTGCCCTCCATGGGAAGGGCCTTTCGTGGTCAGTAGAAATCTCAACAATGGGTCGTACTATCTCATTGACATCTGAGACGACTCAAGCACTTCTAGGGAGGAGACCCGCCGGTCGTGGAACATAGCTCATCTACGACCTTATTATACTTAAGTTGTCAATACTTGACATTGTACACCATCATTGTACATATCATATATATATATGAATAAAGTTGGCATCCCTGCAAGCTGGGGCCTCTGCCGTTTCGCATATCTCAGTCTGCGCAAAAAAGGTCAATCAGGGGGCTTCCAACCCATCGGGTTTAGCTTATCAGACCCTATTGATCGGCTCTTAAGACAAATAGTTGACTCTGTCAACATGATCGTCTAGGGGGCTTCTAACCCGCCAGGTTTAGCTTATCAGACCCTATCGATCGGCCTTTAAGACAAATAGTTGACTTCGTCAACATGATCGTCCAGAGGGCTTCTAACCCGCTGGGTTTAGCTTATCAGACCCTGTTGATCAGCTTTTAAGCCAAACAGTTGACTCCGTCAACAAAGGTCATTTGGGGGCTTCCAACCCACCGGGTTTAGCTTACATACCCTCTTGATCGTCTCTTAAGCCAAACATGGTTAAACCTGCCTATAAGCTGATGCTGCTCCGCTAGGTGACCCACCGAACTCTTACGAGTTAATCTCGGCTGGAGACCCTGAGCCGGCTCAAAGAAATTGACGGCCAATCTCGATAGAGGCCCTGTACTGATTAAGATTAAAACGGCGGCTCTTGTCACGTGAGGGCCGGATTATGGAAAGCAAGGATAAACTCTCTCATCTACTGCCGACTCTCCGCTATGTGACCTGTTCGTACTCTTAGACAGTTAATATTTTAAGTACCTTGCACTGTTTAAGGTTAAAACAACGGATTTATGTCACGTGAGAGGCAGTTTATGGGCTACCAGGGTACTCATGCCCTGCCGTGTCTCTTTTGGGGTGTTACACTTCCTGTCAGTTAATCTCGCTTAGAGACCCTGACCCACTCAAAGAAATTAACGACCAATCTCGATAGAGACCCTGTACTGCTAAGGAGTTTTTATTAGCGAGTCAACCCAATAGAACTAGTACATGAGTTATTTAAAAAGCAAGTCAGGAAAGATATAACATCTTTGGGTTGCGCTATTCTAAGCCGCCCTCCTAACAATGTGGAAAATATTCTATGCTTGCAGGTTGGTTATCTACCAAAGAGCTGCCACGACATCTGGTATGAGTTGAAAGCACAAGGCAGATGTAATATGTTAAAGCCGGACGATTTCATATGTGCATGATGGCACAGTTCAGGCAAGACAAAGTTTACTACAAGCCTATTACAATGCTCTCCACAGAGCTCAAAAGTAATGACTCAAAGTTTTTTACACCACCCTATGGCGGGTCACAAGGCCGGATTATCCACGGCGTTACCAAGTTCATCAGCTGGATGGCGAGTCACTCTGCGGCGGGTCTTCGACCTCCATGATCTGGAGATTGTCCACGTCCCAGTTGCAGTTGGTTAAAGCCGCAAAGTTTGCCTCTTCAAAGAGGGGGGACGGGTCAAGATCAGGAGCAAAGAAGTGCTTACGACATGCAGGAGTTAAGTCCTTGGCCTCAAAGGTTGGGCCGTGTACTCTCTTCTTCTCGGCATTGTAAGCTGCCTGGTATGTTGAGAGGTCCACTTCTTCCGCTAACACTGATGCGAGGACTCTGGAAGCCTTCATGCAATGAGCGTAGTCAGCTTCAATGAATTCTGAGCCATCATCCTTCTTTGATGGAAACCCGTCCATCATGTCTTCAGGAGTCAGCTCTGGGGCGAAAGCTAAAGCCCGGCTTATGGCTGCGATGGCTCCTTTTCTGGTGGCTGATTTTTTGAGCTCCTGGATTTGTTTAGGCAGGGTGGATAGCACTTCTATGACTCCCTTCATAGTTTGGGGAATGCTATCTTTATGGAGCACTGCCTTGATAGTACAGAGAGCTCTGCAGTATAGTTGTTTTGTTAAGGTGTAGACGGCTTTCAGCGGCAACAAGCTATCAGCAACAATTTGATGGCTCCTTTGATCTGCATAAGACGGATTTTCGGTTATGAGCCGCCAGTATGAGTATTCACACAAAGGTATTGGCTAAAGTATTTAGTGCTTACCAAAGATAGCGGCAGACATGTTTGCAATATGGCACTTCAGGGCGTGTAGCTCATCGGATACAACCATGAGCCGCTGATCAGCATCGTGTGCACGTTGGGTCAGGGCGGTTTGTTCCGTCTCAGCAGATTTCTTGAAGGCGGCGAAGTCAGCTTTAACTTTGGCAAGTTCTTCGGCGGTGAGCCGACACTTCTTGTCTGCCTCGCCTCGGGCGGCTTGCTGGGTGGCCAGACTGCTCCTTAAGCCAGTCAATTCAGACTCGGCCTCATTTAAAGTTTCCTATGACATATAAGAAACAAAATGAGGGCTAAGTCGCCAGGATAGCATATTACCAGATGATGAAAATTAAAACAATATAATGCAAGTTTCAAGAAGATTGCAAACAATATGCTCGACACTTGGGGGCTAATGTCTATTTGTTCTCCAAGGCTACAATGAAGTTCCATCTCATCTTATGAAGTTAAGCCGGCACTTGGGGGCTACATATGGCTCTTTGATCTATCTACAATAAAGTTCCGGCTCATCTTCATCAAGTTAAGCCAACACTTGGGGGCTACATATGGCTCTTTGATCTATCTACAATGAAGTTCTGGCTCATCTTTCATCAGGTTAAGCCGACCCTTGGGGGCTACAAATGGCTCTTTGAACAACTACTTACGCACTAAAGCATCGGCTCAATATTTATAGCTGATAACTGAGGACTACAGGCTAAGTGTTTCTACTTATAACAAGATTCAAAGACCCGGTTTACCATTAGAAAATACTAAACCAGCTCTTGGGGGATACGTAAGGGTATAAGAAAAAGAGAGCAAGAGTACCTCATATTTTTTCTTCATCAAGCTAACAAGCTTGAGCTCCATGTTCCGGCTTGTGGAGAGGCGGTTCAGGTAACCAGTGTGAAGCTCATTAGTGGTTAACTTCTCAATCGCGGGGAACTCAAAGACCAACTTCTTGGAGGATTCAGTCTTCTCAGTGTGCTTTTTCAACACATGAGGTTGAGGAGTGTGAAAGCCGGCACCAGTAATGATGACGTCCAGCGTAACCGAATCGTCAACAGCCGGTGAAGGGCTCGGTGACTTAGAATTGGTCCTTAGAGGACTATCAGGAATCATGTCATGGGCCGCCGGCTTAGCAGAGCGATGAGCGTCTTCAGGCGCATCCTTGGAGGTGGCAGAGGGATCAACATACGTTGGAGGAGAGTCCAGCTTGGCAGGCTCCGGCTCTCGAGCCTTGGGAGCAGGGATAGACCCGCCAGTCTTCCTTTGTTTCGCTTGAGCCCTGGAAACCACAGAAGGTCATGGTCTAAACTTTATGGCTAATAAAGGATGGAATGCAAGCATGAAAGGCATGTACTCTGGGTTGATCTTTAGAGGCGGAAGAGCAGTTGCTGTAGAGTCGCCCGATGAAGGGGGTGATTCCTGAAAACAGTTAAGGCAATATAAGACAGGGTCAAATTATAAAGGCAATATTGACAAAATTAAGCCAAGTGAAACAAATACCTCAGCTGGCCGTTTCCGTTGAACCGGAGAGTGAGATAACCCAGCCATAAGGTCTTCAGAGCCGGTGCTCCGGATCTGGTGTCGGGAGAGTTGTTGTTGCTTTTTCAAAAGAAAGTTGGGGTCTAAGTAAGCAAGAGGATGAGAAAATGTGACCTTTTGGACGACCCGCTGTCTCTTCTGTGGTGCAAGATGTTCTGAGTTAGATGAAACATAAGTTACCTCAGGAATGTTGGCGTGGCTTGTCTCCGTTTCGTCCTGAGAATTATAATTGTCAATAAGGTGCATGAAGAGACGACCAAGAGAGTCAAGTTATACCTCTGAGTCGTCAGATTCCATCTATTCTTGAGGTGCGGGTTTCTTCTTTCGGCCGTCGGCTTTCTCCTTTGATATCTTTGGAGGAGGAACGTATTTCTTTTTCCAGAAGCTGGAATTGGCCTGAAAGTAAAAGCCGTCGAAAGAGGTCAAAAGATTGCAAAATATATATGGATAGCTAACGCGGAAGTAAGGAGATCGAGAGTCACCTTACGTCTGGGGCCGGGTTTGCAACACAAAAAGGTGCTAACCTGGTGGCGCGACAAGATCCTTGAGATTCATGAACAAGGCTTTTGATGGCGACCACGATGTTATCTTCTGAGAACGTGGTAGGATTAAAGCAGAGGGGGTCATTAGCATCACCCGTATACTCGCACATGAGACGGCTTCGCCGGCTCAGAGGCATGACTTTCCAAGAAATCCAGCAGCAGGCCAGATCAATCCCTGTCAGACCATTAGCCGTAAGGGCTTTAATTTTTGCGTGAGCCAGAGCATACTTCGCCCGTTAGAAGGATGACAGCCGGTCAGGGAGTTCGGTCGTAGTCTTGAGCCGGGTCGGACGATAACCTGGCAAGGAATGCTCTCCCGCTTGAGAGGTGTCTTTGCAATAAAACCATGTTTTATTCCAGTCATTGGATGACTTGGCATCCGAATAGCCGGAAAGGTCACGTCCCGTCTTCTCTGAATTGAGATACCGCCAAGCTCTAAGCTTAGACCAGCTTTTACCTCTGTCTGGCGGTTTGCGTAGAAGAACTCACGGAAGAGACCAATGGACGGCTCTTCTTGTAAGTAGACTTCATAGAGGATTTGGAAGTTGCACATGTTTGAGATAGAGTTTGGGGCGATGTCTTGAGGGCGTAGCTTAAAGAAATGAAGGACGTCTCAGAAGAATTTTTAGCCGGGCGGGATGGAACCACGTACAAGGTGATCTGTGAAAACAAATACTTCGCCTTCTTGAGGAATTGGTTTCTTTTCATTGCCTAGAACCCACCAATGGATGACATTTTTGGCTGGTAAGGTACCTGTGTCTATGAAATCCTTCAGAAACTCTTCGATAACGGTAGAGCCGACCCAGTTACAAGAATTGGACGCACGAGGCATGGTGACATCTTAAAGCTATGCAAGGTAACAAGGTGTGGCGAGTTAGAAGGTGACAGACAACCAAGGGCGGCTGAAGAAATCTAAGCTCCATAAAGCTAAGTCGCTAGAGCAGTTTAGGCGAGAGTCGGAAGCTCAATGGCAAGTTAAGTTTGCAAGGAAACAAAGCAAAAGTTACTAAGTGTGGAAAACAGGTTTCACAGGCTATCTAGATAATTATGGATCTACAAAACAGTGAAAAAAGTGGGTTTATTCTAAACCTAGCGACGAAGAGAGGAACTAGCAATGTTTGAAGACAGTATAGGGGGCAACTACAGATATGTATTGTGCTATTATTGACTTCGATGATCTACCTCAATGGAAAAGGGGTCGTTATCAAGATCAATGATCTACATGTTGTCTGGCAATACGAAGAACTCGCGTTTCTAGCAAGCGGAAGAACACCATGGATACCCTACCGAAAGCTACAGATCTAGAGGTGGAGAAGAACTTACCAGAGATGATGCGACGGGCGCGGGTGGTGCTCTGGTCCATTCAGGTTGATGCAGCGGCCTGGGGCGACAACGACGTGGAAGTCTCACTAGAGCAAGGAGGCTCTAGAGCGACGGCTTCGGGAGGAAGAAGAAGATGCACAAGTGAAGGAAGAAATGAAAGCATACCTTCGCGGTCCTATTTACGAGGCGAAAAGTGGAAACGGGTGCGAGAATCAAGGCGACAGAAGTTGATTGACCGAGACGGACGCCTCGATTTTCGGGCCATCAGTTTAATATGTGGAAAGATCCATTGTGGTCGTCAGGGAATCTTTTTGATATATCCGGTATGACGTCATGGCGGGTTATTTCTCTTACTTTCAGGTGATAATGAGCAAGACTTGCCGCCAAGTGAGATGGAAGGTTGAAATGAGTAAGTTCAAATCAACGTGGGGCCTAATGTTGGGGATATAACCCCATGGTGAGACCCGCCCATGTGTGGCCGGGTCATACCTGGCGGCTCATAGGCCAGACCAAGGATGGGCCTCGATACATAAGCCTAGATGTATGGCGGCTTACCAAGATGGTCCAAGGCGAGGCCCAGATAAGGAAGGCATGAAGACCCGGGCGGATAAGCCACCCGGAGACAGTTGGCTTAGGAAGGCAAGGTGACATAGAGATAGAATCAGAAACGTTGTGAGAGTCGCTATGAGACTTGTGTAACCCGTGGTCTTGACCTCCTATATAAGGGCGAGACCCGGGGTGACTTAGATAGAAACCAACTAATCAAGAACTAGGTCAAGCAAATCTGCTCCCTTGTAATCGATACTCCAATCGATACAACACAAGCATGACGTAGGCTTTTACCTCTTCTTGAGGGGCCGAACTTGGGTAAACTCGTGTCCTTCGTCCCAACCAACCCCTTTGAGTCCATCACCTTAGTGATGGTCTTGAATCTAAGTCCTCGAACATCTCCCGTGACAAAACCACAATAGTAATCGACATTCATGTAACCCTAGATACCCTCGGTGCCTATATAAGTCGAAGGGTTTAGCCCATAGAGGATACCCATATACATTCATCATCGCCCCTAGGGTTTAAGACCACAACATACGATATCGAGGTAGATCAATTTTGTACTTTGCTACACCACAAATACAGGAAGAGCATGACATAGGGTTTTGCCTCCATGGAGAGGGCTTGAACCTGGGTAAATATCATGTGTTCCTTGTCTCTTGTTACCCATCGATCAAATCTCACAACTTGGGCCCCCCTACCCGAGGTATGTCCGTTTTGACACTGACATTGGTGCTTTCATCGAGAGCTCAATGTGTGATCACCAGGATTGATGGCTCGCTTGCAGTTTGATAGAAGCGTCGGCTATGGTGACATATCTGTCCTTGGTGAGCTTTTCACTTTTGATGGCGTGGTACTGCACGCTGACCAGACCAGGCGTCTTGGCCACATCAAAACCTTCGCCCCAAACCAGGTCATCATGTTCGAAAGCCCGGAGTTCGTCATTGACGCTCGAGGTGATTTGGTTCTATAGGAACAGATCGTGATTCAATCTGAAGATCACTTGCGTGCATACGCTTTAGAAAAGGAGCCTGACCTAATCCTCGAATCCGTGAAAGCACATTTGCTCCCTTGGTAGTTTTGGTAATAATAACAACATATATGTCATTGAACTAATGTTTCCACTAACTATGTTTTAGGAAAAGTTCAATGATGGGTTGGCATAAGGATTGTAGAATACCCCAAGATGCAAGGAAATAGATTGGCAAAGCTTCAAGCAAAGGACTCTACATTTTACATTTGTGAGAAATCACTTTGAGTCCATAGGAAGGCCAATACTATTAAGAGGGGGTAAGGTTTTGTTGGTGAACAAATGCTCATACGTGCACAAGTGATAGTCACCACATACATCACAAGCTCTTCCACAAAGGTGTGTCCAAAGCCAAATACTCAAAATTGATGCAACCAATATTATCCACTCGGTGCCACCAATTCCAAACACTAGACAGACTCAGCCAAAACCTAGCTCTTTGGTGCAACCGATTCTGCATTCAGTGCCACCGAGTTAGGCTGCCAGCTTTATGTTACGCAAGTTTACAAAATTGGTCCCTCCGAGTTATTTGAATTGGCGTCACCGAGATTGGATATTCTGACCATTGGTACCCTTATCGGTGCAACCGAGTTTCCTATATCGGTCTCACTAAGATTCAAAAGTTGCCACCTTTTGGTCACTTCGGTACCATCGATATTAACACATCGATGTCACCGAGTTGGTCATTTTGTGTGTAATGGTTGGATTTTTGGAGATGCCTATATATACCCCTCCACCACCACTCACTCGCAAGAGAAGCACTCAGAACAGTTCCCCACTCATACCTATTAATTTTGTGAGAGAGAGCCACCTACTCATGTGTTGAGATCATGCCATTCCATTCCTACCATATGAATCTTGATCTCTAGCCTCCCCAAGTTGCTTTCCACCCAATCAATCTCTTCTACCAAGCCATATTTGTGAGAGAGTGATTGTGTGTTGAGTAGTCTATCATCTTGAAGCACAAGAGCAAGGAAGTTCATCAACACAATCGAACCTATTACCTTTTGGAGGGTGGTGCCTCCTAGATTGGTTAGGTGTCTCTTGGGAGCCTCCTACTTCGTGTTGTGGAGTGAACCAAGAAGTATCTAAGGGCAAGGAGATCGCCTATTTCGTGAAGATCTACCCCGAGTTAGGCTAGTCCTCCGTGGATGTAGACCGTCGGGGTATAGTTAAGGTTGCTTCTTCATGGAACCCTCCATGGATTCTCGAGACCGTTACCCTCCGTGGGTTGAAGACTCCATGAACATGGACGTACGATATCACGACCTATCAGAACCATGGGAAAAATCATCGTGTCACCAATTGCGTTTGATATTCCTACCCTTCCTTTACTTATATGCTTGTCTTTACTTTCCGTTGGTATACTCGTAGACATGCATGTGTAGGGTGTACTTGACATACTATGAATGCTAAAATTTGCCAAGAATTAAAATTGGGAAAAAGTAGTTTTTTATTTGGTCAAGTAGTCTAATCACCCCCCCCTTCTAGCACTACTTTCGATCCTACAAGTGGTATCAGAGCTTTGGTCTCCATTGCATTGGTTTCACAACCTAGGAGAGGATGGCGTCTAGTGAGGGAAATTATCACCGTAGAGGTACATACTTTGATGGCACAAAGTTTGCTAGTTGGAAGCACAAAATGAAAATGCATTTGCTTGTTCGTAACCCCGCCGTTTGGGATGTTGTTTGTGTTGGTATGCAAGGTGAATTCTTTGTGGAAGGAAGTGAACCCGATGACGAAGCGACTGTGGATGAATTGAAGATGTTGCAACTCAATGCTCAAGCATGTGACATTCTCTTCAACTGCCTATGCCCCGAAGAGTTCAGCAAAATCAGCTGTCTTGAGAATGCAAAAGAGATTTGGGATACTTTGATTGATATGCATGAAGGTACAGAATCTGTGAGAGAATCCAATTTGGATGTTCTTCAAAGCCAACTTGACAAGTTCAAGATGAAGGATGGCGAAGGAGTCGCTGAGATGTACTCTTGGATAGCTCTCATCACCAATGAGATGGTTGTCTTAGGAAGCGAAGAAATGACTGACAAATTCATCATCAAGAAGATACTTCGAGCTTTGGATGATCGATATGACACCGTTTGCACATTGATCCAAATGATGCCCAACTACAAAGATCTCAAGCGAACGAAAGTGATTGGTAGGATTGTTTCTCATGAGATGACACTCAAAGACAAGGAAGAGCTTCACCACAAGTCTAGCGGTGCTTACAAAGCCACAAGTGATGATCCCACTACCTCAAGGGACAACCTTGTCACAAATGAAGAGATAAGACTCGTGGTCAAGAAATTCAACAGGTTCTACAAGAATAGAAGCAAAGATCGAAGCTCCAACTCAAGATATGAAGAGAAGCGTTCGTCAAGTTGTGGACGAAACTGCTACAATTGTGGGAAGCCTGGACACTACTCAAATGAGTGCACGGCTCCTTACAAGAGGAAAGAAGAGTCACCAAGAAGACGAAGCTCAAGAGACGAGTCACCTTGAAGAGAGAGAAGGAGTAGAGATTATCTTTATGAACAAAGACCCTCAAGGAGAAGTAGGGACTCGGGGAAGAAGGACAAGTACACCAAGAGATACTCAATAAGGAAACATGAAGTTCATGTTGGTGAATGGGTTTCCGGCTCCGAATCCGGCAACCACTCCAAGAGAAGCAATCTCTCAAACTCTGACTATAGTCAAGATGAAGGTGTTGCCGGACTTGCACTAGTGACAACCGACTCCTACGACATATTTGGTTCACCAAATTAAGGGAGTGGACGTTGCTTCATGGCTAAAGGCCCCAAGGTACCACACCCCGGGTATCTTGATTTCAATAGTTATGAAGATGACTTGTTAATTGAAGATGACTTGCTATTTGACAAATCTAGTGATGATAGTCAAAATTGACTTGCTAGTACTCACTCTAGTATAGATAAGTCATGCGACGATGATAAGTTGGAAATAGAACGACTAACTCAAGAAATAAAACCTCTTAATCTAGCTCACGAGTCAACTCTAGAAGATCATAGAGAGCTTGTAAGGACACATGAGAAGCTACGCTTCGAGAAGCTCAATTTAGAGCAAGAGTATGAGTTCCTTAAAGCTATCAATGACGATCTTTGAAAGAAGACTTCCTATTATCTAGCAAAGAGATTTCTCTTGTCTACATTCATGCCACAAGTTAAGTCTAAGCAAGCTATTAATACAGGAAAGAAAAGCTCTTCAACTAGTAGCAATAAACATGATAAATCCAATGGTGTTGCTTCTAGTAGTTCTCTTGATCCCACTAACTCTTCTCTTAGCCAAGTTACACTTGAGCAAGAAAATGAACTCTTGAAAGGGATTATAGATAAAGGTATCTACAAGAGTCTTGAAGGGTGCAAACAATTTGAGGAGATTGTACGCAAGCACGGAGGATACCGAAAGAATCGTGGTGTTGGTTACTTCAATGCTAATGGAGTTGAATGGGAAGAAGTTAAATACCCCGATCCCAAGTTTGTTCCTCAAAAGGAGAAGTATGAAAATACTCTCCCTAGGTGAAAAAATTCTCAAGATGACCTTCCACCACAATATCCCAAGCTCAAGGACAAGAACAAGCTTCAAGAGGACATTGACTCATATGAAGATGAATCCCAAGCTTTGGTGAAGTGGGTTCCCAAGGCTACTACAAGCTCAACTTCTACAAGTGCTACTTCAACACGGAGGATCCCCATCAACTTGATGTGGGTCCCCAAGAAGAAGAACTAGTGAAGTTCTTGAGGGGTGACTCCGCCAATGAAATTCACTGATATTCATTATTGGTAAGAACTAGTTGCAATCAACATCAACATCTTGCAATAGTTCAAGGAGTCACACATTCCCTCAAATGTAAGCAAGGAACAAGGTAATCAAAAAATCAATGGACATCATCACATATGCTTTGCACTCCATGTCCATACATATCCTTGTATTTGTCTCTTGTGTGTTGGGACTAACCCATGTAGGTGAGAAAAGTAATGGAACAACGAGGATGCTCCCAACTCTTGGTGATCTTCATCAACTTTGAGCATCCACCAATACCTCACCTACATGAAGTCTTCATCAACAAAACCCAAGGTTAGTTTAATCCTCCTATGGGGGGATGTCACATCAAGGGGGAGCTTTACTCTAAGACTTGAGTTAAAGCATCTCATAGAATGTGACAACATTAAATGCTTTTTTAAAAAGTGTTAACCCCACTTGTGCTTAAACGATGAGTATGACCTATGATCAAGTATTCTTACTTGGCTCCTAAGTCAATATACTCATATATAGATGACTCCGTCATCGTCAAAGTGCTTGTTAGATGCTATTGTGTTTTTGCATGTTTGCCATGAATTCATTTGACATCTTATTGTGTGAGCATGTTGGTCTGCATTTATTTTCTCATTCGAGGATATCCAATTGTTGATATTTGGCTTTTTATTTTTTTATTTTGCCAATTGGATATACAAGAATGCCTAGGAACACCCCTTTAGCTATCTATGCTTTCTCACCTCATATTCTATTCATGCTGCATCACAAAAATTGAACAAGTACTTTTTGATCTCTCTATGTGAGGAGCACCCAGAGTTTCGTATCGTCAAGGACTGGCCATTAAAACCTCCCAAGTGCATCTCGGTGGAACCAACTCCAAATTCTCGGTCTCACTGAATGCCTAGGGTTGATCTGATTTTTTCTATCTCGGTAATACCGATTTCATATTATCGGTTACACCAAGCTTCCCTGTCAGCTGACAGTTGTGAAACTCAGTGACACCGAAAATATCAACACGGTGTCACCGATAGCGATGGGTATATATTCCATGGTCCCCGACGCTTTTAATTTCATTCGTCAAACGTCATGCCTCCACAACCCTAGTTGTCGCCCGAAGGCCCCTGGTCATCTCCTTGCTTCCCCGAGTGCCTCCGTCGTTGGGAATCGCCGCCATCGACGTTCTCTTCTCCAACGTCGCCACCGTAGCGGATCCATCGCCGCATTAGGGTATGGATTCGTCCCCCTCTCGTGCTCCTCTATCCGATTCTTGCACATTAGGGTTTATCCCCAATCTATCCACAGTTTGAGAGCCTTCCATCCAAAAGAAAACCCCGTAGAGTAGAGGATGATCGATTTTTAGGGTTTTGTTGTCCGCCACCTGTATCTCGGTAGAACCGATGTGGAAAAATCAGTGTCACCAATTTTATTTTCTGCCACACTGAGAACACCTTGGTGGAACCAAGTTCTCATTTTTGGTGCAACCGAAAATGGTGCCAAGTTCCTAGAAAGTAAGCTGTTTGTCCCGGTGTGACCAAATTTTTTGCCTCGGCTGTACCGAAATACAGTTGACAGAATGCAAAACTTGGAAAATCCTTTGTTCAAACTTTCAAAAATTTCTGCATTTTGTGATAACTTATTCTATTCCACTCTTCTATACTCTATTCACAGGGACAACATGTCAGGCTCAGATAGTCAGAATTTGCCAGAGCAAAACGTCGAGATGAGTTCAGGCACTAGTCCTGAGTCCAGTTCTTCCACAGACCCAGACACTCCCAGTTCTCATGGGTTGCCTAAATCTGCCACTAGGACAAGGAAGAGACTCAATTCTGAGGAAGAAGATTCTGATTTTGTCCCATAAGAGGTTCTTTCTAAGAAGCAAGAGAAGGCTGCAAGGAAATCTGCCAATGAGACCACCTAATCTAGGAAGGTGGTCAGCAAAATTTTATGCACCTGCAGAGACCTTCAAAGCACATGAGAGTGCTAGGTAAACTATGTCTGTTGAGGTCCCGAAGAAAGCTTTGCCAAAGAAAGCAGGAGAGAAGAAGACAGCTAGGAAGAGGATCATCCGTGTGATGGGTAGACCTAGCTCTATGTATGAGTATCAAGAGGAGGCTACTAGTGCTGCTGCTGAAGAGGAGGAAGAGGAGGAACTTGCTGCTCAATCCTCTCCTAAGAAGAAAGCCAAGAAACTTTTGGTTGATGCTATGCCTAAGCCTGGTCCCATCCAGAGCACCAAGGCTGCATCCAAGAAAGCTGTTGCATAGAATTCCAAGAGGACTACTAGAGATATCCCTGCTTCTGAGAAGAACAAGAAGTCCACTTTCAGAGAAGCAGATGATGATGAAGATGCTATGCCAGTTCTGATGAAGCTCAGACCTCACCTTCCTATACATGATGCTAGCCACCTAGTAGCTGATGATATGAAGAAGAGCAAGGATTCAGGGTTGAGGGCATGGAGAGCTATTGATCCATATGCCCAGAGGAGAAAGACTGCTGTTGATTACATGTTTTATACGAAGGATCAACAAGACTTCTATGAGACAGTTTTGCTAGACAAGAGCCCTGGAGTTAGTGAAATGAGATATGTTGACTGGAAATATATCAAGGATAATGTGGACTATTTCCCATGTGTCCAAGACAATTTCCACTTCATTGGACTTGACAAATTTGTTGGGAAGGAGTTCACTGCTTGGAATGATGAGATGATCATGCAGTTTTATGCCACTGCTCATTTTTATGGAGATGGCAAGATTGTTTGGATGATTGAAAGAGCAAGATATGAATCTTCTATTGATGAGTGGTCTACCATCTTAGGAATCCCAAAGATTGAGGATGGTGATTTGGATGTCTACTCAGAATCCAAGGAGAGCCACAATGCTATGAAGGATATGTACAATAATATCCCTGCTAATAAAGTGCAATCTCACAAGTTGGGATCAATTTACTTCCTCCAGCTAGGCCTCCCTACCATGAACACTATCCTGAGGCATACCTTGATGCCCAAGTCTGGAGATGAGAATAAGATTCATGGATACTCCATCAACATGCTCATCCATCTTGATCGTCACACCAGGATTCGAGTGGTGGACTTGATAGTAGAGACTCTGAAGAGGGTTGCTGCTGATCAGAAGCACTCATGCTGCTATGCACTCTATATTCAAATGCTTATCCATTGTAAAATTGAAAAGCACATATTTGCTCTGGACAGTCCACACTTGCCACTTCAGCTAAATCTAGAGGTCAATGTTGTGGTGATGGACCCATACCATCCTGCATCAGCTGCAGCTCAGGAACAAGCTAAAGCTGAGCCAAAGGCAGCTCGAGCCACTAGTGCTCAGGTCCCCAGGTCTAGGAACAGAAGATGGATCTTTTGATCACCACTATCATGGACATGAAGGACATCAAGACCATCATGGACACTTAGGAGAGCCTTGCAAACATCATTGAGGATAGAGTGAAAACTCTGAATGACAAGGTTGATGGGCTGACTAAGACAGTCAATGACTCAAGAAGGAGGTTGATGAATCCCCAATCCATCGCCACTCCTTAGAGTCTGATTCTTCTTTTGATGATGACGAAGATAGTGCACCTGTCAGGACGAATGCCCAGTTCATGACTAAGGCCAGGACAGCTACAGCGCCAGCTCTAGAGATGAGACCTTCATCTTCTGCTCCAACTGAAGTGACATCAGCTCCATCAGCTCAAGTGCCTCCCATGTCTACACCAACTCCATCTAGGACTTCGGCGGAAGTCTTTGCCGACGCAGTTCTCTCGACTCCGACATCAACTACCGGAGGATATTAGCCACAAAAGAACAATTAGCTATATGTCTTCGAACTTTTTGGTAACTTGTTGCCAAAGGGGGGATAAGTTGTATATAGATCTTAGGCTTCGAGTGAGAGAGCGTTTTGCTATTTATTGTTGGTTTCACAAAACATTTGGTTCTTTGGTTTGATGTCAGATACTTTTGTATGTGTTTGATCATCCTCTTTAATGTGTGTTGCTACTATTTCCTATATTTTGATGATTATGTGATGATCATTCACTTTACTTGATGTGTTGTGCTGTGTTGTTAACTCTTATTACTCTTGCACACCACCAAGTTGCATGTGACATGGAATAAGTGCCCCATGTTCCTAATCGATTGTGCATTTGCATTCAAACGCAAATATAAAAATAACTCACAAATTTAGGGGGAGCTCATGATTATCACATACTTCTCAAAGCGACGATTATATTCATTGATTATATCATATGTCGAAGCTTTGATCTATATGTTGTCATTAATTACCAAAAAGGTGGAGATTGAAAGCACATTTGCTCCCTTGGTACTTTTGGTAATTAATAAAAACATATATGTCATTGAACTAATGTTTCCACTAAGTATGTTTCAGGAAAACTTCAATGATGGGTTGGCATAAGGATTGTGGAATACCCCAAGATGCAAGGAAATAGATTGGCAAAGCTTCAAGCAAAGGACTCTACATTTTATATTTGTGAGAAATCACTTTGAGTCCATAGGAAAGCCGATACTATTAAGAGGGGGTAAGGTTTTGTTGGTGAACAAATGCTCATACGTGCACAAGTGATAGTCACCACATACACCCACAAGCTCTTCCACAAAAATCTGTCCAAAGCCAAATACTCAAAATCGGTGCAACGAACTTTCTCCACTCGATGCCACTGATTCCAAACCCTAGCTCTTCGGCGCAACCGATTCTGCATTCGGTGCCACCGAGTTAGGCTGCCAACTTTCTATTACGCAAGTTTGCAAAATCGGTCCCTACGAGTTTTGTGAATTGGCATCACCGAGATTGGATATTCTGACCGGTGGTCACCTTATTTGTGCAACCGAGATTCCTATATCGGTCTCACCGAGATTCAAAAGTTGCCACCTTTTGGTCACTTTGGTACCACCGAGAGTAACACATCGGTGTCACCGAGTTGGTCATTTTGTGTGTAACGGTTGGATTTTTGGAGATGCCTATATATACCCCTCCACCACCACTCACTCGCAAGAGAAGCACTCAGAACAGTTCCCCGCTCATACCTACTGATTTTCTAAGAGAGAGCCACCTACTTATGTGTTGAGATCATGCCATTCCATTCCTACCATATGAATCTTGATCTCTAGACTCCCCAAGTTTCTTTCCACCCAATCAATCTCTTCTACCAAGCCATATCTGTGAGAGAGTGACTATGTGTTGAGGAGTCTATCATCTTGAAGCACAAGAGGAAGGAGTTCATCGACACAATCGAGCCTATTACCTTTTGGAGGGTGGTGCCTCCTAGATTGGTTAGGTGTCGCTTGGGAGCCTCCTACTTCGTGTTGTGGAGTGAACCAAGAAGTTTGTAAGGGCAAGGAGATAGCCTACTTCTTGTAGGTCTACCACGAGTTAGGCTCGTCCTCTGTGGACGTAGGCCGTCGTGGTATAGTCAAGGTTGCTTCTTCGTGGAACTCTCCGTTGGTAGAGCCCTCCATGGACTCTCGCGGCCGTTACCCTCTGTGGGTTGAAGACTACATGAACGTGGATGTATGATAGCACTACCTATCGGAACCATGGGAAAAATCATCGTGTCACCAATTGTGTTTGATCTTCCTACCCTTCCTTTACTTACATGCTTGTCTTTACTTTCCGCTGCTATACTCGTATACATGCATGTGTAGGGTGTACTTGACATACTATGAATGCTAAAATCTGCCAAGAATTAAAATTGGGAAAAACTAGATTTTTATTTGGTCAAGTAGTCTAATCACCCCCCCTCTAGCACTACTTCGATCCTACAATCCGTCCTATTGATGGAGCCGACCGTAGAGATGGATTTAGGGGCGGTCATGTCCGATCTAACTCACGTCTCCTTGGGTGATAGCTTGAAGCCGAACTCGTCTTTGGATCTAATGGTAGTCTCAGAGGAAGCCTCTCCGTCGTCGAATTGGAGTCGGCCCGGAAAGGCCCATAGAATGGACCTGCGTCAAGCAACCCTAATGGTCCTTTTCAATTCAGCCTAGCTTATCGTAAGGTCCTCGATGTTGTGGAGTTCTCGTGAATAAATTAGGTGCTAGACTGAATACAGAACCTGGCGATCTCTGATATGTCTCCAACGTATCTATAATTTTTTATTGTTCCATGCTATTATATTATCTGTTTTGGATGTTTTATATGCATTAATATGCTATTTTATATTATTTTTGGAACTAACCTATTAACCTAGTGCCTAGTGCCAGTTTTTGCAGAAAAGGAATATCAAACGGAGTCCAATAGGAATAAAATTCTACGATGATTTTCCTTGGACCAGAAGGAACCTACAAGACTTGGAGAAGAGGCGAGAAGGTCTACGGGTGGGCCAAAAGCCACCCTGGCGTGGCCAGGGGGGCGCGCCCCCTGGCTTGTGGGGCCCCCGTAGCTGCTCCAACCCTAATCCTCTACCTATAAATTCAGAAATATTCCAACAATACCAAAAGGAGCCACGATAATACTTTTCTGCCGCCGGAAGCCTCCGTTCCCGAGAGATCCAATCTTGGAGCCTTTTCCGGTAATCTGTCGGAGGGGGTTCGATCATGGAGGGCATCTACATCAACTCCATTGCCCTTACGATGATGCATGAGTAGTTCACCTCAAACCTATGGGTCCATAGCTAGTATCTAGATGGCTTCTTCTCTCTTTGTGTGTTCTTCAATACCATGTTCTCCATGATCTTCATGGGGTGATACTCTTTTGATGTGTGTTTGTCGAGATCCGATGAATTATGGGTTTATGATCAGATTATCTATAAATATTATTTGAATATTCTCTGAATTCTTATATGCATGATTTCATATCTTTTCAAGTCTCTTCTAGTTATTGGTTTGGTTTGGCCAACTAGATTGGTAATTCTTGCAATGGGAGAAGTGCTTAGTTTTGGGTTCAATCTTGCAGTGTCCTCACCCAGTGACATAGTAGGGGTAGCGAGGCACGTATTTGTATTGTTGACATCAAGGATAAAAGATGGGGTCTTCATCATATTGCTTGAGTTTATCCCTCTACATCATGTCATCTTACTTAATGCGTTACTCTGTTCTTCATGAACTTAATACACTAGATGCAGGCAGGAGTCAGGTGATGTGTGGAGTAATAGTAGTAGATGCAGAATCGTTTTGGTCTACTTGACATGGACATGATGCATATATGCATAATCATTGCCTTGGATATCATCATAACTATGCGCTTTTCTATCAATTGTCGACAGTAATTTGTTCACTCAACGTAGTTTGTTCTTTCAAGAGAGAAGCCTCTAGTGAAACATATGCCCCACGGGGTCTATTTTCCATATTATATTTTAAGATCTATAAACCAAAAATACCAAAAATACCTGCTGTAATTTTATTTACTTTTACTTCTAGCACTATTTTATATCTATCTCTATCAGATCTCATCCTTGCAAGTAACTGTGAAGGGATTGACAACCCCTTTATAGCGTTGGGTGCAAGTGTTTGATTGTTTGTGTAGGTGCATAAATTGGGGCCTTGCTTGTTCCTCCTACTGGATTGATACCTTGGTTCTCAACAAGTGAGGTAAATACTTATATACTTTGTTGCATCACCCTTTCCTCTTTAAGGGAAAACCAACGCAAGCTCAAGAAATAGCAAGAAGGATTTCTGGCATCGTTGCCGGGGAGGATACACATCAAGCCAACCAAGTACCCATCACAAACTCATCTCTTGCATTTACATTATTTTCCATTTGCCTCTCGTTTTCCTCTCCCCCACTTCACCAATTTGCCATTTTATTCTTCTTCTCTTTATTGTTCACCTTTTTCTCGTCGGATCTCTTTTTGTTTGCTTGTGTTGCCATGTGGCCTCTATTTGCTTGCATCTTCGCTTGCTAAAAATCTATTGATATGGATCCTCATCCACTTGTTAATCTTTTCAAAAGTCCAAATTATGATGAACTAATTGCTAGTGAGTTGAGTGCACTTGATTATCTCTATGAAGTTTTGTTTGAAAATCATGAATCCAATTTTTTTTATGAAGTGTTGAAAGAAGAAATTTAAAAGGTGATTCATGATAGTCCCTTGAATGATGAGCATGATTGCAATGTTGCTAGTATCAATTCTATAAATATCCATGATGCTTATGATATGCAAAGCCACAAGCTTGGGGATGCTATGTTTGATGAAGATGATATTTTTTGTCCCCCAAGTTTTGATGAGAAAATTTATTATGATGATTGCATGCCTCCTATTTATGGTGATGGTGATGACACGTATGCTATAACGAGTAATGATAACCATGAAACTTTTCGTCATGGTTTTAATTTACAATGTGGTTATGACAATCAAGTGTCTCATGATAGTTATTTTGTTGAGTTGGCTCCCACTACCATGGATGGTAATGAATTTGCTCATGTGGAGAGTAGTGAAAATTATATGCTTGTGCATCATGAAAAGAATGATTTATGTGATAGTTATATTGTTGAATTCCTTCATGATGCTACTGAAATTTTTATGAGGGAGGAACATATGCTTGTCGGAATTGCAATAATACCAAGTTTCCCCTCTATGTGTTCAAAGTTTTGAAGTTATGCTTGTTTTGCCTTCCTATGCTAGTTGATTCTTGTTCCCATAAATTGTTTGCTCACAAAATCGCTATGCATAGGAAGTGGGTTAGACTTAAATGTGCTTGTCATGACATTCATGATGCTTTCTTGCATATTTCAATTACTACTTTTATTGTGAGCATCATTGAAATCATTATGCCTAGCTAGGGGCGTATAACGATAGCGCTTGTTGGGAGGCAGCCCAATTTTATTTTTATGTTTTTTTGCTTCTGTTTTGAGTGTTTCACACATTATTACCTCTGTAGTAATTGTGTTTTGGTGTTTTAATTAGTGTTTGAGCCAAGTAAGACCTTTGGGATGGTCTATGGTGATTGTTGATTTGATCTTGTTGAAAAACAGAAACATTTGCGCTCAGTCCAGGAATTTTATAAATTTACCAGAATGTCGAATGAGTCTAAAATGGTTACACAAGATTGATATATAAGTTTCCCAGATTTTCCTAATTTTTCAGAATTTTTGGAGTTACAGAGGTATTCGAAGTTTACAAATTGCTACAGACTGTTCTGTTTTCGACGAATTCTGTTTTGTTTGTGTTGTTTACTTATTTTGATATATCTATGGGTTGTATCAGGGGGTATGAACCATGGAGAAGTTATAATAAAATAGATCATACACCAATATAAATAAATAATAAGTTCACAACATTACCTAAAGTGGTGATTTATTTTTCTTATACTAACGGATCTCACGAGTTTTCTGTTGAGTTCTGTGTTGTGAACTTTTCAAGTTTTGGGCAAAGATTTGATGGACTGTGGAATAAGGAGTGGCAAGATCCTAAGCTTGGGGATGCCCAAGGCACCCCAAGGAATCAATGATGCCAATGTATGCCAAAGATCCTAAGCTTAGGGATGCCCCGGAAGGCATCCCCTCTTTCGTCTTCAATCCATCGGTAAATTTACTTGAGGCTACATTTTTATTCAACACATGATATGTGTTTTGCTTGGAGCGTCTTTTATGATATGAGTATTTTCTTTTTAGTTTGACATAGTCATCCATGCTAACCATATCTTTTGATAGAGACACGCATGAATCGTGAATTTATTAGAATACTCTTTGTGCTTCACTTATATCTTTTGAGCTAGGCAATTTTGCTCTAGTGCTTCACTTATATCTTTTTAGAGCACGGTGGTGTTTTATTTTATAGAAATATTTGAACTCTGTACCTCACTTATATTATTTTGAGAGTCTTTAAACAGCATGGTAATTGGTTTAGGTTATGAATTTAGTCCTAATATAATGGGCATCCAAGAGGGATATAATAAAAACTTTCATATAAAGTGAATTGAATATTATGAGAAGTTTGATTCCATGCATTATTTTTTGAGATATAAAGATGGTAATATTAGGGTCATGCTAGTGAGTAATTGTGAATTGGTAAAAATATGTGTGTTAAAGGTTTGTGATTCCCGTAGCATGCACGTATGGTGAACCATTATGTAACGAAGTCGGAGCATGATTTGTTTATTGATTGTCATCCTTTGTGTGCGGGTCGGGTGCGCGCGATGGTTAATTCCTACCAACCTCTCCCCTAGGAGCATGCGTCTAATACTTTGCTTCCATAACTAATAGAGTTTTGCAATAAGTATCTGAGTTCTTTATGACTAATGTGAGTCCATGGATTATACACACTCTCGCCCTTCCACCTTTGTTAGCCTCTCTAGTACCGTGCAACTTTCACCGGTGCATTACACCCACCATATATCCTTCCTCAAAACAATCATCATACCTACCTATTATGGAATTTCCATAGCCATTCCGAGATATATTTCCATGCAACTTCCACCATTCCGTTTATTATGACACGCACCATCATTTTCATATTGTTTGCCTGATCGTAAGATAGCTAGCATGATGTTTTCATGGCTTATCCAGTTTTTGATATCATTTGCTATGCTAGACCATTGCACATCCTGGTACACCGCTGGAGGCATTCATATAGAGTCATATTTCGTTCTAGGTATCAAGTTGTAATTCTTGAGTTGTAAGTAAATAAAAGTGTGATGATCATCATTATTAGAGCATTGTCCCATGTGAGGAAAGGATGATGGAAGCTATGATTCCCTCACAAGTTGGGATGAGACTCTAGACTTTATGAAAAATAAAAGAGGCCAATGAATCCCAAATAAAAAAATAGGCCAAAGATGCCCACCAAAAAACAACAAAAATGAGAAAAAAATAGAGAAGGGACAATGCTACTATCTTTTTTCCACACTTGTGCTTCAAAGTAGCACCATGATCTTCATGATAGAGAGTCTCCTATTTTGTCACTTTCATATACTAGTGGAAAATTTTCATTATATAACTTGGCTTGTATATTACAATGATGGGCTTCCTCAAATTGCCCTAGGTCTTCGTGAGCAAGCAAGTTGGATGCACATAGCTCCTCTAACTTGGTGTGCCCCCTGGCTTGTGGGCCCCCCGTAGCTCCTCCAACCCTAATCCTCCGCCTATAAATTCAGAAATATTCCCCCAATAACAAAAAGAGCCATGATAATAATTTCCCACCGCCGGAAGCCTCCATTCCCGATAGATCCAATCTTGGAGCCTTTTCCGGTAATCTGCTGGAGGAGGATTGTATCACGGAGGGCATCTACATCAATTCCATTGCCCTTCCGCTGAGGCGTGAGTAGTTCACCTCAAACCTACGGGTCCATAACTAGTAGCTAGATGGCTTCTACTCTCTCTATGTTCTTCAATACCATGTTCTCCATGATCTTAATGGGGATCTATCTGATGTAATACTCTTTTGCGGTGTGTTTGTCAAGATCTGATGAATTGTGGGTTTATGATCAGCTTATCTATGATTATTATTTGAACTTCTCTGAATTCTTACATGCATGATTTCATATCTTTGCAAGTCTCTTCGAGTTATTGGTTTGGTTTGGCCAACTAGACTGGTAATTCTTGCAATGGGAGAAGTGCTTAGTTTTGGGTTCAATCTTGCGGTGTCCTCACCCAGTGACATAGTAGGGGTAGCGTAGTGTCGGTGTACTAAAGTTTGGGCTTTTAGTACCCCATACTTGTGCATGGGCAGTTGTAGCCACACCAGTGGCGAGGCCTACCTGGGGACTACTAGAAGCAAATACAAAGACGTCAAGGAACATTCAAGTCAACAAGCACAAGACCGAAGGCCAAAGGCTGGAACCCCGGAAAGATCTTGCCGGGGTGGCCTGCGGAGCCATGGCAAGGAGTGCACTCGGCAAGGCCTCGCCACCCTGCCAGCACAGAGGCCAGGTGTCTACCCACCAGGATACCTGTCGAGGCGCTGGCGATGGAGAGGCTAAGCGATGCCCATGGGACGGGCTCCTTCCCCGTCCCGTAGAAGGTTAGGGACACTTGACGGAGCATTGGATGCATTTTTCCTACACCGTCAGTGTTAGGTGTGATAACACTATAGCACTGTGCACCCTGTGCATGCACTGCTCGCCACTGTTGGAATCCCCTTAGTCGTATAAAAGGAGGCCCAAGGCGTTACAAGAGGGGGCTTTTTTTCCACCTTCTGGCTGACACGCGTGTAGCAGCTGTTCGTAGCGCTCCTGTAGCCAGAGCCCTCAAAAACACCCACAATACATTGGTTTAGGGTTTTATGCTTCTCAGCGGCCCAAGCCTGGGTAAAATCTCCCCTCGCGTCATTCGTGTGATCTGCTCTTCGTGCATACCGTCTCCCTACCGAACCACAAAGGGATCCATGTGATCCCAAGGTTTTCATGCCCCGACATCCTTGGCGCACCAGGTAGGGGGGAGAGGTTGTGTGAACCTGATCCAACGATCGGTGTGCTAGTTCCTTCATCATCTTCATCGCCATGGCCCCCAATAAGAAGGGTTTCACGACGGTTGACCTGTCCATGTCCTGCGTGCCCGTAGCTACTCAGAAGGGCGGTGGTGTGGATGCAGGCGGAGGTCTCGAACCTCCACGATGTTCTGGTGATTAAGGCCAGGCCAGCAGCGATGGTGGCAATCCACGCGCCGCTGAATCTCAAAACAGAGCCATGTGGCCTTCCAAGATGCCTACGCCGGCGCATACGGCGTGGCCTTCTTAGTTCGCGCGCGATGAGCAGCATCGCGACATCGGTGGTTTTAAGCGCCCCAATGGAAAGGCTCCTTTGCATCACTCCTGAGATGCGGGGACCAACATGCCTGCCAAAATGGTGACGGAGGTGGTGCGAGGTCGCAGGACCATGATGGAGCTCCTTCTAACATGGTTAGGAGTCAGAGCACCTCACGTTCATTGCACCTTCCGCTGCCAACCTCATCAACAGAAGCATTGGCGCGAGTGAAGCTGCTCCTAAATTTCCCTCTTGCAGCGGAGAAGCTTGATGAGTGGAGAGGTACTATCCAGAGCCTCATCAGCTTTGCTGATAGGGATGGACAACAGCGGGCGGAGCCTTCACAGCAGCGGTCCACCAAGTCAGTGTGTGCCAATGGCGATAAGGCCGGAGATGGCATGACCACGGTGCACTCTCCTCCGCGGCAATAACATCATTCACCGACTCGGCCGGTCGGTGCTGGTGGTGACGACTCTACAACGTCGTCTGATCCGCGAACTCTCTGCGATCAACGTCAAGTTCTTCGGGAGCAAACCAAAGAGGACGCTCGGACCACCATCGAGCGGCGGCAGGAAACGCACCATCAATCTGATAGGCGCACAGGGCCCACTATAGACAAGCCTGCACCAGGCTATCCTGTCGACTTACCTTATGAGGTAGGTTGTCCACCGTTTACTCGTGAGCTGCGGTGAGTCCAGTGGCCCAATTCCTGAACATTCAAATCGAAGGTCCCGGAGAAATACGATGGCAAGACCCATCCGTCGGAGTTCCTGAGCATCTACACCATTGCGGTGCAGGCTGCTGGGGCTCGCGATGACAAGATACTCTCCAACTACTTCCCGTTGGTGCTCAATCCCAACGTCAGGTCGTGGTTGATGCATCTACCAGAGAATTCTATTTCTTCCTGGGGAGACCTATGCCATGAGTTCATTGGTGCCTTTACCGGAGGCCACCAAGCTCCCGGTCAAGCAAGTGATTTGCATCTCATCCCCCCAGACTGAAGGCGAAACCTTGCGCAAGTATATTCAAAGATTCAGCCATGTACGTCACAACATCTCGGACGTTCATCTTGCTACTGTTATCAGCGCGTTTCATCAGAACGTGCATAACCGCAGGATGCGCGAAGAGTTGGCAATGAATAAAGTCAAGGATGTTGCCGAGCTTTACGCTCTGGCCGATAGATGTGCTCGATCTGAAGATGGGAGGAGACTCGCCGGCGAGGATGTCGGTGTTGGGGTCAGCCCCGACAAAGACACCACCGCCTCAAAAAGGAAAGGCCGACAGCGGAACAAGAAACGCAAGGACGAGGCCATGCTTGCCGTCGAAGAATCCGGCAACCCCAACACCGCCAAGAATATTAAATTTGACAACCCCAACAAGGAGGTTGTCGGGTGCGCCTCTTGTCAGGTCTTGGCAGCTGTCGCCAAGCCGGAGGGCTCCGACAAGCAGTATTGCAAGATCTATCACACCAAGGGCCATGATCTCCAAAACTACCGACAAGTTGAGCAGCTTGCCGAGAGGCAGAAAGCTAAGTACGTAAGGCGAGACAAGGAGAAGGCCCAAGAAGGTGCAGCGGGGTCTGGCAAGAAACGCGGTGGCCGAGGAGGTTGCCATGGCAAGACCAAGCAGTAGGAGAAGCCCTCTCGGGGCCGTGACAAGGGAAAGGAGAATGATGATGGCAACAAATAGGACGATGAGTCCAGCGAGCATGGGTTTCAAAGAGCTACAGATGTCATGCGCGTCGACGGAGGCACCTCGTTGCTTTCTTCCTGTTGCCAACCCAAACAGTGGGTGCGCGAGATTAATGAGACAGAACCATCTGTTGAAGCCTGGAAACCTCTGAGATAGTCACACGCGCCTATCATTTTCGATGCCGAGGATCACCTTGATCGCACAACAGTGGTCGGGTGTCTCCCATTGTTGGTTTCCCCAACAATTTGCAACCTCAAAGTGACGAAAATGTTAGTAGATGGTGAGGCCGGTCTGAATCTGTTCTTGCCTGATGTGATCAAGAGGTTGCAAATTCCTGATGAAGATCTCGAGAAGACAGACACTTTTCAGGGATGAATCCAGGAAGGACTCAGCAAAAGGGCAAGATCACATTGCCGGTAACATTTGGCAGTGACATGAACTTCAGGACAGAGAAGATTGTTTTTGATGTCGCCAAGATACCCTTACTGTATAATGGGATCCTTGGACGCCCGACGCTGTCCAAGTTCATGGCGGCATCACACTATGCTTATAATGTGTTGAAGATGCCTAGGCCGATCAGCGTCATCATGATCAACTCTGACAAGAAGGACACACTTATCTATGCCGACCAACTTTATCGGGAGGAAATTGCAGCACCTGTCGCCATGGCATCCGCTCCCGCCGCTGAAGCTCCCGGGGGGAAAGGACTGGCAAGGCCTCTTGTGCACATTCCGGCAAGCGCGCCTCTTCGGAGTGCTACGTTCCCATTGATGATGTGCCAGAGAGCTCCACCGACAAGAATAAGAAATCCAAGGCAGCTCCACCAGAAACCAAGAAGGTTCTCGTTAAGGAGGATGGTATGGGAGGAACTTTCACCATAAGTTCCACCATCAATGACAAATAGGAAAGCGCGCTCATTGCCTTCATGCGGGCGAATGTCGATGTGTTTGCGTGGAAACCATCTGATGTCCCTGGTGTTCCCAAGGAGGTAATTGAGCACCAGTTTGCTATCTCTCCTCATGCGCGGCCCGACAAGCAGAAAGTCAGGAAGCAAGCCTTGGAGCGGCAAGAATTTATTGTTGAGGAAATCAGGAAATCGGAAGCGGCAGGTTTGGTCAGAGGAGTGCTCCATCCAACATGGTTGGCCAATACAGTTGTGGTGTGCAAGGCGAATGGAAAGTGGAGGCTGTGTATTGACTATACAAACCTCAATAAGGCCTGTCCAAAGGATCCTTTCCCTTTGCCGCGCATCGACCAGATTGTGGACTCCACTGCAAGTTGTGATCTGCTGTCATTCCTCGACACTTATTCGGGATACCACCAGATCTTCATGTCCAGAGAAGACGAAGAGAAGACCACATTTATAACCCCGCGTGGTACGTATTGCTTTGTGTGTATGCCTTTCGGGTTGAAAAGTGTTGGTTCAACATTTGCAAGAGCAGTCCAGATTGGTTTTGAGCCCTAGCTACATAGAAATATGAAGCATATATGGACGACATAGTGGTTAAAACCAAGGACAAAGCAACACTCATACGAGATCTGGAAGAGACATTTACAAATCTGCGCAAGATCAACTTAAAGCTCAATCCTGAGAAGTGTGTGTTTGGTGTTCCATCTGGCAAGCTTCTCGGGTTCTTTGTGCCTCAGCGCGGGATCAAGGAAAACCCCGACAAGATCAAGGCAATTGAGCAAATTGAAGCACCAAGATGCGTCAAGGATGTGCGTCGTTTTGCCGGCTGCGTTGCGGATCTGAGTAGGTTCATCTCAAAGTCTGCTGAGCGCGCCCTGTCCTTTTTCAAAATCTTGAAGAAGGCGGGTCCAATGAAGTGGACTCCGGAAGCGGAGGCATCGCTATAGGATTTGAAGAGGTACCTCTCCTCTGCGCCAATACTAGTCGTGCCTAGACCACAAGAACCATTGTTCCTATATTTGGTGGCAACAAATCAAGTGGCTAGTGCTGCATTGGTGGCACAGAGGGAAGTCGACGAAGAAGTAGCAACAGAAGCAAGACCGCCAGGCGATGAACCGGGATGTTCCCCGGCAAGGTCTGGTGCCGACAAGTCAGGACCTGTGTAGATGAACGAAGTGGCACAGAAGAAGAAGATGGTGTAGCGCCCAATGTACTTTGTCAGCTCCCTTTTGCAAGGGGCAAGATAAAGGTACTCTAGCGTACAAAAGTTACTTTTTGGCGTCCTCATGGCCTCAAGGAAACAACGCCATTATTTCCAAGCACATGAAATTACCGTCATCACTTGCTTTCCATTGAAACGGATTTTGCGAACCCCAGACGCGACCGACGGGATTGTGGAGTGGGCTTTGGAGTTGTCAAGCTTTGGCCTCAAGTTTGAAAGCACTTCAATCATCCAGAGCAGAGCCTTGGCAGAATTCATTGCAGAATGGACTCCAACGCCAGACGAAGAGATCCAAGAAACGACCCTCCCTGGCAAGGAAACAAGCCAAGAGTGGGTTATGTATTTAGATGGGGCCTTCTCCCTATAGGGAGCCGGTGATGGCGTGCTGCTTGTCGCACCCACCAGAGAGCACCTCAAATATGTAATTCAGATGCACTTTCCCCAGGAGATATCGACAAACAACACCACAGAATATGAGGGGCTGCTTGTCGGCCTTAGAATTGCGGTAGGCCTTGGGATCAAGAAGCTTATTGTCAAAGGAGATTCACAGCTTGTCGTCAAGCCAGTCAACAAGGATTATCAGAGCCCGTTGATGGAAGCTTACGTAGATGAAGTGAGGAAGTTGGATGAGTGCTTTGACGGTCTGCAAACAGAGCATTTTCCTCATGTAGAGAATAGTGTTGCCGACAAACTGTCAATGTGTGCTGCCCTCAAGTTACCTGTTGAACCAGGGCCTTTTGTTCTGCAACTGACTCAGCCATCCGTATCGTTGTCGGCAAAACATAACAAGAGAAGGAAGTTGAATCCCGGCCGGTACTTCCCGGCAGAGCTCACAGAAGCCGCCGATAAGGAAGTTGCTAGGATCGAAACCAATCTTATCGGGGAGCAACAGGCTCCGGCGGGGCCTCAAGCCCCTGCCGTAGAGACAAGCGCCCCCGTGGTAGAAGACATGCCGTTAGTCCTTGCCGTCGAGCCTCAGGCTCCAGCATGGGCACATCACATAGTTCAGTTCCTTCAAACAGGAGAACTCCAAGAGGAACAGGAAGAATAGTAGCCTGTCAGTCTAGTATGTACCAGTTTGTGGACGACGTCCTGTACAGAAAGAGACCGAATGGTGTGAAATTGAAGTGCATTCCTCGGGAGGATGGACTGGAGCTGTTGGCAGAGATACATGGAGGCATATGTGGCTCCCACATAGGGTCAAGAGCTCTTGTCGGGAAGGCCTTCTAGCAAGGTTTGTTTTGGCCTACCGCTCTCCAGGATGCAACTGCACTAGTAACCAAGTGTGAAGTGTGCTAGTTCCATTCGAAGAAGCTACATGAACCAGCTCAAGCTCTTTAGACAATCCCTCTTTCCTGGCCATTTTTGGTCTGGGGGCTCGGCATCTTGGGGCCCTTTCCCCATGCTACTGGGGGCTTTGAGTACTTCTACATCGCAATCGACAAGTTCACAAAGTGACCGGAAGTGGAAGCAGTGAGAAAGGTGATAGCGCAATCAACCGTCAAGTTCTTCAAAGGACTAGTTTGCCATTTTGGTGTACCTATAGGACCGAAAGTATGTCTAGAGGGGGAGATTAGACTACTTGACCAAATAAAAGATTTGCCTATACCAAGTTTTAGGGTTGACATTTTTTAGCATTTCATAGCAAGTCAAGTACACCCTACACATGCAAGTCTAAGAGTATATAGTAGCGGAAAGTAACAACAAGCATGTATAGAAGGGATAGGGTAGGAAGATCAAACATAGTTATAGACACGATGATTTTTCCCGTGGTTCTGATAGGTGGCACTATCGTACATCCACGTTTATGGAGTCTTCAACCCACGTAGGGTAACGGTCGCGAGAGTCCAAGGAGGGCTCCACCCAAAAGGGTCCACGATGTAGCAACCTTGACTATTCCATAACGACTTCCATCCACGAAGGACTAGCCTCACTATGGGTAGATCTTCATGAAGTAGGCAATCTCCTTGCCCTTACAAACTTCTTGGTTAACTCCACAACACGAAGTAGGAGGCTCCCAAGCGGCACCTAACCAATCTAGGAGGCACCACCCTCCAAAAGGTAATAGGCTCGGTAATGACGATGAACTCCTTGCTCTTGTGCTTCAAGATGATAGACTCCTCAGCACCCAATCACTCTCTCACAGATTTGGCATGGTGGAAGAGATGGGATTGGTGGAAAGATACTTGGGGAGTCTAGAAATCAAGATGCATATGATTGGAGTGGAAGATCTTGACCTCAACACAAGGGTAGGTGGTTCTCTCTCAGAAAATCTGATAGGATAGGTATGGAATAGTTCTGAGTCTTTATCTTTCAAGTAAGTGGTGGTGAAGGGGTATATATAGGCATCCCCAAAAATCCAACCGTTACACACAAAATGACCAACTCGGTGACACCGATGTGTTAATCTCGGTGGTACTGAAGTGACCAAAAGGTGGAAACTTTTGAATCTCGGTAAAGCCGATATAGGAAACTTGGTTGCACCGATAAGGTGACCAACGATCAGATTTCCAATCTCGGTGACACCGATCCAACATTCTCGGTGGACCAAAAATGTGAATTTGCGTACCAGAAAGTTGGCAACCTAAACTCGTGGCACCGGTATGGAATCGGTTGCACCGAAGTGGCTAGGGTTTGGCTTGAGTCTGTCTAGGTTCTGGAATCGGTGGCACCGATATGAGAAAGTTGGTTGCACCGATTTTGAGTGGTAGGTATAGAATAGACTTTGGTGGGAGAGTTTGTGGATGTTTTTGGCGACTATCACTTGTGCACGTTTGAGCATATTGTTCACCAACAAAACCTTACCCCCTTTTAATCGTATTGGCTTTCCTATGGACTCAAAGTGATTTCACACAAATTTAAAATGTAGAGTCCTCTTGTTTGAAGCTTGGCCAACCTATTTCCTTGAATCTTGGGGTTTCTCCACAATCTCCTTTTGCCATTCCTATCATTGAACATTTCCTGAAATATACTTGGCAGAAACATTAGTTCAATGACTTATATGTTGTTATTAATTACCAAAACCACCAAGGGAGCAAATGTGCTTTCAGTACCAAACAGGGTCATCGCCGATAATGGCACACAGTTCACAAGCCGCACCTTCATGCAATATGTCCAAGACCTTGTCGACAAGACTTGTTTTGCTTCTGTTGCTCACGCAAGGAGCAACAGCCAAGCGGAAAGGGCAAATGCTGAAGTGTTGCGAGGGCTTAAGATGAGAACTTTCGACAGGCTGCGCAAGTGCAGAAGATGTTGGATTGATGAGCTATTGGCGGTTCTTTGGTCGATCAGAACGACGCCAAATCGAGCCACCAGCTAGATGCCCTTCTCCCTGGTATACAGGGCGGAGGCAGTTCTCCCCACGGAACTCATATACGGGCCACCTCGAGTGCTCGCTTATGATGAGCTTGAGCAAGAGCCGTTGCGCCAAGATGACGTGACACTCCTTGAGGAAGATCTTCTTCGGGCTGTTGTGCAAGCTGCGCGCTACCAGCAAGGTTTCCGCCACTACCATAGCCGCAAAGTTCATGCCCGAAGTCTCGAGGAAGGCGACCTTGTTCTTCGGCGCATTCAGTCGGCCAAGAATTCAAACAAGTTGACGCCAAAGTGGGAAGGCCCTTATTGGGTAGCACAAGTCACCAGGCTTGCCGCTGTCCGTCTAGAGACCGAAGATGGCATCCCACTGAGCAAATCCTAGAACATCGAACATCTTCGTAAGTTCTATCCATAAGGAGCGGTTGCCGGCCCCCCTAAGGGAGTCCTAGATTGGGGGGGTCCTAGGATAGCCGACCCGTTGTTCATGGGCCGGACTGTATGGGATACTTACCGAACACAGGAAGATTTGAAGGCCGAGTCTACAAGATGGAAGCTTCGGGAAGCACGGCTTGCACTCCACGTTTGGTGTAGTAGATAGGCATGTTTATCTCTTTGGCATGTAACTGACCATGTGTAAACCCTAGGTCTCCTCAGCACCTATATAAGTCGGAGGGTTTTAGGGGTAGAAGGACAACTCATCTAGGGTTAGCTATACGATCTTGAGGTAGATCAACTCTGTAACCCCTCACATCATCAATACAACCAAGGAGGACATAGGGTATTACCTCCATAGGAGTGCCCGAAGCTGGGTAAACTCTTGTCCCCTTCATCTCCTATTACCGTCGACTCCAATCTCACAGTTCAGGACCCCATACCCGAGATCCGCTGGTTTTGACACCGACATTGGTGCTATCATTGAGAGCTCCCCTATGAGCGAGATGGAACTGACGCCTCGCTTTCTCATCAACGAAGAGGTCCGCGGCATGGACGTCTTTGTCCCTAGACAGATCTTAGCCTTTGGTAGCATTGTGCTGCATGCCGATTCCGCTGGCCATCTAGGCCGCGTTGAGAGCTTCTCCCTTGATCAAGAGGTCAGATTTGGAAACCTAGAGTTATCCATCGACTCCTGGGGTGACCTATCACTAATCGAGCTCACAGCTTCGCCTGTAGCCCCCAAGGACTCTGAGGCTTTAACCTCGAGCCCCTTCTTCAGACACGCTGATGGGGTCACCCATGGTGAGGAGTCGATCTCTTACCTCGGTCCGGCCATTAAGCTAGAGGACCGGATATGTGTTCTTACTGAACACCCCTCATGTGTGGACATCATGGAGGTTAACTCCACGAGTTCCGAACAACTGGATCTGATCGGGTCCTCAGTGGTCGACAAGGCCCTGCAGCGGTTCTCGCCGATGAAGATCACCAACGATCCAGCCCTGATCTACGCTCGGTTCAGTGCGGACAGGGATGAATTTTTCGACCCACCCACCACCCACTTGATAGCCATCGTCGAAGATTTAACTGATGTATTGGACTATGCCTCCGAGGAGGCAGAATACATGGATGAAGAGGACCATGCTCCCACCCCCGTTAACACCGAGAGTTGGACCGGTACTTCTACATACGACGTCTACATGGTGGATACTCCTAGTACCAATGGAGACAACACGCCTCACAACGATGACGACAAATCGGGTGATGCGCCATCAAGGCATCGGAAATCACATAAGCGGTCCAAAAGAAAATAAGGAAGAAAAGCTATTATCAGCAATGGGGATGGTAATACCTCGCCGATCATGGCAATCCGGATATCCCCGAGAACTTGTTTGAGGGTCCGGAAGGGCCTAAGGACCAAAACAAACCCGATAACATAAACGAATCCGAACGCGATGCTTACCTTCCCCCCGTTGAGGAGGAAGGCATACCGAAAGCCGAAGACTTGTACATTCCTCATAACCTTGAAGATCATGAAGAAATCAGGCAGCAGCTCATAGCAATGGCTCGCAGCCTAAAGGACAAAGAACGACAACTCAAAGCCGAATAGGCCGATCTTAATGATCTATGGACGAAAGTCCTATTAGCCGAGGAAGTATACGGCACCGGTTTCTCAAATCAGCCCAAAAGCTACCCTCAGAGAAGGCTACTGTCATAATTTGATGACGAACTCACTGATACGCCGTCCTCGGACCATACTCCATATGACAAGCCGGACCGCCCCCCTCGCAGGCAGGACATGACGGCTGGTGACACCAGTTATATACCGGCAATGCCCCAAAGACGGGGTAAGGAGCCATTAGAGCATAATGACATGTTCGACCTGCGAGCTGACATGGATCACATAGCAGGCCATACAAGGTCCATTTACGGATCCAAAGAGTATTCACCCGATAGACGGGGCGGGTACAGGCCATGGTTCGACCAAAATAACAGAGTCCGGGAACGTAACCGGCCCCATACAGATGCCAAATACAGGCACAACATAGCACGGGACAGAGGCCCCACTCACCCACTATGCTTCACAGATGAGGTAATGCGGCATCAGTTCCCCGAAGGGTTTAAACCCATGAATATAGAACAGTATGATGGAACCACTGACCCAACTGTATGGATTGAGGACTTCATCCTCCATATTCACATGGCGTGAGGAGACGATCTAAATGCCATCAAATATCTCCCTCTTAAGCTTAAGGGGCCAGCTTGGCATCGGTTAAACAGCCTCCCCGAAACTCCATTGGATGCTGGGAAGACCTGGAGGATGCATTCTGCTCTAACTTCCAGGGAACCTATGTTCGCCCATCGGACTCCTCCGATCTCAGCAACGTCGTCCAGAAGCCCGGCGAGTCTGCCCAGCAATTTTGGAATCGATTCTTGACCAAGAAGAACCAAATTGTCGACTGTCCAGATGCCCAGGCTATAGCCTCCTTCCGGCACAATATTCGGGACGAACGGCTGGCCCGCCAGCTTGGCCAGGACAAACCTCGGACCATGTCCGCCCTCACTACCCTCATGACCCGCTTCTGCATGGGTGAAGATAATTGGCTGGCAAAACACGACCATAATGCCAAAGACCCCATGGCATCTGAAGCCCGGAATGGCAACTTGAAATCAAAGCGCAATAAGAATAGGTGCCGACACAATAATAGCGATCTTGACGACACTATCGTAAATGCTGGATTCCGCAACTCCTGGCCTGGGCAGCGGAAGAAGCCTCCTAAAGGCAATCACAACGGACCCACTCAGCTCGAGAAAATCATGGGAAGGGCTTGCCAAATCCATGGGACTTCGGAAAAGCCCGCCAAACACACACACCGCAATTGCTGGGTGTTCAACAAGGTCGGCAAGATACCACCCGAAGACCAGGGCAAAAGCTCTCGCAACGAGGACGAAGATGAGCCTCGGGGTCCAATTGGTGGTGGACAGAAGAAGTTCCCTCCAGAAGTCAAAACAGTGAACATGATATACGCCACTCATATACCCAAGAAGGAGAGGAAGCACGCCCTTCGGGAAGTCTACACAGTGGACCGTAGCCCTTAAGTACAACCCATGGTCGGTATACCTGATCACCTTTAATCGACGTGATCATCCAACCAGTATCCGTCATGGGGGTTCGGCGGCCCTCGTCCTAGACCCCATTATCAATGGGTATCACCTCACAAAGGTCCTAATGGACAGAGGAAGTAGCCTTAACTTGATTTACTCAGATACGGTGAAAAGGATGGCTATAGATCCGTCAAGGATCAAACCCACCAGCACTACTTTCAAAGGAGTGATCCCGAGCGTTGAGGCCCGATGCACGGTGTTTGTAACTCTGGAAGTTGTGTTCAGCTCACCCGATAACTTTCACAGCGAGGACTTGATCTTTGACATTGTGCCCTTCCACAGCAGCTATCACGTGCTGCTTGGTTGAACAATGTTCGTTCGTTTCAACGCAATCCCACACTACACATACCTCAAGCTCAAGATGTCGGGCCCCAAGGGGGTCATTACTGTCAACGGCAATACCGAGCACTCCATTAGAACCGAGGAGCATGCATTGGCCGTAGCGGCCAAATTTTGTTAAAAAGATGATGGGCAAGTTCCGACATCCACCATAAAGGCACATAAGGGTGGGAAGGAGTTCGGCTTCAGACCGAAAACTCAAATCCTCCCTCCTCCCCTCTATAGGGACTCGCGCCCCATCGCACAACCTATGGACCAGCAAAATATGTGTCGTGTACGCACAACTTAGCACTTAAGATTCCATGGGTAGCGGTGGGGAAATTAAGATGGGTGTTCGGCTGCCCCGAACTGTTACCATCAAGACGTCTTCGGACAAACGCAGGCGTTCCTAAAAGAGCCTGCCTACAGTGTAAATCTCACCTACATTTCGACGGCCTATCAAGTTTTTGTTAGCAAAATCCGCCCGCCGAACATCAACACCCATGAAGGTGCGTCTAAGATCAGGAGTCAACTAGCAAGAGGGCATATCAAGGACGTCAAGTTACCAATTGAAGACCCCTGGTCAACAACTCTTGTATGATTTTATTACTTATTTTCTTCCACATACCTATAAACAGTTGCTTCGGCAATCCAAGTTAAAAGAGTTGTTGAGAATATGCAAAATTGTGTGGTGCAAGTTTGCCTCATTTGTCCTGTTTGCGGCGCATATTTTTTCTCCTTTCTCCCTCTTCTCGTGAATCTGTTCGGTATGACCCGAGGTAACCAGCTAATAGACTGGGGGCTCGAGTTCAAACACAAATCGCCTTATCTATCATGTGTTTGGCCTCTTGGTATCCACTTTATATGCATCGGTTCTGAACTATGTCTTTAGTCAATAAGTTGGGTTGCCGGCTCCTGTGCTTGCCCCTTTACGTTCCGCTTGTTCGGCTAAAAGGGCAAAGGGAGCACCCCTGCGATTGTGCTTCCGGATAGTCTGGTCTAGCACCTCAGGGGAGAAAGCCGAAAACAAATTGTCATAGTATGCGTGATCCGATCTGTGAACCCCGAGCTAGAAGCATTATACTTCAATCCTCGTATGCGGTTATTTTGTGCTATATGAGGAACTTGCCCTTTGCGCAGATATTGTGATACCGGCTTCGGCCACGGTTCATCTGAACATCACACCACTCCGGTGGCTAATCGTACGCCTCCCGTAGTCCTTTCCGCATCCCTCCAGCTAAGTGAAAGAAATAAAGCACTATAGTCTGATTGCCTAGTCTGCCACACTATGCCACCTTCGGGTTCTGATAATACGGCTAAGGGACACAGTGCATTGGTATAAGACACCCCATGTAGTATCTATGTGGGGGCTGAAGCCGATGACTCGCATCTTTCAGTATTAAATAGCCACATAGGAGTTATAAAGGAACACAAAACCATATAAGAACAAATATTAATATCATTTAAAGTGTTGGCAAGTCTTCAGACTCATTACAGCCCATTCAAATATTTTATCACCCGAGCACTATCCATTACTCCATCAAAGTATAGCTCGGGGCATCGATGCTCCTTCTCGGTTGGCGGCGGGTCAGTGGCGACCTTCATCGGATTTAGCCCTGGCTAGTGCACTTTGGCCTTGGCAAGGGCCATCCAAACTCCTTTGATGCAGGAGGAGGGCTTGACGACGTCGAGGCGGGGCGAGGCAACAACCAACCTCTGCACCAGGCCGAAGTAGTTGTTTGGCAGAGGCTCGTCGGGCCATAAACGGATGTAGAGGTCCTTCATGGCCGGCTCCACCGCCTGGTGCAGCCGCATCAATTGTTTTAGCTGCTCCACCAAAAGAGGGGGATGCTTGGGGGCTCCGACCTATGCCCAGAACATCCAAGCTTCATCTTCCTCTCCCCGCGAGGCGAACAGCTGATTGGCATCCGCCGCACTCTTTTGGAGATCGGAGGACGCACCTAAGGATCACCACACCCGGTAAGTAATTCGAATCTGCAATCCCCAAATATGCACTTTAGTGAGTACAACTTACATCTACTATGCCCTTGGCTTGGCACATTTGCTCCTTGTAGAACCGTTTGTCCACCCGCTCCTTCTGGAGTTCAGTTTGCAGGGTGGACAGTTCGGCCGAGCTTGCCTTATTCTTCTGCTCCAAGGCCTCACATCTCTCGCTGCCGTCCTTGAGCTCTTGTTGGACCTCTGCCACACGAGCTTTGTGCTTGCCACTAGTGGCCTGCATGGCGGAAAGGGCGGTGGCAGTTTTCTTAGCGGCCGCCCTCTCGGCAGTCGTCTCGTCCTTCGCATGCTGGAGCTCGGCCTTGAGCCACTCCACCTCCTTCGCCGAGGCTGCGCATGCATTAGACAATATAAAGAAGATTCATTGAAAATATTCGGACTATAGCGTTCAGACAAAGGCATTCGGATTCTGTTTTGACATACCTTGAGCCTCGACGAGTTTTTGGCTAAGGGCCTCAGCTTCGTCTTCGAAGCGCTTCAGCTTCCGAGTTAGCTCTTCCAGCTCGGCACCATTTACGGCCACCACCGATGACAAAGCCTACATTACACACATAGTTAATACATTACATGGGCTCTGAATTCTCGAATTATAGACAGTCCGATCACTAAAAGAGCATCTATTTCAATATTGGATTCAGATGTGGCCCCTAGGTAGCTCTTTCACCTCACCTAGGGCTCGGGGGCTGCCATGTATACAATGCGGATAAAGAAAATCATCACAAAGCAAACACATTGGATGACTTACCTGAAAACCCAAAAGGAGACCTTTGAAGGCCTCCTTCAGTCCGTTGTCAACAGATTGAACGCTCTGTAGTACCACACCCATAAGGGTGCGGTGATCCTCGGGGATGGAGGCGCTCGATAAAGCCTCCTCCATGGCCGACCACCTATTGATCGGTGGTACCGAGGATGATCGGCCTTCCCGATCACCCACCAGAGATTGGACTGATGCCTCCGGAGGCATAGTGTGCTCCGGAGATGTTCTCGGAGGGGACTGAGCTCCCGCTCGTCCAGTCTCCTTGGTGTCTGGGTGGGGTGTTGCCCCTCGGTCTTCAGTAGCCGAGGCGTTAGCCTTGGCCACGGTACGATCTCCCTCGCCCCTGGGTCTGCCTCCATAGGACTAGGCTGGGACGACACCTCCACGGCGTCCTTCGTGGTGCCTGGAGTGGTGGGAGGAATCCCCGCTCTCTGCCAGTTCGGCGGGCGGGGATAACGCGCGGGGGCTGCAAGGCCAGTAACCTGCATGTTAGCAAACTCTAAATCTATTCGTAACGAACAGGAGGTTCTTCGGATCCTAACCTCGATGGGGGGCTTGACCCGAGGGCTCCTTCATGGAACCTCCTCAAGATCTTCAGACATAGAGCTCGAGTCCGAGCTATCGTCGGACAGAACCACCTGCGTTTGTCGCGCCCTCTTCGGGGCAGGATAAGCGACCTGTTCCGGGACGTCCAAAGACGCCGCTCTCTTCCTGGCGCGAGGGGATTGCCTCCCCCCTCGCCCTCGACCTTGGCCTCCTCCTCCTCCTCCTCTTCTTCCTCCTTAGCCTCCTCCTGATTTGAGGAGGCGGGGGTATCTTCGGATGCAGCATCAGGCTGGTCCCTGATGCGGAGGCCAGCCTGGCCTGGTTTCTTCTTCTTCTCCTTCTTTGTGGGAGCCTTGTAAGGCTTCACCACGGGCATTTTGGCTAACAGCCCGGTCCTCTCGTCTTCGGGCTGAGGGGCTGGACTGTTCATGTTGACGGCTTTCTTCAGCCATCTCTGCTCAGACAGATCGGATAAGAGGTTAAGGGAATTTTCTGTGTAATAAAGCCAGCAAAGCTAGGGTGCATCGCACCTCAAAATCGGGCTTGGCAGCATGTAGACCCTTTTCCTCCTTTTCGGATGGCCAGCTCTTCATGGATTTGAAGAGCGCCTTCCACAACTTCTCCTGTGTAGTGCAGAAGAGGTTCCGGACTGTGGGCTCGGCTTCGAGTTCTCGAGCCCACATGGGAGTGTCCCGACGCTGACAGAGAAGGATGCGTCTTCAAAGCATCACCTGGACCACATCTGTCAACTTGGTGCCCTCCTCGACCAAGGAGCGGATGCGCTTCTACAGATTGGTCACCTCCTTGACTGATCTCCAGGCAAGGCCCTTTTCAAGCCATGAGCCAGCCTGGTGGGGGGACCGGATCTGAATGCGGCGGCGGGGTGCTGACCCTCTTCTTGTGGTTCGGTGACGTAGAACCACTCCTTTTGCCACCCCTTGATGGTGTCGATGAGGATGCCTGATGGCACCTGACGCGGGTGAGTTTGCCGATGACAGCCCCGCCGCAATCTGCGTGCTTGCTGCCGACGCACTTGGGCTTGATATTGGAGACCTGCAGCCAAAGCCCGAAGTGTGGCTCGATATGCAGGAAGGCCTCACAGACGAGGATGAACGCCGAGATGTGCATGATGGAGTTCGGTGGGAGGTCGTCGAAGTAGAGGCCATAGAAGAACATCAGCCCCCGGACGAAGGGTTGGAGAGGAAAACTCAGCCCCCGGATGAAGTGGGGGGTGAACACAAACCCTTTCGCCTAGCTTAGGTGTGTGGATCACTTGGCCCTCCTCCGCCGCGCGGTGAGGGATGTCGGCGGGGAGGTAGCCGGCCTTCTTGAGGTCGAGTATGTCCCGGTCGGTGACCGTGGAAGCTTCCCACTGACCGTTTGAATCCTCCATTGCTGAGCCCGGAGGTGGGGGTCAGAGAGACCTAGATCTGTGCTCTGGGGGCACGAGGGAATGGAGGGCGGAGAAGTCGAATGGAGAGCGTGAAAAGGCCTTTGGGGTTTTCTTTCTCTTTTATGAGGCCTATCAATTTGGACTCCCCTTGCTGTGTAGTGAATCCCTCCACTTCCCAAGACGTGCGAGCCGTTGCACGCGCGTGGTTAAGTATATCCTATATAAAACGCGACACGGTTGGAATATTGATAGATCGTGATGTTTGAAACGGCCTCGAACCACGAATCGAGTCTATGCCAATGACCTAGCGGTTGTGGTGGGCCGTAGCCTTTAGTCAGAAAGGTCGTCAGAGGGCCGTTGTTTACCCCCTGACGTTTGGCCTTCAAAGCCAATTAATTTGCTGTATTCGGATGTGCCATTATGCAAAAAATTGCTTATCATCGGAGGTTGAACTATGGTTCGGCAGGGAGGAACTCACCTCGCAAGCGGAAGACTCTCTTCACAAAGCAATGGGAGCTGAAGACCCTTGGCGTTGGAGGCAAGTTTTGCGGATACTGAGGGAGTCCTGGATTGGGGGGTGTCACGCCCAAGATGCGGTCCTATCCTTATTTGGGCACGAGGGCCTCGACAGGGATAGAAGCGCATCTCGATGCGTTCGCAAGAATGGATATCATTACAAGTACATGTACAGAAGATATGAGTATATGGAATTGGCTTACACTCGCCACAAGCTACATCAGAGTCACATCAATACAATAACATCTCAAACATCATACATAAGAGCAGGGTCCTGCTACAGACGAAATCAAACGATAAAATGACATGCACCCTTGCTATCCCAGGCTGCCGCCTGGAACCCATCCAAGATTGAAGAAGATGAAGAAGAAGAAGAACTCCAAGTCAAATCAAGCAATGCGCTCACGTCAAATCATCACCTTACCTATACCTGTAACTGGTGTTGTAGTAATCTGTGAGCCACAGGGACTCAGCAATCTCATTTCCAAGGGTATCAAGACTATTAAAGCTTAATAGGTCGGGCATGGTTAAGTGGTGAGGCTACAGCAAGCGACTAAGCATATATTGGAGAGGCTAACTTACGAGTACAGAAATTAAGTATGGTGGTCTACGCACAACGGACGTCAACAACTAATGATCACTAAATGATCCTGAACACCTACTTACGTCAATCATAACCCCACCATGTTCTCTTCCGGATAAAGACTCACGAGAAGAGACAGTCACGGTTACTCACACGGTTGGTGTATTTTATTAGAGTTTACTTCAAGTTTGCTATGACCGGGTGTTAAACAAAGTATCCAAGTTTGCCACATAACCGCGGGCACGGCTTCTCGAAAAGATTTAACCCTGTAGGGGTGCTCCAACTTATCCATCACAAATTAACCACAAACAGCGGGAATCACCTCAACCACGGATCTCGTGATCTTCCTAGGCAATTCCAAAGGAAATCCAACACCTCGAGATAACCCGAATAAAATCAGAGTTCCTCACTCAAGACGTTCGAGAATGGTAAAACAAGTCCAGCAAGGCCTCCCGACGTGTCGACAATCCCGATAGGAGCCGCGTATCTCGTTCTCAGGACACGACAGATGAGCTAAGCGTACATTAACTGAAGTCCCGGGTTGCCCCAGGTAGCCCGCACGGTGCTCTAATTTGGACCAGCACCAGCAGCACGGTGTATTATGTTAAATTAATCCATGAGGGGGCGACCCTCTATGCATTTAAAAGGTGATCAGTTTTGTTATGATGGGCAGATGTAGTACCAAAGTTGGGCCTTGCCAGACAAGTTTTAATCTAACTCGAAAATCAAGGGGGTCTCCATAACAACCCCGAGCATGTTAGGAGCGCTCATTTCTGGAACATAACACCGGTTCACAAGTAACTAAGGGCGGCAAGAGTGTAACAAAACACCGAGCAAAAGGCCAAGCCTTCCACCCTTTACCAAGTGTATATGTGAATTAAATTAAATAGCAGCAATATTATGATATAACAAAAGAAGGTCCATGTTGACACATGGAAGCAATTGCACCTGCAGCTAGCAACGCTATAAGAGGGCTGAGCAAGCGGTAACATAGCCAAACAATGTTTTGCTGGGATGTGGAGGGGTTAGAGGCTTATCATGGCAGTGTTGGGAGGCTTATCAAACAAGTGGTAGGTAGCGAGACATAACGATAAAAGACGAGACAACTAGCATGGCAATGATAGTAATGGTATCCAAGGAAATGTGTCATCTTGCCTGAGATCCTACTCGGAAGAAGAACGAGTCCATGAAGAAGACGAACCAACGTAGTCGAACGAATCCTCACACTCCGAACGCTTTCAGAACTCTATCAAGAAGAAGCAATCCGAAACAACAATCAACACAAGATACACCACAACATATGCAAGACACGATGCACTAGCAAATATGATGCATGTCTGGTTAAATATGCAATGCAAGACAATTCACAACAATCAAATACTACACATTAAGTGAATCTCAATATGCAATGAGTTGCATATTGACGAAATATTGTTAAACATGACAAGAGGTGAAGCAAGAACAACTATATCATCTAGGCATTTTAAATGAGGCCGGAAACAACTTATAGCATTTCCGAAATGACCTCATATGTTAATTTAGAAATTGGTCCAGATCTCAACTAAACACATTTTATAATAGTTAAACCACAGAATAAATCATACCATGTTATTCTACACATCATTCTAGTCAATTTACATATATAGAACATCTCAAACGAAGCTACGGTTCAAAAGATATGATCAACACAAGATGCACATGGCATGAATACAAATGCATGGGAAAACCACCACAAACATTTCAAATCATGAATTCAAAAAGTTATTATGAAACTACAGGAGATTCTAAGCAAGTTTCATATATGGAATGTCCAAAACGAAGCTACGGTTCAACCACAATCATCAAAACAAGTTTTTGTTGAAATCTGCCAAAAACAGCAAGATAGCATTTTGAACACATCAAAACAACAAGTTACAAAATTCTAAAATGCACAAACTAAGCATGGGGCAATAGCATACAACATCCACTTCATTTCATCTTCACATATCATCATCAAAACATGCATGGATCACTTGGTAGGAAGCTCACAAAGTAGCTACTTGAAAACAGTTCCAGACTTAGTGAAAATAGTAGTTTTAGACAATGCAGTTTTTATCACGAAGGCATATTGACAGCAGTATAACTATATGCTACAAATCATGAAATGGCATGAAACTTAACAGAATGCTAGATGGCAATATCAACAACAAATAACTCCATTACACCTACAACAAAAGAGTTCTATATCACTAGCAAATCACATGGCAAGACAGCAACAAAATATAACAGATTCCAGACTTAGAAATATTTTGGAGCCTCAAAATAACAGATTTTTATAGCAAGTTGACAACAACAAAACAACACCTAAACATGCATTTCTATGACAAGCAAAATGTCCATGGGCTAGGACACATATCCAAGAGCAACTTTCATGTTGAAAATTAATGCATATCATGCCCAGATTAAATCACACGAAAATGATAAAAGGGCATCACGACATAAATGACATTCACACAAACATGCTCAAATGGCTGAACTAAATGCACAGATAATTTCTATGAATTTTTCTACCCCAGAAACATATATAATATGGTTATGTTCATGTAGAAAATTAATCACAATTAAATATGCGGGTATTAACCCTAATCACGTTAGAGCAATCCATCAATGCAAAATATATGCAAACATGATACCGGCAATTATCTCTGCATGAAAATGCGATGCCAAAGAGATGGACATTTTTAATATGAGACATTATTATTTTCGTTGAATGGTTAAATAATGATGATAATGCAATAAATGCCAATTATGCAAAAGGGCATGTTAAATATCTTAGGCATGGATGAAAATGACATTTTATTAATCTACATAATTTTCTAAGCAATTTACATGTACAAATTATCTTATTACGATGCACGGTTATTTAATTTGAGACGATTTAATACCGCAAAATAATAATAAAACAGAAAAGGCTTCTCACCCTGGGCTCTTGGGCCACCGGGCGCTGGCCTGGGCGAGGCTAGGCCGCTGCTGGGCCGACTGGGGTCAACGGCGCTGGGAGCATCGTCCACCTCCTCCTGATCCGATCGGGGAGGCAGGGGCGGCGGCTCCACGCGAGGGGAGGCAGGGGCGGCGCTGGCGGAGTACGGCGGAGGCGGGGACGGGAGGCACCGACCCGGATCCGGCCGACAGCGTCCGCTTCCCGGCGACGGCGGCGCTACGGGCGGCGGAGGGAGCTCCGGCGAGGAGCGTCCATGGCGGCGGCGCAGCACCTGCGAGAGAAGGGAGAGGCGAGGTGAGAGGAGCAGGGAAGGAGAGGCGGGGAAGGAGGAGCAAAGGGCGGCGCGGGATCCTGGCGGCGCAGCGGCTACTACTACTCCGGTGACAGGGGAGCACGGGGAAGCTCGAGAACGCCATGGAAGGAGCTCGGGAGAGCTCCGGGAGAGCTCCGAACGCGATTCGGGCCCGGATGGGCTTGAACGGGCCCAGATGGGCTCGGGCGGGCTGGAGGCTGGAGGAGGGAGAAGGTGGGGGCTGGCTAGGGTTTGCACGCGAAACGAGGTGGGTCTAGGGGCCATATATAGGTTTAGGCTAGGGTTAGCTGGCACTGTCCATTTTCAGACTATCGGATGACGATCCGACGTCCAGAAGCGGAGAGGGGGTTACGTGGCTGTGTAGACGGGCTAGGAGGGGATGAGAGGGAAGCGGTGCGGCGCGGCACGACGATTTAAAACAGCGTGAAACGCCCGACGATAACCGATGACCGCACTCGTACGGATTACCGACGGGGTATCTAACGGACTCAGAACGCGACGCAAATCGACAGGCGGTCTATCTAGACTAAAACAAGACCGCATGGCAAGTTTCAACTCTACCCGAGAATATTTTTGCACGCGCTTAAAAATGGTTTTATTTTGAACGGTGCCGCGGGCGCGGGCGTGTGTGGCTGGTCTCGAAACGGGCAACTGCAAAACGGAGAGAACCGACAACTACGAACGGATGCAAGTTTCGAAAACGGGTGACGATGCAATGTAGATGATGCGAATGATGCGATGATGAATGCGACAACCAGAGGAACACATGACGAGAACGGAAATAAAAGGGGAATCTTCTGGAATCTTCTGGAACGTCGGTCTCGGGCTGTCACAGGGGGGTCCTCGGATAGCCAACCTGTTGTTCATGGGCCGGACTGTATGGGCTACTTACCGGACACATGAAGATTTGAAGGCCCAGTCTCCAAGATGGAAGCTTCAGGAAGCATGGCTTGCGCTCCACGTTTGGAGTAGTAGATAGGCATGTTTATCTCTTCGGCATGTAACCGACCATGTGTAAACCCTAGGTCTCCTCGGCACCTATATAAGCCGGAGGGTTTTAGGGGTAGAAGGACAACTCATCTAGGGTTAGCTATACGATCTCGAGGTAGATCAACTCTATAACCCCTCACATCATCAATACAACCAAGCAAGACACAGGGTATTACCTCCATAGGAGGGCCCGAACCTAGGTAAACTTGTGTCCCCTTTGTCTCCTGTTACTGTCGACTCCAGTCTCACAGTTCAGGACCCCCTACCTGAGATCCGCCAGTTTTGACACCGACACCCCCCGGAAACAACCTTTTGTACAAGTCTTGCTGGCGGGGCATGTCATCCTTTGTACAAAGCCAGGCGCAGACCCTATGCGTAGCTGAATATGATGAAGCGTCTTACAACTCTTATCGATTCCCATGTTTCTTTACATGCATGTTTATCTGAGATATTGCATTATGCTTATCCCTAGCAAGTGCTAACGAACCACCAAGGTTCCATACCTCTATTTTCTCTTTGTTTTCTTAAAGGATAGAAGGTTCCTCGCGTACAAGTTTGTCGGGGGGATGAGATAGTGTGGGCACTTGTAGGCGAAGTTCGAAGTTGGCGCCTTGCGGAAATGAGTACAACAACGAAAGCTAAGTTGCGAAACTTTAATTAAAGTTTTACTATGAGGTTATTGTCCTTGGACGATTTCAACTTTTGTATGGGAAACCTGCACACGAAGGAACCTTGTCGTGATCGACTGCGCCCTTGCTCTGTTTCGAGTCCCCTCAACATTTTAAGTTGCTGCACTAAAAACGTCAAGGTAACTTGTCATGAGTGGCTGTGCCCTTGTTTTGTTTCGAGTCCGCTCAACAGTTTAAGTGGCTGCACTAAAAATATCAAGATATCTTGCTTGCAGCGACACCGCAAGCAGGCTGCTAAGGATCCGCCCCTCGAAGCGTGCGCGATAGTGTTGCATACGTCGGCAAGTTTCCGATAAAGCGTAGGGAATACACCATACAGAAGAAAATCAGACAAGAAGAATAACATGCTTTCATTTAGAAGGAATGAGATTTACACGGGACGACGTCTTTTCCTAAGTACATCTTTATTTGAGTTTCTCCCCTGGGAGCAGGTTATAAGAAGAAGAAACTTGGGAAGAGGCCCCCGACAGAAGCCCCGCCTGACCCCTCCTGGGCCAGCACTACGCGAAGGGCAGGGCTTCCAGAAGGGAGGATGAAGCTAGAGTCCACGAGGCTGCCAGGAGATCCAAATTGGAAGATGAGGCAGCGCCCGAGACAAGGACCCCCAGCAAGGTGACTCCGTCGGGAGGGGGAGAGATGTGATATGACGGTGATGGTGTGGCCGCGACTAGTCGGTGCTTAGGTTGTCGTATTCTGACTTGACAGCCTGGAGCTCGGACCCATGGTCGTTGGCTTCACCAACATCGTCCTCCTTGTCGATGTTGTTCGAGGAGGAGCTTTCGGCACCACTCGAGCTTTCCTCGCAGCAGCTGAGGTAGGCGCATGAATGCCCGTAAATCTTGACGGAGAGCATGTCGGCCTCCGTCATCTTGAAGCGGAGGACATGCCCGTCCTGGAGGTTGTGGGCGCAGGAGAATGGTTTCCAACCGCGCCTGAAGAGCATGACGTGGCTCTCCGGGTATTCGACGTCCACCCACGCAGCGCTGTTGCAGCAACCATGCGCCCGCAGCCACAAGGCAGGCGGCCTGTCACCTTCCATCGCCCTAGCGAAAGGGTGAGGGAGGCGTAGATGGCTCTAGAGGAGACCGTGCAACTTGATGAAGAACTCCAGCACCGTGCCCTCGACATGGGTCTCTTCGTGGAGGGGGTCCGGCGTCGGAGGGAGGGGTAGAGTGGAGCTTCGCCTCCCTCGGCCACGGCCTCCACGATGGCCCCGACCCCTCGTACCTCTTCCACCACGTGCGCTCGGGCCACCCTCCGCTTCCGTGGCTGAAGCGGTAGCATGATCCCGATGGGAATGCCTCGCCGGTCGGGCAGAGTATGGTGGCTTCCCTCTCCCCCTGGCCATGCCTAAGGGCAAAGACAACCCAAGGTCGGGATGGTATAGAAGGGGTTACTTTGAAGATTTACACTCAAGGAGGAAAAAGGATGGATGAGCATTGCCCCTCACTACCCCCCCCCCAATTTATAGGAGGTCCTCTGGGGGAGGACCTAGTTAGTTGTTGGCTTGTCAGCTAGATCAGGCACAGGATAGGGCTTTTTGAGCATTGGTGCCTAGCCGGTGGAGGTCGATAGACTGGGGTGATGTCGGCGAGCTAAACGGTCTCAGAGGCCTGTTATGCAGCGGGGGATGGCTCTCCTCCGCCCCAAGAGTCGCCGCCCATCTCCACCAATCCCGTCGCCCATGATCACGGGGCGAACAGGTAACCACCCCCATTGCCCCAATCCATGATGTTGCAGTTTCTGCAATGATCAAGACTTTAAGTCATGAACGCCCATTGCCAGCCCCCCCCCCCCCGCGCTATGCATGGGGCGTACGTAGCGGAAATGGTCGCTCCGTGCACTTCTCCCATATCGCGCACTTAACGTGCATCGTGGGGAGGCGTAATAAGAGGAATGATTACAACCGCGGTCTCCTACCACGCGTGCCCATGCACTGTTTGGGCCTAGACCAACAATGCCTCGCACCCGTGTGTGGACCAGGCTCGGGAGCTCCTATTGGTGTACTAAAGTTTGGGATTTTAGTACCCCATACTTGTGCACGGGTAGTTGTAGCCACGCCAGTAGCGAGGCCTACTAGGGTACTGCTAGAAGCAAATACAAAGATTTCAAGGAACATTAAAGTCAACAATCACAAGACCAAACGCCAAAGGCTCGAACCCCGGCAAGATCTTGCCAGGGGTGGCCTGCGGAGCCCCGGCAAGGTGTGCACCCGGTAAGGCCTCGCCACCCTGCCAGCACAGAGGCCAGGTGTCTAACCATCAAGATACGTGTCAAGGCACTAGCGATGGAGAGGTCAAGCGGTGCCGATGGGACGGGCTCCTGTCCCATCCCGTAGAAGGTCAGGGACACCTGACAAAGCATTAAATGCATTTGTCCTACACCGTTAGTGTTAGGTATGATAACACTGTAGCACTATGCACCCCGTGCATACACTGTACGCCACTATTGGGATCCCCTTAGTCATATAAAAGGAAGCCGAAGGCATTACGATAGGGGGCTGGTTTTCCACCTTCTGGCTGACACGCGGATAGCAGCTGTTCGTAGTGCTCCTGTAGCTAGAACCCTCAAAACATCCATAATACACTAAAATAGGAGTAGGGTTTTATGCTTCTCAGCAGCCCTAACCTGGGTAAAATCTCCCCCCACGTCATTCGTCTGATCTACTCTTTGCGCATACCCTCTCCCTACCGAACCACAAAGGCATCCACATGATCCCAAAGGCGTCGTGCCCCGACACATGGCACGTATTTGTATTGTTGCCATCAAGGATGAAAAGATTGGGTTTTCATCATATTGCTTGAGTTTATCCCTCTACATCATGTCATCTTGGATATCCACTTGATGTAATGACTTTTGCGGTGTGTTTGTTGGGATCCGATGAATTTTGAGTTCAAGATCAGTTTTGATCCATGAATATGATTTTAGTCTTTTTTGGTCTCTTATTTGCATGATTACTTATATCCTCATATTTCTTCTTCGAATATTTGATTTAGTTAGGCCAACTAGATCAAGTTTTCTTGCCATGGGAAGAGGTGCTTTGTGATGGGTTCGATCTTGTGGTGTTCTTTCCCAGTGACACAAGGGGCAGCAAGACATGCATGTATCATTTCCATTAAGGATAACAAGATGGGGTCTATTCCTACATTTATAGATCTTGTCTACATCATACCACCGTTCTTATTGCATTACTCTGTTTCTCCATGAACTTAATACACTAGATGCATGCTGGATAGCGGTCGATGTGTGGAGTAATAGAAGTAGATGGAGAATTGTTTCAGTCTACTTGTCTTGGACGTGATGCCTATATAATGATCATTGCCTAGATATCTTCATGATTATTTGATCTTCTATCAATTGCCCAACAGTAATTTGTTCACCCACCGTGCGCTATACTCATGAGAGAAGCCACTAGTGAATCCTACGGCACTGGGTCTACTTTTCCAACGTATTGCTTTCCGATATACTATTTGCACTCTTTGTTTTCAGATCTGCAAAATCAAAAACCCAAAAATACCTTGCTGCACTTTTTTTGTATTATTGCAAGATCTATTTGGCAAAACTATCATAATCCAATCTATCATATTACCCTAGAGAGATTGACAACTTCTCTTTCTCGTCGGGGTTGCAAGTATTTGTTATTTGTGTGGAGGTGTTGTTTACGTGGGTGCATGATCTTCCCCTATGGATTGATACCTTGGTTTCATAACTGAGGGAAATACTTACCGTCGTTGTGCCGCATCATCCCTTTTTGGGGAAATACCGACGCAGTCTCAAGCCACGTCAAAGGAATTTCTAGCGTCGTTCCCAGGGATGAAGCAATCTCATCTACCAGGTTCCTAATCACAAATCACATATCCTTGAAATTTACATTTTTTTCCATTTGCCTCTTGTTTTCCTCTCCCCCACTTCACAAATTTGTCGTTTTATTCGCCCTCTCTTTTTCGTTTGCCTTTTTCTCGTCAGATCTCTTGTTTGCTTGCAATCTTGTTTGCATAGTCACAATGACTCAAGAAAACACCAAGTTGTGTGATTTTCCAATACCAATAATAATTATTTTATTAGCACTCCTATTGCTCCTCCCGCCACTAGTGCAGAGTCTTCTGATATTAATGCCGCTTTGTTGAATCTTGTCATGAAAGATCAATTTTCGGTACTCCTAATGAAGATGTCGCGTCCCATCTAAATACCTTCGTGGAATTATGCGATATGCAAAATAAAAAAGATGTGTACAATGATATTGTGAATTTGAAATTATTTCCTTTCTCTTTGTGGGATCGTGCAAACTTTTGGTTTTCTTCTTTGCCTCGCAATAGTATCGAATCTTGGGATAAGTGCAAGGACGCTTTTATTCCTAAGTATTTTCCGCCCACGAAAATTATTTCCCTTAGAACTCAAATCATGAATTTTAAGAAACTTAGGCATGAACATGTTGCAAAATCTTGGGAAATAATGAAATTGATGCTAAGAAAGTGTCCTACTCATGGTTTAAATCTTTGGATGATCATACAAAATTCTTATGCGGGATTGAATTTTGTCTCTACAAATCTTTTAGATTCTGCCGCAGGTGGTACTTTTCTGGAAATTACTTTGGGTGAATCTACAAAATTTCTAGATAATATTATGGAAAATTATTCACAATGGCATACTGAAAGAGCACCTACTAGTAAAAATGTTAATTCGGTAGTAGAAATTAGTACTTTGAGTGAAAAAGTTGAAGCTTGTATGAAGTTGGTTGCTCGTAAAAGTGATCCTATTGATATTAATGATGTTCCTTTGTCTACGTTGATTGATAAAAATAGTGATTCCGTAGATGTGAATTTCATCTCGCGAAACAATTTCAATAACAATGCTTATAGAGGTAATTTTAGTCCTAGGCCTTTTTTAGAAGTTCCTCTAATAATTATGGTAATTCCTATGGTAATTCTTATAATAATAATAATAGGAGCACCTCTGATATTGAGAATAATTGTAAAGAATTTATCAATGCTCAAAAATCTTTCAATACTATAATAGAACAGAACTTGAATAAGATTGATGACATGTCTAGAAGCATTGATAGAATTTCCAATGATATTGAAAATCTCAAGCTGCATATTTTTCCACCTAATATCAATGAATCAATTAAGGCTTTATATGTTTCTATGTATGAAAGTAAGAAAAGAACCGCTATGCTTAGAGCTAAAAGAGATTTTTTTAGAAAAAACATTTTTAGCGATTACTTTCAAAAAAATGATGAAGATCTTAAAATGATTGGTGTTTAATCTATTGGTTCCTTGATTATTAATGTTAAAATTGATGATAAAGGGACTGAATAAGAGTCAACTTTAGCTAGAGGGCGTCCCAATGATTTGGAGGGTGAAAATCTTGATGAAAATTTTGATAAAAGTGGGTTTGGAGAGGTCAAAACTTTAACTAGTAATGTGTCCACTATTTTTTATTACAAAGACTTTAATTATGAGAGTTGATCCTTGGTTTATTGTATTTCTTTACTGCAATCTATGATAAATTCACCCCATGCTTATGAACAAAATAAAGCTTTTACTAAACATATCGTTAATGCCATGATGAAATCCTTAGAAGAAAAGTTGGAATTAGAGATTTCTATTCCTAGAAAATTACATGATGAGTGGGAACCTATCATTAAAGTCAAGACTAAAAATTATGAATGCTTTGCTTTGTGTGATTTGGGTGCTAGTGTTTCCACAATTTCGAAATCTCTATGTGATGTGCTTGGTCTTACCAATATTGAAGAATGTTTCCTAACTTGCACTTCGCGGATTCCACTATTAGGAAGCCTTTGGGAAGAATTAATGATATTCTTATTCTTGCAAATAGAATTATGTGCCCATTGATTTTGGTGTTATTTATATTGATTGCAATCGGTCTTGTCCTATCATAGTTGGTAGACCATTTTTACGCATTATAGGTGGCGTGATTGATATGAAAGAAGGCAATATTAAGTTTCTGTTTCCCCTTAGAAAGGGTATGGAACACTTCCCTAGAACAAGAATTAAGCCACCATATGAATCAGTAATGAGAGCCTTTTATGGAGTGAAAACTAAGGATGACAATACTAGAATCTATGTGTTATGCCTAGCTAGGGGCGTAAAACGATAGCGCTTGTTGGGAGGCAACCCAATGAATAAATAATTTTTTATCTGTTTACTTTTGTGTTTGAGTGTTTGCACAATTATTATTCTGTTATTATTGTGTTTTATGTTTTATTTAGTGTTTGTGTCAAATAATGCCTTTAGGATGATCCATATGAGTAGAAACAATGCTGAAATCTGAAATAGAAACTTTGTTCCCAGTGCACGAATTTTCATATTTTACTGGAACGTGATATTGGGCTTAAATTTTAACACAGTATTTCTATACAAATTCTTTACGTTGTACTAAGTTTTCAGAATTTTTATAGTTCTAGAAGTATGGGTAGAGTACAGATTACTATAGATTGTTATGTCTGAAACAGATTCCGTTTTCATTGCATTGTCTGCTTGTTTTGATGAATCTATGGCTTGTATTGGGGGGTATAAGTCATGGTAAAAAATTTAATACAGTAGGTATAATTAAATAATAAAATATGAATGGGTTTACAACAGTACCTAAAGTGGTAATTTGCTTTATTATACTAACGAATCTCACGAGAATTTTATTAAGTTTTATCTAATTGAAGTTTTCATGTTTTGGGTGACATCACGATGGATGAAAGAATAAGGAGTTATAAGATTCAAAGCTTGGGTATGCTAAAGCACCCCAATATAATATCCAAATAGTATCGAGAAACTAAGATTGGGGATGCCCCGAGTGGCATCCCGTCTTTCTTCTAACTACCATCGGTATACTACTTGGAACTATATTTTTATTCGTCACATATCATGAGTTTTGCTTGGAGCGTCTTGTATCTTTGATTTTTTGCTTTTCGCATTTTCATTAGTATTCTTGATGGACACACCTATTTGAGAGAGCCAAAATATGCTATGACTTGTTAGAATTTCTCTTTATGCTTCACTTAAATCTTCTAAGCAAAGGAATTGCTCTAGTGCTTCACTTATATGTTTTTGAGCACGGCATGCTTTTACATGTTTGAAGAAATGCTCTCATGATTCACTTAGATTAAATTTAGAGTTAGTAATTTTGAAGAAACCCTCTTATGCTTCACTTATACTATTTTGAGAGATGAAACTTGTATGCTCATGTTCTTCACTTATATCCATGTGAGCTTGTCAAAAGCAATTGCAACATATGAAAATAGTCCCAAAGTGATAAATATTCAAGAGGGATATAATAATAAAATTCATGAAGATCATTGGAAAAATTAAACTTGATTCTTTGTAATAGTTTTGATACATGACAATAGTAATATGTGAGTTATGTTAGTAAGTAATTACGCTTAGTAGGAATATTGGTGTTAAGGTTTGTGATTCCCTATGCAAGCACGAAAGTCAATAGTTGTGCTAGGAAATTACATCCTACTTATGGTGCATTATTCAGTGTTAGTTATGCTTAATGCTCGCTTATGTGATTTTTCATTTCTTGGTCGGATGCTTCTCAATCTTATGCTATCCTTCACTTGTACTAAGTAGAAATACTACTTGTGCATCCAAAATCCTTAAAACCAGTTTTGCCATATGAGTCCACTATACCTACCTATATACGGTATTTCCATGCCGTTCCAAGCAAATTTGTATGTGCCATCTCTAATTTTTAAAATAATTTTTCCTTTTTGTGTGCTCGTACCGCTCATGAAATTGTAGGGGTGACCAATTTTCATGCTAGATGTGTTATTATCAAGATGAGTGTTTATTCACTTGTCATTGCACGAGAGTATGGTGGTAATAGGGATTCCAAGTCCCGAAATGAAATGAAGAAAGAAAAAAAATTACTTAATGTCAAATAATAAATTCCTTGGAAATTATTGATAGGGAAGGCAGCTGTGGATTCGGCTAGCCATGGAAAGTGAAAGTATGGTGCAAAATGAATAAACTTTATTTTCTTTTTGGGAACCGCCTATGATGCATCTAGTGTGCAAAGATATTGAGATCTTTTGGTCGTTTTCATTGAAAGGAAAGGCATGCCACCCAAAATATGTTTTCTCCATCAATTTAAAGACTTGAGCTCTGGCACCTCTACAAATCCCTACTTCCCTCTGTGAAGGGCCTATCCATTTACTTTATGCAATTTTTATTTTTCAATTTGAGTCTCCATCTTCTCTTATAAAGCACCAACTGGGAAGCACTATGATCGTACTTGAGCATTAGGTGTAGCCAATATTTGAGTATGTATTGTGAATGTATCAATGATTGAGCATGATGGGCTAGGGATAACTTGCTTTAGCGTTGATATTTTGAAAGACATGGCTGCTTGTTGATATGCTTGAGTATTAAAGTTTTCATGTCAATACTAGACTATTGCTTTGAACCATATGAAAAGTCCAAATGTCCATGATATGAAGAAAAAGATTATGTGATGAACATGATAGGCAGCATTCCACATCAGAAATTCTGTTTTTAACATTTACCTACTCAAGGACGAGTAGGAATTAAGCTTGGGGATGTTGATACGTCTCAAACATATCTATAATTTTTGCTTGTTGCATGTTGTTATGTTATCAATCTTGGATGTTTTACAATCATTTTATAGCAACTTTATATCATTTTTTGGGACTAACCTATTGAACATGTGCCAAAGTGTTAGTTGTTGTTTTTGCTTGTTTTTTACTTCACAAAAAATCAATACCAAACGGAGTCAAAATGCTGTGGGGATTTTTGTGTATTTTTATGGACCAGAAGGAAGGCCATGGGCCAAAGAACACCAGAGGAGGGGGGCCAGGTTAGCCACACCCTACTTGGGCACGCTAGAAGCCCATGTCGCGGCCAGGTGGGTCGTGGGCACCTCGGACACCCCCTCCACCGACTATTGAGCCTATAAATTCCTTGAAAATTCAAAAACCCTAGGGGAGTCAACGAAATACAATTCCAGCCGCCGCAAGTTCCAGAACCGCGAGATCCAATCTAGACACCATTACGGAGGGGTCCATCTTCATCATAGGTGCCTCTCCGATGATGCATGAGTAGTCCACCATAGACCTACGGGTCCGTAGGCAGTAGCTAGATGGCTTCTTATCTCTATGTTTCTCAATACAATGGTCTCTTGGAGATCCACTTGATGTAATGACTTTTGCGGTGTGTTTGTTGGGATCCAATGAATTTTGATTTCATGACCCATTTTTATCCATGAATATGATTTGAGTCTTCTTTGATCTCTTATTTGCATGATTACTTATAGCCTCATATTTCTTCTTTGAATCTTTGGTTTAGTTAGGCCTACTAGATCGATTTATCTTGCCATGGGAAGAGGTGCTTTGTGATGGGTTCGATCTTGCAGTGTTCTTTCCAAGTGATAGAAGGGGCAGCAAGACACGTATGTATCGTTGCCATTAAGGATAACAAGATGGGGTCTATACTACATGAATAGATCTTGTCTACATCATGTCACCATTCTTATTGCATTACCCTGTTTCTCCCTAAACTTGATGTCGGATCTTGGGCTCCGCAAAATCCAAGGAAGTTCGAACACAGGAGTGTGCGCGAAGATCCCCAATACCTCACCCCTCATGGCTCACAACCCGATATCTTAGGCGATCAACTCACACGATGACGAGGTAGAAGATTGCACATGATGATTTACCTAGGTTCGGCTCGCTGCAAAGCGTAAAACCCTACTCCTGCTTTGGTGGATTGCCTCATGAGGAGGTTTGTGGATGAACTAGTATAGTGGTGAGTTGCCTCACGAGGGTGTTCTGGTGGTCTTGCCTCTCTTCTTGTCTCCCTTTCTCTACGTAGCAGCCTAGCCTCTATTTATAGTGGCCCGGGTCCTCTTCCCTTGTTGCTATGGTGGGAAGGGATCTCACAATGGCAAAAATCGAAGCAGGACAAGGGGTACATCTTTATCCTGACGAAAGGTGGTCTTCGCCAGCAAAGTAGTTGTTCATGATGCAGAGGTGGGCTCGGCAATGACATCCATCCTACAAGGCTCGTGGTCTTGGTCTTGTTGCACCGGAATGGAAACCGTTGGGGGCGCTTTGGGAATATGAGTACATCCTTTCCCCCTTTGCACCAAAGGGGAAACTGTCTCGCCTGGCGTGCTGGTGCCTTCCTGACCCACCCTACATCATTCTTGGCCTCCCGAGGCCAAGCGTTGCATAGAGATCTCCATTGCTCCGAAGGGGGCCTTAGGAGGCCTATTCCCCTCGGGTCTTAGTGTTGCTTCCCTCGCGATCTTAGGGCTCTTGTGAGGGCCTTGTCTTGAATGGGGCCGTGTTGGGTCGTACTTGGCTGTCGAACTGGGTCACGCCCTGGGCCGCAACCAGGCAAGTCTGGGTACCCCCGTTCTGAGAACGCCAACAGTAGGCCCCGAGCCTGAGGTGCGCTCGAGCTGGCTTTAGGGCGAAGCCGTTGAGGACGGTCCGAAGCGCCGTGGGCTCCAAACGCCTGCGGGCTAGGCTTGACACCCATCGCTCACCAAGGCATCGACGCCTCCACTCCCTGAGGAAATCAGGAATCACCCAGGTCAAACTGATGCGATGTGTGTGCGCTGTGTCGGTCATCCTTACCCTTCCTTCAATGCAGCTGCTCCCTTGGGCCTTCACCCCTCGGGCTACGTGGATGTGACCCGACGGGATCAGATGAAGTGACGTGGAGGAAGCCAGCATGCTGTCTAAGCGGGCCTCGCGGCGCTCGAGGAGCGCACGATGCCTTCTCTCCCCCATGACACCCCATGGCTGTAGTTACGCCAATAAATCCTCCCCGCCCTAGGGGTCTTGCAATCTCGGCGTGCCTTCTCACTTTCCATTGTCCCAAAGAAATCCCTCTCTCTCCTTCCTTGATCTCTTTACCCCTATGGCATCTAGAGGGAGTGCCACGGGTGCAGGGAAGCGTGTGGGGCCTTCGGCATCTTCGCATTCCTCGGGAAGTGGCGGAGGGGGGCCCTCGGGGCCGGCCTAAGCTCGTCGGCGCTGGGCCATTATTGACGAGTGAGTGCTCCGCCACCCATCTCCTTTCTTGCAGACCTGACCGGCATGTCGGACCTGGCCATCTCCCTCTCCCAGGGCACCTCCGACCAAAAAGTGCAGGCTCGGCGAGCTCTAGGAGGAGGCGGACGTGCTGCGGGCCCAACTAACGAGGGCCGAGGCTGCCCTACAGGACGCCCTCAAGGGCGAAGGGGAGGACAGGGCAGAGCTAGCATACCTCTATGCCTAGATCAAGGAGGTGGCTGACGCCATGCTGGCCGCCCAAGACGAGGCGGCGTATGCAAAGATGCTGGAGGCACAGCACGCCAAGCAGTACTTGGGCATTGCCCGCCGCACGGCTGGTGTGGTGAGCCGGTTCGTCGGCGAAGCCCCGGCGCTGTCATGCGCGCACGGCGACGGAGGCTACCTCGACTTGTTTGGCAGGGTGGTGGAGGCGCTAGAGATTGGCGTCTCTTGGGTGGACGAGGACAACTTGGCCGGTGCACGCGACCTCCTGGTCCTCGCTCTGACGTGCGTCTTCTCCAACCTACACTGCCACGCCCCGGAGCTCGATCTTCTGCTTGTTGGACAATGGGTGCCCAAGGAGATCAAGAGGCCCCTCCGGGATGAGGTGCGCCCGCACGTGGAGTCCTTGGTGGAGTGGTTTGTCCAAGTGCCCTCCCCTAGTGAGGACGATGACTCTAACACCGAGGCGGCCAGTGGTTCGGATGGCGATAGTGGTTCCTCTGCCTAGGCATCCCCTGTTTCCTTTTTTTGGTTCCTATCATGTTCAAGAAAACCCAGCCCGTGAGGGCATTAGCCTTTTGTGTATTACCTTCATCCTCCTCCTTCCTTTCCTTAAATCTCCGGTTGTCTGCTTGACGTGATGTGACTTCGTCTCTTGCGCGGAACTTAGTGTTGTTGTTGATGCGGTCCGGTAATGGCGGCCTGCCGGGTCCTCGCGAGCCCTCTTGAGGGGAAGCTTGCTACTTCAAATCATGGGTTCTTATCATCGTCGCTTGACGAGGCCGGACTCCTCCCCTTGCATCGTATTTTCTGGCACCTAGGGCCACAAGAACCCTGGCGGTAGCACATAGTGAACCGTAGTGTCTGCATTCTCACGTTAGTGCTCACACTTCATGTCCTGTATTTAGGCTATCATTTGATCAGAAAGTTCTGCTCTGTTCGGTGGTGTACTTAGCTTATCGGGTGGTGGCGACCCCGTGCGTCGTGAGGTGCAGCTGAGACGTCCAGAGAGCTCGGGGATCCCACCTGAGGGGGCTTCTTCCTTCTTTGCGGAATGGTTTGGGGGCCCTTTCGGTACTTTGTGTCTGCGGGACCCAATCATGAGCAGGCCTCGACCGCCATCGGGGCGTCCGGATCACCAGGACGAGACCAAAGAGGGCGCGGCCTTGGCCACCGCTGGGGCGTCCAGATCACCAGGACAAGACCAGGGGGCACGGAACCACATGATTAGTGAGGTTCCCGGGGCGTGTTGCTCAGGAACCCCCTCCCCCTTGACACTCAAGCAGCGCACTACGTCAGCAGGACTCAGTTCCGCGCATTTCTCGACCACCGTTGGAGCGTCCAGATCACCAGGACCCGACCAAGGGGTGGGGCCTTGACCTCCGTTGGGGCGTCCAGATCACCAGGACGAGACCAATGGCGCGAGGAGCTATATCACCAGTAACGCTCCTGAGCCACGTTGCTCAGGAGCATCCCTTGAAGCTCGAGCGGCCCCCATACCGTTTTGTCGGTCGCTGCCTTGGGAGGCGCCTGAATCTCCTGAGGCTCCATGCCATTGTTCTCCGCCGCGGTCGGAGCCCCCGAGCGGGGGTCGACCGCCAAAAGATGTAAGTTCCTGAGGCAACAGGTCCTTCTCGACCTGCTCTGAGGCGCCCGGGGGGCAAAGTGTGTAGGCCCTTGTGAAGTGCCAATTCAGCGAAAGCGACTCCAAGTCCAGAAAAAGGAAAGTGCAATGAGATAAAAGTCCCTGTCCCTTTTTTGAATAGAGTTCCGAAATCTCCAAATTTCATTTCAAATAGTAGCAATTTGAACACCAAAAAAGAAGCAAGCAACTGCCGCGTCCGGCACCTAGGCTAGTCTTCATCTGCGTCTTCCCCAGCGCGGAGCGTAGGGCATCCACATTGCATGTGCATAGTCATTGGAGGACAATGTTGTCAGCCAGCACGGAGCATGGGGCTTCCACTTGGGTGTGGGATGGAACCCCTCCGTGTGCTCGGGGGTCTCAGGGCGTATACCCCCACTAATTATTATGTGAGAGTGTCATGGGCGAAGATAGATGGGCAAGCCCCGAGGCGCATGGCCCAGGTGCTCCAAACTCCATTAAGATCCATCCCGTGCATTTATGCTCGGTTGCGCGCCTCTACAACCCAAACTCGAAGGCATCGTTCCCCGAGTAGCCGCGGGATTGCGCTCCCGCGGCCCAAACATGAGCACAATGCACCCGACGCAGCCATAGAGGTGTTGTGTCGACGAAGTTATCTCATGAAATGTCGAGGCGCCAGACAGACCGCGGCTCGAGGGCCTTGTGAGGCCCTGCCTCCCGAGGACTACGCCGGCACTCCTGTAGCCGTGGGTGGCCCGTGCTGCTTGTACCATGTCGCTTCCCCCTAGTCTGTTGCTCCTATGGCCTTGGGGCTTGGCTGCATGCGGAGGTGTCCTCCCCCCTCTCCCGCTCGCATCAACCTGGCCTAGTACTCACTCAATGGGCGTCCCCAGGCCCGGCTCGAGGAGGACGCCGGGGCACCTCCCTACTCTGGGAGGGTGTTGGCGCCTGCGAGGGGCGCCTGATCCATTGCACGATCCGTAGGTATGATGTAGCTTGGAACATAGGCCTCTACATAAGGGCCTTGTTCCCCTCCCGAGCCATCCCCGTACGCACCAGGGACGGCCCCTGTCGGGCAGCAATGCGACGCCGCTATCGGATTTCGGGCTCCACAAAACCCAAAGAAGTTCAAACACAGGGGCATGTGCGAAGATCCCCAGCAGCCTCACCCACCTATCTCACTACTCGTTGACTTTCATGATGAACTCGCATGATGGCGAGGAAGAAGATGCACACTGTGATTTACCCACGTTCAGGCCGCTACGAAGCATAGTACCCTACTCCTGCTTTGGTGGATTGCCTCATGAGGAGGTTCGTCGATGAACTACTATAGTGGTGCGTCGCCTCATGAGGGCGCTCTGGTGCTGAAGCCTCTCTTTTGTTGTCTCTCCCTCTATGGTGCAGCCTAGCCTCTATTTATAGTGCCCTGGGTCCTCTTCCCTTATCGCTATGGTGGGAAGGGATCTCACAACGGCCAAATTTGAAGGGGGCAGGAGTTCATCTTTATCCTGACCAAAGGTGGTCTTCGCCTGCAAAGTAGTTGTTGATGATGTAGAGGTGGGCTCGACGATGACATCCTTTCTACTGGGCTCGTGGTCGTGGTATTGTTGCACCAGAATGGAAACCTTTGGGGGCGCTTTGGGAACCCGCATATGTCGTTGCCCCCTTGCACCAAAGGGGAAACTGTCCGCCTAGCGCGCTGGTGCCCGCCTGTCCCACCAAGCGTCATCCTTGGCCTCTTGAGGCCAAGCGCTGCATAGAGATCACCGCCACTCCGGAGGGGCCCTGAGGTGACCCTCCCCTTGTAACTCTTGGTGCTGCTCTCCCTCACGAGCTTAGGGCCCACACAAGGGCCGTGTCTTGAGTGAGGGCGCGCTGACAGTGCTTGGCTAACGATGTGGGCCATGCTCTGGGCCACAGGCAGGCAGGTCTGGGTACCCTCATTCCCAGAACACCGACAGTAGCCCCGGGGCCCAAGGCATGTTCGAGCTAGCTTCCGGGCGAAGCCATTGAGGACGTCCCGAAGCGCCACGGGCCCAAAACGCCTGCAGGCTAGGCTCGACACGCATCGCGCGCCCAATGGATGTCGTCTCCACTCCCGAGGTCATCAAGGACCTCCCAGGTCAAACTGATGCGACGCCTGCTGCTACTTCTTGAGCTTGCGTTGGTTTTCCCTTGAAGAGGAAAGGGTGATGCAGCAAAGTAGATAAGTATTTCCCTCAGTTGTTGAGAATCAAGGTATCAACCCAGTAGGAGGAACAAGCAAGTCACCAATAGATGCACCTACACAAACAATCAAACACTTGCACCCAGCGCTATAAAGGGGTTGTCAATCCCTTCACGGTTACTTGCAAGGATTAGGTCTGATAGAGATAGATAGGAAAGATTGCGGAAAGTAAAAAAGGTAAATAAATTGCAGAAAGGTGTTTTCTGTATTTTTGGTATATAGGTCTAAAAATATAATATGGAAAATAAACCCGAGGGGCATAGGTTTCACTAGAGGCTTCTCTCTTGAAGGAAAATAACATGATGGGTGAACACATTACTGTCAAGCAATTGATAGAAAAGCCAATAGTTATGACGATATCCAAGGCAATGATTATGCATATAGGCATCACCCCATGTCAAGTAGACCGAAACGATTCTGCTTCTACTACTATTATTCCACACATCGACCGACTCCTGCCTGCATCTAGAGTATTAACTTCATAAAGAACAAAGTAACACATTAAGTAAGATGACATGATGTAGAGGGATAAACTCAAGCAATATGATGAAAAACCCATCTTTTTACCCTTGATGGCAACAATACAATACGTGCCTTGCTACCCCTACTTTGTCACTGGGTGAGGACATCACAAGATTGAACCAAAACTAAGCACTTCTCCCATTGCAAGAATTACCAATATAGTTGTCCAAACCAAAATAATAACTCGAAGAGACTTGCAAAGATATGATCGAATCCCCCTCCGGCAGATTACCGGAAAAGGCTCCAAGATTGGATCTCTCGGGAATGGAGGCTTCTGGCGGTGGAAAAGTATTTCTGTAGCTCTTTTTAGTATTTGGGGATATTTGGGAATTTATAGGCCGAAGATTAGGGTTAGGAGACCTGCTGGGGGGCTACAAGCCAGGGGGCGCCCCCTCCCCCTTGCCGTGCCGGGGTGGCTTGTGACCTCCTGGCAGGCCTCCTGCCTTCCTCTCCAAGTCTAGTAGATGTCTTCTGGTCCAAGAAAAATCATCGCAAAGGTTTTATTCCGTTTGGACTCCGTTTAATATTCCTTATCTGCAATACCCAAAAACAAGGAAAAAACTGAAATTGGCACTAGGCTGTAGGTTAATAGGTTAGTCCCAAAAATAATATTAAATATCATATTAATGCATATAAAACATCCAAAACGGATAATATAATAGCATGGAACAATCAAAAATTATAGATACATTGGAGACTTATCAGCATTCCCAAGCTTAATTCATGCTCGTCCTCGAGTAGGTTAATGATAAAAACAGAATTCTTGATGTGCAACGCTACCTAACATATATATCCATGTAATATCCTTTACTATGGCATGAATGTTCAAATCCATAAGACTCAAAACAAAAGCTTAATGTTGACATAAAAACAATAATATTTCAAGCATACTGACAGAGCAATTGTGTCTCTTAAAAATATAATGGCAAAAGAAAGTTATCCCTACAAAATCATATAGTCTGGCTATGCTCCATCTTCCGCACACAAAGTATTTATGCCATGCACAACCCCGATGACAAGTCAAGCAATTGTTTCACACCTTTTGTGTTCTCAAACCTTTTCAACTCTCACGCAATACATGAGTGTGAGCCATGGATATAACACTGTAGGTGGAATAGAATATGGTGGAGGTTGTGAAGAAAAAGGAGAAGATAGTCTCACATCAACTAGTCGTATCAACAGGCTATGGAGATGCCCATTAATAGATATCAATGTGAGTGAGTAGGGATTGTCGTGCAATGGATGCACTAGAGCTATAAGTGTATGTAAGTTCAAAAAGAAACTAAGTGGGTGTGCATCCAACTTGCTTGCTCAGGAAGCCGTAGGGCAATTTGAGGAAGCCCATCATTGGAATATACAAGCCAAGTTATATAATGAAAAATTCCCACTAGTATATGAAAGTGACAAAATAGGAGACTCTCTATCATGAAGATCATGGTGCTACTTTGAAGCACAAGTGTGGAAAAAAGATAGTAGCATTGTCCCTTCTCTCTTTTCTCTCATTTTTTTATTTTGGTGGGAATCAATGGCCTCTTTGTTTTCTTTTTTTTATTTGGGCTTCGCTGGCCTCTTTTATTTTTCATAAAGTCCAGAGTCTCATCCCAACTTGTGAGGAATCAAATCTTCCATCATCCTTTCCTCACATGGCACATTGCTCTAATAATAATGGCCATCACACTTTTATTTACTTACAACTCAAGAATTACAACTCGATATCTAGAACAAAATATGACTCTATATGAATGCCTCTGGCGGTGTACCGGAATGTGCAATGATCTAGCATAGCAAATGACATCAAAAAACGGACAAGCCATGAAAACATGATGCTATCTATCTTACGATCATGCAAAGCAACATGAAAATGATGGTGCATGCCATAATAAACGGAATGGTGGAAGTTGCATGGCAATATATCTCGGAATGGCTATGGAAGTGCCATAATAGATAGGTATGGTGGCTGTTTTGAGGAAGAATATATGGTGGGTTTAATGCACGGCAAAAGTTGCGCGGTACTAGAGAGGCTAGCAAAAGTGGAAGGGTGAGAGTGCGTATAACCCATGGACTCACATAAAACACTCACATACTTATTTCAAAAGTATATTAGTCATCGAAGCAAAGTATTAGACGCATGCTCCTAGGGGAGAGGTTGGTAGGAGTACACCATCGCGCAGTCCCGACCCTCACACAAAGGTTGACAATCAATAGACAAATCATGCTCCAACTTTCTTACATAACGGCTCACAATACGTGCTTGCTACGGGAATCACAAACCTTTACACAAGTATTTTTAGAAATTCAAAATTACTTCCTAACATGACTCTTAATATTACTATCTTTATATCTCAAAACTTTATGCAAGGAATCAAACTTCTCATAATATTCAATGCACTTTATATGAAAGTTTTTATTATATCCCTCTTGGATGCCTATTATATTAGGACTAAAGTCATAACCAACCAATTACCATGCTGTTTAAAGACTCTCAAAATAATATAAGTGAGGTGCGAGATTTCAATTATTTCTATAAAACAAAACACCACCGTGCTCTAAAAACATATACGTGAAGTACTAGGGCAAAATTGCATAGCTCAAAAGATATAAATGAAGCACATAGAGTATTCTAATAAATTCAAAATTCATGTGTGTCTCTCTCAAAAGATGTGTCCAGCAAGGATGATTGTGGCAAACTAAAAATTAAAGACTCATATCATACAAGATGCTCGAAGCAAAACACATATCATGTGGTGAATAAAAATATAGCCTCAAGTAAATTTATAGATCGATTAACGACGAAAGAGGGGATGCCTTCCAGGGCATTCCCAATCTTAGGATTTTTGGCATCCTTTATTCCTTGGGGTGCCTTGGGAATCCCCAATCTTAGGCTCTTTCCACTCCTTATTCCATTGTCCATCAAATCTTTACCCAAAACTAGAAAACTTCACAACACAAAACTTAACAGAAAACTCGTGAGATCCGTTAGTATAAGAAAATAAATCACCACTTTAGGTAATCTTTTGAACTCATTCTTTATTTATATTGGTTTAATATCTACTTTATTCCAACTTCTCCATGGTTCATACACCCCGATACGACCCATAGATACATCAAAATAGGTAAACAACACAATGAATATAGAATCTGTCAAAAATAGAACAGTCTGTAGCAATCTAGAAACTTATTATACTTATGTAACTCCAAACATTCTTAAAAATTAGAAAAAACTGGGAAATTTGTATATCAATCTTGTGTAAATATTTCAGACTCATTCCACGCTCTGATAAATTTATAAAATTCCTCGACTGGGCACAAAAGTTTCTGTTTTTGAGCAAGATCAAATCAACAATCACCATAGACCATCCCAAAGGTCTTACTTGGCTCAAACACTAATTAAAACACCAAAACACAATTACTATAGAGGTAATAATGTGTTAAACACTCAAAAACATAAGCAAAAACAGAACATAAAAATAAAATTGGGTTGCCTCCCAACAAGCGCTATTGTTTAACGCCCTAGCTAGGCATAACACAATAGATCTAGGTATTGTCATCTTTGGTATGCAATCCGTTCTCAACCCTACCATAATAATCTTGATCATCACCATAAATATCATCATATAAAACATGTATCTCATTTTTAATGGGTTCCCTGATTTTTTTTCTTCTAACCAATTGAGGGAGTCCTGGTTTAAGGGGTCCTCGGATGGCCGACCTGTTTCTCATGGGCCGGACTATGTGGGCCGATGGCTGAGCATTGGATGATCAAAGGCCCCCTCGCCGAGGTGGAAGCTTCGAGGAGACGTGGCGTGTCCTCCAAGTTTTCGATAGTAGATAGGCATGTTTTTCCTTCGATGTGCAACCGACCATGTGTAAACCCTAGTACCCCCCAACCTCTATAAGCCGGAGGGTTTTAGATTGTGTGGAAGAGGAGAAATCACCTAGAGTTTAGCTATTCTATCTTGAGGTAGATCAACTCTATAACCTTCATATCATCAGTATAATCAAGCAAGACATAGGAGAGCCCGAACCTGGGTAAACATTGTCTCCTTCGTCCCCTATTACCATCAATCATAGTCTTACAGCTCGGGACCCCCTACCCGAGATCTGTCGGTTTTGAGATCGACATTGGTGGTTTCATTGAGAGTTCCGCTATGATTGCCAAAGGAATCAATGGCTCGCCTTGTCATAAGAAACAAGATCTGCAGCCCGGATATTCTCATCCCTGATCAGATCTTCACGGGCAGCGATGTCTTGTCTCACACCGACCCGACCGGCCATCTTGTCCAAATCGGGGTCTGGTCGTTAGTCATATGCATGGTATGAATTCAATCAAACAACTCGTTTAGGAACGAGGCGACGGTACGATATGTGTCACTGAAGCGAGTGGGGTCGATCAGCGGCGTCGCAGCTTCCGAGTCGCTTGAAAGTGGATCTGGTTTCTGTTCGTCCATAGCGGATCCGGGTACAACGACTGGGTTGGGCATTCTAGACATCCCAAGGTTGAAGTACACCTCAGAGGTGGGGCCCGATGTTTTCGACATCGAGACATCGGGCTCCTCCATGAAAGTTGAGGGTCCCATCACGACAAGATCTGCAGCCTGGATATTCTTATCCCTGAGCAGATCTTGTCGATCATCGGGCCCCGATCCCGATGTCTCGATGGAGGAGCCCGCAGATCCCGATGTCTCGATGTCGAAGACATCGGGCCCCACCTCTGAGGTGTACTTCAACCTTGGGATGTCTAGAATGCCCAACCTAGTCGTTGTACCCGGATCCGCTATGGACGAACTGGACTCAGATCCGCTTTCAAGCGACTCGGAAGCTACGACGCCGCAGATCAACCCCACTCGCTTCAGTGACACATATCGTACTGTCGCCTCGTTCCTAAATGAGTTGTTTGATTGAATTTAGACCATGCATATGACTAACGACCAGACCCCGGTCTATGACCGGCTCAGGCTTAAACCCGATGATAAGGAGATTCTAATCCCCACGGTCACTCACTTAGTCACCACCGTTGAGTGTCCGGCTGGGGCTCGTCCCCCAATGGCCGGAATTACAAACGGTTTATACCCCAATCTCCGATCATCAAGATCTCGTTGCAACCTAGATCCTGGAGTTTGCTCTGGAGTCAGAACGGTATTGGTCCTTGATCTAGCACACAATTTGGAGCCCGTAATTCCGGACTCACAGCATGGCGTGGAATCAAAAAATTTCCCACCCACCACCCAAATCGAGGACTTAAGCATCGCAACAGAGTCCAAGTCATCGGACTTACGGGATGTTAAACAGTTACCAGGAGAGTCAGTTCATTAGTTTTGGGCTAGACTCCTCCTCGCTAGAAACAAAGTATGAGGTCTTAGTGATCAGGAGATAATGGAAACCTTCAATCGCAATTGCCATGACAAAGGGATTCTCAACACCCTGGCTCGTTGGCACATTCGTGACTTCACTAAGCTATCGGACCTGGTACAAAAATATTGTGCCATGGAAAGCGCCTGGCAAGCCGAACGACTATTTTCGAAACCAAACTTTACTGAGTACCCTAGAGGAGATCGGAAAAAGAGGTTACCTCCGAAGCGGCCAGCCAAACTTGAACCCACTGAAGAGACAAATAGGCCCCTTATAGGGGGTCAGAACTTTCCTTGACGGTCTATTGGATAAACCATGCCCTATACATTTTGTATTGCTGAACATAAGCCCGACTCACAGCCGTAGAGCTTGCTGGGTCGCCAGGTAGGTCGCAAAAAGCGGTGAAGCCATTCTTGAGGCACTACTGCTGAAAGCATAATGTGCTCCCTAGGTGGTTTTGATAATTCATGACACATACATTGTCTCTTGGACTAATACTTTCATCTAGTGTATTTTAGATAAAGTCCATAGAGAGATGGGTTGGCAAAAAGGCGTGTGGAGAGTATCCCCATGAAGAAGAAGGAGAAGGAATAGCATTGGCAAAGCTTCAAGCAAGAGAAATCTACATTTTACTTTGTGATAAATCACTTTGATTCCATAGGAAAGCCAATATTATCAAAAGGGGGTAAGGTACTATTGATGAACAAAATGCTCATACGTGCACAAGTGATAGTCACCACATACACCCACGAGCTCTTCCACGAAAGTTTGTCCAAAGCCAAATATCCAAAATCGGTGCAACCAACACTTTCCACTTGGTGCCACGGATTCTCAGCCTCAGACAGACTCAGCCAAACCCTAACCATTCGGTGCAACCGATTCTGCTTCGGTGCCACCAAGTTTGGGTTGCCAACTTCCTGTTATGCAGATTCTCAAAATCGGTCCCACTAAGTTTATTGAATTGGCGTCATCAGGTTTGGCAATCTGACCGTTGGTCACCTTATCGGTGCAACTGAGTTGTATGTATCGGTCTCACCGAGATTCAAAAGTTGCTACCTTTGAGGCAACTCGGTACCACTGAGATTGACATATCGGTGTCACCGAGTCTGACTTATTGGGTGTAATGGTTGGATTTTTGGAGATGCCTATATATACCTCTCCACCACCACTCACTCGCAAGAGAAGCACTCAGAACTATTTCATACTTGCCCCATCTGATTTTCTGAGAGAGAGCCACGTACTCATGTGTTCAGATCATTCCATTCCATTCCAACCATATGAATCTTGATCTCTAGCCTCCCCAAGTTGCTTTCCACCCAATAAATCTCTTCCACCATAGCCAAATCTATGAGAGAGTGATTGTGTGTTGTGGAGTCAATCATATTGAAGCACAAGAGCAAGGAGTTCATCGACATTATTGAGCCTATTACATTTTGGAGGGTGGTACCTCCTAGATTGGTTAGGTATCACTTGGGAGCCTCCTACTTCGTGTTGTGGAGTGAACCAAGAAGTTTGTAAGGGCAAGGAGATCATCTACTTCATGAAGATCTACCCATAGTGAGGCTAGTCCTTCGTGGATGGAAGTCGTTATGGAATAGTCAAGGTTGCTACTTCGTGGACCATTATGGGTGGAGCCCTCTGTGGACTCTCGCGACCGTTATCCTCCGTGGGTTGAAGACTCCATAAACGTGGACGTGCAATAGCACCACCTTTTGGAACCACGGGAAAAATCCTTGTGTCCTACATGCGTTTGATCTCCCTATCTCTACTCCTTTCTTCCATGTGCAATGTCTTTACTTTCTGTTGACATACTTGATGACTTGCATGTGTAGGGTGTTGTAGACTTGCTATATATGCCAAAATCTGCCAACATTAAACTTATGCTTGAGGTAGTTTTAAATTCCTGCAAGTAGTCCATTCAGCCCCCTCTAGTCATACTCTTCTAGTGATCCCGCAATTGGTATCAAAGGATTAGTCTCCATTGCTTCGGTTTCAACACCGTGGAGGAAGATGATGTGTCTAGTGTGGAGAGTTTGTATTGTAGAGTTCCTGTTCTTGATGGAGAGTACTACAGTTGATGGAAGAATGCCATGATTGATCTATTTGACAAATTCCATTTGAGAAAACATATTGAAAATCCCTATGTGCTCCCCATTGATGAATTGCATCCCCCACACGAGGAGGAAAGTAACATGCTTGGTAACCTTAGAACTGTTAATCTTATTGTTAGAGGTTTACCAAGATTCGTGCTTTCTCAATTGAAGAACTTTGCATGTGCTTATACTTTGTGTAATGATTTGGAGAAATGATATCCAAATCTTTCATTAAGTAATCTTGATGAAATTCTTCATAAAACTATTGCTTTTCACAAAATGTAGCCTAGTGATCCCAACTTTGATAAATGCCTATTTGAGCTCCGTGATCTCATGCATGCTAAAGGAGATGTCACAAATGTCAACAACATTGTTATTGAAGCCATTTGCATTCAGAAACTTGAACATTGTCATGGTTATGATTCTAACGAGTCTCTTTGTTTCTATGATGAGGAGTTTCCACAAAATGATGACAATGAAGAACATGGCTACTATGATAAAGATGAGTTGTTTGAAATCGAGCATGAAAAGATCATGAGGAATCTAAGTCTAATGGAAAACTTAAAGGATTACATGTCCGGTGGAAAATAGTGGATTCTCGACAGTGGATGCACGGATCACATGACTGGTGATAAAGACATGTTCCAAGAGATCACGCCTAATCAAGGTCCTCAGAGGTATGTGACCTTTGGAGACAACTCTAAGGGTAAGGTAGTTGGCCTTGTTAAGGTGGTCATATCTCATGATAGCTCCATTCAAAATGCGATGCTTGTTCAATCCCTTGGCTACAATCTTCTTTCCATATCTAGACTAGCAGACTTCGGTTTCAATGTGCTATTTACTAAAGTAGACTGCCAAGTGTTTCGATTTGATAATCATAAAATTGTATTTACCAGTATTCGTAGAGGTGATCTATACATTAACGATTTCACTAAAAAGTCCCAACCTTGTACTTGTCTCACTGCAAAATCATCTAAAGGATGGCTATGGCATAGAAGGCTTGAACATGTAGGCATGTGCAATCTAGATAAGTGTCGGGACCCCGATCCTAAGTCATATGATTCCATACAGTAACAAGCCACATCACTTTGCAGCCTCACGCACGGTACTCCACGGCTACCACCTTACCTTGGTCGGGACCGTTTGCGTCTTTTGACTCACATATGTGGACATGTCGCTGGCAATCACACAACAAAGAACACGGGCCGACATGACTAGTCATAGAACCCAAGTGGCACATCTGTACGGAAACAGGCATACATAACCCAGCAATGCAGGTGTCGGTCTCAAGCGTGTGTAGAGGAGTCATAGCAAGCTACAAGGACTCCATTACGTCGCGAGACACGGATGTCATCACTGCACGTAGACGAGTCGTAGCAGGCTACGGGGACTCCATTACACTGCGAGACATTTCCCCGAAGGGACAGACACAACAGCAAAGAAGGATACATGCCGGTCAATCAATGTGTCCGGAGCAGTAGCAAGCTACCATGGCTCGATGGAAGCACAAAGAGGCAGTTTTCCGTAAAGAGTACTACTAAAGGCACACGACTAGGTGTCGGATCCCATACATACCGTTGCACGTCACACGTACGCACGACATGCCCGATATGCATAGATACAACTATGGCTTTGACTCATGGCTAACCTACACTACTCAGTTTTAACTCCTTGTTACAATTTTAGTTATCACACACGAGTCCACTAACTCCATCTCAATACACCACCATGGACTCACCTTCCCCTTCCGGAAGAGTGCCATCCACGGTACTCACACTTGTCTTGAGATTTTTAGAAGTCTCCATTTGATTATCTATGAACAACATAAGTTCTCCAAGTAGTCCATATCCGAGGATGCGGCTATTCGAATAGTTTCATACCCTGCAGGGGTGTACTTATTCACACACGCTCTCGCCACTTATCGTTGTGTGCCATAAACCATGCACCTCGGCAACCTTCAAGCGGATGCCCAGCGAGGGAGTCGGCCACGACCGTCAATCACATAAGACCTCTAGTCCAGGCTACCGCCTATTTGAGACTGAACCCGCACGGAAGTCCGGCCGAAGTTTCCGCAACGGCCCCAAACGATGTGCGCAGGGTTCCCAAGCCCACCATTCGGGTGACCCTTGGTACACCATGCCACTTCCTACCGCGTCGTAACGCACCCCGAGGGTCAGCGCTACGCACGGCCTCCAGCATGCTATAAACACCAGAAACTACGTGCAATACCTGGAACAAAGACTAAGCGACGGATAAGTCGAGAGGGTCAGTTAAGTATCCCAACGTGTGGTAGTATCTAGTCTTGGATCACAAACACGGAACCCAGTTCCTAAGAACGATCCCAATGAGACAACCCACTATGTACTCCTACATAGCCTCTCATCGCTACCTTTACCAAATCGTATTCATTATAAGCTCATCACATCGGACAACATCGTTTCACTCAGTTCATCACCCAGATGAAATAGACCTGACACAACTCTAAGCATAGCAAGCATAGCATGAAAGTAAGCTAAGCACATCATGGCACAAGCATCTACCAGGTATGCTAGGTTGCAAGGTTTAGCTATTTACTGTGACAAGATCAGGTCATGCATAAGAATAGGATCATCTACCGTGTATGTCTGACATGTGATCGTTTATCCTAATGCAATAAACGAGAGCAGGAGCAAGAGAGTGGGATGTTATCGAAATGATCAATGGGGTTGCTTGCCTTGCTGGGTTGCGGAAGAGTTCTCTCCTTCGTCAGGGTACGGGGTAGAATCTTCCGGATTAGGGCCTACCGCAACGCAGATAAAAGCATTCAATACAAGCAGATGCAACAATATGATGCATGATCATGGCATAGTAGTATGCATGGATGAGCTAATGTAACTAGTGGTCATGTCAATTTGAAATGGATTAGAATATAGGTTCAAAGTTGTTCTCATTTCAAATTCCATATATTAACCTAATGACAAATATCCACGTTCACCTATTTAGATTGCTCTAACATGCATGAGAATAGCACCATTGGATTCATTGGATTTTGCTGATCAATTTTCATATATAAATTATTTTCATCTGACTTACAGATTATTTTATATGATTTTTCAAAGTTTTAAATAATTTCTGGAATTATTTTTAAACTAGAAATTGTTTTATTGCATCAGCATGATGTCATGATGACATCAGCTGGTCAGCTGACCCGGCCTAGAGTCAAACCTGACATGTGGGGTCCACATGTCAGTGAATGGTTAACTTAACTAACTGGTTAAACTAATTATGTTTTAATTAACTAATTGGGCCCACCAGTCAGTGACACATTAACCTAATTAATAATTAAACTTATTATAGATTATCCTAAACTAATCAGGGCCGAGGCCCCACCTGTCATTGACTCCCAGAGTCAAGCCAGGGCCCACCTGAGGTCCAACTCGCCGGAGTTGGCCGGCGGCTCGACGCCGGTGACCATCAGGGACGGCGACGTCCGACGGGTTTCTCCTACAGGGGGTCATTTGGCGCGCTGAGACCACCGGCGTGTAGCCCGTGCACGACCGCATCCATCTGAGGCTACTGGAGATCACGGGGTCGCCGGAGCTCGCCGAAAACGAGCTCGTGGCGGCGGCCGGAGCTCGGGCTCGTACGCAAACAGGACACAGGGCACGGGGCGACGCAGCGATGGGCTCTACGGGCTCCTGGGAACTCCAGGAGTTTAACCGTGCACGCGCACGTGAGCTTGGAAGGCTCTACGCACGGCGGCGACCATCGACGGCGGCGGGAGGTTCTCGGGTCCGGCGACACAGCTAGCTAGGGGACGCCAGAGAGAGTGAAAACTCAGGGGGAAGAAAGAGGGGCTCACTGCGGATCCAGGGAGCTGGTCAGCGGGCTTGGGGAGGCAGCGACGGCGACGAATTGACGTCCGGCGACGGCGGCCTTCGGCAGGGGATCGGGAGAGAGCGCAGAGGAGAGAGGGAGGGGGAGAATGAGCTCGTGGGAGAGAGCTCACGTGTCTTCCAGGCACGGGGAAGCAGGGGAGCAGCCTGCTCCGTGGAAGCAGGAGGTGGAGGCCGCCGACGGCTCGGTCGCCACCTCAACGCCTACTGGCGCGAGGTGGAAGATGACCTTCCCACCCCTGGTGGGCTGGGCTGGGCCTTCCACTTCACAGGTAAGTCTCCTCCCTTTTCTTTTTATTTCTTTTTTCTCATTTCAACTAACATTTGTTTATTTCTTTGCAGGTCGAAATACCCTTTCGAATAATTCCAAAACTTTTATATATTCAAATTTGAATATTTCTAACTTGTATCAAAAGTTTCAGATTATTTTGAAAGCAGTGATAATGATAATATTTTTATTTGTCATTTTCAGAGACTTAATTCAATAATTTAAAATATTTCAAATGTTCAAATAATTGAAATGGTCCCTGGTATATCCATGCCCTTAATTATCGGACATAGGGAACATTTTTATGGGCATTTTGGATTTGTTGAAATTTCATTTGTTTGGAATTCCTTTAATTCATAAAATGCTTAGGGTTTCTTTCTTTCTCCCCATTTCATATTGATGCAATGATGATGATGATGATGCAAACACAATGCTAGCCTAGACACTTGCTAGGGTTGTGACAATAAGCTTAGCAAGGGCGATAACATTCTTGGTGTTAAAGATGTTATCTTTGACAAAGATAGGCTTTGTAGCGCTTTTCAAGGAGGAAAGCAAGTAGGTGGAAGTCATCTGGTCAAGAACATCATGGCTACTAGGAGACCCACTCGAGTTACTTCATATGTATCTTTTTGGTCCCAATGCTTACAAGAGTCTCGGTGGAAACTGTTATGGTCTAGTTATAGTTGATGATTTTTCCCGATTTACATGGGCATTCTTTCTTGATGATAAGTCTTAGGTACAAAATATCTTCAAGAACTTTGCATGCAAAGTGCAAAATCAATTTGAAGTGAAGATCAAGAAGGTTCAAAGCGATAACGGATTGGAGTTCAAGAACACCCATGTAGATACCTTTCTTGACGAAGAGGGTATTTCACATGAGTTCTCAGCTACGTACACGCCTCAACAAAATGGAGTTATTGAGAGAAAGAACCGAACCCTCATTGATATGACAAGAACGATGCTTGACGAATACAATACGCCAAGACACTTTTGGGCAGAAGCCGTGGAAATAGCATGTCAGGCCACAAACCGACTCTACTTGCGCAAGATTCTTGGTAAAACGTCATACGAGCTTCTCACCGGTAACAAACCCCAAGTTGGATACTTTCGGGTATTCGGCTCTAAGTGTTACATTCTTGATAAGCATCGTCGTGCTAAATTTGCTCCCAAATATCATGAAGGTTTCCTACTTGGTTAATGATCAAACTCTCACACCTACCGTGTCTACAATAACTTCACTCGAAAAGTTGAAGAGACGGTAGATGTGAAGTTTGATGAGTCCAATGGTTCGCAAGTCGAACAATTGCCAAATGATGTAGGTGATAAAGATCCTTTGGAAGCTATCCAAGATTTTCCCATCAGTGAGATTCGACCCATGGAGGTGAAGGAAAGTACCTCATCAACCCAAGTGGAAGCTCCTACTTCGGATCAAGGCTATCGACAAAATGACATGGAAGCATGCACAAGTGGTACATGACAAGATGAAGGGGAGGAGGAAGTACATCATGAAGATCCACCCCAACCTCCTTCACCACCACCTCAAGGAGACGACCACTTCGACAACAACGGAGATGAAGGAGATGATGAAGAAGAATAAGCTCCACCAACTAACAAGCCAAAGCTACCCCGAGTTCGAGCACAAGTGACCAAGAATCATCCCCTAAACCAAATCTTTGGAGACGTACAAACAGGGAGGATCAATCGCTCTAAACCTCGCTTGGATAACTTTTGTGAGCATTATTCTTTCATCTCTAGATTGAACCCTTGAAGGTTGAACAAGCTCTTGAAGACATGGATTGGGGGAACGCTATGCATGAAGAGCTTCACAACTTCAAGAGGAAGGAAGTGTGGACACTCGTGGAAAAGCCCAAGGATGAACAAAACATTATCGGCATGAAATGGGTATTTTGGTAACAAGCAAGATGAATACGGTCAAGTCATTTGAAACAAAGGCTCGCCTCGTAGCCCAAGGATATATGCAAGTCAAAGGTATGGACTACGGTGAGACCTATGCCCCCGTTGCTAGACTAGAAGCCATTCGAATTCTTCTTGCTTATGCCAATCACCATGATATCATGCTTTATCAAATGGATATTAAAAGTGCATTTTTAAATGGTGAGATTGAAGAAGAGGTCTATGTTAAGCAATCACCTGGTTTTGTAAATCCTAAGAAACCTGACCATGTTTACAAACTTCACAAAGCTTTATATAGTCTTAAGCAAGCTCCTCGTGCTTGGTATAAATGCTTAACGAAGTTTCTTATTGAAAACGGATTTGAAATTGGTAAAATTGATGCAACCTTATTCACAAAGAGATTTAATGGTGAATTATTTGTATGCCAAATTTATGTGGATGATATTATCTTTGGATCTACTAACCCACAATTTAGTGGGAAATTTGGAAGGCTGATGTCAGAGAAGTATGAGATGTCTATGATGTGTGAGTTGAAATTCTTTCTTGGTCTACAAATCAAGCAAATGAGATAAGGTACATTCACCTCTTAAACAACATACACCAAGGACTTGATCACGAATTTCAACATGCAGGAGTTCAAAGGTATGAAAACTCCCATGCCCACTAGTGGACACGATGATCTTACTAAGGAGGGTCAACCAGTTGATCAAAAGGTTTATGGATTAATGATTGGTTCATTTCTATACCTATGTGCTTCTCATCCCGATATTATGCTTAGTGTTTGCATGTGTGCTAGATATCAAAACGCACCTAAAGAATGTCATCTTAAGGCTGTGAAACGCATTGTGAGATACTTGATACATACACCAAACTTTGGCATTTTGTATCCCAAGGGATCTTCTTTTAATCTTGTTGGCTACTCCGACTCACACTATGTTGGTGACAAGGTTGATAGAAAATCCACCTCGGGTACTTGTCAATTTCTTGGTAGATCTCTTGTGTCTTGGTCCTCCAAGAAACAAAACTCGGTATCTCTATCTACTGCTGAAGTGGAATACATTGCCGCTGGATCATGGTGTGCACAATTATTATGGATGACTCAAAGACTTAAAGATTATGGAATCTATGTTAAAAATGTGCCATTACTTTGTGACAATGAAAGTGCTATTAAGATTGGCCATAATCCTGTGCAACATTTTTGAACCAAGCATATTCAAGTTTGACATCATTTCATTCGTGATCATGTTGCCAAAGGAGATATTAATCTTAAGCATGTTCGTACTAACAAGCAATTGGCCGATATCTTTACTAAGCCACTTGATGAAAAAGTGTTTTGTCATTTGAGGAGTGAGTTGTACATCATTGATGGTTCAAACTTAAGCTAAGCTCACTCGGATGCATGCCGGGGGATGAGCTTAATTGTCTATTCCATGCTATTATCTTGAATATCATATATCTTGGAATTATATGCTCCCTTGTCTTGCATCTAACCCTTTTGTAGGTACTTGGAAGAACAACACTCCGAAAGATTGTCAACAACTCATATCTTAAGCAATCTTGTCATGACCAAGTATCCACAACCTCGCTTTGATGATGAAAGGAAGAAGACAACAAAACATATCCTTGACATATATTTCTCAATTGGTATCAACTCAATTGGAATCTAGTCATTTGGATATATCATGTTCTTCCCTGCGTGACTAACCCATGTAGGTGAAAAGTGAACGAAATCAACAAGGATTGCTCCCAACTCAAGATGATGTTCATCAACTTCGAGCATCCTCATCAAGTTCACCTACAAGCTACGTCATCAACATCACTCAAAGGTATGTATTCATATCCTTGAAAAGGGCTTTACTCCAAGTCATGAGATAAAGCAACTCAAGTGATATGAAGACATTAAAACGCTTAATCGAAAAATGGTAACCCCATTTTGAGCTTGACGATGAGTATGACCTGTGATCAAGTATTCGTGCTTGGATCCTAAGTCAACATACTCTAATATAGCTGACCTAGTCACCGCCCATCATCTAGTTAAGAATCTTGTTTGGTTCATTCTCTATAGCAAGCTTTCATGGAACCATTCAAATCTTCTCTAGTTGATATTCTTTGTACAATCATTTTTTTACAAATTTTCATGTTTCTCAAACTTTTCAAAATCTATGTTATATGCCTTGGATTCTCCGACACAAATGACTCGGTTCTACCGATTCAACAGATGAGTTGCATAACATCACATCGGTATCACCAACAAATATGTCTCTGAGCCACCGACTTTCTATCATATTTCGGTCTGTGTTTGTTTTTGTAAATCTTTACAACCCTTATGTGATATTTTCATTTCTTCGATGATCCCCTTTATTAAAAAATGGAAAGGGGAGAAATATATTCAAGGATCCCTAACTCAAAGGAGGAGAAGTTCTACAAATTCTCAATTAATGCCAAAGGGATAGAAAATATTTTCAATGATTCCTTCATTTTCCTTATGATTTTCATATTCTATGAATCCTTCATTCTATGACACTTGTTTTCAAGGGTCCCTTCTTAATCAATGATCCCTATATCTGACCCTATGTCTGACCTTTTTGGCAATTAATGCCAAAGGGGGAGAAATATACAAAGCTTCAAAGCTAAAGAGGGAGATACATGCTTATGTAAGGGGGTATGATTTAGGGGGAGAGGGGGATATCAAAAGTTCATACTTGTATAAACAAGGGGAGAATAACAAAGTAAGGGGATAAAAATATGTTTTGGAGAAAGATGTGTATATTTTATTTGATTTCTCATGTTAGAATCTTCTCATCCTATCCAATCCCAATATCTACACGCTAAGATTTAGGGGGAGAGGATGTCCTACCATTTTCATGTCGAAAGGGGAGAAAGTACTAAGATATGGTATTTACTTTTGAGTTATATTGCTTTTCATTGGTAAAATACTCTTGTGTTTCCTAACATTGTTTTCTCAAGTGTATCCCTACTGCTAGAATGGTCAAGAACTCAAGGTAAGTATATGCATCATATCTTTGATCAAGATGATCTCTTGCTTCCTGCGCATATTGTTTGCAAGAGTGAAGTCTTGAAGAAAGATACACCTCATTCCTATACATTTGATGCATATACCCAAGATACACATGAATTATTATATCCCTTATACTATGTGTGTCCATGCATTCCAAAGCAACTAGCCTTTAAAGGAATTGCACACATTTAGGGGGAGCAAGTCTAAGTCATGTGTCTCTCAAAGTCTTCATTATATACATGCATATCTTTATTTGAAGCCTTGATTGTATGATGTCATCAATTACCAAAAGGGGGAGATTGAAAGCACAATATTCTCCCTTGGTGGTTTTGATAATTCATGACAACATACATTGTCTATTGGACGAATACTTTCATCTAGTGTATTTCAGATAAAGTCCATCGAGAGATGGGTTGGAAAAAAGGAGTGTGGAGAGTATCCCTATGAAGAAGAAGGAGAATGAATAGCATTGGCAAAGCTTCAAGCAAGAGGACTCTACATTTTACTTTGTGAGAAATCACTTTGAGTCCATAGGAAAGCCAATACAATCAAAAGGGGATAAGGTACTCTTGATGAACAAAATGCTCATACGTGCACAAGTGATAGTCACCACATACACCCACAAGCTCTTCCACAAAAGTCTGTCCAAAGCCAAATATCCAAAATCAGTGCAACCAACACTTTCCACTCGGTGCCACCGATTCTCAGCCTCAGACAGACTCAATCAAACCCTAGCCATTTGGTGCAACCGATTCTGCTTCGGTGCCACCGAGTTTGGGTTGCCAACTTCCTGTTACGCAAATTCACAAAATCGGTCCCGCCGAGTTTGTTGAATTGGCATCACCGAGTTTGGCAATCTGACTTGTTGGTCACATTATTGGTGCAACCAAGTTTCCTATATCGGTCTCACCGAGATTCAAAAGTTGCCACCTTTTGGTCACTTCGGTACCATCAAGATTAACACATCGGTGTCACCGAGTCTGACTTATTAGGTGTAACGGTTGGATTTTTTGAGATGCCTATATATACCCCTCCACCACCACTTGCTCGCAAGAGAAGCACTCACAACTATTCCATACTTGCCCCATCTGATTTTTTGAGAGAGATCCACCTACTCATGTGTTGAGATCATGCCATTCCATTCCAACCATATGAATCTTGATATCTAGCCTCCCCAAGTTGCTTTCCACCCAATCAATCTCTTCCACCATCGCCAAATCTGTGACAGAGTGATTGTGTGTTGGGGAGTCTATCATCTTGAAGCACAAGAGCAAGGAGTTCATCGACATTATCGAGCCTATTACCTTTTGGAGGGTGGTGCCTCCTAGATTGGTTAGGTACCGCTTGGGAGCCTCGTACTTCGTGTTGTGGAGTGAACCAAGAAGTTTGTAAGGGCAAGGAGATCGCCTACTTCATGAAGATCTACCCATAGTGAGGCTAGTCCTTCGTGGATGGAAGCCGTTATGGAATAGTCAAGGTTGCTACTTCATGGAACCTTATGGGTGGAGCCCTCTGTGGACTCTCGCGACCGTTACCCTCTGTGGGTTGTAGACTTCATAAACGTGGACGTACGATAGCACCACCTATCAGAACCACGAGAAAAATCTTCATGTCCTTCATGCGTTTGATCTCCCTATCTCTACTGCTTTCTTCCATGTGCAATGTATTTACATTTCGTTGCTATACTTGATGACTTGCATGTGTACGGTGTTCTAGACTTGCTATATATGCTAAAATCTGCCAACATTAAACTTATGCTTGAGGTAGTTTTAAATTCCCGCAAGTAGTTTATTCACCCCCCCCCCTCTAGACATACTCTTCTAGTGATCTCGCAACCGCCCAATAGGCACTCCACATCGCCACCATAATACACCGCCAAAGTCTTGACGATCTACGAAACTTTCCCCTCAAGGAACAGGAGGAAAAGAGCTCTTAGAGAATTGAACAGGTCTATCATGTGGCAGCAACAAGTGCATGGGCAGACATACCCATTACCTTCGGAGATACTGACCAACCAGTCATTCGTATCGGTTATACACCGGCCGCACTGGTCCTAAACCCCATCGTCGATGGCTTCAGGTTACACAAAGTGCTAATGGATGGCGGTAATGGTTTAAACCTTATCTACGAAGATACCATGGACGAAATGCAATTCGACCAATCTCGCATCGATCATAGCACCACGACATTTCGGGGGATCATTCCAGGGAAGGAGGCACGTTGTTCAGGGCGTATTGCCCTAGACGTAGTGTTCGGCACGCCCGACAACTACCGATCCGAAGAACTTCTCTTCCATATCGTGCCCTTCCCCAGCGGCTAGCACACCCTGCTGGGATGTGACGCCTTCACAAAATTCCAGGCTATACCACATTAGGGGTATATGAAACACAATATGCCAGGAACAAACGAGGTAATCACAATCGCCAGTGATCTGAATATAGTCCTTCGAGCTGAAAACAAAACAGCAACGCTCACCCTCGAGGCACTAGTTGAGACCATTGCTGAATAAGAACTGACCGCACTTCGGTCAACACTAGACAAGGACGATGTGATCCTTAGCAAAAGTCCCAAACCCACGTCCTTTAAACCTGCAGATGAAAATCGTTAAATTTCAGGTACACCCGACGGACCCCAATAAGACAGCATCCATCGGAGCTCAGCTGGATCCCATAGTGGACGAAGCACTGTGAGCATTCTTACGAGAAAACTAGGACATCTTTGCCTGGCATATTTCTGATATGCCTAGAATCCCACGGCGGCTAGCAGAACATAGTCTGAACATCATCGCGGGCTTTAAACCTGTTAAGCAGGCTCTGCGTCGCTTTTTCGAGCCCAAACGACAAGTTATGGGTGAAGAATTAGCCAAACTGCTAGAGGCCAGATTCATTCAGGAAATTAAGCACCCCGGATGGTTAGCAAACCTGGTGATGATACCAAGGAAAGACAAATCATGGCAGCTATGCATCGACTTTAAAGACCTCAACAAGGCCTGCCCTAAGGACCCTTTCCCCTTACCACGTATAGAACAGATTATTGGCGCCATAGATGGACATGACTCGTTGTGTTTTCTCGACGCTTATTTTGGATACCATCAGATTAAAATGAAGGAATCCGACAAGCTGCAACCGCATTCATCACCCCTTACGGGCCATTCTGCTTCAACATGATGCCCTTCGGGCTAAAAAACGTTGGGGCTACGTACTAGCACATGATCCAGACTTGTCTAGCAAAACAAGTCGGTAAAACATTTGAGGCATACGTGGATGATGTGGTAATCAAAACCAAAAACGTCATCCAGCTGAGCAACGACTATAGGTGTCAAAACCGACGGATCTCGGGTGGGGGGTCCCGAACTGTGAGACTGGGATCGATGGTAATTGGAGACGAGGGAGACAAGGTTTACCCAGGTTCGGGCCCTCCTATGGAGGTAATAACCTACGTCCTGCTTGATTGTATTGATGATATGTGGGTTATAGAGTTGATGTACCTCGAGATCAAATAGCTAAACCCTAGATGAGTTGTTTCTTCTCTACAACCTAAAACCCTCCGGCTTATATAGACGTCGAAGGTGTCTAGGGTTTACACATGGTCAGTTACATGCCAAAGAGATAAACATGCCTATTCACTATATCAAACATGGAGGACAAGCCATGATTCCTGAAGCTTCCTTCTTGGAGACAGAGCCTTCGATCGATCCAACGTCTGGTTAGCGGCCCATACAGTTCGGTCCATAAGGAATAGGTCGGCTTCCCGAGGACCCCTTAATCCAGGACTCCCTCAGTTGCCCCCGAACTTGCCTCCAACGCCAAGGGTCTTAGCTTCAATCACTTTGTATAATCAGAGTCTTCGGCTTGCGAGGTGAGTTCTTCCCATCGAGTATAATTCGGCCTCCAATGACATGTAGCTTTCCGAATAGAGGCATGTCCGAACATTGTGAATAGGTCGGCCTTGAAGGCCAAACGTCAAGGGGTAAAATAATGTCCCTTGACAACCCTCTGATGAAAGGTCACGGCCCACCACGACCGCTAAGCCAGTTGCAAAAACTCAATTCGCGGTTCGAGGCCATTTTTCATCAACACGTTCTACCAATGCATAGATCGTGTCCTGTTTTATACAGGATACGTTTAATCATGCGCGTGAAACGGCGCGCACATCTCGGGAAGCGAAGGGATTCACGACACAGCAACGGGATGCCAAACAGCGATAAGCCTCATAAAAGGGAAAGAAAACCCCAAGGCTTAACCATGCTCCCCATATGCACGCTCTGCTTCCCCATTCTTCTAAGCTTCCACGACGCAGATCTAGGTCTTCCACCACACCTCCTCCGAGCTAACCCATGGCGGGCTCCGGCTCCAATGGCAAGTGGGAGGCCTCCACGGTCACCGACCAAGACATTCGGGACCATAAGGCCGTCGGCTACCTCGCCGCCAACATCTTCCACTATGCACCGGAGAAGGACCAGGTGATCCCCACCCCCAAGCCAGGCGAAAGGGTGGTCTTTATTCCCCACTTCATCCGGGGATTGAGCTTCCCACTCCACCCCTTCGTCAGGGGGCTCATGTTCTTCTATGGCCTCAACTTCCACGACCTCCCACCGAACAACTTCATGCACATATCAGCCTTCATCCTTGTTTGCGAGGCTTTTCTGTGGGTCGAGACACACTTCAGTCTTTGGCTCAAGGTGTTTAACATCAAGACAAAGTGTGTCGTAGGCGAACACACAGACTACAGTGGGGCTGTCATCGGCAAGCTCACCCGCATCATATGGCCCTTCAGCACCTTCATCGACACCATCAAAGTATGGCAGAAGGAGTGGTTTTACATCACCGAGCCGAGGGAGGAAGGTCAAGCTACCCCGGTCGGATTCAGATCCGGTCCCCCCACCAGACTAGCATCGTGGCTCCGAAAGGACCTCAACTGGGGGTCGAGCAAGGAGGTGAGCGACCTGCAGAAGTGCATCGACTCCATGATCGAGAACGACATCGCGCTAACCAACATGGTCCAGGTCATGATCCGGTGTCGCGTCCTCCCCTGTCAGCGCTGGGATACTCCCCTGTGGGCTCATCAGCTCGACGATGAGCCCATGATTCGACACCTCTTCCGCACTACTCGAGAGAAGTTGTGGAAGGCGCCTTCAAGTCGCAAAAGGATTGGCCAGCCGAAGAAGGATCGGGGTCTACACGCCACCAAGGCTGCCTCCAAGGTATAGCATAACTCTGTTTGATTGGCTATATTTCTCGTAAAGAAGTTTCTAAAACATCCTTCCGGTCATTCTTTGCAGAAATGGCTAAGCAAAGCCACGGGCGTCGACTACCCGGGGCCTCAGCCCGAAGACAACAGGTCCAGGCTGTTAGCGGAGATGCTCGTCGAGGAGCCTTATGAGGTGCTTGCGAAGAAAGAGAAGAAGAAGAAACCAGGCCAACAAGGCTTGCGCATAAGGGACCACCCAGAGGTTGTGTCCGAAGTAACCCATGCCTCCTCGAATCAAGAGGAGCATGAGGACGGGGACGAAGGCGAGGGGGAGGGTGATTTTCCCTCACAAGAAAGAGAGCGGCGTCGTCGGACGCCGTAGAGGAGGTACCCCCTACCCCGGAGAAAGTACATCGGACACAGGTAATCCTGTCTGACAATAGTTCAGACTCGGATACCGAGTCCGATGACTTCGAGAGGGTTCCATGAAGGAGCCTGAGGGTCAAGCCCCCAACTCGGAGGTAAGGATCCGAACATTCCCTCGACTATTATTGATAGGATTTGAGGGTTGCTAATATGCGAGCATTTGCTCATTATGCAGCCCCCCGCGCATCCTCCCCACCGACCAGATTTCAGATGGGGAGACCCCGCCTGCCAATTTAGCAGAGAGCGGGAACGCGTCGCATCCCACTACTCCGGGCGCCGCAAAGGACGCTACAGAGGTGTCGTCCCAGCATGCTCCTATGGAGCCGGGCACCAACGACAGAGGAGATGATATCATGGTCAAGGCTAACACCTCGGCCACCAAAGACCGAGGGGGACCCCACCCGGATATAGAGGAGACCGGACGTGTAGACATTCAGTCTCCTCCAAGGACCATTCCGAAGTGCACCACGGTTCCGGGGGCTCCGGTTCAACCCCCGGTCGATGATCGGATTGTCCGATCACCACCGGCACCATCGACCAATGGGTGGACGATCATGGGGGAGGCTCTATCGAGCGCCTCCATCTCCAAGGAGCACCGCACCCTTATGGGTGCGGTATTGCAGAGCATTCAGTCCGTCGACAATGGACTGAAGGAGGCCTTCAGGGGTCTCCTGACGGGCTTTCAGGTGATCCACTCAGCACTTTATTTTTAAAATATTAGTTTATTTTTATTAATATATACATGGCAGCCACCGAGCCCTAGGTGAGTTGGAGAAAACTTACCTAGGGGTCAATCATGGAACATTATCTGAACTATATACCAAATTATATGTTTGGAATGTTCTAACCAGCCCGTAAGAATACCGGCCATAGAATCAGATTGACGTTTGTTCAGTAATTTTGAGCTCATGTAACCTGATAAGGATTTGCATTTTGCAGGCTTCGTCATCGGCGGTGGCTGTGAATGCCGCCAAGCTAGACGAGCTGAATCAGAAGCTCAAAAGCTACGAAGACGAGCTTGATTCTCTGAATAAAAGATTTGACGAGGCGCAAGGTAAGCCTTACTCAATATCCAAAAAATGTGGTTATACTACTGTCGATGTAGTACTCTTATGCGGGATGCTTACACAGCATCGGCGAATGAAATGGAGAAGCTCAGGGCCGAGCTATAAAATGTGAAGCGGGAGGCTTCGATTGAGAGGGCGGCAGCCGCACAAGTGGCTTCCGCGTTGTCATCCCTAAGGTCCACCAGCGACAAGCATGAGGCTAGGGTGGAGGAGATCCAATAGGATCTCAAGGATGCCGGCCACAAGTGTGAGGCCCTTGAACTGAAAGGCAAGGAGTAGGCTACCAAACTATCCACCATGAAAACTGAATTCCAAAAGGAGAGGGTGGATAGGAGGTTTTTCGAAGAACAAGTTCGCCACATGATGGCTATAACAGATGGTAAGCCATAATTATTGTGGTGTGGCATTCCTCAGGTGCCTGCTCCAACCTTCAGAAGAGCGTGGTGGACGTGAATCAGCTCTATGCTTTGCGGGAAGAAGGAGACGAAGCTCGTGTATTCTGGGCTCAGTTCGAAGCCCCTGAGCGCTCTCCTCTCCTTACTGAGCATCTGAAGCAGCTGATGGAGCTGCACCGGATGGCGGAACCAACCATGAAGAATCTCGACATCCGGCTATGGCCCAACAAGCCACTACCGGGTAGCTACTTCGGACTGGTACAGAAGCTGGTCGATGTCGTGCCCCGGATCGCCGTACTGAAGCGCTCCTCCTGCATCGAAGGAGCTCGGATGGCCTTTGCAAAGGCCAAAGTGCACTAGCTGGGGATCCTCCACCTCCTAGAAAGGAACATCGGCGCCCTGAGCTCTACTTCTCCAGAGTAATGGAGGGTGCTCAGGCGATAGAGTCGCAATGTTCGAAAGAGAACATGTATGATTAGATGCGGTGTAATATGTCTGACGACTTTTGAACGCTTGTATATTTGTTATGCATGGTTTATCATGTTTTTAATGTTTTGCATTCCTTTATAACTCACTTGTGGCCGTTTAAACTGAAAGCTACCAGTCGTCGGCTTCAGCCCCCATGTAGATACTACGTGGGGTATCTCTAGTTACACACTATAACCCTTAGCCGAACTATCGATACCCGAAGGCGGTAGTGTGCGGCAGACCAGGCAATCAGACCATAGTGCTTTATTGCTTTCACTTAGCCGTAGGGGGCGCAAAAAGGGCCACGGGGGACTGATGACTAGCCCCCGGTGTTTTGTGATGTTTGGATGAACTGCGCCTGAAGCCGATATCACATGGTTTGTAAGAAAAACAAACCCCTCATATGACACGGAATATCCCCTGACGAGGATTTGGGTATAACACTTTAAGCTCGGATTCACAGACCGGTTCTTGCATATATGACAGTCAATTTTCGGTTTTCTCCCCTGAGGTGCTTGAACAGACTAGCCGGAAACACAATCGTAGGGGTTCTCCCTATTTCCTTTTAGCCGAACGAGCGGAACATAAAGGGGCAAGCGCATGAGCAGGGAAACCCAACTATTGACCCAAGACACAGTTCGGAACCAATGCATATAAAGCAAATTCCAAGACGACGAACCTATAACCAAATGTTTGTAAGGCGATTTTGTTTTTTAAGCTCGAGCCCCCAGTCTATTAGTCGGTTGCATCACAACATACCGAACAGTTTTACGAGAAGAGGGAGAAAGAAAATATGTGCCAAAAAGGACAACAAGATGAACATGTACAATGATGTTATACTTTTCTCAACAACTGTTATTGCTCGGATTGCTAGAGCGACTGCTTACAGGAATGTGAAAAATAAGAAATTCTACAGGAGTGTTTGTACCAGGGGTCTTCGATTGGTGACCTTACGTCCTCGATGTGCCCCACTGCTTGTTTACTCACGTGCCTTGGTGCACCTCAATGGGTGGTAATGTTCGGCAAACGGATCTTGCAAACAAGGTCTTGAGAAATTGCCGAAGTGTGGATGAGCTTTACGCCCTTGGCAGGTCCTTTGATAGTGCATGTATTGTGTCTGAAGACGATATAATGGTAATAGTTCGGTCTAGCCGAACATTTACCCTTTTTTCCCCACCGCCGCCCATGGAATTTTAAGTGCGAAGTTGTGCTTCCTTGGCACGTACTATATTGGTCCTAGGGTTGCATGATGGGGGGCGAACCCCTATTTAAGGGGAGGGGAAGGTTCTGAGAGTTCCGACTGAAGCCGTGATCGCTTCCCCACCTTGGTTGCCTTTACCGCAGGTGTCGGAGCTTGCCGATCATCACTGTAATTAAATTCAGTCGCCAGGGCAAGCATATGTTCCTCACTTAGGAGAGAGCGCTCCGTGTTGCCGTTGACGTTAATGACCCCCTTGGGGCCAAGCATCTTGAGCTTGAGGTATTCGTAGTGTGGTACGGTATTAAAGCGAGCGAACGTTGTTCAGCCGTGCAGGGCGTGATAGCCTCTATGGAATGGTACAATGTCGAAGATCAAGTCTTCGCTTTGAAAGTTGTCGGGCGAGCCGAACACCACTTCCAGGTTGACGGAGCCCGTATAGCAAGGCTCAATGCCTGGAATTACTCCTTTGAAGGTAGTGTTGCTAGGTTTGATCCTTGACGGATCTATACCCATCTTTTTCATCGTGTCTGGGTAAATCCGGTTAAGGCTACTTCCTCCATCCATGAGGACTTTTGTGAGGTGATACCCATCTATGATGGGGTCTAGGACGAGGGCGGCCGAACTCCCATGATGGATACTGGTGGGGTGATCACGTTGATCAAAGGTGATTAGATATGCCAACCATGGGTTATACTTCGGGGCTATAGGCTCTACAGCGTAGACCTCTCGAAGGGCGTGCTTCCTCTCCTTCTTAGGTATATGGGTGGCGTATATCATGTTTACTGTTTTGACCTCTGGAGGGAATTTATTTTGCCCGCCACCAATCGGACCTCGAGGCTCATCCACATCCTCACTGCGAGGGCTCTTGCCTTGATCTTCGGGCGTGAGTTTGCCAGCCTGTTTGAACACCCAACAATTCTGGTGTGTGTGGTTGGAAGGCTTCTCTTGAGTGCCATGGATTTGGCAAGGCCTTTCCATGATCTTCTGTCACACCCTGTGTTTGTACCACTTTGTTATGCTTGGATTTACAAAATTTGGAACCAACTAAAACTTTTTGAGTGCATGCTTGTTTGAATTATTGCTTGTTTGATTGTTTGGTTGAGTTTGTTTGGCACTCTTAGGTTCTATTCCTCTCCATATTCATCTTCCTTGAACCAAACTTCTTGACCAATGATCATGCCATGTGAATAGTGCCCAAAACTATTTTTATCAAATATTATTTTGACCATAAAGGATTTATTCAAATTAGGTTTTCAAAAAAACCTGAGTTGAGGTTTGCAATACAAGTCCTCAAATTGGGTGGATGCTTTTTCCCCAAAGGCTTTATTTGAAACCTACTATATTTATGACTTCCCAAAACCACCAAATATTAATTTTAAAGATTATTTTACTATTTTATTTGAAGTCTTTTTCTTAAGGCCATAAATGGTTTTTCATAGGGAAAAAATATTTTAATGCTTTGAAAATATTTGAGAAAATTTAGGGAAACTCAGTGGACTTATATTTTCCATATATATGAGTTCCAACACATGGTCATGTTCAAAATCATGGGCAAAACCCCTCAAAACCCTTTCTGTCCAAATCAAGCTTTTGAAATATTTCTATAAGAAATATTATCAATAAATTCCAAGAAAATTCCAGCTAGTCAACATTGGCATAAGTGATGATCTTGAAAAGTTTTATCTCAATCCAAATTTATTTGATTCATCAAAATATTTAAAACCCTCCCTGTCCAGATTGAAATTTGAACAACTTTAAATTGTGAAGTTTGTTCCCTTGACCCCAAACTTTGTGGACATGTTCTAATCACCAAATAATGATGTTACACAAAGTGGCGCATCAAGGAGATTAGTTTAGCCTAACTAGATCTACAGAAACATGATTCTGTTGAATTCTACGGTTCACAAAGTTTGCATTATCAACTTTTCTATATTTAGCTCAAATCTTGTGATCCCTCACATTTTTACCCACAATTTGACCCTGTTAAATATCATGGCAAGTAAACTCCATCTACTAGCCCAAACATAGCACAAACACCTTCTAGCCATTTCTAAAAGCTATTGTTTCCACCACTTCTACTTTTCCCCTTGCCCTCAAATTTTTACCACACTCTCACACTGATGCATTTCGCTCCAGTAACTTCTTATGGTCAAGACTCAATGCTGAAGTGGGGTAAACTCCATTTTTACCCTCTGGACAGTAGTAAAACACCCCTCTCTCCCCTCCCCTCTTATTCTATCAACCTCCCAAGGCATCCAATGCCATTTTTACCTAGTCTAGATCCCCCTATACCCCTGCACACAAGTGGTCGCACCCTAAACGCCAAAGGCATGCCATGGCATGCCATTTGTGCGCTTTGGACCGCGCTATAGTGCGCCCCCGTACTGTGGCAGGAGCATCCCGAGGCTCCCGACCGCATTGGGATGAGGAAATTTGTCCCCCATGTCCTCCTCGGCGTCCTCGGCCTCCCTCTCTGTCGGCCCCATCCTCCTTCTCCCTCCTGTGCCCCTCTTCGCACGCGCGACGGCCGCCCGAGAGCTCCAATGGTTGAGCTCGCACGCGCGACACCCCTCCCCCCTCTGCTTGTCCTCAACCCTCCAAAGCATCTCTTGTGGTCCCCTAGTCGCGCATATGCCCTCACCTTTGGCAGCCGCAGCTCAACGGCTCACACCCGAGCTCTCCCGCACGCGCCACCCTCGGTCTCCCCCCTATAAGAAGGGCCTCCCTGAGCCTCCTCTTCCCTTTGGTATCTCTCTCCTCGTCCCAATCGACCTCCTATGCCACCCAAGCAAGCCCCGAGGGCTTCTGTGCTCGGGATCGAGCGGAGTTTCCCCGCTTCGGGTCCGTCGCCATCCGGCCACGGTGAGCATTCCCTCCTGTTCTTCTCTCTCGATTCGGAGCCGTAGAAGCTCCCTAACGCGGTTCCCCCTCCTCTCCGCCCTTCTTGCAGCTCGAGACGACCCTGACAATCACTCTCGAAGCTCCTCCGATGTGGCTTCTTTGTTGTCGGTGACCCCTTGTTGTCCGACGCTTCCCTCCACCTCCAGGAGATTGGCGACTCAACCCTGATCCCGTTCCTACACCAGCCTACCGTCGCCGTGCCCCACACCATCGCTGGTGAGCATCGCCACCCCTTGTCCGGAGGTGGGAGGTGACAGGTGGGACCCTCCTGTCATCCCCACACCTCTCTCCCTCTCCCTCACTATTGCTAATGCTGGGGCCCACGCGTCAGGTTCAAGCCTGGTCGTGCGCGCGCCCGCTGCTCAGCTAGGCCGACCTGGCTGGTTGGGCCCGGTACGGCTGGGCATTTGCCCAAGGCATCAAGGCCTTTTTCTTTTTCTTTTTATTTTTCAGTAGGTTTTCCAAAAATCCCACGAGATTAAATAAAAATCCTATGCCAAATATTTTTCCACCATAAATCTTAGAATATTCTGCAGAATTTTATAGTGCCATTTGTGAAATATTTTGAAAATATTTTATGTACTGTTTTATTTTAAAACCCCTTTTGGCATTTTTAGCCTTTATTATAAAAAAATTAAAAACCTTTTTCACCCCAAAACCTCAGGCAAATATTCTTAGAATAGTTTGTAGTATTTATCAGAGTAGGGTAGCATTTTATTAGTAGATTTTTGTGCTCTGTTTTTGTGTGATGCTTATTATTATCGTTATTTTAACGCGACGATAGATTGCGCTATTGACGAGGGAGTTGGACTCGAAGACTTTGAAGACCCCGAAGACTTTGTTGAGCCAGGCAAGCACCCCCTTGACCATGACTATGGAACCTTTTATTGCATGGCATATAGCACTTTATTTCGTTGTATTTGATCATGATGATGTGGTGACCACTTTGATGGGATGCCTCCGATAATTTCTTGTTGATACTTGCATCATGCATGACCCTACCATCCTTATGAGGGTTGTGCGGGTGGGAGTAGATAGGATGCTACTAGATGCTACGCAAGTGGGATCGGGATGATGCATGGTGATGGAAACAAAGAAATGATTTCAAAGTCTTTTCGAAAACCCCGTCGGGTGCCACTAATGCCTAAGGGAGATGATGATGAGTTGGGTAACCACTTGAGAAAGAAGTGGTGTACCAGAGCAAGTGAGTGTGTGTGTTTTTGAAAACAGAATAGATTTAAGATTTGTCGACTCCCAACCTTACATGCACAACCACGATACCCCTTATGGGATGGGGCTTTGTTGATTACCTTGATGGGTACTAGCATAGAGCCCGCATTACTAGTGGCGGGAGTGACATGGTCACTCTCGATACGGGGTCGTGCCAGTATGGACGATCATGCGCTGTCTTCACAGGCACCGGGCACACCATTGGTCCCTTCATGGATGGTACAATTTGGAGCGAGGCTCGTATGATGTACATCATGAGGGCTGGGTACTAATCGAGTGGACTCTTTGTTTAGTATCGTCAGGGGAAAGGCATTGTTCGAGTGCTTACCTCGGGTATGTTATATACCGCGAGTCGTGGATGACACATAAGTTCCCCGAGTCTTGTGGGTAAAGTGTGCAACCTCTGTAGAGTGTAAAACTATTCGAATAGCCATGTCCACGGTCAAGGATAGTTGGGTGGTGCTGCTTAAACTATGTCCTGGGTTTTCATGAACTCGGTGTGAGTGTATTGGTGATGAAGGTGCCACTCGAGCTAAGTCTGATGACTTGGCATGATGGTGAACACGAGATGTTCAACCCCCGCTTATAATGATAACTGAGATTGTTCACATGAGTATCTGTTTGATGCATGCTTACTCAGGTTACTTGATCATATCATTGCACTTAAAACCAGCTTTCTGCAAAACTTACCTACTTGGTGTTATATCATGCATTGTTATACCATGTTCCACAACTTGGGTTGCTTGCGAGTACATTCAAAGTACTCATTGGCTTGCCACTAGTTATTTAATTGGCTAGGCCTGGGAGAGCAGGAATACAGTGAAGAGTTTGTTGGTGACGATCATGCGAAATAGGACGCTTCCCAATCAAAATGCCTCTAGGCTTAAGGCAGATGACATGGGTTCACGCTTTCGACCAAGATTTCCGCTGCTTGTTATGTTAAGTGTTTGGCCCTTGCGGCCCTATCTATGTAAGACTTGACCTCCATGGTATTTATTTGTGTAAAACGGTATGTAAGGATGTAAGACTCTTGTTATTTAGCTTATGTGTGTTCAGTGAGCATTGATCTCTAGGATCACTGTACACGTGCATTCGGTGATCACGACTCATGAGTCAGGGTCCCCACAGAGCTGGTATCAAAGCCATCCTGACTGTAGGAAGCCCTTAGTTAGCATGGATGTTAGTTAGGATAAAACCATTTTCAAAACTACACCTAGCATCTATACTTAGGAGTTTTGCACTATTTACCTCTTCTATTCTTCACACAACACTCTACCGACTCTCCTTGTCACATCCCTAGCTAGATGTCATAGGACAGCATGAGTGTTGCATCATGTTTCAATTTTGCATCAACATGAAATGGGGACTAAAAGAAACCCCAAGCTCACATTGAATCAAAATAATTCAAAGTTGGTGAAAATTCAACAAATCCAAAATGCCCTTTAAAAATGTTCCCTATGTGTGATAAATATGGACATGGTTATAACAGGGGTCATTTTAAATATTTGAACAACTGAAGGAATTTAAAAATAAATGATAAAGCTACTGAAAATATCAAATAAAGCATTATAATTAGTTTAGTTTTCAAAATATCCTGAAACTTTTTGGATAAGTTGGAAATATTCAAACTTCAATATATAAAATATTTGGGATATTTTAAAATAGCATATGTGCCTGAAATTAAAATAAAACAAATGTCAGAAGTTAGAAAAGAATTGAAATAAAAAAAGGGAAGAAAGCCCACCTGGGCTTACCTGAAGAAGAGGCCCAGCCCACAGGGGCAGCAGCGTCTTCTTTCTCCTGCCAGGAGGAGAAGCAGCTGCGTGCTGCCCCCGCAGCCGACAGTGGCCACGCGCTGGCCACCTCCTCCTTGCCTGTCTGGCCGCCTCCTCGTCGCGCTGGCAAGAGGATAGGCTTGTCCACTGCCGAGCCTGTTTCCCCCTTGCCATTTCCCCCTCTCCCTCTCCTCTGCTCCCCCTCTCGCCGGACTAAAGACACCGGCAATTTGCCGCCCTCCCTGCGTCCCCGACCATGCTACGATGCCAGAAGCCCCTCCAGTGAGGCCCCAGATCGTTTCCCCCTAGTCCCGACGTCGTTCCCCTTCTCTAGCCCCGTCGGTAGCCAGAGCCGAGCGGAGCTCGCCGCCGGCCATGGCGTAGCCGTGGCCACAGCGGCCAAAGCTCGCTTCTGGCCACGGGCTCGTGCTCGTAGCGCCTCTAGGAGCTCGTAGCCGCCCTCAGCTCCTCCTCCCGTGGCCTATAGCGTAGTAGTCGTTCCAACCCGAGCCATCTCCTCCTCCCGTGGCCATCGTCTTCGACAGCCCCGAGCCCTCTCCGCTACCCTGCTAGACGCGTGTGTGCACGGGCTATCTCCCGGTGCCCTCCGCGCGCCAAATGGTCACCGGAGGCGCGATTCCGACAAGTCGCTGCCGTGCGGATGGTCGTCGCTGACCCCGCTCCGGTGGGCGCCGACGTGGCCATCATCAGGGGCTAATCCCCCTAGTTATTTAGGCCTCCTGCCACTGACCAGTGGGCCCTAGAGTGGGTCAAACCTCTGGTCAGCGTGGAGTTTAAGCCCCTGTCACTAACGTGTAGGCTCCGCACGTCAGGTTTGACCTGGCCTGGTCAGCCGACCAGCTGACGTCATGGTGACGTCAGGCTGACACCATTAATCCTTTTCCAGTTTAAAAATTAATTCCAGAAATTATTTAAAACTTCAAAAATTCATATAAATTAATCCGTAAATCAGATGAAAATAATTTATATATGAAAATTTATCAGAAAAATCCAATGAATCTAATGGTGCTATTATCATGCATGTTAGAGCAACCTATGTAGAAGAACATTGACATTTGCTAATAGGTTAAAATATGGAATTTGAAAGGAAGAACGATTTTGAACCTATGTTCAAACTCATTTCAACTTAACTTGAACATTAATTGCATCAGCTCATCCAAACATGCTACCATGCCATGGTCATGCATCATATTGTTGCACTTACGTGTATTGATTGCTTCTTATCTGCATTGCGGTAGGCCCTGTTTATGAGGATACCCCAGAGTATTCCAATGAAGGAGAGAACCTTTCCGCTACCCAGAAAGGCAAGCAACCCCCCCTTGATCATTTCGATAACATCCCACTCTCTCGCTCCTGCTCTTGTTTATTGCATTAGGACAAATGTTCACATGTCTGTCATACACGGTAGGTGAACCTATTCTTTTGCATGACCTGTCATTGTCACAGTAAATAGCTAAACCTTACAACCTAGCATACATGGTAGATGCTTGTGCCATGATGTGCTTAGCTTACTTTGCCTGCTATGCTTGCTATGCTTAGAGTTGTGTCAGGTCTGATTCATCTAGGTGATGAACTGAGTGAAACAATGTTGTTCTGATGTGATGAACTTATGATGAACCCGATTTGGTAAAGGTAGCGATGAGAGGCTATGTAGGAGTACATAGCGGGTTGTCTCATTGGGTCCGTTCTTAGGAACTGAGTTTCGTGTTTGTGATCCAAGACTAGTTACTACCACGCATTGGGTTCCGGTAACTCGACCCCTCTCGACTTATCAGTCGCTTAGTCCTTAGTCCAGGAGTTGCAAGTAGTTTCTGGTGTTTATAGTATGCTGGAGGCCGTGCGTAGCGCTAACCCTAGGGGTGGGTTACGACACAGTAGGCAGTGGCACGGTGTACCAAGGGTCACCCGAATGGTGGGCTTGGGAACCCTGTGCACATCGTTTGGGGCCATAGCAGAAACTTCGGCCGGACTTCCATGCGGGTTCAGTCTCAAATAGGTGATAGCCTGGACTAGAGGTCTTATGTGATTGACGGTCGTGGCCGGCTCCCTCACTGGGCTTCCACTTGAAGGTTGCCGAGGTGCATGGTTTTATGAGCACACAGCGATAAGTGGCGAGAGCGTGTGTGAAGAAGTACACCCCTACAGGGTATGAAACTATTCGAATAGCCGCGTCCTCGGATATGGACTACTTGGAAAACTTATGTTCTTCATAGATAATCAAATGGATACTCATAAAAATATCAAGACAAGTGTGAGTATCGTGGATGGCACTCTCCCAGGAGAGGGAAGTGAATCCATGGTGGTGTATTGTCATGGAGTTAGTGGACTCGTGTGCGATATCTAAAATTTAAACAAAGAGTTAAAATTGTGTAGTGTAGGTTAGCCATGAGTCAAAGCTGGCATTGCTGCATAAACTCCACCACCACCACCCCTTGTTGATACATGAGCATGAATAGTCTAGGTCTTCTTTAAATACTTGCTGAGTACGTTTGTACTCATGTTTGCTTAATAAATGTTGCAGATGAGACCCAGGACCCATCGGGTGGGTTCTTTATAGATGTCGATGATGCCGAATAGCTGGTGTCCCAGCTACGACCTATGCCCTATGGCGGGCTGTAGATAGTCAGGACATGTGCCTTTTTATCCTTTCATTTGTCTGTACTCAGACAGCTTATGCTTTCACTTGGTTTGTATGAACTTGTTTGTATGACTTGAGTGTCGGGTCACGTGACCCCAATCTGTAAGAACATATTATGCAAGGCTCGTCTGAGCCTCTTAGATAAAAGTTGTTGAATGGTTATGTTGTGATGCCATGGTTGTATCTATGCATATCGGGCATGTCGTGCATACGTGTGATGTGCAACGGTATGTATGGGATCCGACACCTAGTTGTGTGCCTTTAGTAGTACTCTTTACCGGAAACTGCCTCTTTGTGCTTCCACTGAGCCATGGTAGCTTGCTACTGCTCCGGACACATTGATTGACCAGCATGTATCCTTCTTTACTGTTATGTCTGTCCCTTCGGGGAAATGTCTCGTAGTGTAATGGAGTCCCTGTAGCCTGCTACGACTCTTCTACGTGCAGTGATGGCATTTATGTCTCACGGCGTAATGGAGTCCTTGTAGCTTGCTATGACTCATCTACACATGCTTGAGGCCGACACCTGCATTGCTAGGTTACGTATGCATGTTTCCATACGGATGTGCCACTTGGGTTCTATGACTAGTTATGGCGGCCCGGGTTCTCTATCGTTTGATTGCCAGCGACATGTTCACATACGTGATCCAAAAGATGCAAATGGTCCCGGCTAAGGTAAGGCTGCAGCCGTGGATCTTACCATGCGTGAGGCCGCAAAGTGATGTGATATGTTACAGTCTGGATTCACATGACTTAGGATCGGGGTCCCGACACTCCTCCCTTCAAACCTTTGTAGATGGCCGTCGTACCCGAAGCCCTCCTAGCATCCGGATTTCCCTTACTCCTTGGGGATAGCCTGGAGAAGTGTCGGTTTCGCCGACCATCCGTTTTCCTCTATCACAAGCACTGGATCGATGCCGTCAGGGAGGAGTACCACGTTGATGTGGTCGTGAAGGCAAACGACTCCCCGACCAGTTGGTTCTTTGAAGGACCACAGATGGAGACCCTAGCAGTCGCAGTCGAGACAGCTGCACGGAAGGCACTCATCCACCTTCGAGGGATCATCCCAGAGATGGCTGATGAACCAGCTACTCGCTATCTACCCTTCAAGAGGGATGATATCGGCGAGAGTTGGACGTTGGTTCCATCTAAGGAGGATGGACACCACTCAGATTCCAGACCTACTTCAGCCTCTCCACCAATAGTCTGGCTCACCACTTGATTAAGGAGTCTGTGAAGCTCCGCGAGGAACTTCACCACACCTGGGAGCTACTTCGACAAGCCAGGATGAAGCCAGACAGGATCAAGTAGGATGGAGCCCCCGAGGGACGACCAGCTGTCGCTTACAGAGGAGGAGCACACCCAGCTATAGATGCACCCACACGTCGTCATCGCATGAGTGCAAAGGAGTAACGTGAGCTCTTCATAGACCCACCGACGAAGCATCGTTGGGATGGACCTCCTCGTTCCTCGACCCCTTTGACCGGAAATGATGCACGTTCGGGTGATGAACAGGAGGAAGACCCAGAGGAGCGTAACTACGAGACCGAGCACTCCACCACCTGAGTCCAAGAACCCCTAGGGTAGGATCAGTCATGTACCCCTCATGCGAAGTCGAGTCCATGTAATGGTTCATATAAAACCATGTGTGCTTGTTTTGTTGTCTGCATTCCCATGCAAGTCGCACTTTTGCCTCAGGCAACATGTAAGCGACTTCATCGTTTATCTTAATATATGTGTTGGTCCTTCGACCTTTGTTTTACCACACTTGCACTCGACCAACCCCCTTAGGCGCGCTTTTCCATTGTTGCTTTTCCTCTTGTCTATCCCAGTTCTTTGACTTGGCTGCTCCAAACAAGATGGTGACTGCTACCCGCAACAGTTCCTTCGCCAACCCTGAAGCCGACAACTCAAGCCAGCAACAGGGAGCTGGTGGGACTGCTCGGGCTGGAGGACACCAGGAGCAGCCACAAGGAGACATTCCCCTGCCACCACCTCCACCGTAGAACATGACCATTGCTCAGTTTCTCCAAGTTATCCGGGAGGAGCGCCAAGCCAACATTGCTGCTATTCAGCATATGGCTCAAGTCCTTGTGAACAACCAGCAGCAAGGCAGGAACGACAATGGCCACTCCACTCTGTCCGAGTTCATGAGGAATTCGCCCCCGACCTTCACTGAGACTGCTGAGCCCTTGGATGCTGACGACTGGATCCACGCCATCGAGGACCTCCTTGCACTGGTCAATTGCAATGAGGATCGTGAGAAGGTGTTTTATGCCTCTCACTGCCTTGGAGGTACCGGCAGAGCATGGCGGGCTGGATTCAAGGTCATGCTAGGAGATCGTGTGATCACTTGGGATGACTTCAAGAAAGGATTCCGCACCGCCCACATTCCTTCTGGGATCATGGCTATCAAGAAGAGAGAATTCCGAGCACTGAAGCAAGGAAGTGGCTCTTTCAAGGAGTACCTGTAGCAGTTCAACCTACTTTCAAGGTATGCACCTGAATATGTCAACATGGAGGCTGCCAAGAAGGAACGCTTCATGGAAGGACTTCAGCAGACCCTGCAGTATTAGCTCACCGTCTGCGACTGTCGAACCTTCTTCGACCTGGTGAACAAGGCCCTCATGCTGGAACACAAGAGTCATGCCATAGATGACACTCAAAAGCGCAAGATGATCAGCAAGGGTAGTTCTAGCAACCAGAAGCCTCGCCCCTGGCAGCCAGCCCCAGCCAAGCCGACCTATCAGCCACAGCAGGCTAGACCTGCCGCACCTCGTCTGAGCTACCAGCCTCGGCAGTATGCCAATCCCAGGCCAACTTACAACAACCCCAATAACAACAACGGCGGCAGGGACTACAACAACAACCCTGGGAAAGTCGCTTGCTTTGGATGTGGTCAGCCAGGACACATCTCTAGGCTGCATCCCAACAAGAAGCCAGATGCACCATGCCTCATGCGCCGAACCAAGGTCAAGGCCGTGGAGCACCACCAAGGAACCCTACTCCCCGTGACCAGACCAACAATGGCAAGGGTCGTGTGAATCACGTCACCACTGAGGAAGCCCAAGAAGACCCTGACGTCATACTGGGTACGTTCCTTGTCAACTCAACCCCAGCAACAGTACTGTTTGATTGTGGAGCTTCACATTCTTTTGTCACCCAAAAGTTTCCTTTAGAGAGTGGCATGAGGCCTACACCCCTGGGTAGTCATATGTTGATACAAACCCCGGGATCAGTTATGAAGTCTTGGATAGGTTGTAAGGGAGTTGAGATTAACATCAACGGGGTCGATTTCCTAGCAGACCTTATCATCCTGAAGTCACAAGGCTTGGATGTGATCCTAGGCATGGAATGGTTAACCAAGAACCAAGGCTTGCTAGGCTGTGCCAAGAGGATTGTTACCATGACCAATAGCCAAGGAGTGGAAGTCAAGTATGTTCCCAACCCTGCCTCCACTCAAGCCCCTCAAGCTAATTGTCTATCGGGAATTGAGTTGGATCAGGTGCCAGTGGTATGTGAATACTCGGATGTATTTCCTGATGAGCTACCGGGATGCCTCCTGACCGTGACATTGAGTTCATCATTGAACTAATGCTTGGATCAAGGCACATCTATAAGAAGCCCTATAGAATGGGATCCGAAGAGCTGGCTGAATTGAAGAAGCAACTAGCAGAGCAGCTCAGAAAAGGATTCATTCGCCCTAGTGCCTCTCCTTGGGGATCACCTATTCTATTTGTGTCAAAGAGAGACAAAACTATCAGACTCTGTGTCTATTACCGTTCTCTCAATGAAATCACAATAAAGAACAAGTACCCACTCCCCAAGATTGAAGATCTGTTTGATCAGCTGAAAGGAGCGAAGGTGTTTTCCAAGATCGACCTCAGGTCTGGATGCTATCTGAAGATCAGACCCAAGACATTCCGAAGATGGTGTTTGTAACCCGGTATGGCATGTATGAGTACACAGTCATGTCTTTTGGATTGACCAATGCCCATGCCTACTTCATGTACCTCATGAACAAAGTCTTCATGGAGTACTTGGACAAGTTTGTTGTCGTGTTCATTGATGACATACTCGTCTTCTCCAAGTTTGAAGAAGAGCATGAGCAACACCTAAGATTGGTCCTAGACAAGCTTCGAGAGCACCAGCTTTATGCCAAGTTCAGCAAGTGTGAATTCTGGCTACATGAAGTTGGATTCTTGGGTCATGTGTTGACTATGGAAGGACTATCAGTGGATCCTGCCAAGATTGAAGTCGTGACTTAATGGAAATCCCCAAACACTGTGAAGGAAGTCAGGAGCTTCCTCGGACTCGCGGGATATTACCGCAAGTTCGTCGAAGGATTCTCGAGCATTGCCCAACCCATGACTAAGCTTTTGAAGAAGGACAAGAAGTTCGAATGGACGCCAAAGTGTGAAGAAAGCTTCCAAGATCCCAAGAAGAAATTGACCACAACCCAAGTTTTGGCCACCCCGATATTCACAACGAGTTCGTGATATATTTTGACGCATTGAGAACTGGGCTTGGAGGTGTTCTAATGCAAGAAGGCAGAGTCGTAGCATATCTATCCAGACAGCTACATCCTCATGAAGAGAACTACGCTACTCATGATATTGAGTTGGCAGTCGTAGTTCATGCCTTGAAGACATGGCGACATTACCTTCTAGGGAAGTGATGTGAGATATACACAGACCGCAAGAGTTTGAAGTGTATTTTCACCCAAAGGGGATTGAACATGAGGCAGCGAAGATGATTGGAGTTGATCAAGGATTATGACCTCAGTGTGCAATACAACCCTGGCAAGGCTAATGTGGTAGCAGACATCTTAAGCAGAAAGGCTTGTTCCTTGAATGCTATGATTAAGGAAAGGCAACCCGCCCTGTATGAATATCTTGAAAGCTTCGGCTTGGAACTAGTTGCACCTGGATTCCTAGCCAACCTCGAAGCAAAGCCTACCTTGATAGATGATATTAAGGAAGCTCGGAAGGGACACAAGAACATTGAAGGCATCAAGACGAAGATCAAGGCAGGCAAGGCCCTAGGATTCTTAGTGGATGAACAAGGAGTTGTATGGTTTGTGAATCGCATCTGCATACCCAACAAAGAGGAGCTCAAGAACTTGATCTTGCAAGAAGCTCATGACACTCTCTATTCCATCCATCCTGGAGGAACTAAGATGTACCAAGACGTCAAGGCAAGATTCTTGGCATGGCATGAAACAGGAAATAGGCACATTTGTCGCTAAGTTTGACATATGCAAGAGCTATCAGATGTGCACAACGTGTTCCATGTGTCACAACTTCGAAAGTGTCTTCAAGTTCCCAACCACCCCGACCTCTATAAGGATATCGACCATCAAGCCATCGACCTTGAACCAGGCCTCACTTATCATGAGAGGACAGTCCGTATTCCGGATGAAGCGGAGCGTTGCACCTGAAGCCACACCATCAAGTACTTCAAGGTCCAATGGAGCAACCACACTGAAGCAGAAGTAACCTAGGAGTGTGAAGACTATCTTAGATCTGAGTTCCCTTATTTCTTTAACGCTTAGCCTAGGAATCTCGAGGATGAGATTCTTGTAAGGGGGGTAGGTCTGTCACACCCTATGTTCGTATCACTTCGTTATGCTTGGTTTTACAAAATTTGGAACCAATTAAAACTTTTTGAGTGCATGCTTGTTTGAATTATTGCTTGTTTGATTGATTTGGTTGAGTTTGTTTGGCACTCTTAGGTTCTACTCCTCTCCATATTCATCTTCCCTGAACCAAAATTCTTGCCCAGTGATCATGCCATGTGAATAGTGCCCAATACTATTTTTATCAAATATTATTTTGACCAAAAAGGATTTATTCAAATTTGGTTTCCAAAAACCCCTGAGTTAAGGTTTGCAGTACAAGTCCTCAAATTGGGTGGATCCTTTTTCCCCAAAGGCTTTATTTGAAACCTACTATATTTATGACTTCCCAAAACCACCAAATATTAATTTTAAAGATTATTTTAATATTTTATTTAAAGGCTTTTTCTTAAGGCCAGAAATGGTTTTTCATAGGGAAAAATTATTTTAATAATTTGAAAATATTTGAGAAAATCTAGGGAATCTCAGTGGACTTATATTTTCCATATATATGAGTTTCAACACATGGTCATGTTAAAAATCATGGGGAAAACCCCTCAAAACCCTTTCTGTCCAAATCAAGCTTTTGAAATATTTCTATAAGAAATATTACCAATAAATTTCAAGAAAATTCCAGCAAGTCAACATTGTCATAGGTGATGATCTTGAAAAGTTTCATCTCAATCCAAATTTATTTGATTCATCAAAATATTCCAATACCATCCCTGTCCACATTCAAATTTGAACAACTTTACATTGTGAAGCTTGTTACCTTGACCCCAAACTTTGTGGACATGTTATAATCAACAAATAATGATGTTACACAAAGTGGTGCATCAGGGAGATTAGTTTAGCCTAACTAGATCTACAGAAACCTGATTCTGTTGAATTCTAGGGTTCACAAAGTTTGCATTATCAACTTTTGTCTATTGAGCTCAAACCTTGTGATACCTCTCATTTTTACCCACAATTTGACCCTGTTAAATATCATGGCAAGTAAACTCCATCTACTAGCACAAACACAGCACAAACACCTTCTTGCCATTTCTAAAAGCTACTGTTTGGACCACTTCTACTTTTCCCCTTGCCCTCAAATTTTTACCACGCTCTCACATTGATGCATTTCACCTCCAGTAATTTTTATGGTCAAGACTCAATGCTTAAGTGGGGTAAAACTCCACTTTTATCCTCTGGACAGCAGTAAAACACCCCTCTCTCCCCTCCCCTCTTATTCTGTCAACCTCCCAGGGCATCCAATGCCATTTTTACCTAGTCTGGATCCCCCTTATACCCCTAGACACAAGTGCTCGCACCCAAAACGCCAAAGGCATGCCATGGCATGCCATTTGCGCGCTCTAGACCATGCTACAGTGCGCGCCGCACTGTAGCAGGAGCATTCCGAGGCTCCTGACCGCATTGGGATGAGGAAAGTTGTCCCCCGTGTCCCCCTCGGCGTCCTCGGCCTCCCTATCTGTCGGCTCCCTCCTCCTTGTCCCTCCTGTGCCCCTCTTCACACTAGCGGAGGACGCCCATGAGCTCCAATGGTTGAGCTCGCATGCGCGACGCCCCTCACCCCCCTCTGCTTGTCCTCAACCCTCAAGAGCATCTCTTGTGGTCCCCTAGCCGTGCCTATGCATCACCTTTGGCTGCTGCAGCTCAATGGCTCGCGCCTGAGCTCTCCCACGTGCGCCACCCTCTGTCTCTGCCCCCCCTCCCTATAAGAAGGGCCTCCCCCCGAGCCTCCTCTTCCCTCTGGTCTCTCTCTCCTCGTCCTAATCCACCTCCTGTGCCACCCAAGCAAGCCCCAAGGGCCTTTGTGCTCGGAATCAAGCGCGGTTTCCCCGCTTCGGATCCGCCCCCATCCGGCCACAGTGAGCATTCCATCCCGTTCTTATCTCTCGATTCAGAGCCGTATAAGCTCCCTAACGCGGTTCCCCCTCCTCTCCGCCCTTCTTGAAGCTCGAGACGACCCCGACAATCACTCTCGAAGCTCCTCCGTCGTGGCTTCTTTGTCTCCGATGACCCCTTGCTCTCCGGTGCTTCCCTCCACCTCCAGGACATCAGTGACTCAACCCCGATCACATTCCTGCACCCGCCTGCCATCGTTGTGCCCCACACTATCACCGGTGAGCATCGCCGCCCCCTGTCCGGAGGTGGGAGATGATAGGTGGGACCCCCCTGTCATCCCCACACCTCTCTCCCTATCCTTCACTCTCACTAACGCTAGGGCCCGCGCGTCAGGTTCAAGCCTGGCCATGCGCGCGCGCCCGCAGCTCAGCTAGGCCGGCCTGGCTGGTTGGGCCTGGTACCGCTGGGCATTTTTCCCAAGGCATCAAGGCTCGAATGGGCTCTAATGGATCCTATCCCCGTCTTCGGGGCATCACCGGCCTATAACCGATGTCGTCGGCCATCTTGTCTCGTCCTCGAGAAGGGCGATTTGGCCTACGTATGGGGTATATTGGGGAGACAGAGTATCAGTGAGCTCGTCATCAAATTGTGGCAGCAGCCTTCTGCGTTGGTAGCTCTTAGGTTGGTCCGATAGACCGGTACCCTACCCTTCCTCGGCTCAGAGGACTCTTGTCCATTGATCATTGAGGTCATCTTGTCCGGCTTTAATTTGCTGTTCTTTTGCTTTCTGGCCGTGGCTATGAGATGTTGCCTGAACAGTTCCTGATCCTCGAGATTATCAAGGATATCGAAGTCATCGGCTTCCGGGATTTCCTCCTCATTGACAAGAGGGAGGTAGTTATCGTCTTCTAAATCATTGAAGTCATCGGGGTTACACCGGTCTTCAGGCTTCTCCTGACCCTCTAGCGGGTGTTCAGGAATATTGGTGTCGCCTAAGTCCTTCGGGGTATCTCCGTCCCCGGTGTCGATGATAGCTTTCTGAAAGAACAACATGCTCCCTTGGTGGTTTTTATAATTCATGACAACATACATTGTTTCTTGGACTAATGCATTTACTTAGTTTATTTTAGATAAAGTCCATAGAGAGCGATGGGTTGGCAAAAGGAGTGTGAAGAGTATCCCCAAGGAGAAGAAAAGAAGGAATAACTTTGGCCAAGCTTCAAGAAAAAGGACTCTACATTTTATCTTTTGTGAGAAATCACTTTGAGTCCATAGGAAAGCCAATACTATTAAAAGGGGGTAAGGTTTTGTTGGTGAACAAAATGCTCATACGTGCACAAGTGATAGTCACCACATACACCCACAAGCTCTTCCACAAAAGTCTGTCCAAAGCCAAATATTCAAAATCGGTGCAACCAACACGTTCCACTCGGTGCCACGGATTCCAGAACCTAGATAGACTCAGCCAAACCCTAGCTACTTCGGTGCAACCGATTCTTCTTCGGTGCCACCAAGTTTAGGTTGCCAACTTTCTGTTACGCAAATTCACAATATTGGTCCCACCGAGATTGTTGGATCGACGTCACCGAGATTGGGCAATCTGACCGTTGGTCACCTTATCGGTGCAACCGAGTTTCCTATATCGGTCTCACCGAGATTCAAAAGTTGCCACATTTTGGTCACTTCGGTACCATCGAGATTAACACATCGGTGTCACCGAGTTAGTCATTTTGCGTGTAACAGATTGATTTTTGGAGGTGCCTATATATACCCCTCCACCACTACTCACTCGAAAGAGAAGCACTCATAACAGTTCCCCACTCATACCTACTGATTTTCTAAGAGAGAGACACCTACTCATGTGTTGAGATCATGCCATTCCATTCCTACCATATGAATCTTGATTTGTAGCCTCCCCAAGTTGCTTTCCACCCAATCAATGTCTTCTACCAAGCCAAATATGTGAGAGAGTGATTGTGTGTTGAGGAGTCGATCATCTTGAAGCACAATAGCAAGGAGTTCATCGACACAATCGAGCCTTCTACCTTTTGGAGGGTGGTGCCTCCTAGATTGGTTATGTGTCACTTAGGAGCCTCCTACTTTGTGTTGTGGAGTGAACCAAGAAGTTTGTAAGGGCAAGGAGATCGCCTACTTTGTGAAGATCTACCCCGAGTTAGGCTAGTCCTTCGTGGACGTAGGCCATCATGGTATAGTCAAGGTTGCTTCTTCGTGGAACCCTCCGTGGGTAGAGCCCTCTGTGGACTCTCGCAACTGTTACCCTCCATGGGTTGAAGACTCCATAAACGTGGATGTATGATAGCGCCACCTATCGGAACCACAGGAAAAATCTTGTGTCCCTCATGTGTTTGATCTCTCTATCTCTACTCCTTACTTCCATGTGCAATGTCTTTGTTTTACGTTGCATACTTGATGACTTGCATGTGTAGGGTGTTCTAGTTTTGCTATGTATGCTAAAAACTGCCAACAGTTGATTTATGCTTGAGGTAGTTTTAAATTTCGGCAAATAGTCTATTCACCCCCTCTAGACATACACTTATAGTGATCCCGCACTTTCCTTCCCTTTTTGCCTTTTGACTGTTTATGCGGCTTCCGGCGCGTCGCCCGATTTTTCGCCATCGTTCTTAGGCGTGTTTTCGTCCTTAGCGGCAGGAGTGTCCTCCATATAGACATCGTATGTGGAGGTGGCGGCCCATCGCCCGGTGTTAGCCAGGGTGGGAGCGCAATCCACTTCACCCATGTATTCTGCCTCCTCGAAGGCATAGTCCAACATGTCGGTTAAGTCTTCGACTGTGGCTATAAAGTGGGTGGTGGGTGGGTCGAAAAATTCGTCCCGACCCACTCTGTAGCCGATCTGAGCATAGATCGGGCTTGGGTCGTCGGTAATCTTCATCGACGAGATCCGATCTAGGGCCTCGTTGAATGTCGAGAGCTTGATCGGGTCAAACTGCTCGGAACTTTCGGAGTTGATCTCCGATGTGTCTAGGCGAGTGGAGTGTTTGGCAAGAACAAGTATCCGGTCCTCTGGCACTATGGCCGGATCCTAACTAGGAGTCAGGCCATCGCTAGGGTTAACCCTCTAGGCGTGACCGAAAAAGGAACTCGAGGTTAAAGTCTCAGAGTCGTCGGGTGTGGCAGGTGAGACTGCGAGCCCGGTTAGTTATAAGTCACCCCTAGGATCTACGGAGAACTCTAGGTTATCGAATTTGACCTCTTGACCAGGGGAAAAGCTTTCGACACGACCTAGATGGCCGGTCGGGTCGGCATGCAACACAACGCAGCCAAAGGCGAAGATCTGTCCGGGTACGAAAGTGTCCATGTTACGGACCTCTTCGTTGATGACAAGGCGAGACATCGATTCCTTGGGCGGTCACAACGGAAATCTCAATGAAAGCACCAATGTCGGTGTCAAAATCGGCGAATCTCGGGTAGGGTGTCCCAAACTGTGAGACTAGGATCGATGGTAACAGGAAACGAGGGAGACAAGGTTTACCCAAGTTCGGGCCCTCCTATGGAGGTAATACGCTACGTCATGTTTGATTGTATTGATGATATGTGGGTTACAGAGTTGATCTACCTTGAGATCGAATAACTAAACCCTAGATGAGTTGTTTCTTCTCTACAACCTAAAATCCTCTGGCTTATATAGACGCCGAAGGTGTCTAGGGTTTACACATGGTCGGTTACACGCCAAAGAGATAAACATGTCTATTCTCTATATCAAACGTGGAGGACAAGCCACGATTCCTGAAGCTTCCTTCCTAGAGACAGAGCCTTCGATCGATCCAACCTCCGGTTAGCAGCCCATATAGTCGGTCCCATAAGGAACAGGTCAGCTTCCCAAGGACCCCTTAATCCAGGACTCCCTTAACAACCTAAGGCAAACCTTTGCCAGCCTACGTGAGTACGATATACGACTCAATCCGGAAAAGTGTGTATTCGAAGTTCCCACTGGTAAACTGCTCGAATTCATCATTTCCGACAGAGGAATAGAAGCGAATCCGGCTAAGATCAGTGCCCTATCAGAACTTGATGTTCCCATAGAGCTAAAGCATGTCCAGAGGTTAGCTGGTTGTGTGGCGGCGCTAAGTCGTTTTATCTCTCGCCTCGGGGAAAAGGATTTACCACTCTATAGACTGCTGAAACGGACCAATAATTTCGAATGGACTGATGAAGCAGTGGCTGCGTTAGAAGAAATTAAAACACTGTTGGCAAACAATCACATACTCACAGCACCAGGCGCTGGTGAACCCATGTTATTATACATATCGGCTACCAACCAAGTCGTTAGCATAGTGCTCATCATCGAATGAGAGGAGGAGGGACACAAATTCTTGATACAGAAGCCGGTCTATTACGTGTCAGGAGTACTAACACAGTGCAAGTCTAGATACCCGCACTACCAGAAGATAGCCTATACAGTATTTATGACATCATGAAAACTTAGACACTACTTTCAAGAGTGTTCGGTTATGGTGGCATCCGACGTCCCCCGGAAAGATATAATAAACAACAGGGACACCACCGACTGCCTAGCCAAATGGGCTATTGAGCTCCTTCCCTTTGAAATTGCCTACAAGCCACGACGAGCTATCAAATCTCAAGTGCTAGCAGATTTCCTTGCCGAATGGACAGAGGTCGAGCTCCCCAAGGAATATAGTACATACTCCCATTGACGATGTACTCCGATGGATCCAAAACTTTGGCCGGAACAGGGGCTGGAGTTATTCTCACATCCCCCATAGGCGACAATGTTCGATACGTGTTGCAGATCATGTATGCCGATTCCAACAATGTAGCCGAATACGAAGCTCTCTTGCACGTTATTCGGATGGCAACATCAATGGGCATACGACGGCAGGAGGAACATGGAGACTCCAACTTGGCCATCTCCCAAATCAACGGCAAATTCAATGCCAAAAACCCGAAGATGGTGGCATACAGAAACGCTGTCCTCAAGATATCTGCGCAGTTTGAGGGGCTAGAAGTTCACCACGTTGCTAGAGACAACAACCAAGTTGCCGACATACTGGCCCGCATGGGGGCCAACGCGACCCTATCCAAAAAACACTTTCCTGGAATGGCTCTTTAAGCCATCAGTGCTCTGGCAGGAAAATCATAAGGGTGCCGGTATCACCAACACGGAAGAGGTTGTTCCCCATATAAATGAACAAGACAACCAACTCATCAGCGGCTTCGTAACGGACGAAACGCCTTTGTCCCATGAGGTCATGGCAGTAATCACGCCATGGACCGAGCCCTTCCTTGCCTACCTTCTTCGCAAAGAACTCCTCGATGATCAGATGAAGGCGCGATGCATAATTTGGGGATCAAAAGCCTATGAAGTCCACGACGGTGAGTTATACAAGAAAAGCCCCACCGGAATACTACAACGGTGCATATCTGAGGAAGAAGGATGGAAGCTCTTAGACAAAGTCCACGCAGGGATGGGAGGCCATCACTTTGCAGCAAGAGCCTTAGTAAGCAAGACCTTCTGGGCTGGTTTCTTCTGGTCCACTGCTCGAGCAGACACCCAGTCACTTGTCAAACACTGCGTGGGGTGTCAACTTTTTGCAAATCAATGTCACATGCCCCCAACAGCTCTTCAGACTATTCTGATTACCTGGCCCTTTGTGCTCTGGGGGTTGGATATGGTCAGACCACTTAAAGGGGGGAGCAAGAAGAATAAATACCTACTGGTCATGGTAGACAAGTTCACCAAATGGATAGAGGCAAAACCTGTCAAATCAGCCAAGTCTGGACTAGTAATCGACGTCATATCCGGTGTGGTACACCGTTATGGCGTCCCGCACAGTATAATAATGGACAATGGATCCAACTTCACAGCCCAAGAGGTCAAAGACAGGTGCGTAAAATGGGCATTAAGCTTGATTACGCATTGGTGTATCATTCGCAGACCAATGGACAAGTCGAACGAGCAAACGCCCTCATCACGAGTGGCACTAAACCATGTTTGGTCGGATCTCTTCATGAGTCTGACTGTCATTGGGTAGAGGAGCTTGACTCCGTTCTGTGGGGCCTGCGCACCACCCCGAACAGATCAACGGGATACACACCGTTCTTCATGGTCTATGGGGGCAAAAGCAGTCCTCCCCTGTAACATTATTCACGACGCACCAAGGGTGCGCATGTATGAGGAAGAGGAGGCCGAGTTAGATCGGCAGGACGACCTGGACTCCTTAGAAGGAGAGCGTGACATAGCTCAAGCTCGCTCTACTTTTTATCAATAGCAGGCCCGATGTTACCATAGTAGGGAGGTCAAGGAAAAAGCGTATAATGTGGGTGAACTCTTCTTACGACTCCCAGATAAGCAGAAGCATAAACTCAACCCCAAATGGGAGTGGCCCTTCATAATTGACGAAGTACTCGTGGGAGGGGCTTACCGTCCTCGAAACCCATGGGATAACCGCCTTGAACCAAACCCATGGAACACAGCTCGTCTTCGGCGCTTATACGGATAAACCGGTTTCTTTCCTCCTTTTTCTTTCCTTTTTCTTTATCCTTTCCTTTCCTCACACCTTGATTTTTGGCAGGTTTGAATTTTTCCTTTTCTTCCCAAGTCTATGTTTGGTTTAACCGATCTTCTATTAAGATTTTCGACATACATCCTTAATTGTTAAATCCGAACACACCACCTGGGGGCTTCTTCCCGAAGCCAATGATTTTATACTCTAAGCATCTATCCACATTTATTGTGTATGCATGTTTCCCTTGTCGATTTTAAGCCATTATGTGCATCAATTCGAACTAAGATTTTTGTCAAGCTGGGTTGCCTGGCTCCTATGCTTACCCTCTACGTTCCTGATTGTTTGGCTAGAGGGTAAAGGGAGAACCTCTGCGATTGTTACGACTAAGTCATCCAGATATGTACCTCAGACGGTTGAAGCCACAAGCTAGCTATCTTCAGCAGAAAATTGGTCAGCTACGACGGAAGCAACAAAGAATATTACGGTCGTTGTCACCAGTACTCGGGCTTCTTTTCTCACGAAAGCCATTAGTCTCATACTAGTAGTATATGGCCTTACTATCTATGATTTATGTAGCAACCTAAAGAAAGGTATCGATAGAGGTACTATTTTCTTAGGAAGATGTTTCTTATGCTAAGCAGTAATATAACATATCTGCATGTGTGATTTTTGTCTGTTCGCACCAAATAGCCGGATTGCCTAGTTCCCCAAACGTAATTCACTCTTCTTGATTGATATTTTATAAGGAACACTCCCAAGTTCTTAGCACGGGAGGTCGGAGCCGATGGCCGGTTAAGACAAAGTTTACAACACAGACAGAGCAATTCCTTGATTATCAGTACATGGTTACATATAATCATACATCTGGCTGCTAGTCGAGATTGTCTATTAAGGCGTCCAGGGAGCAATCTTCTTGCCAGAGACGGGTGGCGGGCATCACTTGGTCGTACACCAAATGAAGTGGCACTTCTTGCCCATTTGACCCTACTGGCCCAACCCAAGCCATATGCTCAGGGTTAAGGCCAGTATAACGGGTCTTGATCATCGCCCACACCTCTCGTGCACCCTCTGGGTAGGCCGATGTCTTCCATAGCTCAAATCGACTTCGGGCTCCCTTGAATCGATCAACCAGTTCTATCATCTCCTCCGGAGGTTCTTCGGTAGGCCATAGCGCTTTTATCATGCTCTTCATGGCCTTCCGATCCCGCTCATAAAGGGCGGACAGTTCCTTCAGAAGGCTTCCTCGGTAGGATCTGATCTCTTCTTCCGGACGCCCGGATGAGAGACCTATACATGAGTCAAGTCAAGTCCATTATACTTCATATATAAGAAATACCATCCGATGCTAGAACCACACTTACCGAACATGCCCCTCTGTAATTTCTGGTTCTCTTCTTGGGCCTGGGCCAATTGAGCCTTTAAGCTCTCAATTTCTTCGGCTTGTTGTTTGTTTTCCTCCTGGAGGCGGTTCTTCTCCTCAAGGTTTTGTTGCAATGAACGACAGTCGGCCTCATGCTGGGACTCAGTGTACCTATGAGATTCTCATGTTGTATCTAAATCCTTTTGCAATTTCCCTATTGATTCAGCTACTACAAAGTACCCTTGCATCAGCATGGGATTATATACTAAGATCAGAAGAATAGATATACTCACCATGCTCCTCTCGGGTAAAATTCTTCACTTGCTCAAGTTTGGCATTCATGGTCTCCACCTCTATTTGGCTCGCCTCCAATTCCTTTGACAATTGCTCGTTCTGCTGCCTAGAGGCCTGCATCATCAGTAAAGCATTACGAGGACCCTTAATTTCGATCGTTTCGACCAATTCAAGTCTCGGAGGCTACTGGGTTTACAGGTGTGTTCGGATTCTTATAACCGATCACTCACCTACAGGCTGGACGATATCAGTTTCATGGCCTCCCCGAAACCATCTCGGTCATCTGATGTATGCATCAGCCGGGCTTAGGGCATTGAACTCTTGTTCGGAGAACGTTGGGTGGCGCAGGGCTTCTCGTTGCCTCCGGTGACCCATCACGCTCTCTGCCTCGGATTTACTAACTGATACCGCATCCCCGAAGTCTTTAGGGGCCTGATTGACCACAGGGACCTCCGTAGCGGGTTCACCATCAGCCGGAGATCTGGAGTCATGAGCATTGCTGGACACCATGTGTAAGAGCACATTTCTCCATGTGTGGTTTTGGGTAATTGATGACAATCCCTATGGACTAATGGTTGCCTTGAGTTATATTCGAAGGATCTGTTCGTAGGTACTTCTTGAAGTCCATTTGTTGGTTTCAAGGAGTTTATATGATGACCAAGGTGGTATACAAGGTTTATCCAAAGAGTGGTCATATAGAAGATAAGATACAAGGTTGATCAAGACTAAGTCAAAGAGTGAATCAAGTGATCAACACACAAAGCATACAAGATGTACTGAGAGGGATCAAGTGATCCCATGGTATTGTAAGCATTGTCCATTGCGCTTTGTGTACTAACCCATGTTCCTTGTGGGAGTTCTTTGTGGGGTTAGGCATATTTCCATGGGATTGCATCAAGATGTAGGTCCCGTACAACCCATGGACTTGTGGTGATCGTCATCAAGGTTGGGGTGTGCAAGTTCAAGGGAAGCATCATGGAGAGATCAGGCTTGAAGCTTGCCATCCATTGTGGTGTCAATGGACTTGTGAAGATGTGCTGAAGAGTAGCTCACCCATAGTGGAGTATGGGGGAGCAATCATCTAGTCTTCATCAAGCCAATGCAATCAAGAAAGGTGGTCCGTCTTGAGGAATTCAAGATCGTCATCATATAGCTCAAGTGGACTATGCGCAAGGCTAAAGTTTGACCTTGATAGGGTTTTCTATTTTACCAGTCTCATAGTGGTAGTTGGGAGACTAGGTTATAGGATAGGTAGCCGTGCTATCAAGGGGGCTCTCAAGTGAGTAGCTGGATCGTATCGTTCGTTGAGAGATCAAACCATTGCATTCTTGGCATCATCATCTTTCTTGGTTCTTGGTTGGTTTTTCTCTTTGAGGTTTCTTGAGCTTATGGTCAACTTCATGACAAGCTCAAGTTCATCGAAAACGGAGTCCATATGCATCTTCTATGATGTTTTTGATGTTGGAGTTTTTGCCAATTCTTCATTGAAAGAGGTTTCTCATCTCTATACCTTTGGCATTTTTATACTGCCTCTTCTTAAGAAAACCTAAATCCAACAAGCTAGAGTTTGCTCAATTCAGAGCTCATTTGCAGAAGTTGTGGCAGTTCTGGTTTTGACTGTATCCTTCCATTTTCCTAGCTGAGTAGTTGAAGGTGCTGCAGTACAGTGGCTAGCGGTAGTACCGCTCCTGAGTGCGGTAGTACCGCAAGTTGCACGAAAGTAATTTTTTACTTCCGCCTCGAGGGCGGTAGTACCGCAAGTTGCACAGAAGTAATTTTTTACTTCCGCCCCTCGGGTGGTAGTACCGCAAATGACTTCCGGTACTACCGTGCCTGAATTTTTTGCAGCTTCGCCCTCGACGGAGGTAGGCATGGAAGTATTTTTTTACTTCCGTGTATCTCCAAGTGCCAGTCTCTACCGACCATGTGGTAGAAACGCATGGGCTCGCGGTAGTACCGCTCCGGCGGTTCTACCGCTAGCTGCCTAGTGCAATTGGCCTGAGTCTGATACTTCCGTGCGAGCGGTAGTACCGCAAGCCCTTGCGGTAGTACCGTGGTATTTTGCGGTAGTACCGCGATGCACGGGGCTGAGGGTGGGGATAACGGTTGGATTTTTTCCCCACCTATGAAAGGGGGTCTTCTTCCCCAATGGACCTCATCCTTTGAGCTCATGTTTGCCCCCCTTGTTGACCTTCTTCGAGCTTGCTAACTCTCAATCCCTTCGATGATTCTTGCTAGTTCTTGAGGGAAAAGAGAGAGGAGATCTAGATCCACATTTCCACCAATCACTTTCTCCTCTAAGTGAGGGGAACCCCTTGGATCTAGATCTTGGAGTTCTTCGTGTTCTTCTTCGTTCTTCCTCTCATTTTCCTCCCTAGCATTAGTTGCTTTGGTGGGATTTGGGAGAGAAGGACTTGGGCACTCCGTGTGCGCTTCCCATTGCATTTGGTGCATAGGTTTGAGTTCTCCAAGGTGATACGTGGAAGTGAAAGTTGAGAAGCTTATTACTCTTGGGTGTTTGAGCACCCTAGACGGTTGGTGGTGCCTCGGAGCTCAATCATTGTGGTGCAAAGCTTCGGGCAAGCTTAGGGGTCTCCAATGAGGTTGTGGATAATTGCCCCGAGCATTTGAGGTCATCTCGGAGCCACAATCCATGTGGTGAAGCTTTGTGGTGTCGTTGGGAGCCTCCAATTAAGTTGTGGAGATTGCCCCAACCTTGCTTGTACGGGTTTGGTGACCACCCTCAAGGGTCCCTTAGTGGAATCACATCATCTTGCATTGTGCGAGGGCGTGAGGAGATTACAGTGGCCCTAGTGGCTTCTTGGGGAGCATTGTGCCTCCACACCGCTCCGAACGGAGATTAGCATACGCAAGGGTGTGAACTTCGGGATACATCGTCGTCTCTGCGTGCCTCGGTTATCTCTTACCCGAGCCCCTATACTTATGCACTTTACTTTGTGATAGCCATATTGTTTCTTGTTATATATCTTGCTGTCACCTAGTTGTATATCTTGCTTAGCATAAGTTGTTGGTGCACATAGGTGAGCCTAGTTGTTTTAGGTTTTGTGCTTGACTAATTAAATGATAGTTTTATTCCCCATTTGTTCAAGCCTAACCCGTAATTATTTTAAAGCGCCTATTCACCCCCCCCCCCTCTAGGAAACATCCACGTCCCTTCACCCTGGCAACGTCCTCGGCATGAGATGGCTGAACTAGTTGCCTAAATATTTCGACATGATATCTCCTGTGAAGGTCCTATCAATTGTAATGATAAATTAAGCAGCCGAACAAAGTACCTATGAGTTGAGCGAGTGGTCCAGCCTGTCCCCATGACCGTCTCATTTGGCGGATCCCTGTTGCTTTTCGGTCCAGGCATTGCCACCGTAGCCATTGTATGTCGCGCGGATCGACGACGCTTGGGAGCAGGAGCCGTCGCGTTTGGATCGTTGGAGGATACTTGCCTTTTGTGGGACAAATTTTTCTTCTCCTTGCTTGTAGCAAGGGAGCGGAATGATCCGGGGTAATCAGCTATGATAGCCACCTTGGAGCGGTCGAGGCTCTCCTGGTAAAAGACCCCGTCTTCAAACTCGACTGATAGATCCGGGTCATCATCAAAGCCCGGATCGTCGTCATGAGAATAGTTCTCGGGTTGGGGGCCGGACAGTTAACTGTCTTGATGAAGCTCCTCCATTCCTGTTCACACAAATTAAAGGCTTCGATCAGAAAGGGATAAATGTAAAATCGGAGGTCGGGTCACAAAGTTGAAAAGCTCGCCTGTTTGATGGGATTGTAACTTGAGTAGCCATCCTTGGTCAGTAGTCGAGCAAAGTCCTCTTTCTCCCCTTTGTATAGGTCGACAAGTGCGGCTGCTAATGTTGCTTGATTAGTGGGCCCCAGCCATCTGGAGCGAGTGGAGTTGCTTGTTCCGTTGTAACACCACAAAGGGTGTATTCTTTGCTGGAGGGGCTGGACACATCGGGTGATAGCGGCGGCCATCACATCCATCATGGTCAACTTATGATGAGCCAGCAGCCTCACATGGGCAGGCAAGCGTTGCACTTCAGCGCCGTCCTCTTGGGATGAGCTTTCCAGTCGCCAGTTGTACCTTTTCTTCAAGGGGGCGTCGGAGTATTCGGGTAAACCCCTGTGAGCTGGATCGAATAGGGGAACATCCTCGATGTAGAACCATTCCGAAGACCATTCTTCAAACTCCTTGGTGTTCCCACTGGATACCGCGTCCCTGCTATGCGGCATACTTTGGCTCCTCCGACCTCTAAAATTGTCTTGTCCTGAGTACGAGGGACGAGGCAGAAGTAGTTCCTCCACGATTCAAAGTGTGCCTCGCAGCCCAGGAACATCTCACAAAGGGCGACGAAGCCTGAGATATGCAGAATGGACCCTGGGGGTGAGATGATGGAGCTGGATCCCATAGAACTCCAATAATCCCCTTAGGAATGGATGAATGGGGAACCCGAGACCCCGCAAGAGGAAGGGCATGAAACATACGCGCTCCCCCTTTTGAGGATTAGGGAAGTTTTCTGCGAAGGCTTCCTTGTTGAATGAAGTCAAACCGGCACGGGTAACCGCCAGATCCGAGGAAGGAAGATACCCTTGGGTCTCGAGGTTGTGTAGTAGAAGGAGGGATACGGAGAAGCTTGTTCAATTCCCAGGACGGGAGCCATAAGGGTACGAGGAAGAGCTAGGGCGCTCGCCATATTCTTGTGGTGATCTCTCGCTAAAGGGTTTTTCCGATGAGGAGGAAGAAGTGGATGTGGCCTAGACCACGACTCAGTTTGTTTAAATGGGTGGCGCCTCCTTTGTGGGAGGGGTAGTCTTGTAAAAAGCCGCTAAACCGCTCATCTCCCCTCGGCGCGCGGGGATTGAGAAGCACTGATAGTTATTACAATGGACCCTACAAGTTCGTGACGCTTGGGATTTTTCTAATGACGGGATGGTTGCTGAACAAGAAGGGATAGAGGGACTTGCCTCGCAAGCCAAAGACTTCGATGCATAAGATTGTACGGATATACCTTGGTGTTGGAGGCTAGATTGGGGGCTATTGAAGGAGTCCTGGTTTAAGGGGTCCTCGCATGGCCGACCTGTTTCTCATGGGCCGGACTATGTGGGCCGCTGGCTGAGCATTGGATGATCAAAGGCCCCATCGCCGGGGTGGAAGCTTCAAGGAGATGTGGCATGTCCTCCAAGTTTTTGATAGTAGATAGACCTATTTTTCCTTCGATGTGCAACCGACCATGTGTAAACCCTAGTACCCCCCGGCGTCTATATAAGCCAAAGGGTTTTGGATTGTAGGGTAGAGGACAACTCACCTAGGGTTTAGCTATTCGATCTCGAGCTAGATAAACTCTGTAACCTTCATATCATTAATATAATCAAGCAGGACATAGGGTTTTACCTCCATAGGAGGGCCCGAACCTGGGTAAACATCATCTTCTTCGTCCCTTGTTACCATCGATCCTAGTCTAATAGCTCGGGACCCCCTACCCGAGATCCGTCGATTTTGACACCGACACCAATCATCATTGAATCCTACATAAATGCCCTAGTGATCCAACCAAATTCATCATAGGTTTCAAGGTAAAATGGTTTTGGTAATTTAGGAATAGGGAACTCTTCTTCTAAGATAATCATGGTAAGATTGATAATCCCTAGACTCAAAGCTACGTAAGGTTTCGTGTAGGATTTCTTTAATCGGAGGGTTTCAATATCCTTTTTATAGAAAGCAAAAAAAATTCCCTAGCTTCTTGTATGATAAAATCAAATTCATGCATAAGGATGATAGTGTCAATCTTTTTAGCCTTAGGATGATTAATTTTGGGAAGTTCATAAAACACCTCTTGCAAAGCGGGATGAATGTGCACAAATTTTCTTTCCAATTTTTCAATGAGCATAGCAATAGCATCTGCATAACAATTTGTGATAAGAAGAATAGATCTATTATTCATAGGCATTACTCTAGTACAATCAAAGAACTCTTGAATAACACTCTTCCCAATAATATTACCGTCTCCCACTCGAAAAGTTTTAACTTTATAATTAGGAGGAGGTTTAGATTCATGATCTAGAGAGCAAGATCCAATTTTTTCTCAAGATTTTTACTAGCAATACCCTCAAAATTTTCAATGTTAACCTTCCCAGATCCAGACACAGTGGCAACGAATCGATCTAGCACACAAGCAAACAAAAAGAAAACGAGAAGGCGAACGGAAGAAGGGCGAATAAAAAGGCAAATCTATTTTTTCTGAAAATCATTTTAGAAGCGGGGGAGGGGAAAACGAGAGGCAAATGGAAAATAATGTAAATGCAAGAGATGAGTTTGTGATGGGTACTTGGTAGGCCTGATGTGTATCCTCCCCGGCAACGGCGCCAGAAATCCTTCTTGCTACATCTTGAGCTTGTGTTAGTTTTCCTTGAAGATGAAAGGGTGATGCAGAAAAGTAGATAAGTATTTCCCTCGGTTGCTGAGAACCAAGGTATCAATCCAGTAGGAGGAACAAGCAAGTCACCAATGGATGCTCCTACACAAACAATCAAACACTTGCACCCAACGCTATAAAGGGGTTGTCAATCCCTTCACGATTACTTGCAAGGATTATATCTGATAGAGATCGATAGGAAAGATTACAGAAAGTAAAAAAGGTAAATAAATTGCAGCAAGGTATTTTTGGTATTTTTGGTATATAGATCTGAAAATATATGTTGGAAAATAGACCCGGGGGCCATAGGTTTCACTAGAGGCTTCTCTCTTGTAGGAAAATAACACGGTGGGTAAACAAATTACTGTCGAGCACTTGATAGAAAAGTGCATAGTTATGACGATATCCAAGGCAATGATTATGCATATAGGCATCACGTCCGTGTCTAGTAGACCGAAATGATTCTGCATCTACTACTATTACTCCACACATCGACCGACTCCTGCCTGCATCTAGAGTATTAAGTTCATGAAGAACAACGTAAGGCATTAAGTAAGATGACATGATGTAGAGGGATAAACTCAAGCAATATGATGAAAACTCCATCTTTATACCCTTGATGGCAACAATACAATACGTGCCTCGCTACCCCTACTTTGTCACTAGGTGAGGACACTGCAAGATTGAACCCAAAACTAAGCACTTATCCCATTGCAACAATTACCAATCTAGTTGGCCAAACCAAACCAATAACTCGAAGAGACTTGCAAAGATATGAAATCATGCATATAAGAATTCAGAGAAGAACCAAATTATATTCATAGATAAGCTCATCATAAACCAACAATTGATCGGATCTCAACAAACACATCGCAAAAGAGTATTACATCGAATAGATCCCCATGAAGATCATGTAGAACATGGTATTGAAGCACAAAGAGAGAGAGAAGAATCCATCTAGCTACTAGCTATGGACTCGTAGATCTGTGGTGGACTACTCACGCATCATCGGAGGGGTAATGGAGTTGATGTAGATGCCCTCCATGATCGAATCCCCCTCCGGCAGATTATAGGAAAAGGCTCCAAGATTGGATCTCTCGGGAACGGAGGCTTCCGGCGGCGGAAAAGTATTTTTTTGGCTCTTTTTGGTATTGGGGGAATATTAGGGAATTTATAGGCCGAAGATTAGGGTTAGGAGACCTGCTATGGGGCCACAAGCCAGTGGGCGCCCCCTGGCCGTGCCAGGGTGGCTTGTGACCTCCTAGCAAGCCTCATGCCTTCCTCTCCAAGTCTGGTAGATGCCTTCTGGTCCAAGAAAAATCATCGAGAAGATTTTATTTTGTTTGGAATCTGTTTAATATTCCTTATCTATAATACTCAAAAACAAGGAAAAACATAAACTGGCACTAGGCTCTAGGTTAATAGGTTAGTCCCAAAAATAATATAAAATAACATATTAATGCATATAAAACATCCAAAACGGATAATATAATAGCATGGAACAATAAAAAATTGTAGATACGTTGGAGACGTATCACCTGCGCGATACGCCGGCCATCATTGCCTTTTCTTGAATGTGGCTGCTCCCTCGGCCTTCTCCCCCCGGGCCACGCGGATATGACCCTTCGGGAGCTGATGAATTGACGCGAGGGAGAGCTGCACGCCTCCTGGGCCTGCCCACGGTGCCCGAGGAGTGCCCGATGCCTATACTCCCCATGATGCTCCGTCTGACAAGGGCTAGGATGCGCATGAGCGCCATCATTGCTCGGGATGCGAGGGGTGTCGGTTGGCCCTTGGTCACATATAAGTGGGTGACGGCTGTCAGATTTCGGGCTCCGCAAAACCCCAAGAAGTTTGAACACAGGGGTGTGTGCGAAGATCCCCAGCTGCCTCGCCTCACTTGGCTCACTACTCAATGGTTACCATGACGAACTCGCACAAAGACGAGGAAACAGATGCACACGATGATTTACCCAGGTTTGGGCCGCTGCGAAGCATAACACCCTGCTCCTGCTTTGGTGGATTGCCTCACGAGGAGGTTGGTGGATGAACTAGTACAGTGATGCTCTGCCTCGCGCGAAGGCTCTGGTGGCGTTGCCTTTCTTCCGTCCTCTCTCTGTCTATATTTATCCCCTCTCTACGGTGCATCCTACCCTCTATTTATAGTGCCCCGGGTCCTCTTCCCTTATCTCTTTGGCGAGAAGGGATCCCACAACGGCCAAATTCGAAGGGGGGCAGGAGTACATATTTATCCTGACGAAATTTGGTCTTCGCCTACAAAGTGGATGTCGATGATGCAGAGGTGGGCTCGGTAATGACATCCTTCCTGTTGGCCTCGTGGTCGTGGTCTCGTTGCACCATAATGGAAACCTTTGAGGGACACTTTGGGAACCCACGTCTATCATTGCCCCCCTTTCCACCAAAGGGGAAACTGTCCGCCGGGCGCGATGGTGCCCGCCTGTCCTGCCTTGCGTCATCCCTGGCCTCCCGAGATCAGGTGCTGCATAGAGATCTCCACCGCTCCGGAGGGGGCCTGAGGAGGCCCATCCTTGCTGGTCTTGATGGTGCTTCCCTCGCGAGTTCAAGTCCTCACGAGGGTCTTGCCTTGAGTGGGGTATCGATAGGCCGAGCCTGGCTGAAGAGGTGGGCCATGTCCTGGGCCGCAGGCAGGCAGGTCTGGGTACCTCTGTTCCCAGAACACCGACAGTAGCCTGATACGTCTCCAACGTATCTATAATTTTTTATGATGGCATGCTATTATATTATCTGTTTTGGATGTTTTATATGCATTAATATGATATTTTACATTATTTTTGGGACTAACCTATTAATCTAGAGCCAAGTGCCAATTTCTGTTTTTTCCTTGTTTTTGAGTTTTGCAGATATGGAATATTAAATGGAGTCCAAACGGAATAAAACCTTTGGAAGGAATTTTTTAGGAAGGAAACAAGTCATCCAAGCTTGGAGTGCACGTCGGGGGCGGTGCCAGGGCGCCACAAGCCTGCTAGGCGCGCCCCCTGGCCGCGCCTAGCAGGCTTGTCGCCTCCTGGCAGGTCTCCTAACCCTATTCTCCGGCCTATAAATACCCAAATATTCCCCAAACATCAGAAAAAGCCATGAAAAATACTTTTCCGCCGCCGGAAGCCTCTGTTCCCGAGAGATCCAATCTTGGGGCCTTCTTCGGTAATTTGCCGGAGGGGGAATCGATCACGGAGGGCATATACATCGACTCCATTGCCCCTCCGATGATGCGTGAGTTGTCCACCACAGACCTATGGGTCCATAGCTACTAGCTAGATGGCTTCTTCTCTCTCTTTGATCTTCAATACCATGTTCTTCATGATCTTCATGGAGATCTATCCGATGTAATCTTCTCTTGTGGTGTGTCTGTCAAGATTCGGTGAATTGTGAGTTTATGTTCAGATTATCCATGAATCTTATTTGAATATCCTTTGATTTCTTATATGCATGATTTCATATCCTTGCTAGTCTCTTCAAGTTATTGGTTTGGTTTGGCCAACTAGATTGGTAATTCTTGCAATGGGAGAAGTGCTTGGTTTTGGGTTCAATCTTGCGGTGTCCTCACCCAGTGACAAAGTAGGGGTAGCGAGGCATGTATTGTATTGTTGCCATCAAGGGTATAAAGATGGGGTTTTCATCATATTGCTTGAGTTTATCCCTCTACATCATGTCATCTTTCTTAATGCGTTACTCTGTTCTTCATGAGCTTAGTACTCTAGATGCAGGAAAGAGTCGGTCGATGTGTGGAGTAATAGTAGTAGATGTAGAATCGTTTTGGTCTACTTGTCACGGACGTGATGCCTATATGCATGATCATTGCCTTGGATAACTACATGATTATTTTCTTTTCTATCAATTGCTTGACAGTAATTTGTTTACCCACCATGATATTTGTCTTCAAGAGAGAAGCCTCTAGTGAAACCTATGGCCCCCGGGTCTATTTTCCAACATATATTTTCAGATCTATACTTGCTGCAATTTATTTACCTTTTACTTTCCGCACTCGTTACATCTATCTCTATCGGATCTAATCCTTGCAAATAACCGTGAAGGATTGACAACCCCTTTATAGCGTTGGGGTGCAAGAGTTTGATTATTTATGTAGGTGCAGCCATTGGTGAATTGCTTGTTCCTCCTACTAGATTGATACCTTGGTTCTCAAAAACTCAGGGAAATGCTTATCTATTTTGCTGCATCACCATTTCCTCTTCAAGGGAAAACCAACGCATGCTTAAGAGGTAGCAAGAAAGATTTCTGGCACCGTTGCTGGGGAGGATACACATCAAGCCTACTAAGTACCCATCACAAACTCATCTCTTGCATTTACTTTATTTGCCATTCGCCTCTCGTTTGCCTCTCCCCCACTTCTAAAACGATTTTCCAAAAAGATATGCCTTTTTATTCGCCCTTCTTCCGTTCGCCTTTCGTTTGCTTGTGTGCTTGATTGCTTGCCTTGCCACCATGTCTGAAGCAGGGGAGGTTATCACTGAAAATCTGGGGGGTATTTCTAGTACTAATCTTGAGGAAAAATTTGAATCTTGCACTCTGGATCATGAAACTGAATCTTTTAAAACTAAAACTTTTCAAGTTGGAGATGGAAATATTATTGGTAAGAGTGTTATTCAAGAGTTCTTTGATTGTACGGGAACGATATCTATGAGTAAGAGATCTATTCTTCTTAGCACGAAAAGTTATGCAGATGCTATTTTCATGCTCATTGAAAAATTGGAAAGGAAATTTGTGCACATTCATCCCGCTTTGCAGAAAGTGTTTTATGAACTTCCCAATATTAATCATCCTAAGGCTAAAAAGATTGCTACTATCATCCTTATGCGAGCATTTGATTTCATCATACAAGAAGCTAGGGAGATTTTTTATTTCTATGATAAATATGTTGAAAACCCTCATATTGAAGAAATTATCCATGATAAAGAAACCGTGCGTAGCCTAGAATCTAGAGACTATCAATCTTATAGTGAAAATCTTAGGAAGAGAGCTCCCTACGCGGAAGTCACTCACGCCTTGTATCATGAAACCTATGAGGAATTTGATTGGATTACTAGGGGAATTTTTGAAGGGTATAAGGATGATTTGCTTGAAAAGATGGTTAAGGAACCCGTTAGAAATAAGATACATGTGTTATATGATGATATCTATGGCGATAATCTAGACTACGGGTTTATGAATGTTCAAATTACTAGCCAGAGTCCTTTTCATGATTTAAGTGATTCTACTAGGAAAGAAATAAAGGAAATGATAGATCTAGTTAGGAGATCTTTTGATGGTTTGATCAAGTTTGGGTTGCTTACAAAAGATGGCAATACCTAGATCTATTGTCTTTTGCCTAGCTAGGGGCGTTAAACAATAGCGCTTGTTGGGAGGCAACCCGGTTTTATTTTTGTGTTCTGTTTTTGCTTACGTTTTTGAGTGTTTCCCACATTATTAATTCTTTAGTAATTTGTGTTTTGGTGTTTTAATTAGTGTTTGAGCCAAGTAAAACCTTTAGGGTGATCTATGGTAGTTGACAGGGGGATGACCCCGGGGTAGCCTCAAGCACCCCCTTTCCCCCGCCTCCTAATGCGACTAAAGGGCGGGTCGCCTCCCCCTACGGTCCGGTTGCGCCCTGCCGGAGGTGATCTGCCGGCTACGCCCAGCTAGCTGAGCATTGGATAGCGTCTACAGGGCGTGCATGGCAACAATGTCCCCCATCCCATCGGGGGTCAGCGCCGATATGGCCACAACGAAGACGTCAGGGCCTCTGACCCTGGCGGATGGTGACCGGGCTTCCAACAGTGTCGGCATGCCTCCAACCACTCCGCTACCTGCCCCAGCATGGCTACAGGGTGGCCGGCCGTACCGCTGACCCCGGCCGTCTGCCGCAAGACGATGCCATAAGGTGCGGCCCATGCCGCGATGTGACCGGCGTCGGGGCCCGCCTCGTGGGCCCTGCCGGCTCCTGACGGGATCCTTTAGCCGGCAGGACCTACCGGCGACAAGACCCCCCGGCCGGGCCCCCGCAGCCGGCCAGAGAGGCTGCCGGCTGGGGGGCCCTTTGACCTTCTACTTGTATTGTATTCCGGCGGGTTGGCCTATAAAACCCCCCGGGCCACCCCCATGTGAGGAAAAGAGGAACAAGGAGACCGACAGAGGGAAAAATCAAGGGAGGCACGAACGAACGGACGATCGATCGGCTACTCTCTGAGTTCCCTCCACATCCACATCCACTCCACACACATGCACATAGAGAGGCGGAAGAGCAAGCTAGCTCCTTCTTCCTCCTCGATCCATACAGCTCAAGGAGCACCATTGTAACCCGACCATTGTCTCAACTAGACCAAGCAAGACTAGGGGTATTACCTCCCACGGAGGGCCCCGAACGTGGGTACATTGTGTGTTAGCCACCGCTTGTGCCTAATCCCGCTCCCGGAGCCCGCCGGCGTCCTTCGACCCCTCTCGATAAGCCTACCTATGGCATCTGCCGTGACGAAACCACGATAGTTGGCGCCCACCGTGGGGCTATCCGCGGCGCCGGCCGGAGTCACGCTCCGGGTGGGACCCTTCACCACCTCCCCCGACCGCCTCGTGTCCGGGAAGAACCGCGTGCTCGTGGGGCTTACTCCGACGGACCTTGTGGGCAGCACGGCTGGCATCTCTGACGAGTGCCTCGGCCGCGACCTCGAGCTCAATGTCGCCGCGCTCGCCGGGCGGTTCAGCGAGCTGAGCCTCACCGAAGAGCCGGAGGCCGACAAGTACCCCAGTTGGGTGTTCGACTGCACCGACCCTCCCTCATCCGTGGGCACGCTCGCCACGGGCAAGGCCATGGGCACCCACACCCGTGTGGGAGTGATGGTCACCGTCTCCTCCACTACTTCGGGCCGTGAGCGAGCGGCCGAGGCCGACGCAACCACCGCCCGCGCCGGCACCTCCGACCCACTCGCCTCCACCCTCCGGGGTCTGGGCACTCCTATCGCTACGACAGCGGACCCGGCCACCGCCAGAGCCGAGCTAGAGGCGGCCCGTCGCCTGCTGTTCGAAGACGCCAGCGCCCTCGTTGCCGAACGGCGCCGGATGGAGGCCGCGCAACAGGAATACAACTCCGCGTACGTTCTCACCCTGGCCGGCCCCGAGCCCAGCCGGCGTGGTGCCATGCGAGAACGCGGCCACGTGGTCGCAGAGATCCTCGGCGGCCGTTTCTTCGTCTACGACACCCCCGCGGCTAACCTGCGTGCTGCCAAGGTTTCGTACGAGGATTTGGCAACCTTGGAGGGTGAGGAGCGGGCCGCACGCGAGCGGCACATCAAGAAATCCTCCTAGACATCCACCAGGGCGAGTGCGGGCATCATGCCGCCTCCAGGTCCCTGGTAGCCAAAGCATTCCGTCACGGTTTCTACTGGCCGACTGCTCTGGAGGCGGCCAAGGAACTCGTTGACAAGTGCGAGGGCTGCCAGTGCTTCAGCACGCAGAGCCATCTTTCGGCTACCGCTCTCCAGACCATTCCCCTTTCGTGGCCATTCGCCGTCTAGGGTCTGGACATGGTGGGACCTTTCAAGACCGCACGAGGCGGCATGACACATTTGCTTGTCGCCGTCGACAAGTTTACCAAGTGGATCGAGGCCCGGCCAATCAAGAAACTGGACGGCCCCACGGCCGTCCGGTTCATCGAAGACATCACGGTACGTTACGGTGTCCCCCACAGCATTATCACCGACAACGGCACGAACTTCGCCAAAGGCGTGCTGGCACGTTTCTGCTCGAGGCGGGGCATCCAGCTCGACCTGGCGTCCGTCGCCCACTCGTAGTTGAATGGCTAGGTTGAGAGGGCAAACGGCCTACTCCTGTCCGGCATCAAGCCCCGGCTCGTGACACCGCTGGTCCGGCCGGCCGGCTGTTGGGTCGAGGAGCTATCGGCTGTCCTTTGGAGCCTCCGGACCACGCCCAACCGGTCGACCGGCTACACTCCGTTCTTTCTCGTTTACGGGTCTGAGGCGATCATCCCCACCGACATCGAGTTCGATTCACCTCGGGTCACCCTGTACACTGAGAAGGATGCGAGGGAGGCAAGGGAAGACGGCGTCGACCTCCTTGAGGAGGCCCGCAAGCTGGCCTTGAGCCGGACGGCCATCTACCAGCAGAAGCTCCGGCACTACCACAACAAGCGGATCCGGCTGCTCTCCTTCCGCGAAGGAGACTTGGTGCTCAGGCGGATCCAGCGAACCACCGGCCAGCACAAGCTGTCCTCCCCATGGGAGGGCCCGTTCATCGTTAGCCGGGCACTGCGCAACAACGTGTCCTATCTAATAGACGCCCAGAAGCTGCAGAAACACAAGAGGGACGCCTCCGGTGAGGAGACGGAGTGCCCGTGGAACGCGGCGCTCCTCCGTCCATTCTATTGCTGAAAACCATTGTATGTATCCTCCCTCTTTTGGGCTTATGAATGCAACGGCAGCCCCCAAGCCGGCGTTGGGGCACGCCCTTTTTTCGATTCCTACAAAGTTTTGTTATTTAAGGCACGTCAACCGGGTCTGGCTCCCGGGCCCGGGGGCTCGCCCAGCTCCCCACCGAGGCGGACAAATAATGTGAGCAAGCAACCCTTCGCCTCCCCTCCCCTAACCAGCTACAGACCGGCTCCCGGCTGTCCGGCTGAAGGGACCGCGGGGTACGAAGGGGCTTCTCACATGAAAGTCAGTCGACTCACGTGGCAGCCTGACCGGCCCAGCCGAGCTATGTTAATCCTAGTAACCGGCCTCTGCCGGCTCAACCTAGCCCTAGCCGGTTAACTCTAGGAGCCCGCTATTTTCCCAAGGGTGAAGCCCCGTACCTGTCCCAGACCGGCCCCCGGCTGGCTGGTAGGCAGGGTGGAAGCCAGAGGGAATCCCGGTGCGCAAACACAAGTCAAAAGGCAAAGGGTGAAAGAAGAGCCGGCACGCACATTCTTTCTAAGATAAATGGCACAAGTTCATTACATATAAAAGGCCCACGGCCACAAGTTCATTACATATACACCCCCAGTGGGTGGAATTCCAGTCTAAAAACAAAAATGCAGGAAACAAAAGTCCTAAGCTATGGAAGCATCGGGTCAGCCTTCCTCCAAGTACTAACGCCGTTGGAGCCGGCGGTGCTCACGCCCCGGGAGACGGCGGCGCTGGCGCCTTCGAGGCCGACACCTCCAGGGCAGCCGAGGTAGAAGCCCCTGCAGCCGGAGCCATCTCGGACTCGGCGTATTCGTCGGTGTTAGACTCTTCATTGGTCGTCTTGATGGCGCTCCCCTCCGGGTCGTCCAGGGCGAGCCCGTACTGGTCCTCCGAGACCACCACGCCGTCTGCCCCGTACTCCGGGATGTACTCGTCCCATGCGGCGAAGGACGCAAGGTCGCTCGCCCTCGCCAGCATCTCGTCGGCCACCACCTCTAGCTCCGAGTCGGCGCCAGCGCGCTGGGCCGTGAGCAAACCCAAGTCCAGCTCAGGGTACCACGATTTGGTGATGCGGAGCGCCATGCCCGTGTCGGCTCGTGCCGCGGAGGCCCTCCAAGCGTTCACCCGCGCCGCCCCGAACTCCAGCCACCTCGACAGCCGGTTCATGGAGACTGGCTCCACCGCGTCGGGCCAGAGCATGCGGACCAGCGTCATGCCAGCCGCTTGAAGCCACTTCAGGGCGCGGACCACCTCCGATATGCGCGCCTCGGTGGCGATCCCCACCTCGTCCAAGGTCTAGGGGGCCAGCGGCCCGACAGCCTCTCCTTGCGCCCGCCGGGCCTCACGGTCGGCCTCCATGGCCACCTCCGCGCCCTCCCGCGTGACAGGGAAAAGCCATAAGAAGAGGATGGGGGATGGGCGGGGAGGCAAACCAGAAAACCAAGAAGGAAGGCGCGAGAAGAGCAAGGCGACGGAAACTTACTGTGCAGCATCTAATCCACCTCGTGCCCTTGCTCCTGTAGCCGCACCTCCCTGGCGGACCACTCCTGGCGCCGGCGCTCGTGCTCATCCCAGGCCTCCCGCGCATCCTCGGCCGCCTTGGCTAAGGCAGCGTCCTTGGCCTCCAGCTTCTCGCGGAGCGCCTTCTCCCGCTCCTCCGCCTCCCGACGAAGGGCCGCCTCTTGGTCCGCCAGCGCTTGACGGTGGGTTGCCTTGCAGCCCTCCCGCTTCGCCTTCTCCTGGTCCACCTCCCCACGGAGCCGGTTACCCTCCGTCGTCAGGAGTTCCCGCTCCTTGTAAAGGCGCACCACCTGGCGCCGGAGGCAGACCGTCTTGGCATGGGTAGTTGCATAAGAAGACACGGGAGTCAGAAAGGATTCAGCCCGCCTCCGGGGCAGCCGGCCTGATTCCCGGGGGCTACACCCAGTGGGTGCACTTGCATGCTCCCACTAGGAGATCGCAAGACGCTAAGATCGCAAGGGCAACATACCTCGTAGGTCCGCAGACACGACGACGAGCCGGTTCTCAGCTCCCCGGTACAACCCTAGCAGGGTGTTGTACGCAGCCACTCGGTGGTCATGCGCTGCCTGCAAAACAATAAGAGCTTTAGGCTCGACCCGCCTGCGCTCCAGCCGGCTCGAGCCTCGGGGGCTACACCCAGTGGGTGCGCTAGTGCGTCCCCATTGGAAAAGACGGAAAAACGCAAGTAAAGGGAAGAAGGAAAGAAGAAACTCACAGCGACCGCCTGCTCCAAGCTCACCAGCCGGTCGCTGGCAGCCCGAGCGTCTTGCGTCGCCTGGGCGCAGGCCGCCGCAAACGCTTCCACAGCGGCGGCCACCGCCGCTCCGAGGGCGCTCGACGGCCCGCCGGGGGAGGGCTCCCGGCCATCGCCTAGGTCTGCTATGGCCGGCCTCCGTCTGTGGGTCCTCCCTTGTTGGAGACCTCGATGCGACCGGCCAATCCTGTCGCCGCCGCGTCGAGGGCTGTCGTCGATGCACTTGTGGCGGCTGTTTTCACAACCACCATGGCTCCCACCTCCAGCACCCCACCTCCGGCTGCTCTGGGCTGACTTGCCTTCGGCACCGGCGTGCCGGCGCCCCTGCAGTCGGCACGTCCGGTGGCGGCGCCTCTGGGGCCGGTAGCTCCGGCCCGGAAGCACGTCGCCCGCAATCGACCGGGCGGCATCGTGGCCCATTGCCGCCTCGTCCTCCGCGGCCATCGCGCTCGCCTCCGCCCTTCGCACGAAGCCGTGGTGGCCCTTCGACCTCGTCTCCCGGCCACGGGGGAAGGGCTCCCAAGCTCCACCTGCGGACTCCCCGCCGTTTCCTTGGAGGAGGAACGGCTCCCACGCTCCGGCAGCGGCCTCCCCGCTGGCTCCCCCTCTCCTCTTCGCCACCTCCTCCCAGGGGCGGAGCTCCTGGACACGCTGCTCCCGCTCGGCCGCCTCGAAGTCGAGCCACCCCTGGCATCGCCCTCTCCGTCCCGCCACCCGGTGTCCTCCCTAGGGCGCGCGCCTCCCTGGTCACGAAGAAGTAAGAGACTGGGGGGAAGGCAAGACAGACCAAGGTGGAGGAGAAGACAGACTTACCCGGCGACAACGGGGATCGCCCTCCTCATGGGTCCCGCATGGGAGACCTTTTGCTTCTTGCCTCCACCTCCGCGATTGCCGCCCGGCTGTGCGGTCGCCACACGCTTGGGCACCGGCTTGGTGGCAGCTGACCCCTTCCCCTTGTCACCCATGACCGGGCCTCCCCGATTGGGGCTGCCGCCGGCTCGAGGTTGGAGCCTCCGCGGTGCCGTGACCTCGTCCTCCGAAGCCTCGGGCTTCTCTGGAGCCTTGGAAACGCACGTCTACGGAGGGGACTCTCCCGTCGATTCGGCCTCTTCGGCCCCCTCCGTCTCCATCTCCGCATCGCCGGCACCGGATGCTCCCGCTCGCTCAGAGTCGGCTGGCTCCACGTCGTCGGCGTCCTCGACCTCCTCGTGGTCCGACTCTACCGTGTGGGGGCCGGCTCCCCGTAGTTCTGTAGCAACGGGAAGAGCTGCGGGCGGGCCGAGAGCCGCGCTGTCAGACTAAGGGGGCAGGGGTATCGCCTCTAAAATAAGATGGAGGGGAGGAACCGGCTTGTCACTTACCCGCGGTGCTGGGCGGCTCTGGTTGTATGGGGTTTTCCCCCATTGCCATTCCCCCTCCACCATCTTCGCCATTGAAATGGCGTTCACCCTCCTCGCCACATAGGCCGGCTTCATCTCCTTGGTGGAGAGCCGGCAGGGGTCGTGGCGTCCTCCCATCTGGCAGATGAGGTGCGGCTGGCTCTATAGCGGCTGCACCCGACGCGCCACCATCGTGGCCAGCAGGTCCGTGGCCTTCAGCCCCTCCGACCCGGTCATCGCGAGCAAGCGCTCATAGAGCCGGTCCGCCATTTCGGGCGCCGGAGACGTGGCCGCTCGCCAGTTTAGCATCACGGTCGGCGGATGGTTGGCGAAGTCGGGGAGGTTGATGTAGTCCTCCTCCGGCTTTGCGTTCTTCACATAGAAGAACCCCCACTGCCATCGCTTCACCGACTCGTGCAGCGGGAGCTTCGGGAAGCCGATTCCCTTGCAAATGTGGATCAGGGCGCCTCCGCAGGCGGTCATCACCATCTGCTTCATCACCGGGTCCTTCGTCGTCTGCCTTTTGAGGAAGAAAAGCCGGCACCAGAGGTCAAGCCTCGGAGCAACCCCCAAGTATCCCTCACAAAGGGTGATGAATGCCGCCAACTGCAGGACGGCGTTGGGGGCGAGGTGGTGCGGTTGCAGGCCGAACCATGTCAGAAAGCGGCGGAAGAAGGCGCTCGCTGGTAGCCCGAGCCCGCGGAGGAAGTGGTCGGCAAAGACAACCACTTCGCCCTCCCGCGGGGCCGGGGAGTTCTCCGGCCCGGCTGGGCGCGCCGCCAAGTGCTCCTCCGTCGGGAGCATGCGGCGGTGGCGGAGGTGCTCGATGAAGGTCTTGTCCACATCGCTGTCATCCCAGGCACCCTTGCCCGCCATGGTCGCCGAGGGGGCGTCCGGTCGTGTCGACGGGCACGGGTGCTCGGCGGCGGTCTGGGCTCTCTTCGGCGGCTCGGGGCGGCACGACCTGTCCTCATGCTTCAGCCTCTCTCTCTCGTGGCGGGGGGAGGGAGGCGACGAAGGCGATGTGGCGGCAGGAGGGGGAGCGAACGGGCCGTTCTGCCTCCCCCTCCTCGACATTTAAACCCTGCGCGGGCGATCGTGGGGGACGGATTCATTGCGCACGACCCCTATGATTCCCGTGGCACGCGGGGCGAAAATCATGGCGCTCGGGAATGCCAACCGTCCGCCCCACGCCATAAAGGATCCCTGCGCGCGGGCTGAGGCTGCGGCCGTGGAGGGCCCTGCCCCGTTGCCTGGTCTTTTCCGCCGCATGGCGCGTCTCCTCAACCAGGCAGGGAACCCGAGGCGGCGCGCGAAGCGTCGGCCGGCCGTGCGGCCGGCCATCGCTTGCTGGTTCTGCTCGACAATCAAGGCCGCCCGCGGCACAAGAACGATCTTCAAGCCGGCGAGGACCGCCGCGGCCCGTCGGCGGGTCCTCCCCAGCTTCGGGGACTACTGACGGGGGGATGACCCCGGGGTAGCCTCAAGCGCCCCCTTTCCCCTGCCTCCTAACGTGACTAAAGGGCGGGCCGCCTCCCCCTGCGGTCCAGCTGCGCCCTGCCGAAGGTGATCCGTCGGCTACGCCCAGCCGGCTGAGCATTGGATACCGTCTGTAGGGCGTGCGTGGCAACAGTGGCCCCCATCCCATCGGGGGTCAGCGCCGATATGGGCACAGCAAAGACGTCAGGGCCTCTGACCCTCGCGGATGGTGAACGGGCTTCCAACAGTGCCGGCATGCCTCCAACCACTCCGCTACCTGCCCCGGCATGGCTACAGGGTGGCCGGCCGTACCGCTGACCCCGGCCGGCCGCCGCAAGATGACGCCATAAGGTGCGGTCGTGCCGTGATGTGACCGGCATCGGGGACCGCCTCACGGGCCCCGTCGGCTCCTGACGGGACCCTTCAGCCGGCGGGACCTACCGGCAACAAGACCCCCCGGCCGGGCCCCGCAGTCGGCCAGAGAGGCTGCCGGCTGGGGGGCCCTTTGACCTTCTACTTGTATTGTATTCCAGGGGGTTGGCCTATAAAACCCCCCGGGCCACCCCCATGTGAGGAAAAGAGGAACAAGGAGACCGACAGAGGGAAAAACCAAGGGAGGCACGAACGGACGAACGATCGATCGGCTGCTCTCCGAGTTCCCTCCACATCCACATCCACTCCACACACACGCACGTAGAGAGGCGGAAGAGCAGGCTAGCTCCTTCTTCCTCCTCGATCCATACAGCTCAAGGAGCACCATTGTAACCCGACCATTGTCTCAACTATACCGAGCAAGACTAGGGGTATTACCTCCCATGGAGGGCCCCGAACCTGGGTACATTATGTGCCAGCCACCGCTTGTGCCTAATCCCGCTCCCGGAGCCCGCCGGCGTCCTTCGACCCCTCTCGATAAGCCTACCTATGGCATATGCCGTGACGAAACCACGACAGTAGTTGTTGATTTGATCTTGCTGAAAAGCAGGAACTTTTGTGCTTAGTCCAGAAATTTTATAATTTTTTCAGACCATCGAATTGATATGAAAGTTTTACACAAGATTTATATATAAAGTTCCCAGGTTTTCCTAAATTTTCAGAATTTTTTGAGTTACATAAGTATACGAAGTTTTCAGTTTTCTACAGACTGTTTTGTTTTTGACAGATTTTGTTTTCTTTGAGTTGTTTGCCTATTTTGATGAATCTATGGGTTGTATCATGTGGTATGAGCCATGGATAAGTTATATTACAGTAGGTATAACACCAATATAAATAAATAATTAGTTCACAACAGTACCTAAAGTGGTGATTTATTTTCTTATACTAACAGATCTCACGAGTTTTCTGTTAAGTTTTGTGTTGTGAAGTTTTCAAGTTTTGGGTAAAGATTTGATGGACTATGGAATAAGGAGTGGCAAGAGGCTAAGCCTGGGGATACCCAAGGCACCCCAAGTCATATTCAAGTATGCCAAAAACGTAAGCTTGGGGATGCCCCGGAAGGCATCCCCTCTTTTGTCTTCAATCCATCGGTAAATTTACTTGAGGCTATATTTTTATTCACCACATGATATGTGTTTTTCTTGGAGTGTCTTGTATGATATGAGTCTTTGCTTGTTGGTTTTCCACAATCATCCTTGCTGAAAAAATATTTTGAGAGAGACACACTGAATCGTTAATTTATTAGAATACTCTATGTGCTTCACTTATATCTTTTGAGTTGGCCAATTTTGCTCTATATGCTTCAGTTATATCTTTTAGAGCACGGTGGTGTTTTTGTTTTATAGAAATAACTGAGCTCTCGTACCTCACTTATATTATTGTGAGAGTTTCTAAAAATAGCATGGTAATTGGTCTAGGTTATGAATTTAGTCCTAATATGATAGGCATCCAAAAAGGATATAATAAAAACTTCCATATTGAGTGCATTGAGTATTTATGAGAAGTTTGATTCCTTGCATAAAGTTTTGAGATATAAAGATGGTAATGTTAAGAAACATGTTAGGAAGTAAATTGTGATTTGATAAAAATACTTGTGTAAAGGTTTGTGATTCATGTAGCATGCACATATGGTGAACCACTATGTAAGGAAGTCAGAGCATGACTTGTTTATAGATTGTCGACCTTTGTTTGAGGGTCGGGGGCGTGCGATGGTTAACTCCTACCAACGTCCCCTCTAGGAGCATTTGTTTAATGCTTTGCTTCAATGACTAATAGAATTTTGCAATAAGTATTGAGTTCTTTATGACTAATGTTGAGTCCATGGATTATACACACTCTCACCCTTCCACTTTTGCTAGCCTTTCTAGTACCGAGCAACTTTCGCCGGTGCAACAAACACCTTCCTCAAAACAGCCACCATATACCTTCCTCAAAACAACCACCATATACCTTCCTCAAAACAGCCACCATATATCTTTCCTCAAAACAGCCACCATACCTACCTATTATGGCATTTCCATAGCCATTCTGAGATATATTGACATGCAACTTCCACTGTTTCCTTTTATGACATGCACACCATCACTTCCATATTGCATATAGAGTCATATTTTATCATAGGTATCGAGTTTTAATTTTCCTTTTGAGTTATAAGTAAATAAAAGTGTGATGATTTTCATTATAGAGTATGTCCCATGTGAGGAAAGGATGATGGAAGCTATGATTCCCTTACTAGTAGGGATGAGAGTCCGCACTTTATAAAAAATAAAAGAGGCCAGTGAAGCCCAAATAAAAAAATGAATAAAAGAGGCCTTAGATGCCCAACAAAAAAATGAGAGAAAAGAGAGAAGGGATATTGCTACTACCTTTGGCCACACTTGTGCTTCAAAGTAGCACCATGATCTTCATGTTAGAGAGTCTCCAATTTTGTCACTTTCATATACTAGTGGGAATTTTTCTTTATATAACTTGGCTTGTATATTACGATGATGGGCTTCCTCAAATTGCCCTAGGTATTCATGAGAAAGCAAGTTGGATGCACCCCCACTTAGTTTCTTTTTGAGCTTTCATACACTTATAGCTCTAGTGCATCCGTTGCATGGCATTCCCTACTCGCTCACATTGATATCTATTGATGGGCATCTCCATAGCCCATTGATACGCCTAGTTGATGTGAGACTATCTTCTCCCTTTTCCTTGACAATCTCCACCATATTCCATTCCACCTATAGTGTTATATCCATGGCTCGTGCTCATGTAATGCGTGAGAGTTGAAAACGTTTGAGAAAATAAAGGTGTGAAAACAATTGCTTGACTTTTCATCGGGGTTGTGCATGATGTAAATACTTTGTGTGGGGGAGATGGAGCATAGCCAGACCATACGATATTGTAGGGATAACTTCCTTTTGCCATTATATTTTTAAGAGATACGATTGCTTTGCTAGTGTGCTTGAAATGTTATTGTTCCTATATCAATATTAAGCTTTTGTTTTGAGTCTTATGGATCTGAATATTCATGCCAAAATAAAGAATATTACGTGGATAAATATGTTAGGTAGCACTCCACATCGAAAAATTTGTTTTTATCATTTACCTACTCGAGGACGAGCAGGAATTAAGCTTGGGGATGCTGATATGTCTTCAACGTATCTATAGTTTTTTATGATGGTAGGCTATTATATTATCTGTTTTGGATGTTTTATATGCATTAATATGCTATTTTATATTATTTCTGGAACTAGCCTATTAATCTAGAGCCAAGTGTCAGTTTTTCTTTTTTTTCCTTGTTTTTGAGTTTTGCAGATATGGAATATTAAACGGAGTCCAAATGGAATAAAAACTTCGGAAGGAATTTTTCTGGAAGGAAACAAGTCATCCAATATTGGAGTGCACGTTAGGGGAGGTGCCAGGGCCTAGCAGGCTTGTCGCCTCCTGGCAGGTCTCCTAACCCTATTCTTTGGCTTATAAATACCCAAATATTCCCCCCAACATCATAAAAAGCCACGAAAAATACCTTTCCGCCGTCGGAAGCCTTTGTTCCCAAAAGATCCAATCTTGGGGCCTTCTCCAGTAATTTGCCGGAGGGGGAATCGATCACATAGGGCATCTACATCAACTCCATTACCCCTCCGATGATGCGTGAGTAGTCCACCACAGACCTACGAGTCCATAGCTAGTAGCTAGATGTCTTCTTCTCTCTCTTTGATCTTAAATACCATGTTCTTCATGATCTTCATGGAGATCTATCCAATGTAATCTTGTTTTGTGGTGTGTTTGTCAACATCCGATGAATTGTGAGTGTGGGGACCCCGACTCATAAGTCGTGATCACCGAATGTACGTGCATAGTGATCCAAGAGATCAATGCTCACTGAACACACAGAAACTGAACAACAAGAGTCTTACATCCATTACATATCGGTTTACTCAAATATGGCCTTTGTGGCCAAGTCTTCATATGATTGCAGCAGGAATCTTTAACGATAGCGTGAACTCATGCCATCTGCCTTAACTCTGCAGGCATTCTGACTGGGAAGCATCCTAGCTCGCACGGACATCACCATGGCAATCTTCATCATAACCTGATCTTTCATGCATGGCCAATAAAATAACCAGTGGCAAGCCAATGAGTACTTTGAATGTACTCGCAAGCAACCCATGTTTGGAACAAGGCAATAATAATGCATGATATAGGACTAATAGGTAATTTTGCATAAAGCTAATTTTTAATGCAGTGACATGATCAAATAACTTGTGTGAGCATGCATCAACAGTTGGCAGATATCCATATGAACAAGTTAAAGATATCATCATAAGCAGGGGTTGAACATCTCATGTTCACCATCAGGCCAAGTCATCAGACTTAGCTCAAGTATCACCTTTGTGTCATCCACACACACACACACCAAGTTTTTAGGAAACATCCGGACATGGCTTAAGCAACACCACCCAACTGTCCTTGACCGTGGACACGGCTATTCGAATAGTTTTACACTCTGCAGAGGTTGCACACTTTACCCACAAGACTCGGGGAACTTCTGTGTCATCCACGACTCGCGATATTTAACATACCCAAGGTAAGCACCCGAACAATGCCTTTGCCCTGGCGATACTAAACAAAGAGTCCACTTGATTGGTACATGATACGTCTCCAACGTATCTATAATTTTTGATTGTTCCCTGCTATTATATTATCTGTTTTGGATGTTTTATATGCATTAATATGCTATTTTATATTATCTTTGGGACTAACTATTAATCTAGAGCCTAGTGCCAGTTTCTGTTTTTCCTTGTTTTTGAGATTTGCAGATAAGGAATATTAAACGCAGTCCAAACGGAATAAAACCTTCGGATGGAATTTTTTGGAACCAAAGGAAACTACGAGACTTGAGAACCAAGGCAGAGGAGCCACCGTGGGGCCACAAGCCCTAGGGCCGCGCCCAGGGGGGTAGGGCGCACCGGGCAGGCTTGTGGGCCCATGGAAGCTCCCCTAACCCTAATCTTTGGCCTATAAATTCCCAAATATTCCATCATTATCAAAACAAGCCACGAAAATACTTTTCCACTGCCAGAAGCCTCTGTTCCCGAGAGATCCAAACTTGGAGCCTTTTCTGGTAATCTGTCGGAGGGGGATTCCATCACGGAGGGCATCTACATCAACTCCGTTGCCCCTCTGATGATGCGTGAGTAGTTCACCATAGACCTTTGGGTCCATAGCTAGTAGCTAGATGGCTTCTTCTCTCTCTTTTCTCTTCAATACCATGTTCTTCATGATCTTAATGGAGACCTATCCGATGTAATACTCTTTTGCGGTGTGTTTGTCGAGATTCGATGAATTGTGGGTTTATGTTCAGATTATCCATGAATTTTATTTGAGTCTTTTATGAATTCTTATATGCATGATTTCATATAACTTTGCAAGTCTCTTCGACTTATTGGTTTGGTTTGGCCAACTAGATTGGTAATTCTTGCAATGGGAGAAGTGCTTGCGGTGGGTTCAATCTTGCGGTGTCCTCACCCAGTGACAAAGTAGGGGTAGAGAGGCACGTATTTTATTGTTGCCATCAAGGATAACAAGATGGGGTTTTCATCATATTGCTTGAGTTTATACCTCTACATCATATCATCTTACCTAATGCGTTACTCTATTCTTCATGAACTTAATACTCTAGATGCAGGCAGTAGTTGGTCAATGTGTGGAGTAATAGTAGTAGATGTAGAATCATTTCAGTCTACTTGACACGGACGTGGTGCCTATATGCATAATCATTTCCTTGGATATCTTCATAATTATTCGCTTTTCTATCAATTGCTCGACAGTGATTTGTTCACCCACCGTAGTACTTGCTATCATGAGAGAAGCTTCTAGTGAAACCTATGCCCCCAGGCCTATTTTCCATATTATACTTTCAGATCTAAAACCAAAAATACCAAAAATAATTTGCTGCATTACTTTTACCTATTGTTTTACTTTCCGTTCAAGCAATCTATCTCTATCAGATCTCATCCTTGCAAGTAACCATAAAGGGATTGACAACCCCTTTATAGCGTTGGGTGCAAGAGTTTGATTCTTTGTGTAGGTACACCTATTGGGGACTTGCTTGTATCTCCTACTGGATTGATACCTTGGTTCTCAACAACTGAGGGAAATACCTATCTAATTTGCTGCATCAACCGTTCCTCTTCATGGAAACCAACGCATGCTGAGAAGTAGCAGTACACAGGCCACATGATGTACATCACTCATAGCATCCATGCAGGGACTAACGATGTGCCCGGTGCCTGTGAAGACAACGCATGATCGTCCATACCGGCACGACCCTGTATCGAGAGTGACCATGCCACTCCCGCCACTAGTAATGCGGGCTCTATGCTAGTACCCACAAAAGTAATCAACAAAGCCTCGTCCCATAAGGGGTATCATGGTTGTACATGTAAGGTTGGGATGGTCGACAAATCTTAAACCCTCCATTTTCAAAAACATACCCACACCCCTTGCCCCGGTACACCACTGTTGGAAATATGCCCTAGAGGCAATAATAAATTGGTTGTTATCATATTTCCTAGTTCATGATAATCGTTTATTATCCATGCTATAATTGTGTTGATCGGAGACTTAGATGCATGTGTGGATACATAGACAAAACCATGTCCCTAGTATGTCTCTAATAGACTAGCTCGTTGATCAAAGATGGTTAAGGTTTCCTAGCCATTGACATGAGATGTCATTTGATAACGGGATCACATCATTAGGAGAATGATGGGATGGACAAGACCCAAACTACAAACGTAGCATATGATCGTGTCAGTTTATTGGTACTGTTTTCTGCATGTCAAGTATCTGTTCTTATGACCACGAGATCATGCAACTCACTGACACCGGAGGAGGGCCTTGTGTGTATCAAATGTCGCAACGTAACTGGGTGACTATAAAGGTACTCTACAGGTATCTCTGAGCGTGTCTGTTGGGTTGGCATGGATCAAGATTGGGATTTGTTACTCCGTGTGACGGAGAGGTATCTTAGGGCCCACTCGGTAATACAACATCACAACAAGCCTTGCAAGCAATGTGACTAAGTGTTGGTCATGGGATCTTGTATTACGGAACGAGTAAAGAGACTTGCCTATAACGAGGTTGAACTAGGTATGGAGATACCGACGATCGAATCTCGGGCAAGTAACATACCGAAGAACAAAAGGAACATCATACGGGATTAACTGAATCCTTGACGTAGAGGTTTGACCGATAAAGATCTTCGTAGAATATAAAGGAACCAATATGGACATCCAGGTCCCGCTATTGGTTATTGACCATAGAGGTGTCTCGGTCATGTCTACATAGTTCTCGAACCCGCAGGGTCTTCACACTTAAGGTTTGATGATGTTTCGGTAGTATAGAGTTATGTATGGTGGTGACCGAAGGTTGTCTGGAGTCCCGGATGAGATCCTGAATGTCACGAGGAGCTCCGGAATGGTACGGAGGTAAATATTGATATATAGGAAGTCCTATTTTGGTCGCCAGAAAAGTTTCGGCATCATCGGTAGTGTACCGGGAGTGCCGGTAGTATACCGGGAGACCATCGGGAGGGGTATTTCGACCCAAAAGGCTACATGGGCTGTGGGAGGACGAATACCAGCCCTTAGTGGGATGGAGGAAGTCCCACAAAGGGCCCATGCGGCTGGGAAGAAAAAGCCCAAAAGGAAAAAAGGTGGAAAAAGGCAAAAGGGCTAAATTAGGAAGGAGTCCTAATCCTACTAGGAGTGGAGGAGGAAGAGGACTCCCTCCTGGTTTGTCCAACCAAAGGGCTGGATCCTTGGGAGACAAGCCTCCTCCTCCTCTCCTCCTATATATACTAGAGGGTTTTAGGGTTTTGGCACCAGATTTTCAGCCACGTGCTACCCGTTCCTCTAGTGCATAGTTTCTCCTCTAGATCGCTTTTCTGCAGTGCTTAGGCGAAGCCCTGTCTGAATTGCTCCACCACCATCACCGCGGTGCTATCACGCTCCCGGAGAAATCTTCTACCTCTCCTCTCCCTCTTGCTGGATCAAGAAGGCAGAGATCGTCATCGAGCTGTACGTGTGCTGAACGCGGAGATGTCGTCCGTTCGGCGCTAGATCGGAAGGACCGTGATCAAGATTGCAAGACGGATTGTGATGAGATTGCGGGACGGATCATGATGAGTTCGCGGGACGGATCGTGATTGGATCGCGGGACGGATCGTGATGAGATCGCGGGACGCTCGGCGATTTGGATCGCGAATACGTTTGACTACACCAACCGCGTTTCGTAATGCTTCCCGCTTAGCGATCTACAAGGGTATGTAGATCCACTCTCCCTCTCGTAGATGCTCATCACCATGGATAGATCTTGCGTGCACGTAGGAAATTTTTTGTTTCCCATGCAACATTCTCCAATAGTGGCATCATGAGCTAGGTCTATGTGTAGATGAGATCTCGACTAGAACACAAAGAGTTTGTGGGCGTTGGTGCTTAGATTGCTTCCTCCCTTGGTCGTGTTTTGGTTCAGCGGTATTGTGGGATGAAGCGACCTGGACCAACCTTACTCGTACACTTATGAGAGACCAGTTCCATCGACTGACGTGTAACCTCGTTGCACAAAGATGGCTCGCGGGTGTTTGTTTCTCCTACTTTAGTTGGATCGGATTCGACAAAGGCGGTCCTTGAGAAGGTTGAAAAGCAACTTATGTATCACCGTTGTGGTTTTTGCGTAGGTGAGCATTGTTCTTGCTAGATACTCATAGCAGCCACGTAAAACATGCAACAACAATTAGAGGATGTCTAACTTGTTTTTGCAGGGTATGTTGTGATGTGATATGGCCAATTACATGATGAGATATATGTGATGTATGAGATGATCATGTGATGTATAGATTATCACGACTTGCATGTCGATGAGTACGGCAACCGGCAGGAGCCATAGGGTTGTCTTTAATTATTGTATGACCTGCGTGTCAATCATTAAACACTATGTAATGCTTTACTTTACCGCTAATCGGTAGCAATAGTAGTAGAAGCATGGTGGGCGCGACAACCCCGATGGCGACACGTTGATGGAGATCAAGATGATGTAGATCATGGTGTCATGCTGGTGACGATGGAGATCATGCCGGTGCTTTCAAGATGGAGATCAAAAGCACAAGTTCATGGCCATATCATGTCACTTATGATTTGCATGTGATGTTAATCCTTTTATGCACCTTGTTTTGCTTAGGACGATGGTAGCATTATAAGGTGATCCCTCACTTAATTTCAAGATAAATTGTGTTCTCCCCGAGTGTGCACCATTGCGAAAGTTCGTCGTGTCGAGACACCACGTGATGATCGGGTGTGATAGACTCTACGTTCACATACAACAGGTGCAAGCCAGTGTTGCACATGCAGAACACTCAGGTTAAACTTGACGATCCTAGCATGTACAGACATGGCCTCGGAACACAAGAGACCGAAAGGTCGAACATGAGTCATATAGTAGATATGATCAACATGATGATGTTCACCATTGAAACCACCTCAACTCACGTGATGATCGGACTTGAGTTGGTGAATTTGGATCATGTATCACTCGAATGACCGGAGGGATGTCAATTTGAGTGGGATTTCTTCAGTAATATGATTGATTGAACTCATTATCATGAACATAGTCAGTAGTGTCTTTGCAAATTATGTTGTAGATTACTTGCTCGCGCTGTAGCTCCCTTGAATTTTTATATGTTCCTAGAGAAATAGAGTTGAAATATGATGGTAGCAATATTGCGGACTAGGTTCGTGATCTGAGGATTGTCCTCATTGCTGCACAGAAGGCTTATGTCCTTAATGCACCGCTCGGTGCGCCAACCCCTCTAGCGTCGTCTGTAGATGTTGTGAACATCTGACAGGCACGTTCTGATGACTACTTGATAGTTTAGTGTGTCATGCATTACGGCTTAGAATTGAGGCTCCGAAACATTTTGAACGGCACCGAACATATGAGATGTTCTAAGAGCTGAAATTAGGATCTCAGGCTCGTGCCCGTGTTGCGAGATATGAGATCTCCAACAAGATTCTTTGCCTGCAAGATGAAGGAGAATAGCTCAATAGTTGAGCATGTGCTCAGATTGTTTGGGTGCTACAATCGCTTGAATCGAGTGGGAGTTGATCTTCCGGATAACATAGTGATTGATATAGTTCTCCAAGTCACTGTCACTAAGCTACTAGAACTTGGTGATGAACTATAAAACGTCGGGGATAGAAATAATGATCCCTGAGCTGTTTGCGATGTTTGACACCGCGAAGGTGGAAATCAAGAAGGAGCATCAAGTGTTGATGGTTAGTCAAACCACTAGTTTCGAGAAGGGCAGGAGCAAGGAGGGAAACTCCGTGGATAGCAAGTCAGTTGTTGCTCCAGTGAAGCAACCCAAAGTTGAACCCAAACCCGAGACTAAGTGCTTTGATTATGAGGAGAGCGGTCGCTAAAGCGGAACAACCCTAGATACTTGGTAGATAAAAAGGCTGGCAATGTCGACAGAAGTATATTTGATATACGTGTTATTGATGTGTACCTTGCTAGTACTCCTAGTAGCACCTGGGTATTGGATACCGGTTCGGTTGCTAAATGTTAGTAACTCGAAATAAAAGCTACGAAATAAACGGAGAACTAGCTAAGGGTGAGGTGACGATGTGTGTTGGAAATGTTTCCAAGGTTGATGTGATCAACATCGCACGCTCTCTCTACCTTCGGGATTAGTGACGAACCTAAATAAATGTTATTTGGTGTTTTGCTTTGAGGATGAACGTGATTAGATCGTGTTTATTGCAACACGGTTATTCATTTAAGTTAGAGAATAATGGTTATTCTGTTTACATGAATAATACCTTCAATGGTCATGCACCCAGTGAGAATGGTTTGTTGAATCTTGATCGTAGTAATACACATGTTCATAACATTGATGCCAAAAGATACAAAGTTAATAATGATAGTACCACGTACTTGTGGCACTGCCGCTAAATGTCATATTGGTATAAAGCGCATGAAGAAACTCCATGCTTATGAATCTTTGTACTCATTCGATTTCGAATCGGTTGAGACATGCGAACCATGCCTCTTGGGCAAGATGACTAAGGACCCTGTTTTCCAGATGGATGGAGCGGGCAAGTGATTTATTGGAAATGATACATGTTGATGTATGCAATCCAATGAGTCTTGTAGCGTGCGGTGGATATCGTTATTTTCTTACCTTCACTGATGATTTGAGTAGATATAGTGTATATTTACTTAATGAAACACAAGTCTGAATCGTTTGAAAGGTTCAAGCAAATTCAGAGTGAAGTTTAAGATCATCGTGACAAGAAGATGAAAATGTCTGCGATGTGATCGTGGAGGTGAATATCTGAGTTACGAGTTTGGCATACAACTTTAGACAATGTGAAAGTTGTTTCACAACTCACGCCACCTGGAACACCATCGTGTGATGGTGTGTCCAAACGTCATAGTCATGCTCTATTGGATATGGTGCGTGCTATGATGTCTCTTATCGTTTTGCTACTATAATTTTGGGGTTATGCATTAGAGACAACTACATTCACTTTAAATAGGGCACCATCTAAATCCATTGAGATGACACCATATGGTTTGATAGAAACCTAAACTGTCATTTCTTAATGTTTGGGGCTGCAACACTTATGTGAAAAAGGTTTTCACCTAATGAGCTCGAACCCAAAGCGGACAAATGCATCTTCATAGAATACCCTAAGAATGGTTGGGTAAAGCTTCTATCTCAAATCCAAGCATAAAGTGTTTGTTGCTAAAACTGGGTCCTTTCTCGAGAAAGAGTGTCTCTCGAAAGAATTGAGTGGGAGGAAGATAGAACTTGATGAGGTTGTTGAACCTTTGTTCAACCAGAGAGTAGCACAGCGTAGGAAGTTGTTTTTGTGAATCCTAAGTTAGTTGAAGAGGAAGTTAATGATGATGATCATGAAGCTTCGGATCAAGTTACTATTGAACCTCGTAGGTCAACAAGGATGTGTACTTCTCCTGAGCGGTACGACAATCCTGTCTTGGAGGTCATGTTGTTGGACAACGATGAACCTACGAGCTGTGGAGAAGCGATGATGGGCCCGGATTCCGACAAATGGTTAGAGGCCATGAAATCTGAGAAATGATCCATGTATAGACTTTGGTAGACTTGCTCATTGGACGGCAGGTCATTAAGTACAAATGGATGTTTAAAATGAAAACAGACGCTCATGGTAATTGTCACCATTCGTAAAGCTCGACTTGTTGCAAAGAAGTTTACGAAAAGTTCAAGGAGTTGACTGCGATGAGACTTTCTCACTCGTAGCGATGCTAAAGTCTGTTGGAATTATGTTAGCAGTTGCTGCATTTTTCAATTATGAAATCTGGCAGATGGATGTCAAAACATCGTTTCCTTAACGATTTACTTGAGGAAAGGTTGTATGTGATACAACCAGAAGGTTTTGTTAGTCCTAAGGATGCTAAAAGGTGTGCAAGCTTCAGTGATACTTCTATGAATTGAAGCAAGCATCTCGGAGTTGGAATATACACTTTGATGAGGTGATCAAAGTTTTTGATTCTATACAAAGTTTATGAGAAACTTGTATTTACAATAAAGTGAGTGGGAGCCCTATAGAATTTCTCATAAGTATATGCGGATGACATATTGTTGATCGGAAATGATGTAGAATTTCTGGAAAGCATAAACGGTTGTTTGAAAAGAGTTTTTCAAAGAAAGACCTGGATAAAGATCCCTAATTGTTGAGCATAGAGATCTATAGAGATAGATCAAGATGCTTGATGAGACTTTCAATGAGTACATACCTTGACAAGATTTTGAAAGAGTTCAAAATGGATCATTCAGAGAAAGAGTTCTCGCTTGATTTGTAAGGTGTGAAGTTGAGTAAGACTCAAAGCTCGACAACGGCAGAAGAAAGAGAAAGGACGAACGTCGCCCCCTATGCCTTAGCCATATGCTCTGTATAGTATGCCATGTTGTGTACCGCACCTGTGTGTGCCTTGCCATGAGTCCGTCAAGGGGTATTTGGAATAGTACCAAGTGGAGTGTGGTAGCAGTGTTTAGGGTTTGACATAGAGATTTGCAAAGTACACACGGATCTGAATGTCGCAGACCCATTGACTATAAGACCTCTCTCACATGCAAAGCATGATCGATCCCCAGAACTCATTGGGTGTTAGATACATAACAATGCGAATCACATGGTGATGTGAACTAGATTATTGACTCTAGTGCAAGTGGGAGACTGTTGGAAATATGCCCTAGAGGCAATAATAAATTAGTTATTATCATATTTCCTTGTTCATGATAATCGTTTATTATCCATGCTATAATTGTATTGATCGGAGACTTAGATGCATGTGTGGATACATAGACAAAACCATGTCCCTAGTATGCCTCTAATAGACTAGCTCGTTGATCAAAGATGGTTAAGGTTTCCTAGCCATGGACATGAGATGTCATTTGATAACGGGATCACATCATTAGGAGAATGGTGTGATGGACAAGACCCAAACTACAAACGTAGCATATGATCGTGTCAGTTTATTGCTATTGTTTTCTACATGTCAAGTATATGTTCCTATGACCATTAGATCATGCAACTCACGGATACCGGAGGTGTGCCTTATGTGTATCAAATGTCGCAACGTAACTGGGTGACTATAAAGGTGCTCTACAAGTATCTCCGAGCGTGTCTGTTGAGTTGGCATGGATCAAGACTGGAATTTGTTACTCCGTGTGACGGAGAGGTATCTCAGGGCCCACTCGGTAATACAACATCACAATAAGCCATGCAAGCAATTTGACTAAGTGTTAGTTGCGGGATCTTGTATTACGGAACGAGTAAAGAGACTTGCCTATAACGAGGTTGAACTAGGTATGGAGATACCGACGATCGAATCTCGGGCAAGTAACATACCGAAGAACAAAGGGAACATCATACGGGATTAACTGAATCCTTGACATAGAGGTTCGACCGATAAAAATCTTCGTAGAATATGTAGGAACCAATATGGGCATCCAGGTCCCGCTATTTGTTATTGGCCTAGAGGTGTCTCGGTCATGTCTACATAGTTCTCGAACCCGCAGGGTCTGCACACTTAAGGTTTGGTGATGTTTCAGTAGTATAGAGTTATGTATGGTGGTGACCAAATGTTGTTCGGAGTCCCGGAGAGATCTCGAACGTCACGAGGAGCTCCGGAATGGTTTGGAGGTAAATATTCATATATAGGAAGTCCTGTTTTGGTCGTTGGAAAAGTTTCGGGCTCATAGGTAGTGTACCGGGAGTGCCGGTAGTGTACCGGGAAACCATCGGGAGGGGTATTTCGACCCAAGAGGATCCATGGGCTGTGTGAGAGTGTTTACCAGCCCTTAGTGGGCTGGTGGAATTCCCACACAAGGCCCATGCGGTTTGGGAAAAAAGGCCTAAAGAGAAAAAGTGGAAAAGGCAAAAATAGGGTGAATCCTAGTCCTACTAGAATTGGAGGTGGAGTCCACCTCCTCCACCTGGTTCGGCCAACTCCTTGGAGGCTTGGCCCTTGTTCCAAGCCTCCTCCTCTCTTCCTCTTATATATACTGGAGGTGTTAGGGTTTTTGCACAGAATTTTCAGCCACGTGCGGCCCGTTCCTCCAGTGCATAGTTTCTCCTCTAGATCGGTTTCTGCGGTGCTTAGGCGAAGCCCTGTCGGAATAGCTCCACCACCATCGTCGGAGCACCGTCACGCTGCCGGAGAACTCTTCCTCCTCTCCGCTCCCTCTTGCTGGATCAAGACGGCGGAGATCGTCATCAAGCTGTACATGTGCTGAACGCGGAGGTGTCGTCTGTTCGGCGCTAGATCGGAAGGGTCGTGATCAAGTTCGTGGGACGGATCATGATCAAGTTCGTGGGACGGATCGTGATTGGATCGCGGGACGGATCATGATTGGATCTTGGGACGGATCATGATTGGATCACGGGACGCATGGTGATATGGATCGCAAAGACGTTCGACTACACCAACCGCATTTCTTAACGCTTCCCGCTTAGCGATCTACAAGGCTATGTAGATCTACTCTCCCTCTCGTAGATGCTCATCACCATGGATAGATCTACGTGTGCATAGGAAATTTTTTGTTTCCCATGCAACGTTCCCCAACAAAAGGTGCTCTACAGGTATCTCCGAGGGTGTCTGTTGAGTTGGCATGGATCAAGACTGGGATTTGTTACTCCGTGTGAACCGGAGAGGTATCTCAGGGCCCACTCGGTAATACAACATCACAATAAGCCTTGCAAGCAATGTGACTAAGTGTTAGTTGCGGGATTTGTATTACAAAACGAGTAAAGAGACTTGCCAATAACGAGGTTGAACTAGGTATGGAGATACCGACGATCGAATCTCGGGCAAGTAACATACCAAAGAACAAAGGGAACATCATACGGGATTAACTGAATCCTTGACATAGAGGTTCGACCGATAAAGATCTTCATAGAATATGTAGGAACCAATATGGGCATCTAGGTCCCCCTATTGGTTATTGACCGTATAAGTGTCTCGGTCATGTCTACATAGTTCTCGAACCCGTAGGGTCTGCACACTTAAGGTTTGGTGACGTTTCGGTAGTATAGAGTTATGTATGGTGGTGACCGAAGGTTGTTCGGAGTCCTGGATGAGATCCTGGATGTTACGAGGAGCTCTGGAATGGTCCGGAGGTAAAGATTGATATATAGGAAGTCCTATTTTGGTCGTCGGAAAAGTTTTGGGCTCATCGGTAGTGTACCGGGAGTGTCGGTAGTGTACCGGGAGACCATCGAGAGGGGTATTTCGACCCAAGAGGCTACATGGGCTGTGGGAGGATGAATACCAGCCCTTAGTGGGATGGAGGAAGTCCCACAAAGGGCCCATGTGGTTGGGAAGAAAAGCCCGAAAGGAAAAAAGGTGGAAAAGGCAAAAAAGGCTAAATTAGGAAGGAGTCCTAATCCTAATAGGAGTGGAGGAGGAGGATTCCTCCCTCCTAGTTCGGCCGAACCTCCTTGGCTTGGAAGCCAAGGATGCCTCCTCTCCTCCTCTCCTCCTATATATACTAGAGGGTTTTAGGGGTTTTGCACAAGATTTTCAGCCACGTGCAACCCTACCCTCTAGTCCATAGTTTCTCCTCTAGATCGGATTTCTGCAGTGCTTAGGCGAAGCCCTACCAGAATAGCTCCACCACCATCGCCGGAGCACCGTCACGCTGCCAGAGAACTCTTCTTCCTCTCCATTCCTTCTTGCTGGATCAAGACGGCGGAGATCGTCATCAAGCTATACGTGTGCTGAACGCGGAGGTGTCGTCCGTTCGGCGCTAGATCGGAAGGATCGTAATCAAGTTCGTGGGACGGATCGTGATCAAGTTCGCGGGACGGATCGTGATTGGATCGCGGGTCGCACGGTGATTTGGATCGCGAAGATGTTCGACTACACCAACCGTGTTTCTTAACGCTTCCCGCTTAGCGATCTACAAAGGGTATGTAGATCCACTCTTCCTCTCGTATATGCTCATCACCATGGATAGATATGCGTGTGCGTAGGATTTTTTTTTCCCATGCAACGTTCCCCAACACATTAATCCAAACCCAAAGATAGCATGCTCATGTGGAGAATATGAGCAAATCATCTGAATCTACATTTTGGCAGAAACAGAGCCCTTGAACTACAAGTAGTCTATAGAATCATCTCCCCGAGCTGGAAATTGGTGGACATGTAGTCCTTCCATACTCAAGGTCACCAGACAAAGCTTTGTTCCAAGTGGCCTAAAGTAAAAAACATTAGATGAGCCCCAAGTTTGCTGTTGCAAACTTCCCATCGGTGAAATCCCGTCACATATAGCTCAATTTCCCTTGCAAAATTTCCAATGACCGTTACCATGCATGCCTTGCACGCTAGACAACCTGGGCCGACCACAATGATGCTCTAGACACGAAATGGCATGGTGACCATGCTATCAGCATGCAGTAACGATTCTCTGCCATGCATCTTGTCCTGTAGCTCGCAACAAGCTTTGGCAGGGCATCCCCACGTGCCAATAACCTCCCCTCCACCTCCCATGCCCCTCCTGGATGTCAGGGTGCAGACAAAGGAGCCCAGACACACGCTCGGTGCCCGAGGCCATCATGGCGGCCACCCGAGCCCCTCTTTGTTTCTCTCCACCATTTACCTCCCCCCGAGCGCCCTAGACGCCCCTGGTACTCCACTCTCCCCTCCTTGGACCCCCCGTACCACCCACAGCTCTTCCCCGCGCCCTCTTCCTTCGCCATGGCCGGCATTGCCGCCACTCGGCTCTACTCAAGCCCGAGCCACTCGGCCTCCCTTGCCTCAACCAGCTTCACCGGGAGGACGCCCTCGACAAGATCAGCTACCGAGGAGCCTCCCTACCCCGTTCACAAAGCCGTGACAGGCTCCCTAGCGACGACTGCCGCTGCTGTCCGCTCCACCCGATGAGCCGCTCGCTCCCGGCCATCCCCACGACTGGTGAGGCCTCCCCCATGTGCGGAAGGGAGCGGGGCATCCTCCCAGGTCGTCGGCTTGGCGTACAGTGCAGCGGGGCAGCCTGGACCGCCATGACCGGAGCCCCATCTGCCTCCTGTCGGGAGGTAGAAGAATAAGGCAGGAGAGAGAGAGAGGGGATCCGGCGGGACCTACCTGTAAGCGACCCGGCGGGTGGGCCGCCCTGTTTTGAGTGGAGACGGGATACCTTGGAGGCCACCTTCTCCAGGGGAAGGCGCATTTCCGTGGGGCGCCTTCGACGTGGCCCTCCTTCTCGCCCGGCTGGGCCACCGGGCCGGCCTAGTGTCTATCCTACGCCCAGTGCAGAGATTAACCTTTAGGTAATTCTTTTGCCTGTTTTTTCAGAGGGGCAAACAATTCATAGAATATTCATTCGACTCCAAATCAATCGGTTCAAATTCCTATAGATTCCTAAAATTATGGTCAAACCAAATATGTGCATTGCACATTTTTCCAGAAAACTTTTCTATAATGTTCTATTTCAAATTTGAATCTGAACCATGTAGAACCCCACTTTTCAAATTCCTAGGGAATTCTTATGAACTCCAAATGGAGTGTTTCAAGTTACCTAGGTGTATCTAAATTCATGCACTAAGTGGTGAGCATTTTTTTCCTTACACTTATTCTGCTATGACAAATATTGGGTCATTTCTTCATATATATTCACTTTGCAAATCTCTAGGAAATTCATCCCAACTCCAAAACCAGTGAAACCACTTTCTAAATTCTTCTAAAAACATGCCCTGTTTGGTGAGTGCCTCCACTCATTTTTATTAAAATGTTTTCTGTGGACATCTTATAGGGCCATCATTTCCTTCATTTCCATCATTCAAGACTCCCCCTTGACCCACATCCACCAAAACCTCCTTGGTTATTTTTCTCATGACCGGAGGTTTCCTAGAAAAATAAAACTCCTATTTATAGAGCACTTCTATTTTCTGCTTGTTGTGTTCCTTATTGTGGTTGTTTACCGATGCTAGTTGACGAGATAAACGGAGTGCTCGGAGTTGGACGAGAAGCGTGTGAAGACCTCGAAGACTTTGCGAAGCCAGGCAAGCAACCCTTTGACCATGTTAAGAAACCATTTTATGCATGTCATATAGCACTTCCTTTCGATGTATTGATCATGTTGATGTGGTGTTTTCCCTTCGGTGGGACGCCTCCGATACTTTTACCGTTGATACTTGCATCATGCATGACCCTACCTCCTTATGAGGGTTGTGCGGGTGAGAGTAGTTAGGATGCTAGTAGTTGCTACGCAAGTGGGATAGGAATATGCATGGTGATGGAAACAAAATGATTTCAAAGACTTTTCGAAAACCCCGTCGGGTGCCACTAATGCCCGAGGATGGAGATGATGATGTGCTCGGTAACCACTTGAGAAAGAAGTGGTTCTTGGGGAACGATGCATTGGAAACAAAAACTTTCCTACGTGCACGCAAGATCTATCCATGGTGATGAGCATCTACGAGAGGGAGAGTGGATCTACATACCCTTCTAGATCGCTAAGCAGGAAGCGTTAAGAAACGCGGTTGGTGTAGTCGTACGTCTTCGCGATCCAAATCGCCGAGCGTCCCTTGATCTCATAACGATCCGTCCCGTGATCCAATCACGATCCATCCCGCGAACTCATCACGATCCGTCCCACGATCTCATCACGATCCATCTCGCAATCTTGATCACGGTCCTTCCGATCTAGTGCCGAACGGATGACACCTCCGTGTTCAGCACACGTATAGCTCGATGATGATCTCCGCCTTCTTGATCCAGCAAGAGGGAGCGGAGAGGTAGAAGAGTTCTCGGGCAGTGTGACGGCGCCACGGCGATGGTGGTGGAGCAATTCCGGCAGGGCTTCGCCTAAGCACTGCAGAAAAGCGATTTAGAGGAGAAACTATTGACTAGAGGAACGGGTAGCACGTGGCTGAAAATCTGGTGCCAAAACCCTAAAACCCTCTAGTATATATAGGAGGAGAGGAGGAGGAGGCTTGGATCCCAAGGATCCAGCCCTTGGGTCGGCCGAACTAGGAGGGAGGAGTCCTCCTCCTCCACTCCTAGTAGGATTAGGACTCCTTCCTAATTTAGCCCTTTTGCCCTTTTCCACCTTTTTCCTTTTGGGCTTTTTCTTCCCAGCCGCATGGTCCCTTTGTGAGACTTCTTCCAGCCCACTAAGGGCTGGTATGCATCCTCCCACAGCCCATGTAGCCTCTTGGGTCGAAATACCCCTCCCGATGGTCTCCCGGTACACTACCGATGAGCCCGAAACTTTTCCAGCGACCAAAATAGGACTTCCTATATATCAATATTTACCTCTGGACCATTCCGGAGCTCCTTGTGACGTCCGGATCTCATCCAGGACTCCGAACAACCTTCGGTCACCACCATACATAACTCTATACTACCGAAACATCATCAAACCTTAAGTGTGCAGACCCTGCGGGTTCGAGAACTATGTAGACATGACCGAGACACCTCTACGGTCAATAACCAATAGCGGGACTTGGATGTCCATATTGGTTCCTACATATTCTATGAAGATCTGTATCGGTCGAACCTCTATGTCAAGGATTCAGTTAATCCTGTATGATGTTCCTTTTGTTCTTCGGTATGTTACTTGCCCGAGATTCGATCATTGGTATCTCCATACCTAGTTCAACCTTGTTACCGGCAAGTCTCTTTACTCGTTCCGTAATACAAGATCCCATGACCAACACTTAGTCACATTGCTTGCAAGGCTTGTTGTGATGTTGTATTACCGAGTGGGCCCTGAGATACCTCTCCGTCACATGGAGTAACAAATCCCAGTCTTGATCCATGCCAACCCAACAAACACCCTCGGAGATACCTGTAGAGTACCTTTATAGTCACCCCGTTACGTTGCGACGTTTGATATACACAAGGCACTCCTCCGGTGTCAGTGAGTTGCATGATCTAATGGTCATAGGAACAGATACTTGACATGCAGAAAACAGTAGCAATAAACTGACATGATCATATGCTACGTTTGTAGGTTGGGTCTTGTCCATCCCATCATTCTCCTAATGATGTGATCCCGTTATCAAATGACATCTCATGTCAATGGCTAGGAAACCTTAACCATCTTTGATCAACGAGCTAGTCTATTAGAGGCATACTAGGGACATGGTTTTGTCTATGTATCCACACATGCATCTAAGTCTCCGATCAACACAATTAGAGCATGGATAATAAACGATTATCATGAACTAGGAAATATGATAACAACCAATTTATTATTGCCTCTAGGGCATATTTCCAACAGGCTCCCACTTGCACTAGAGTCAATAATCTAGTTCACATCACCATGTGATTCGCATTGTTATGAATCTAACACCCAATGAGTTCTGGGGCTCGATCATGCTTTGCATGTGAGAGAGGTCTTATAGTCAACGGGTCTGCGACATTCAGATCCGTGTGTACTTTGCAAATCTCTATGTCAAACCGTAAACACTGCTACCACACTCCACTTGGTACTATTCCAAATGGCTGCTCCACTATATGTATCCAGATTGCTACCACGGGTCATCCGGATTGGTGTTAAAGCTTGCATCGATGTAACTCTTTACGACGAACTCATTATCACCTCCATAATCGAGAAACATCTCCTTAGTCTTTTAGTTACTAAGGATATTCTTGACCGCTGTCCAGTGATCCAATCCTGGATCACTCTTGTACCCCTTGATGGACTCATGGCAAGGCACACACAGGTGCGGTACACAGCATGGCATACTATACAGAGCCTATGGCTAAGGCATAGGGGACGACATCCGTCCTTTCTCTTTCTTCTGCCGTGGTCGAGCTTTGAGTCTCACTCAACTTCACACCTTACAAAGCAGGCGAGAACACTTCTCTCTGACTAATCCATTTTGAACTCTTTCAAAATCTTGTCAAGGTATGTACTCATTGAAAGTCTTATCAAACATCTTGATCTATCTTTATAGATCTTGATGCTCAACAATTAGGTAGCTTTATTCAGGTCTTCCTTTGAAAATCACTTTTCAAACAACTGTTTATGCTTTCCAGAAATTCCAAATTATTTCTGAATAGCAATATGTCATCCACATATACTTATCAGAAACTCTATGGTGCTCCCTCTCACTTTATTGCAAATACAAGTTTCTCATAAACTTTGTATAGACTCAAAAACTTTGATCACCTCATCAAAGTGTACATTCCAACTCCGAGATGCTTGCTTCAGTCTATAAAAGGATCACTGAAGCTTGCACACATTTTAGCATCCTTAGGACTGACAAAACCTTCTAGTTGTATCACATACAACCTTTCCTCAAGTAAACCATTAAGGAAACGATGTTTTGACATCCATCTGCCAGATTTCATAATTGAAAGTGCAGCAACTGCTAACATAATTTCAACAGACTTTAGCATCGCTACGAGTGAGAAAGTCTCATCGTAGTCAACTCCTTGAACTTGTCATCAACTTTTTTGCAACAAGTCGAGCTTTACAAATGGTGACATTTACCATCAGCGTATGTCTTCATTTCAAAGATCCATTTGTACTTAACGACCCGTCGTCCAACGAGCAAGTCCACCAAAGACTATACTTGGTTTTCATACATGGATCCTTTCTCGGATTTCATGGCCTCTAACCATCTGTTGGTTTTCGGGCCCATCATTGCTTCTCCATAGTTCATAGGTTCATCGTTGTCCAACAAATTGACCTCTAAGACAGGGTTGCCGCACCACTCAGGAGCAGTACACGTCCTTGTTGACCTACGAGGTTTGATAGTAACTTGATCAGAAGCTTCATGATTATCATCATTAACTTCCTCTACAACTAACGTAGGCTTCACAGAAACAACTTCCTGCGCTGCGCTACTCTCTGGTTGAAACAGAGGTTCAATAACCTCATCAAGTTCTATCCTCCTCCCACTCAATTCTTTCAAGAGAAACTTTTTCTCGAGAAATGACCCAGTTTTAGCAACAAACATTTTATGCTTGGATCTGGGATAGAAGGTTCACCCAACTGTTCTTAGGGTATTCTATGCTTGGGTTCACACGGTGAAAACATTTTATGCTTGGGTTCGAGCTCATTAGGTGAAAACATTTTCCACACAAGCGTCGCAACCCCAAACATTAAGAAATGACACCTTAGGTTTCTATCAAACCAAAATTCACACGGTGTCATCTCAATGGATTTAGATGGTGCCCTATTTAAAGTGAATGTAGTTGTCTCTAATGCATAACCCCAAAATTATAGTAACAAAACGATAAGAGACATCATAGCATGCACCATATCCAATAGAGCACGACTATGACGTTCGACACACCATCACACTATGGTGTTCCAAGTGACGTGAGTTGTGAAAAAAAATTCACATTGTCTAAAGTTATATGCCAAACTCGCAACTCAGATATTCATCTCGACGATCATATCGTAGACATTTTTATCTTCTTGTCACGATGATCTTAAACTTCACTCTGAATTTTCTTGAACCTTTCAAACGATTCAGACTTGTGTTTCATTAAGCAAATATACACTATATCTACTCAAATCATCAGTGAAGGTAAGAAAATAACGATATCCACCGCACGCTATAAGACTCATCGGATTGCATACATCAACATGCATCATTTCCAATAAGTCACTTGCCCGCTCCATCAAACTAGAAAACGGAGTCCTTAGTCATCTTGACCAAGAGGCATGGTTCGCATGTCTCAACCGATTCGAAATCGAATGAGTCCAAAGATCCATTAGCATGGAGTTTCTTCATGCATTTTATACCAATATGACATTTAGCGGCAGTGCCACAAGTATGTGGTACTATTATTATTAACTTTGTATCTTTTGGCATCAATGTTATGAACATGCGTATTACTACGATCAAGATTCAACAAACCATTCTCACTGGGTGCTTGACCATTGAAGGTATTATTCATGTAAACAGAATAACCATTATTCTCTAACTTAAATGAATAACCATGTTGCAATAAACACAATCCAATCACGTTCATGCTCAACGCAAAACACCAAATAACATTTATTTAGGTTTGTCACTAATCCCGAAGGTAGAGAGAGCGTGCGATGTTGATCACATCAACCTTGGAAACATTTCCAACACACATCATCACCTCACCCTTAGCTAGTTCTCTGTTTATTCTGTAGCTTTTATTTTGAGTTACTAACATTTAGCAACCGAACTTGTATCCAATACCCAAGTGCTACTAGGAGTACTAGCAAGGTACACATCAATAACACGTATATCAAATATACTTCTGTCGATGTTGCTAGCCTTCTTATCTACCAAGTATCTAGGGTTGTTCCACTTCAGCGACCGCTCTCCTCATAATCGAAGCACTTAGTCTCGGGTTTAGGTTCAACTTTGGGTTGCTTCACCGGAGCAGCAACTGACTTGCTATCCATGAAGTTTCCCTCCTTGCCCTTGCCCTTCTTGAAACTAGTGGTTTTACTAACCATCAACACTTGATGCTCCTTCTTGATTTCTACCTTCGCGGTGTCATATATCGCGAACAGCTCAGGGATCATTATTTCTATCCCTGGCGTTTATAGTTCATCACCAAGTTCTAGTAGCTTAGTGACAGTGACTTGGAGAACAATATCAATCATTATCTTATCTAGAAGATCAACTCCCACTCGATTCAAGCGATTGTAGCACCCAGACAATCTGAGCACAAGCTCAACGATTGAGCTATTCTCCTTCATCTTATAGGCAAAGAATCTTGTTGGAGATCTCATATCTCGCAACACGGGCACGAGCCTGAGATCCTAATTTCAGATCTTAGAACATCTCATATATTCCATGACGTTCAAAATGTTTTGGAGCCTCAATTCTAAGCTGTAATGCATGACGCACTAAACTATCAAGTAGTTATCACAACGTGCCTGTCAGACGTTCACAACATCTACAAACAACGCTAGAGGGGTTGGCGCACCGTGCGGTGCATTAAGGACATAAGCCTTCTGTGCAGCAATGAGGACAATCCTCAGATCACGGAGCCAGTCTGCAATATTGCTACCATCATCTTTCAACTCTATTTATCTAGGAATGTATAAAAATTTAAGGGAGCTACAGCGTGAGCTAGTAATCTACAACACAGTTTGCAAAGACACTACTGACTATGTTCATGATAATGAGTTCAGTTAATCATATTACTTAAGAACTCCCACTCAAATTGAGATCCCTCCAGTCATTCGAGTGATACATGACCCAATTCACCAACTCAAGTCTGATCATCACATGAGTTGAGGTGGTTTAAATGGTGAACATCATCATGTTGATCATATATACTATATGACTCATGTTCGACCTTTCGGTCTCTTGTGTTCCGAGGCCATGTGTTTACATGCTAGGCTCGTCAAGTTTAACCCGAGTGTTCTGCATGTGCAACACTGGCTTGCACCCGTTGTATGTGAAAGTAGAGTCTATCACACCCGGCCATCATGTGGTGTCTCAACACGACGAACTTTCGCAACGGTGCACACTCGGGGAGAACACAATTCATCTTGAAATTTAAGTGAGGGATCACCTTATAATACTACCGTCGTCCTAAGCAAAACAAGGTGCATAAAAGGATTAACATCACATGCAAATCATAAGTGACATGATATGGCCATGAACTTGTGCTTTTGATGTCCATCTTGAAAGCACCGGCATGATCTCCATCGTCACCGGCACGACACCATGATCTCCATCATCTTGATCTCCGTCAACGTGTCGCCATTGGGGTTGTCGCGCCCATCATGCTTGTACTACTATTGCTATCGTTTAGCGATAAAGTAAAGCATTACATAGCGCTTAATGATTGACACGCAGGTCATACAATAATTAAAGACAACCCTATGGCTCTTGCCGGTTGTCGTACTCATCGACATGCAAGTCGTGATAATCTATACATCACATGATCATCTCATACATCACATATATCACATCATGTAATTGGCCATATCACATCACAACATACCCTGCAAAAACAAGTTATACGTCCTCTAATTGTTGTTGCATGTTTTACGTGGATGCTATGGGTATCTAGCAAGAACAATTCTCATCTACACAAAAACCACAACGGTGATACACTAGTTGCTTTTCAACCTTCTCAAGGACCGCCTTTGTCGAATCCGATCCAACTAAAGTGAGAGAAACTGGCACCCGCAAGCCATCTATGCAACAAGTTGCGGTCGAGGGAACCGGTCTCTCGTAAGCGTACGAGTAATGTTGGTCCGGGCCGCTTCATCTCACAATACCGCTGAATCAAAATCCGACCAAGGGAGGAAGCAATCTAAGCATCAACGCCCACAAACCTTTTGTGTTCTACTCGAGATCTCATCTACACATAGACCTAGCTCATGATGCCACTATTGGGGAACGTTGCATGGGAAACAAAAAATTTCCTACGCACATGCAGATCTATCCATGGTGATGAGCATCTACGAGAGGGAGAGTAGATCTATGTACCCTTGTAGATCGCTAAGCGGGAAGCGTTAAGAAACGCGGTTGGTGTAGTCGAACGTCTTCGCGATCCAAATCGCCGTGCGTCCCGTGATCCAATCACAATCCGTCCCGTGATCCAATCATGATCTGTCCCGTGATCCAATCACGATCCATCCCATGAACATGATCACGATCCGTCCCACGAACTTGATCACGATCCTTTCGATCTAGCGCCGAACGGATGGCACCTCCGCGTTCAACACATGTACAGCTTGATGACAATCTCTGCCGTCTTGATCTAGCAAGAGGAACTAGAGAGGAGGAAGAGTTCTCCGGCAGCGTGACGGCGCTCCGGCGATGGTGGTGGAGCTATTCCGACGGGGCTTCGCCTAAGCACTGCAGAAAACCGATCTAGAGGAGAAACTATGCACTGGAGGAACGAGCAGCACGTGGCTGAAAATTCTGTGCAAAAACCCTAAAACCTCCAGCATATATAAGAGGAAGATAGGAGGAGGCTTGGCACAAGGGCCAAGCCTCCAAGGAGTCGGCCGAACCAGGTGGAGGAGGTGGACTCCACCTCCAATCCTAGTAGGACTAGGATTCACCCTATTTTTGCCTTTTTCCACTTTTTCTCTTTAGGCCTTTTTTCCCAAACCGCATGGGCCTTGTGTGGGACTTCCACCAGCCCACTAAGGGCTGGTAAATACTCTCCCACAGCCCATGGAGCCTCTTGGGTCGAAATACCCCTCCCGATGGTCTCCCGGTACACTACCGGCACTCCCGGTACACTACCGATGAGCCCGAAACTTTTCCGGCGAACAAAACAGGACTTCCTATATATGAATCTTTACCTACGGACCATTCCGGAGCTCCTCGTGACGTCCAGGATCTGATCCAGGACTCCGAACAACATTTGGTCACCACCATACATAACTCTATACTACCGAAACGTCACCAAACCTTATGTGTGTAGACCCTGCGGGTTCGAGAACTATGTAGACATGACCGAGACACCTCTATGGCCAATAACCAATAGCGGGACCTGAATGCCCATATTGGTTCCTACATATTCTACGAAGATCTTTATTGATCGAACCTCTATGTCAAGGATTCAGTTAATCCCGTATGATGTTCCCTTTGTTCTTCGGTATGTTACTTGCCCGAGATTCGATCGTCGGTATCTCCATACCTAGTTCAACCTCGCTATCGGCAAGTCTCTTTACTCATTCCGTAATACAAGATCCCACAACTAACACTTACATTGCTTGCAAGGCTTACTGTGATGTTGTATTACCGAGTGGGCCCTGAGATACCTCTCTGTCACACGGAGTAACAAATTCCAGTCTTGATCCATGCCAACTCAACAGACACCCTCGGAGATACCTGTAGAGCACCTTTATAGTCACCTAGTTACGTTGCGACATTTGATACACACAAGGCACTCCTCCGGTATCCATGAGTTGCATGATCTCCTGGTCATAGGAACATATACTTGACATGCAGAAAACAGTAGCAATAAACTGACACAATCATATGCTACGTTTGTAGTTTGGGTCTTGGCCATCACACCATTCTCCTAATGATGTGATCCCGTTATCAAATGACATCTCATGTCCATGGCTAGGAAACCTTAACCATCTTTGATCAACGAGCTAGTCTATTAGAGGCATACTAGGGACATGGTTTTGTCTATGTATCCACACATGCATCTAAGTCTCCGATCAATATAATTATAGCATGGATAATAAACGATTATCATGAACAAGGAAATATGATAATAACTAATTTAATATTGCCTCTAGGGCATATTTCCAACCCATTTATAGTCACCCCAGTTACGTTGCGACGTTTGATACACACAAGGCACTCCCCCGATGTTCGTGAGTTGCATGATCTCATGGTCATAGGAACACATACTTGACATGCAGAAAGCAGTAGCAATAAACTGACACAATCATATGCTACATTTGTAGTTTGGGTTATCTCCATCACATCATTCTCCTAATGATGTGATCCTGTTATCAAATGACATCACATGTCAATGGCCAGGAAACCTTGACCATCTTTGATGAACGAGCTAGTTCACTAGAGGCATACTAGGGACAAAGTGTTGTCTATTTACCCACACATGTAATGTGTTTCCAATTAATACAATTATAGTATGGATAATAAACGATTATCATGAACAAGGAAAAACAATAATAAACACTTTATTTATTGCCTCTAGGGCATATTTCCAACATTCTCCCACTTGCACTAGAGTCGATAATCTAGCTCACATCACTATGTGATTTACATTGTAATGAATCGAACACCCATGCAGTTCTGGTGTTGATCATGTTTAGCCCTTGGAAGAGGTTTAGTCAACAGGTCTGCAACATTCAGATCCGTGTGCACTTTGCAAATATTTATGTCCTTCTCCTCGATGTAATCGCGGATGGAGTTGAAGCATCGCTTTATGTGTCTGGTCCTTTTGTGAAACCTTGGTTCCTTGGCCAGAGCAATGGCACCAGTGTTGTCACAGAACAGGTTCATTGGATTCAATGCACTGGGCACTACTCCAAGATCTGTCATGAACTGCTTCATCCAGACACCTTCCTTCGCCACCTCTGAGGCTGCGATGTACTCCGCTTCACATGTAGAATCGGCTACCACGCTTTGCTTGGAACTGCACCAGCTTACCGCTCCCCCGTTGAGAATAAATACGTATCTGGACTTAGAGTCATCCGGATCAGTGTCAAAGCTTGCATCGACGTAACCCTTTACGACGAGCTCTTCATCACCTCCATAAACGAGAAACATTTCCTTAGTCCTTTTCAAGTACTTAAGGATATTCTTGACTGCTGCCCAGTGTTCCATTCCAGGATCACTTTGAAACCTTCCGGCCATACTTATGGCAAGGTTGACATCTGGTCTTGTGCACAGCATTGCATACATGATAGAGCCTATGGCTGAAGCATAGGGGATGACACTCATCTTGTCTCTATCTTCTGCAATCACTGGGCATTGAGTCTTACTCAACTTCACACCTTGTAACACAGGCAAGAACCCCTTCTTGGATTGATCCATTTTGAACTTCTTCAAAACTTTATCAAGGTATGTGCTCTGTGAAAGTGCTATTAAGCGTCTCGATCTATCTCTATAGATCTTAATGCCTAATATGAAAGCAGCCACAAGAAAGTGGTACTATCATTATCAACTCTACATCTTTTGGCATCAATGTTATGAACATGTGTATCATCACTATCAAGATTCAATATGAATAAACCCCTAACATTGGGTGCATGACCATAAAAGATATTAATCATATAATTAGAACAACCTTTATTCTCTGATTTAAATGAGTAACCGTATCGCAGTAAACAAGATCCAGATATAATGTTCATGCTTAACGCATGCACTAAATAACAATTATTCAGGTTCATCACTAATCCCGACGGTAATCGAAGAGAGAGCGTGCCGACGGTGATCACATCAACCTTGGAACCATTTCCCACACGCATCGTCACTTCGTCCTTTGTCAGCCTTCGTTTATTCCGTAGTTCCTGCTTTGAGTTGCAAATGTGAGAAACCAAACCGGTATCAAATACCCAGGCACTACTACGAGAGCTAGTAAGGTACACATCAATAACATGTATATCATATATACCTTGTTTGTCATTGGCCGCCTTCTTGTCAGCCAGGTACTTGGGGCAGTTCCTCTTCCAGTGACCAGTTCCCTTGCAATGAAAGCACTCAGTTTATGGCTTGGGTCCATGCTTAGGATTCTTTACAGGAGTAGCAACTGCTTTGCCATCCTTCTTGGTTTTACCCTTCTTGCCCTTGCCCTTGCCCTTGCCATTTTTCTTAAAACTAGTGGTTTTATTGACCATCAACACTTGATGTTCTTTCTGGATTTCAGACTCAGCGACTTTTAGCATCGCAAATAGCTCGACGACTAACTTGTTCATCCTGTGCATGTTATAGTTCATCACAAAGCTCTTGTAACTAGGTGGTAGTGATTGAAGAACTCTATCAGTGATCACCTCTGGCGGAAGGGCAATTCACAACTCCGCTAGACGAGTTGAATACATAGACATTCTGAGTATATGTTCACTGATAGACCCGTTCTCCTCCATCTTGCAAGCATAGAACTTATCGGAGGTTTCATACCTCTCGATCCGGGCATTCTTCTGAAAGATAAACTTCAACTCCTGGAACATCTCATATGCTCCATGACGTTCAAAACATCTTTGAAGTCCCAGTTCTAAGCCATACAATATTGCACACTGAACTATTGAGTAATCTCCAGTACGTGCCTCCCAAGCGTTCTTAATGTCTTCGGAGGTGATGTCTTCTGGTTGGTCACCAAGCGGTGCATCAAGGACATATGATTTCTGGGAAGCTGTGAGGATAATCCTCAGATTACGGGCCCAGTCAACAAAGTTACTTGCATCATCTTTCAACTTAGCTTTCTCTAGGAACGCATTAAAATTCGGGGGTGCTACTGCGCGAGCCATTGATCTACAACATAAATATGCAAAGTTTACTTAGACTATTGTTCAAGATAATGAGTTTAGTTAATCAAATTACTAAATCTCCCACTCAAATCGACATCCCTCAGGTCATCTGAGTGTCACATGATCCAAATTCACCAACTTAAGTCCGATCATCACGTGAGTTGAGGTGGCTTCAATGGTGAACATCTCATGTTGATCATATATACTATATGACTCATGTTCGACCTTTCGATCTCTTGTGTTCCGAGGCCATGTCTGTACATGCTAGGCTCGTCAAGTTTAACCCGAGTGTTTTGCATGTGCAACACTGGCTTGCACCTGTTGTATGTGAACGTAGAGTCTATCACACCCGATCATCACGTGGTGTCTCGACACGACGAACTTTTGCAACGGTGCACACTCGGGGAGAACACAATTCATCTTGAAATTTGAGTGAGGGATCACCTTATAATGCTACCATCGTCCTAAGCAAAACAAGGTGCATAAAAGGACTAACATCACATGCAAATCATAAGTGACATGATATGGCCATAAACTTGTGCTTTTGATCTCCATCTAGAAAGCACCGACATGATCTCCATCGTCACCGGCATGACACCATGATCTTCATCATCTTGATCTCCATCAACGTGTCGCCATCGATGTTGTCGCGCCCAACATGCTTCTACTACTATTGCTACCATTTAGCGATAAAGTAAAGCATTAAATAGCACTTAATGATTGACACGCAGGTCATACAATAATTAAAGACAACCCTATGGCTCCTGCCGGTTGTCGTACTCATCAACATGCAAGTCGTGATAATCTATACATCACATGATCATCTCATAAATCACATATATCACATCATGTAATTGGCCATATCACATCACAACATACCCTGCAAAACAAGTTAGACGTCCTCTAATTGTTGTTGCATGTTTTACGTGGCCGCTACAGGTATCTAGCAGGAACAATTCTCATCTACGCAAAAACCACAACGGTGATACACTAGTTGCTTTTCAACCTTCTCAAGGACCGCCTTTGTCGAATCTGATCCAACTAAAGTGAGAGAAACTGGCACCCACAAGCCATCTATGCAACAAGTTGCGGTCGAGGGAACCGGTCTCTCGTAAGCATACGGGTGGTCCGGGCCGCTTCATCTCACAATACCGCTGAACCAAAATCCGACCAAGGGAAGCAATCTAAGCATCAACGCCCACAAACCTTTTGTGTTCTACTCGAGATCTCATCTACACATAGACCTAGCTCATGATGCCACTGTTGGGGAATGTTGCATGGGAAACAAAAAAATTCCTACGCACACACAGATCTATCCATGGTGATGAGCATATACGAGAGGGAGAGTGGATCTACATACCCTTGTAGATCGCTAAGCGGGAAGCGTTAAGAAATGCGCTTGGTGTAGTCGAACATCTTCGCGATCCAAAACGCCGTGCGACCCGCGATCCAATCACGATCCGTCCTGCGATCTAATCACGACCCGTCCCGCGAACTTGATCATGATTCGTCCCACGAACTTGATTACGATCCTTCCGATCTAGCGCCGAACGGACGGCACCTCCGCGTTCAGCACACGTACATCTTGATGACGATCTCCGCCGTCTTGATCCAACAAGAAGGAGCGGAGAGGAAGAATAGTTCTCCGGCAGCATGACGACGCTCCCGTGATGGTGGTGGAGCTATTCCGGTAGGGCTTCGCCTAAGCACTGCATAAATCCGATCTAGAGGAGAAACTATGGACTAGAGGGTAGGGTTGCATGTGGCTGAAAATCTTGTGCAAAAACCCTAAAACCCTCTAGTATATATAGGAGGAGAGGAGGAGAGGAGGCAGCCTTGGCTTCCAAGCCAAGGAGGTTCGGCCGAACCAGGAGGGAGGAATCCTCCTCCTCCACTCCTAGTAGGATTAGGATTCCTTCCTAATTTAGCCTTTTTTTGCCTTTTTCCACCTTTTTTCCTTTTGGGCTTTTCTTCCAACTGCATGGGCCTTGTGTGGGACTTCCACCAGCCCACTAGGGGCTGGTATTCATCCTCCCACAGCCCATGTAGCCTCTTGGGTCGAAATAGCCCTCCCGATGGTCTCCCGGTACACTACCGATGAGCCCAAAACTTTTCCAATGACCAAAATAGGACTTCCTACATATCAATATTTACCTCCGGACCATTCCGAAGCTCCTTGTAATTTCCGGGATCTCATCCAGGACTCCGAACAACCTTCGTTCACCACCATACATAACTCTATACTACCGAAACGTCACCAAAGCTTAAGTGTGCAGACCCTACGGGTTCGAGAACTATGTAGACATGACTGAGACACGTCTATGGTCAATAACCAATAGCGGGACCTGGATGCCCATATTGGTTCCTACATATTCTACGAAGATCTTTATCGGTCGAACCTCTATGTCAAGGATTCAGTTAATCCCGTATGATGTTCCCTTTGTTCTTCGGTATGTTACTTGCCCGAGATTCGATTGTCAGTATCTCCATACCTAGTTCAACCTCGTTATCGTCTCTTTACTCGTTCCGTAATACAAGATCCCGCAACTAACACTTAGTCACATTGCTTGCAAGGCTTATTGTGATGTTGTATTACCGAGTGGGCCCTGAGATACCTCCCCGTTCACACGGAGTAACAAATCCCAGTCTTGATCCATGCCAACTCAACAGACACCCTCGGAGATACCTGTAGAGCACCTTTATAGTCACCCAGTTACGTTGCGATGCTTGATACACACAAGGCACTCCTCCGATGTTCGTGAGTTGCATGATCTCATGGTCATAGGAACACATATTTGACATGCAGAAAACAATAGCAATAAACTGACACGATCATATGCTACATTTGTAGTTTGGGTCTTGTCCATCACATCATTCTCCTAATGATGTGATCCCGTTATCAAATGACATCACATGTCAATGGCCAGGAAACCTTGACCATCTTTGATGAACGAGCTAGTTCGCTAGAGGCATACTAGGGACAAAGTGTTGGCTATTTACCCACACATGTAATATGTTTCCAATTAATACAATTATAGCATGGATAATAAACGATTATCATGAACAAGTAAATATAATAATAAACACTTTATTTATTGCCTCTAGGGCATATTTCCAACATAATGCATCAGTATGCAATTCAGGTTGTGGTAGAGTTTGGGGGGATTTGTGTGCACAGAATAATGGGAGAGGAGAAAGAGAGGTCTTGCCATGGTATAAAGAGAGGGATAGTGAGGGAGTTAGCCCCCCAATAATTGATTAGAGGCCATGGCAAAGCTACCGGAGGTAGGAGGAGGGTTATAATATATTGTGGTAAAAATTTGGGGACAAGGAGAATCTTTTTGGGTCAAAAATGCTTGCCCACAAGTTTTTGGCTGAAGGTGTTTGATGCTTTCCTAGGGTATCTAGGGGTATCCAATGGACCTGATATTTACCAGAGGTAATTGGTAAGTCCATTTGGTCCTTATAACAAGTTTTGAGATGATTTGAAGAAAGTTGATAGTGTAAACTTTGTAATCCCTAGTAATCAACAGAATTAGGTTTCTGTAGATCCAGGTCTGCAAAACTATTCTCCTTGATGCACCACTTAGTGTAGCATCATAATTTTGGTAATAGAACATGCTCACAAAGTTTGGGATAAATAGGAGATACTTCCCAATGTAAAGTTTCTCAAATTTGATTCTGGACAGGAATGGTTTTGGAATATTTTGGTGAAATAAAGCAATTGGGATTGATATGAAACTTGGCAAGATGATCACATATGTCACATGTGACATGCTAGAATTTTCTTGGATTTTTTGAGTATATTTCTTATAGAAATATTTCAAATGCTTGGAATAGGCAGAAATGGTTTTGAAGGGTTTTGTCCAATATTTTGAACATGACCATGTGTTGAAACTCTTATATATGGACAATATATGACCACTGAGTTTTCCTAATTTTATTCAAATATTTTTAAATCATTTAAATAATTTTTCCCTATAAAAGACCATTTCTAGCCTTAAGAAAAAGCCTTTAAATAAAATAGTAAAATAATCTTTAAAATTAATATTTGGTGGTTTTGGGAAGTATTATATATAGTGGGTTTCAAATAAAACATTTGGTAAAAAAGGATCCACCCAATTTGGGAACTTGTAGTGCAAATCTCAAGTTAGGGGGTTTTGAAAACCTAATTTAAATAAATGCTTTTTGGTCAAAATAATATTTGACAAAAATAGTTTTAGGTACTATACACATGGTATGATCATTGGACAAGAGTTTTAGATCAAGGAAAAGAGTTTTGAGAGCAGGAGGGAGTTTTATGAATTAGAGCACTAGCAAGCAAGCAAATAGCACACAAGTCAAGCATTCATATGCACTCAAAAAGTTTTAATTGGCCCTAATTTTTGGAGCCATGTTATCTTAATCATGAGGCAAAACACAGGGTGTGACAGTTAGTTTATGTTCAGATTATCCATGAATCTTATTTGAATCTCCTCTGATTTCTTATATGCATGATTTCATATCCTTGCAAGTCTCTTCGAGTTATTGGTTTGGTTTGGTCAACTAGATTGGTAATTCTTGCAATGGGAGAAATGCTTGATTTTGGGTTCAATCTTGCGGTGTCCTCACCTAGTGACAAAGTAGGGATAGCGAGGCATGTATTGTATTGTTGCCATCAAGGGTAACAAGATGTGGTTTTCATCATATTGCTTGAGTTTATCCCTCTACATCATGTCATCTTTCTTAATGCGTTACGCCGTTCTTCATGAACTTAATACTCTAGATGCAGGCATGAGTCGATCGATGTGTGGAGTAATAGTAGTAGATGCAAAATCGTTTCGGTCTACTTGTCATGGACGTGATGCCTATACGCATGATCATTACCTTGGATAACTACATGATTATTTGCTTTTCTATCGATTGCTTGACAGTAATTTGTTTACCCACCATGATATTTGCCTTCAAGAGAGAAGCCTCTAGTGAAACCTATGGCCCCCGGGTCTATTTTCCATCATATATTTTCAGATCTATACTTGTTGTAATTTATTTACTTTTTACTTTCCGCACTCGTTACATCTATCTCTATCGGATCTAATCCTTACAAATAACCGTGAAGGGGTTGACAACCACTTTATAGCGTTGGGTGTAGGAGTTTGATTATTTGTGTAGGTACATCCATTGGTGACTTGCTTGTTCCTCCTACTGGATTGATACCTTGGTTCTCAAAAACCGAGGAAAATACTTATCTACTTTGTTGCATCACCATTTCCTCTTCAAGGGAAAACCAATGCATGCTCAAGAGGTAGCATAGCCCCCGGGCCCAAGGCGCGCACGAGCTGGCTTCCGGGCGAAGCCGTCGGGGACGACCCGAAGCGTCACAGGGCCCAAACGCCTGCGGGCTAGGGTTGGCGTGTGTCTTACAGTCGGTGTGAGGCATCAAATGCCTCCTTAGCCACCGCTCGAATCGACAAAAGCCTGACTTCCAGCACCAAGCCATTACTGCTTTCCTCTTCTGCGCACTTTCTATTCCTTCCAGATCTCCGGCCTTACAAGAGACCTCTCCAGATCCTGGCGCCGCTCCTTCCTCCTTCCTGCCGCGTCGGCCTCGCGAACTTCCCGATGGCTCCCGCCAGCAAGTCGAAGCCAGAGGCCCAGAGCTCAGCCTCTGCTCCCATCTCGGTGGCGCTATCAAAGTCCACCTTAGCCAAGGACGGAGACCTCGTGCCCGGTGCTTCCGTTGACGGCGGACGCTACCAATGAATCATGGTGGACATTGATATGAGTTTGGTTCTTCGGAGAAGCGGCCCTCGATCAGGTCGGCCTATCCTTTCTTTCTCCATAGCTTCTTCGCCGGATTTGTCCCACCCTTCTCCAAGTTCTTCACTGCCATCCTCGACCACTATGGGATCCAAGCCCTTCATCTCCAACCCAACTCCATCCTGCTCTTGTCCGTCTTCGCCTTCTACTGCGAGGCCTTCGTTGGTGTGAAGCCTTCGGTGGCCCTCTTCCGCCATTTCTTCAGCTTGCGTGTGCACGACGGTGCTCAGCGTTGGCGTGCGTCTCCTTCGTCGCGGTCCAGAGCGGTAACATGCTCTTAAAGGCCGGGAAGAAGGTGGAGAACTTCCGACACCGCTGGGTCTATATGGATCTCAAGGGCACCAACCCCCGCTTGGATCTGCCGAAGGGGCTGCCAGAGAAGATCCCTGCGTGGAGCTTCGCGAAGCGTTCTGACCCCTGGGCAAGGCCCGTCTTGGAGCGGATTACTCGCGACATCGGCACCAAGAAGCTAACTGGGGGATGATAGTGAAGGAGTTCTTGAAGCAACGCCTGGAACCCCTCCAGTCGCATTGTAGGCCCTTGTGGGAGTACCGGGACAGCGGCGACGACCTTAGGCGCCGGTCTGCTCCCATGTCCTCCAGGGAACTGAGCAGAGTTGTGAACATCCTGCTCAACGGTGACCCCGAAGATTTTCGCGAAGACTGTGCCCCGTTGTACCGCCGCGACGACGGAGCCGATCTGGTTGCTGCCAGGCCTGTCTTCAACGAACTGGGACTCTCCCCAGCTGAGGGTCTCGGATCCCCGGTGATGATGTCCTCCGGCGATACCACGGGCGGAGAGGATCCGGAGAAGACCTTGGACGACGACATGGCAGAGACGTCTCCCCCGTCCTAAAGCATGCTCTTGCGTGACCTTGAAGATGACGACGATAGTGATGAAGCTTTCGCTGCATGTTTTCCGCGTCCCGCCAAGGTCTTCATGGCCAGGACCGCCCCCTCGCTCCACACCGTCTTCGTGCTTGGGGACTCCCAAGAAGCGAGAGGTGGACGGGTCTGGGGCCGGAGCGGCCCAGCCCAACACAACACATCAACACAACACGCAGCAGCCGAGCTAACAGAACACGCAGCCGCCGCTCGCCGCCCCCGACGGACCGTCACACAGGGCACAGCAGCCGCCGGCCCCTGCGGCTCCGCCACCGACGAGCTGCACTCATTGGCCGCCGCCCACGGCTGACCGGCCCACCGGCACACAGCACCACGACGACGGCGAGTCAGCCGACCCACGACTGGCGCCACGCGGCCACGCAAGCGCACGCAGCTAGCGGCGGCAAGCCGGTGACGCATCTCCCTCTCTGAATCTGACCCTCTCCCATTTTCCTTGCCCTGTAAGCTCCATAGGTAATTTCCTTTGATTCATGTCCAATATATTTCCCTTGAATCTCACTTAGGTTATTGTGTATTCGTCTGCGGTAGCATAAATAAATCACTGAAGATCTTGTTGTTTACAGTTTATGCAAAGCCATTGTTGTTTACAGTTTATGCAAAGCCATTGTTGTTTACAGTTTATGCAAATCCATTGTTGTTTACTGTTTATGTAAATCCATTGTTGTTTACTGATGGTACTATTAGAATTGAAATGTGTTCTTTAGCTTGGCCCGCCCAGCAATTTGTTTGTAGCTCCGCCTCTGATTAAGGGCCTTTTCATTCCTCCCGCAGCCATGCTCGGCCATCTCCGGCGATCCTCCGGCGTTCTGCGCCGCCTACCGGTCGGCAGCTTCGCTGCCTCCGACCCTGCCGTTGCATACTCGTGAGCTTTGCTCCCTTTTACCCAATCCGCTGTCAAAACGTTCCTTTCCTTTAAAATAATCCTTGCTCCTTATCGGTTAGCTAGTGGCATTCTTGCTCCATTTCGGGTGCAATATTACGCTTTTCTAAATATGAGTGGCACAATTATAAGCTTATAACACGTGAGTTAATCTTTCTGGTTGCTTCACCGCTTCTAATTCCATTCCATGACAAGATAACTTTTGAGAAAGTAAAACTTTTTTCACCTCTGACTTCTCCAAATAATTTTGGCTGCATGGTGCAGGGGATGGAGCTCATACGCCGAGTCACTCTCATTTGTTTCACGTAAGACCTTTCTTCCAATTTGCCATATCGAATCACCCTTCATTTTTTTCTCGATGATTGGCGCCTTTGATGATATATGTTTAATCCATGGCAGGTTTGTGCGGCAAGCATGGTACCAGGAGTTTCTCTACAGATGATAAAGTTACCAATGGTCGTCAAGGGTATCGGCAAAAGGAGTTGAAGAAGCCAAGTATGGCCGTGAAGGTATTTGGACAGAGTTTTAGCCCTGTGCTTCACATGTGGCCTCTGTTTTAGCCTCATGTTGTTAATCCCAAGAATTATGATAGACAAAAGGTTAAGTAATTTGATTTTGCTTCACAGGATAATGATGCGATCATTGATCGCATACAAAAGAGCACAAGGGGGTTGAAACAAGGGCCGGCTGGGCACACCCTTTCATCAGCAGAGAAAAGGAAATTCCTTTTCCATACTGTATGTCACTACATAAAGATAGTCTTGATATTATCTTTTCTATCTTTTGAGTTTACCATGTGTCAATGATACATATACCTTAGTTGGTGCCTGTAGAGCTCCTAATCGCATGTTCGCATAATTGATTGCATGTAATAACTAACAATCAAAATGTTGTAGCAGAAGTGCATATTCACTTGTTTATATACAGATATGAACTACAAAACGTCTTCTTGCACCTTCAAGGCAAGTAATGAGCTTGCATTATGTAATCAACTAGCAACTGTTGTCCCTAAAAACGTTTAGTACCTTACTCGTAGCAATATGCTTAATTGTCTACAAGTAAGTAGGTTTTTAGAAACATATCTTGGTTTCAACAACGAAATGACATCATATGCAACTTCGTATGCAGTACTGGGTACACACAAATGTTGGGCTATCGCATTGGGAATTTAGGATTCACCTTAGTACACAAATTGCAGCCTTTGTTTATGTAGAGAACACAGTATGAATCAGATGTGCTTCTTGAAACCCAACTAGAGATTTTATTTATTGCTGGCATTTATCCACTCCTGCTCACTGGAACAAATTAATTAACTACTGCAATCTCTAAATTGCAGCTTCTTGATCTTGAAGATTCAAAAGAAGCTGTTTACAGCACCCTTGATGCATGGACCGCCTTTGAGCAGGACTTTCCACTCGCCTCATTAAAGCAAGCAATTGTAGCTCTTGAAAAGGAGGAACAATGGCATAGAATTGTGCAAGTATTGCAGATTATAATTCAATTTAATTTTATTGTATTATCTTTTATGCAGTATGAATTAATTTTCTGCCAACTACACACCTAGGTAATAAAATGGATGTTGAGCAAAGGGCAAGGAAATACAATCAGAACATACGAGCAATTAGTGCGTGCACTTGAGAAGGACAACAGAGCAGAGGAAGCACATAAAATCTGGGAGAAGAAAATAGCACATGACCTGCATTCAGTTCCTTGGCGTTTCTGCGGTCTTATGTTGGCTATTTACTACAGAAACAATATGCTAGATAGGCTTATCAAGGTATGAACCAAACGTCTTCTACTCTTTTACGTCAAGTTTATTGGCTGGGAATTTCTAATATTATCTTACCATTCCTTGCCTTCTCTGATGGCTTAGCTTTTCGGCGCCCTTGAAGCATGTGGTCGCAAGTGTCCTAGTAAAGACTATGTACGGAAGGTGGAAGTTGCATATGAAATGCTTGGTCTATTAGAAGAAAAGAAGGATTTGCTTGAAAAGTACAAGGATTTGTACAACAAGCCATCAAATAGTGATAGAAAGAAAAATCGACGGTTCAAGAAGGCTGGGAAGAAAGCTGGTTAGTCCTGTGGCTCCTGTAACCCTTTATTTGCCCAATCACAGTCAAGCATTTCTGACAAGTTGAAATGGTGTGTTTCTGTTAAATACTTATAAATCCACTTACGTGCATATGTAACTAACCTTCTGATTGGTTTACGCACCCCATTTAAGCAGAATAAGATATTAGAAGCTTAAAATGTGCTAATTCGGGAGAAATACCTGATTTACTATTACTCCCTCCGTCCGGAATTACTTGTCGCTAAAATGAATAAGAATGGATGTATCTAGAACTAAAATACATCTAGATACATTCATTCCTCGGAGAAGTATTTTCGGATGGAGGGAGTACCTTTTATTCGCATGGTTATCTAGTCAAATTTGTTACTCCTTGTGTTCATAAATAAACGCCGTTTAGACATGACCATGGTCTCCAGTATGCAAGTTTGACCATTATTGTATATAAATATGTTGGTTAAATTTTGCACAATCTAAACTATATATATTTTATATTACCTTTACCTGTCAAAGTTGGAATTTTGCTGGCTTTCTAAAATGCCATATATTTTTTAATGGAGCTAATCCATTGCACCTGGTATTCATCTTTCAGTGCAGTAAGTTATTAGCGAGAAAATACCAGTTATTGTTACATGGACATAGATGCTTGGTGTATTTTGTAGAAGTACGATTTCCCAGTGTTCAACTCTACACCACTTTCTTCAGAACAATTCTGAGAATCTTTACATACCATGCTTTGTGAAATTCCATTGTTGTCAGAGTTTTCTTGAGACGTCATGGAGCAAACATTCTTGAAATTTCTGTCAGCTACTGGAAATCATGTCATTTGCTATGACGTGGAAACTAATTTTTAACAATATTCTTTTCTCAGCTGATGACAGCAGCAAACAATGTGAGGTGGAAACGTCCAAAAACTTACCAGTTAACTCTTGCCCTTCAGATAAGGAACCGGTTGCCAGCAGTTAGTCAAGATAAGAAGTAAAGCAATGCAGTTGCTGCCATATTAGTTTACAATTATGTTTCTCTAGCCGCCTACACTGACATTTTATCTTATTGTTTTTCCCCTTTCAGATACAACACCGATGGTGAGATCAGTATCAGACATGGGCCAACCAATAATTCATTACTAATAGGAAACAACATGGACACAACCCCTTTATTCTTTCATAAATCTTTTGATGTGCGGTGACTTTCATGTTTCCTAGGACAAATATTTTTGAAGTGTTAGAGATGTTGTCCAAAAATTGTAATGTCTGAATATTGGAACAAGTGTGTGCATAACAGTAATCAACCAAGGGATTGTACATGAGGAAACCGGTACTTTATCTCATGTACTCAGTGTGCGAATGTTGTATTGACATTTTCGTTTTCATACTAGAAAGCCAAATTCCTGTTATGGGTCGCAATCTAATATCCCTGCCTTTGTGGTATGTCAATGCTTTCCTGCTCTCGTTTTTTTTTATCCTGGCTCTGAAACTGTGGTTGATGTTTGTTCCGTGTGAGTTTGCAGAGGTTTGCTCACTCCAATAGTGGTGCAAATCTTTGAAATGGCAAGTTTTAGCTTCTACAAAGAAAAAAAGAGAAGCCAACAATGGCCGGCAGGCTCGTCGAGCCTGAGGACGTGCAGGGACGGTGTGGCCTGATGCACTGGCAGAAGGAGGCGGCTGCCGACTGCCGACGGGAAGAGCAGCCAGGCGAGGTTGCAAGAGTAGAGCAGCAGTAAATTAACCTAGGGCTTCAATATCATGTTAGGAAATATGCAGCACTAACAAAGTGCAGATGATGGTGGCTGTCAGCCTGTCACCGCATTGTGCTGACAGCCCAAGCTTTTGGCCTTGCCGGCGCTGCAAGTTAGATGGTTGAACACTTGCAGAGCTGCGACCAAAACCACAGCCCGCACATCCACTTGATACACACAGGGCTAAATAAGCTTAATATGTTAGGTTTAATCTGTTAGGTGACAGCGCTGGTTTCTGTAAATAACTAAATATGTAACACTTTGGTAATACAAACTCAGTATAAGAGAATGTAAACGGTCGCTCTTCCGAAAACTAGAGAGGACACTGTCAGCATCAAGAAACAGCTGAGAAACATCAGCTCAGGTGTTGCGAGTCAGGCCCTTGAGAATGATGGCCTTCCAGAGGGCACTTGCAATGCTTCTGCAGCTCCAGGTACTTCTCCATGTCGAAACCATGCTTCACGCAAAGCTTTCTCCTCCGTGACTCAAACATCCTCTCCATGAAGTCTTGGTACGTCGGGTCCCTTGAGGTGATGAGGAAGTAGGCGTAGCCAACCAGCAGCCCCGAGGTGGTGGTGAAAAAGGCGATCGGCTCCATCACGTCCCATGAGAACTCCCAGAACGTGAGGCGGAAGAAGAGCCCAACCTGGGTCATGAAGAACCCCAAGCCAGTCCACAGGACTCGCCGGACTTGCTTGTGTGCCAGCTTGTCGATCCCTTCCTTCTTTTCCTGGAGCTGCTTAAACTCTTCCTTTCTTGTGTCGTTATCCGGTGCGAGTCCAAGCGGAACCGCCCTTCTGACCAGGTCCACAACCTAAAAACATCGATTGACCATAAATATATCAGCTGAAAATTTAACTGCATGTCCCCCTTTTTTCGTGTAGCATAAGAAAAATCAACTATTGCCAAATAATTCACAACCATACATAATCAAAGCTGTCACTTGCCCACATATGAAAGCAACAGAGACAACATTATACTGAATTACTGATGAGGCAATCCTTGTTGAATAAATATAAAGTTTTTGGAATTATTGCCCACATGTGAGGTGGATGCTTGGATGCTTTTAACTGGTGTAGGCATCACCTAAATAGGAACACAATGTCGACCTTTCTGCTCACAGGATTGAGGATTCTAAGGTCCTTATTCTGACCAGGGTAGGTGAAGAGAAGGGAAATCCCTTGTTTCTACCACATGATGTGAATTGTCCAATTTTTTTTTTAATATAATTCTGATAAAATGAATCCACGCACCGGCTGATTATATGCTACTTCAGCTAAATTATTGTTACCTCCCAATTACACCCAACACTAGTCCTTTCCACTGTTCGTAGTTCATCCAAGCAATTAAACACAATTCCACAATTAAACAGTGGTCAATGGGACTCCCTATGGCGACGGTTCAAACAGGAATGCACGACCCAATGCATACATTTCCCACTTACAACATAATTATAGGCCGAAAATAAAAAGTGAGGTTAATGAACTTGCATTTAAAGCCACTGTATTTCTACCAAATTTGATCAGCTTTGAGTTGCAACCTATATATTCAACCTATGTACTGATCTGGTAAATTAGTAATCACAGAACATCCAATTCGCAAATATGACTACCTAGTAATATAATCTCTCCAGCAATTTAAAAAAGGATAACTCTACTAGTAGAAGTTTGCGGTTCACGAGTAAATCTCTCCGTGCACAAGAACGCGAATCACTAGATAAACGCTGCCAATTGGAATCGGAGTACAGATCGTCGTGAAAGCACCTCGTTTAGTTAGGTTTAGGTACGAAAGAGGGAAGGCGCGAGTGAAGAAAAACCTAGCAAGAGCAAAATGTTGACCTTCTCGGGGTGAAGGTACGCCTTGTCGCGGAAGAGAAGCACGACGCCGGCGTCGTCCATGGCCCGGGCCAGCACCTCCGCCTCGCCGCGCGTGCGGGCCGCGCCGGCCTCCACGCAGGCGTCGAGGAGCTCCCCGTAGCCGACCACCTCGCCCCGCCCGTCCTCCCGAAGCCGCCTCTTGAGCGCCTCCACGCCGACGAGCCGCACCAGACGCCGCGCCTCCGCCGCCGTCACCTCCGCATCCAGACCCCGGCGCGGCTGCGGCGGCGGGGAGAAGAGGCGGAGGTGCCGCAGAGTGCAGGCCGCTGTGGAGGGCGCCGGAGACGGGAACGGCCTCCGGAGGGGCACGAGGAGGCGGGAAGCTGCTGCGCGTAACATGGCGGTGGTGGTGACCGGTGCCGGCGGGTCCGCGTGCGAAGGCAATGAAGCTTTACTAGATGGCCTGTTTTCGGACGAGGAGGCGTTTCTGTCTATCGCCGTCAGGGCTGGAAATGCTGCACATACGTAATCTTCAGATTTTCCATGTGCAGTCAAACACTTTTTGTGCTACGAGTACTATTTTTCTTCTTACATTGTTTATGCAATTGTTGTCTGCTGCCGACGGCTGCTAAAGGGTATGGAACTTCAATCAAACAACTTATTAAAAAGAAAACTCGCAAACAGAGACACATTATTGAAATATACTTTGCCTCCTATAGTCCTATGGATAAAAAGCTTATGGAAGAAATGACACATGAAGTCTAGAGGAAACTAGAAACAAGTGAGAGAATATATTGGAGGCCTCGAAGAGATTTGTGGTCATGTTAAAAGAAAATAATAAGGCATAGAGATATTCTTTTTTAAAACATCTCGCTGCATTGACCTAATAGCCATTTTTTTAAATATATAGTACCGTTACGGAGAAAAGGGAAACATGTGGTAGTGTCTGTTAAATGCTATCCTATTTTTTGTTTTGTCGCTTTTGTTGCATGATGACACAAGTTGCCCTTTTAGCCATGGAAAAATATACTTCCTTTCCGATGACAAACGAAAGTAGAACAACAACATGAAAAGTGAATTCCGATACATAAAAAAATCACTCAATGGAGATTATCCAAAATGAACATTTGACCCTAAAGCGGCAAGATACTACCATAACATGGCACATTTTTTTTTTCAAATTTGTGATGATGTGATCAACAACCTAAAAAATTCCTTTGCGTATACATTATGCCTCCTATGGATTCAAAACATAGGAAAAACTTGACACACAAAGTCTAGAGGAAACTAAAAACAAATGAGATAATATATTGAAAGCCTCAATGCAATTTGTGGTCATGTTAATTTTCTTATCAATGCGTAGAAATAATTTTAAAACCTTATGTTACATTAACCTGACGGTCAAATTTTCAAATATAGTACCGTTATGAAAAATATGACATGTAGCAATGATGGTTAAATGCAATCCTATTTTCTGTTTTGTTATGTGGCGACACAAGTTGTCTTCTTTGTAATGTTAAATTTTGCTTCCATGACAAATACTATGCATCAATCAAACAACCTTTGTTTTCATTGGGCATTCATTCGCTCTCACCCTAAGGTGGTGTGTTTCTTTTTAAGTATAGCAACTTTATGTGTTATTGCATGTATTTAGAAAATAGTGGCGAGGGTGTGGTCGATGAGACTGACTCTGGCTCCATATTAAACAACACATATGTCTTTAGTTCCGCTCCATTTTATGATGGGATCCACATTGCACTACATCGCTTCAATGATTTAATCGTAATAAAAAGAAAAGGTAGAGAAACAACATGAAAAGTCGATTCCTATATATAAAAAATCGCTTAAACAAGATTAACCGAATTACAATTTGACCCTAAAGCGGCAAGATACTACTATAACATAACATAGAATTCGTTTTCAATTTCGTGATAATGTGATCGCCAACCTATAAAATTCCCCTGCATATACATCAACGAACTTTCGATAGATGAAACTATCTATTTAACACCTAGTAGTGCAATACACATTTGTTTTTTCCAACTCCAATAGTAAAATATTAATATATGTAACCAACCACCGGTCCCCCGCTCTTGCATCATCAGCCCCTTTCCTCTCCTCCCTAGCTTGTCGGTGCGAGTACGACAAGGGGCTATCTCTTTCCGTAGTTTAGGTCCAGTCTAGTTTGTTAACTGTGTTCAATAAACCATATCACTTATCGGGGTTTCTTCTTTCTCCTAGCTTGGTAATGGCGGCAAGATGGAGATGGTTGAAGGATCCCGCCGCAATGGAACTAAGACTTTGCTACAGGCTTTGGTAGGCGCAACTTCAATTTTGTGTCGTCTTCGACCCAAGATCCAGTCACCTTGGTGGTGTACGTGATTGAAGTTTTTGTCAAACATTAACCCTTGGATTTGGAGGTTCATCCTTTGTCTGCTCCTACTTTGAGTTTCCCCTCAGGATCCAGTGTCCTGGTCAGGGCGCGAGGCAGCCTCCTAGAGTTAGGGTAATATCCTCTATGTCCCATCTCCACTTGGACAGATGGAACATGGAGGTGTGTCTTCGATGGATCTTGTTCTTTCTGGCAGGCATTGGTCCTTGACGAATTTGTTTAGATATGGATATGACAGATCTGTCTGGATTCGACCGACTTGGTCTTTGGTGAGTTTACATGCTCTATTAAAAAGGCAACACCTAGGAGGCGTTTAGGCACGCTTATACGCAAGGCAATGACCAAACACCTCGCCCAGGGCCTAAGCGTACTCTAGGCATGGCAAGTAAGAAATTGTCCACTCAAGTGAGAAATCATGTCATGTTGTATCGATAAAACAAATTGGCCATTTTCCAGTTGCAATAACTGGTAGTTTACTCACTTATATTCTCTAACTCGATATAGAAAATACAACCTGGTAATTAAAATTTTACGTCCGCATAGGCTCTGGCTAGGCGTTGAAGTGTCACCTACTGAAAGCACAACTTCTCCCTAGGTGGTTTTGCTAATTAATAACAACATATATTTCATTGGACTAATGATTCTACCAAGTATATTTCAGGAAAAGTTCAATGAATGGATTGGCAAAGGATTGTGTAGAGATCCCCTAGATGCAAGGAACATCAATTGGCAACAAGATTCAAGAATCCACCTTTTGCATTTTGTGAGAAATCACATTTGAGTCCATAGGAAAGCCAATACTATTAAATGGGGATGAGGTATCCATGATGATCTGGTTGCTCAGGTGCTTAGAGTTAGCCACCAAATATACTCATGAAATTCTCCTACAAAAGACTATGTCTAAACCCTATCATTCAAATTCGGTGCCACCAATATTTCCAAATTGGCCCTACCGAGTTTCACCCTAGACAGATCCAGAGCCAAACCCTAATGTCTCGGTGACACCAAGTTTGACTTCGGTGCAACCAAAATCAGTGACCAACTCTCTGGCATCCTATTTCTATGAATTGGGATTTTTGATTCTTGCAAATTGGTTCCATCGAGTCTTGGTAACTGCCTAGGTCAGCCAAATCGGACCCATCAAAATTTATTATCGGTCTCACCGAACCCAAAACTTGCCACATTTTGCACTAGTCGGTGCAACCGAGTTTTTGCTTCGGTTTCATTGAGTTGGGCAATAGTGTTGTAACGGTTGGATTTTTGGATACGGCTATATATACCCCTCCACCTACCTCTCACTCGCAGAGGAAGCACTCAAAACAGACCAACACTTGCCCCCATCCAACCATATGAATCTTGATTTCTAGCCTCCCCAAGTTGCTTTACGCCCAATCGACCTCTTCTACCAAGCCAAATCTATGAGAGAGTTATTGTGTGTTGAGGAGATTATCTTTTGAAACAGAAGAGCAAGGAGTTCATCATTGTTACCACCTCTATTACCTTTTGAAGAGTGATGTTTCCTAGATTGGTTAGGTGTCGCTTGGGAGCCTCCATCTTCGTGTGTGGAGTTGAACCAAGAAGTTTGTAAGGGCAAGAAGATCGCCTACTTCATGAAGATCTACCCCGAGTGAAGCTAGTCCTTCGTGGACGTAAGTCGTGATGGAATAGACGAGGTTGCTACTTCATGGACCCTTATGGGTGGAGTCCTCTGTGGAATCTCACGACCGTTACCCTCCGTGGGTTGAAGTCTCCATCAACGTGGATGTATGATATCACCACCTATCAGAACCATGGAAAAATCTTCGTGTCCCCCATTGCGTTTGATCCTCCTATCCCTTCCCTCTACTTATATATGCATGTCTTTACTTTCCGCTGATATACTCTTAGACTTGCATGTGTAGGGTGTGCTTGACTTGATATAATTGCTAAAACTTGCCAACATCTAAAATTGGGAAAATGCTAGACTTTAATTTGGTCAAGTAGTCTAATCACCCCTCCTCTAGACATACTTTGGATACTACACCTACGCGTTAGGGAAAGGTCAACCGACTCGTTTACACCTAGCGCTTTTTCCACCTTTGCAGGTATGATCTACCTATTTCTTTGTCGGTGACATATGTTGTTCTAGTGCGTCGGCCCTTTGAGGACTTGGCATGGCAATTTTTCGACTATCAACTACAACAAGGTTTTTCAGCTCCATTGAGGGAGTGATGATGACGGCGCATCGTCGACTCACTCCAGTGCTGGTAGTCGTTGTGAAAGGATCAATAGAAGAGACATCTAGAGGGTGTGTGTGCATAGACTACTTGCAAGAATAAAAACCTAACCTTTTCCCAAGTCAATTGATTGGTAGATTTTAGCAATTATAACAAGTCTAATGGACCCTACACATGCTACTCAACAAGTATGGCAACATAAAGTAAGACAAGCATGTATAAGAGAGTAGAGTAGAGATAGGAAGATCAAACACAATTGTAGACACGAAGATTTTTCCCGTGGTTTCGATAGGTGACGCTATCGTACATCTACGTTTATGGAGTCTTCAACCCACGAAGGGTAGCGGTCGTGGGAGTCCACGGAGGGCTCCACCCATAAGGTTCCACGAAGTAGCAACCTTGACTATTCCATAACGGCTTCCGTCCACGAAGGACTAGCCTCACTATGGGTATATCTTCACGAAGTAGGCGATCTCCTTGCTCGTAAAAACTTCTTGGTTCAACTCCACAACACAAAGTAGGAGGCTCCCAAGCAACACCTAACGAATCTAGGAGGCACCACCCTCCAAAAGGTAATCGACTTGATAGTGATGATGAACTCCTTACTCTTGTGCTTCAAGATGATAGAATCCTCAACACTCAACCACTCTCTCATAGATTTGGCTTGGTAGAAGAGATTGATTGGGTGGAAAGCAACTTAGGGAGGCTAGAAATCAAGATCCATATGGTTGGAGTAGATGATCTTGACCACAACACAAGGGTAGGTGGTTCTCTCTCTCAGAAATTTGGATATTGAAAGTGCGGAACTGTTCTGAGTGCCTCTCTTGCAAGTAGGATGTGGTGGAGGGGTATATATATGAATCTCCAAAAATTCAACTATTACACCATTATTGACCAACTCGGTGAAACCGAAGTAAAACTCGGTCATACCGATTTGTTCGAAATGTGGCAACTTTATGAATCTTGGTGAGACCGATATATGATTCTCAGTAGTACTGATATGAGTGGCTGAGGGTAGTTTCCAAAATCGGTGAGACCGATTCATAAAACTCGGAAATTCTAGTTTTATAAACTAGGTCACCAGAATGTTGGCCACCGAAACTCGGTTGCACCGATACAGGACTTGGTGGTACCGAGAAGCTAGGGTTTGGTTGGGTTCTGTCTGAGATGGAAAATTAGTAGGGCCAAGTGGAGAAGGTTGGTGGCACCGATTTTGCGTGGTAGGGTTTAGACAGAGTGTTTTTGTGGGAGAGCTTGTGGGTGTTTTTGGTGGCTAGCACTTGTGCACGTGGAGCATTTTGTTCACCAACATTACCTCACCCCCTTTTCATAGTATTGGCTTTCCTATGGACTCAAAGTGATTTCTCACAAAGTAAAATGTAGAGTCTTCATGCTTGTAGCTTGGACAATCCTATTTCTTCCTCTTCCTCTTCTTCTTCTTCTTCTTCTTCTTCTTCTTCTTATTCTTGGTGAATGTCCTCACACCTTTTGCCAACACTCTCTATGGACTAAACCTGAAATGAACTAGGTTGAAATATTAGTCCAAGAGACAATGTATGTTGTCATGAATTATCAAAACCACCAAGGGAGCATATGTGCTTTCAGTCTCCCCCCTTTTGGTAATTGATGACAACATACAATCAAAGCTTCAAATAAAGATATGCAAAGATATAACGAAGACTTCAAGAGACACACGACTAAAACTTGCTCCCCCTAAATGTGTGCAATACCTTTAATTAAAGGGTAGTTGCTTTGGAATGCATGGACACACATATAGTCCAAGGGATATGATGAGTCATGTGTATCTTGGCTATATGCATAAAAATATGTGAATGAGTTGTATCCTTGTTCAATACTTCACTGTTGCAAACAATATGTGCAAGAAGCAAGAGATCATCTTGATCAAAGATGTGATGCATATACTTACCTTGAGTTCTTGAGCATTCTAATAGCATAAACATACTTGAGAAAACAATGTTAGGGAACACAAGAGTATTCTACAAATACAAATGCAATAGAACTCAACAGTACCAAGATGTGAAGAACATATAGAAGATAATATTCCTTAAGATTGATATCTCTCCAAGATCATTTAGAGATTTCTCCCCTAAATATGAAATTGTAGGTCTTCCACTCCCCCCTGAGTCTTAGCATGTAGATATTGGGAGTAGGTAGGGTGAGACAAGTCTAACATGAGTAGGCAAATATAATTAAAACATATTTTCCTCTCTCCTGAAATGATAGTCCCCCCATGGATAGGCATATATTTTGGTATTCCCCCTATGTAAGCATAAGCTTTGATACCCCCCTTAATTTTATATCGCCCCTTTGTTGTATATCCCCCTTTGCATTGAAGCTTTGATATTTCTCCCCCCTTGGCATTAATTTCCAAAAATATTCATACACAGGGTCAGACACATGGATCATTGAGTTGGAAGGGATCCTAGAGAACAAGGGTCATGGAACGTAGGGATCATAGAAAGATAAGAATCATAGAGAGCATTTAGGACCGAGGAATCATAGAGTATAATTTCTCCGTCTTTTTAATCACCAAAAAATGCTTGAAATCCCCCCGCTTCATCATAGGGATCCTTGAAGAAAGTTTCTCCCCTTTCAAGTTTTTTATATATAAACAACAAAGGGATCCTTGAAGAAATGAAGATTTGCTAAATTTAACACAGAACATAGAATATAGCAAAATCGGTGGCTCCGAGGCAAATATGTCGGTGGAACCGAATTGTGTATGTGCAGCCTATCCGCATAATCGGAGGCTCCGAGGGCAAAACAGAAACTTGGCAACTTTCAGAAAATCTCAAATGATTTTAGAAAACTTGCAATGAAATTTCAGAAGGATTTCCAAAGAATTTTCAAAGAAATATCAACCGGATAAGGGTTGAGTGATTCCCAACCAACTATAAGCTTCATCTAGATGATGGTCAGTGACTAGGCCACCTATATTAGAGTATATTGACTTAGGAGCCAAGCAAGAATACTTGATCAAAGGTCATAAAGCTCAAAATTAGGTTACCATTTTTCATTTAATCATTTTAATGTTTTCATATCTCTTGAGTTGCTTTATCTCATGACTTGGAGTAAAGATTTTTCAAGGATATGAGCACATACCTTGAGTGATGTTGATGACACTGCATGTAGGAGAACTTGTTTTGGATGCTCGATGTTAACGAAGATCATCTTGAGTTGGGAGCTATCCTTGATACTTTTGGGTTCTCTTTACACCTACATGGGTTAGTCATGCAAGGAATAATAATATATATCCAAATGACAAGAGTGAAATTTGCTTATCAAATGATTATCAAGGATATGGTTTAAGTTGTCTTCTTCCTTCCATCAATAAATAAGGGTTGTGGATACTTGGTCATTACAAGATTTCTTATGATTCGAGTAGTTTGCAATCTTGTGTAATGTAATTATTTCAAGTACCTACAAAATGGTTAGTTGCACTACAAGGGAGCATATATTTCCAAGGTATATGATAATATGTCAAAGGTATCAAGGAACTATCATGTAAGCTCATGCCCTTGCACGCAACCGAGTGAGTCTAGCTGAAGTTTGAAGCATCAATGATGTTCAACTCACTCCTCAAGTGACAAAACACTTTTCATCAAGTGGCTTAGTAAAGATATCGGCCAATTGGTTGTTAGTACGAACATGTTTGAGATTGATATCTCCTTTGGCAACATGATCATGAATGAAATGATGTCGAACTTGAATATGCTTAGTTCGAGAATGTTGCACGGGATTATGAACAATTTTGATTGCACTCTCATTGTCACATAACAATGGTACATGTTTCACATGTATCCCATAATCCTTAAGAGTTTGAGTCATCCATAGCAATTGAGCACAACATGATCCAGCAGCAATGTATTCCACTTTGGCGGTAGATAGAGATACCGAGTTTTGTTTCTTAGAGGACCAAGACACCAGAGATTTGCCAAGTAATTGACATGTACCTGAGGTGGATTTACTTTCAACCTTATCTCCGGCATAGCCGAGTCAGAATAGCCAACAAGGTTAAAATAAGATCCCTTAGGATACCAAATGCCAAAGTTTGGTGTATCTATCAAGTATCTCACAATTCTTTTCACGGCCTTAAGATGACACTCTTTAGGAGCAGCTTGATATCTAGCACACATAAAAACACTAAGCATGATATCGGGATGGGAGGCACACAGATATAGCAATGAACCAATCATTGATCGATAAACCTTTTGTTCAACGAGTTTGTCCACCTTGGTAAGATCAACATGTCCACTAGTAGGCATAGGAGTTTTCATACCTTTACACTCTTGCATGTTGAAATTCTTGATCAAGTCCTGTAAGTGCATCTACTGCCCCTTAGTGACTTTGGTGTATTGAAGACTTATAGTTTAAGGAACTAATGTGTTTGTGAGTGTACACATGCTCTATAAGTCGATGAGGAGTTTGATATATTCGGAGATTACCGACCCCTAAAAATGTATGTCTTCAACTTAAGACTTTGTTGAAGACTTTGGTATTCCCCGAAGACTTTGAAAATGAAGAAGTTGGTGTGACCTTGAAGATATGAACAAGGACTATGAAGCGTGAAGACTTTTGTTTTCGTAGTTTCATTTCCTTTCTTTGAGTCATAGGAAACATCGTACTGTTAAAGGGGGCCAAGGTAATACTAAGGAAAATTTCCAACTGATGCTCAACTCCAAAATCCTCACTCCAATCCTTCAAGTCAAGCCTTTTGGAAATCTCTTACAGTTCAGTCAAGTTCTTCAGCGATAGAGACGAAGTTCTTCTGGTCTCTGATGAAATTGGTCTGACTGAGGAGTTAGGATTTCGCTAGTGTGAATTGCCTACAAGTGAGGAATATGATAAGCCTGAGGACTTTCATAGTTCGAAAATCCGCCCGTTGTTGTGCTTAGCGCCAGCTGTCCCCAATCATCTTATCCACATAACAGTCATATCATTGGGGGCATTTATGTCTTATCATGTCAGGTTGCACCCTGGCTATAAATAGCCACCCCCCACAACCACTAGTTGGTTGGCTGCTCCGAGAGAGAACTGACACTTGTCATTTGAGAGAAACCCATCCTCCGAGGACTTTGAGAGAAAATCATCAGTGAAGAAAAACACAAATACAAACCACCAAACCCAAAGTGATTGAGCATCACTGAAGAGATTGTTCTTGTGTGGAACCGATGCTTGTTACCTTTGAAGACTGTGTATCTTCCAGACAGTTAGGTGTCATGGTCTAGTGCATCCTGCAGTCAATTGGGGATCATGGAGTGACCTTGGTCTAGAGCATCTAGTCAATTGTGGATTGCTAGGTGACCAGTTTGTAAGGGTTTTAGAAGTCTACCCTAAAGACTTACCACGAGTTTTGGGCGAGGACTTTGTGACCTTAGCTCAAGGAGAATACGGTAAGGACTGGGTGTCCTCTGGTTTAAATACCAGGCCGCTCCAAACCAGATGTACGACTGTCACAGCAGTTGGAACTGGGTCATCAAACCATTGTCTTCATCGAGCTACCTGGTTCTATTTCCTCAACCCCTCTATTTTCTCGTATACTTGTTGATGAAATTGATCGTTACTGTTTGAAGAATTTGACTGAAGACTTTCACAATTTCCTCACCTCGAATTCTTCAAGTTACCTTGTACCTCACCTGCTTATCCTGTATCATGCCACTTGTAATCTGTGCATGTTTTATTTCATCATGATGACTATGCTATCTCTATGTTTCTCATGCACTTGAGTACTTATTCTGCTGCTAGTTATTCATCACATTTCGAATTCCTCAAGTGATGAATTTGTAAAAATTGCCTATTCACCCCCCTCTACTCGATATAACACACTTTCAATTGGTATCAGAGCAAGGTACTCCCTTGTTCTATGTGATTTTGGTTTAACCACGTGGAGTTCTAGTTATGTTGACTGCAGGTATGATCAAGGTTTCCGCAGGATGTCCTACCTTCGATGGGACGGATTACCCCTACTGGAAGAAAAAGATGCACATGCATCTTGAAGCTATTGACAATGATCTTTGGTACGTTGTGGAAAATGGCGTTCCCCGCATTTCTCCGACTGTTACTGCTGCTGATATGAAGAAATTCAAGTAACTCGATTCTCAAGCGAAGAATATCATCTGTGGGCATCTGAGCAAAGGTCAGTATGGTAGAGCGAGTGCTTTGGAGTCTGCTAAGCTTATCTGGGATAGGCTATCCAAAGTCAACGAAGGTGTTTCCACTCAACATGACTCTCGTTTTGACGTTATTCGCAATCTCTTCAACCGCTTCAAGAGACTCGACAATGAAAATGTCCAGCAAACTTTTGATCGTGTCACTGATATCTCCAATGAGCTTCAAGCACTGGGTGCTACTTATATCACCGACCACGAGGTGGTGAAGAAACTACTAAGATCTCTTGATTCCTCATTCAATACTCTGGCTTTGATGATTCAAGAGCGTGGAGACTACAAGTCACTTGATCCTGCTAATATTCTTGAGAGACTCAATACTCATGAATTCCAACAAGCTGAGAATAGAGACCTCTACGGGCCAAGCTATGGAACATCTCGTGCTCTGAAGGCAAAAGCAATTTCCTCATCCGAAGGCAAAGATTTTGATAGTAGAATTGGTGATCATGAAGAACCGAGTCAGGAGTTGGCGATGCTCATGAGGAAATTTCAGAAGTTCTCAATGAGAGGTGGATTTGGGAAGTCATCAAAAAGTGGCTTGAGGAAATCAGATTCCTCAGACGACTACAAGAAGAGAACTCGTCACAAATGTAAGAAATCTGGTCAGTTCATATCTGACTGTCCTCTCTGGGAAAAATAATCAAAGAAGAAGAAGAAGAAGTACAAGGACGACAGTTCTGATGACTCAAAGAAAAAGAAGAAATCTTCAAAGTCCTCATCTGCAAGGTCCTCATCTTCAAAGTCTCAATGCACAAGAAGAATGGTTCCAGAAAGGCTCGAGATTTCATTAGAAAGGAAATGGACTCAAAAGAAGAGTCTGAAGAATATGAAGAAGAGGAAGAATCTGAGGTGGAATCTAAATCTGGTGTCGCTAGCCTTGCTCTCGCTACAGCTTTCGTCAGCAAGTCTATCTTCAATGATGAAGAAAATGACTACTCCAACGACTCTGACGTCAGCAATGATGATTACGCTCCCACCTCTTGCTTCATGGCTAAAGGTTCCAAGGTACGTAAGCATCACTCCTCCTCTAAATCAAGTGATGGTTAATCTGATGAATATGTGAAACCTAGCTATGCCAAACTTGCTAACATTGCTACTAGGCAACAAAGTGCACTTTAAAAGCTTCAGAAAATGCTAGACAAAAGCGATGATCTGTTGAATGAGGAAGTGGATCGAACTCAAACTCTGTCTGACGATATCAAAAGTCTTCAGACAAAGTATGATAACCTTCAGAGTCATCATAATGCTCTCTTAGCTGAACATGAGAAGCTTTCTTATGAATTTCTTCAAAGAAAGCAAGATCTTGAGAAACTAAGGGTGTGTCATGAGGATCTCCAAAGGGAAAATGATTCCTTACTGGCTCAACAGATCAGTACCGCTCAGGAAGAATTTGTTCCACCCCGTTTGAAATGCATCGAACGTGAAACTGCTAATTCTTCACCTGAATGTTCAAATGCTTCTATTGCTGCAAATTCTTCAACTATTCTAGTGGACACAATTTCCTCATGTGAGGATACCACAAGTATCACTGACGAAAATGCAGGGTTGAAGGAATTGTATGTGACAGGCATATACAAAAGTCTCAAAGGGCATCAAACCCTTTGCGATGTCCTCAAAAAGCAGTTTCTGAACAGGAACTCTAGGAAAGAGGGTATCGCATTTGAAAGGAAAATCAATGCCGATGGATCTTACTGGACACTTGAGCAGTACCCCAAAACCTCATGGCTTGCTGCAAAAGGACCTCCTATATATCCATCCACTTTATCTGGCTTTACTTGTGAAACTTCATATTCCTCTCATGAGTCACTTGACTCCAACTACAAATTCTTCAAAAATCTGAAAGGTGAAGTATTTGCCTGATTTGTTGGAACTAACTGTATGAACGGTTCACCTATGAAGAAAATCTAGGTTCGCAAGAGCCGCATACAAAATCTTCAAGTGAATGTCCTCACGACACCACTCATGAAGAATAGGAACCCCAGATAAAATTCCTCATATGGACCAAAGTCTTCAGTTGGACCAAATTCCTCAAATGGTCAAAAATATCATTCTCGTGCCAATGCATCTGTTTCGCAGGGAAAATCTAAGAGTTCTGAATATGTGCATTATTCTTCAAATCATTATGTTCATAAGTCCTCGAAGAATTTCTCTTCTTATTCATATGAGTATTCTAACCCTTGTCCTGTGAAACAAAGCGCACTAGCTTCAATGCCTCCCTTCTCATATGGTGCTCACAGAATGATGAACTCTTTGCCACCCCTCCAGATGTGGGTGGTGAAGAAATTGAACTAATCTCTTATGCAGGGTCAGGTCTCCAGATGAACTTGAACATCTGATGAATTTTCTGGAGACCTGAGGAATTGCTTGAAAGGACGCAAGCTAATCATGTAGAAATGAATTCCTCATTTCTCACTTCCTCACACTGCTTTACTTACTATCTTGTGTGATGAAATTCTAACTGGTAAAATTGATATCATATTCTCACTCTGAAGCATATGAGTTCGTAAGTTGTACTAATTCATCTGCAGGATGAAACCCCAAAAGCTACTGAGTGGATCCTCGAAAGTGGATGCACAAACCACATGACTGATGACAAGAATCTACTAATGAATTTGCCACTTTCTCCATCTCATTTGAAGCATATCACCTACGCTGACAAAGGAAAAAGCAAGGTAATGGGTCTAGGTAAGGTTGCAATCTCAAAGGACCGACACATGGATAAGGTGATGCTTGTCGAATCCCTCGGGTTCAACCTTATGTCTATCTCAATGCTTTGTGATCTTGATATGGTTGTCGTATTTGGAAAATATCGTTGTGTTGTCATCATGGAATCTGGCAATTCCAAAGTCTTCGAAGGCTTTGGGAGAGGAGACTTGTATATTGTTGATTTCTCTACAGGTCCTCAGCCTGCCACTTGCCTACTTGCAAAGTCCTCAGACTCGAAATCAACTCATCACTGTTTAGTCTAAAATTCGCTGCCTCTCTGAGGAGCAAGACAAATATGATGCTGAATGGAAGGGCACCAAAGTGAGATTTGTCAGGGCGACCCAAGTTGCCGTTAAGGACCATAACGCAAGGGTTGCAGCTCTATCGCAACCACAAATTCCTTAGGCTGAAGAATCTGCTCATCCTGCTGAAGAAACTGCTCCCGCAGCTGAAGAAATTCAAGCTGTTGAAGAATATACCATGACAACCTCCATAGTTGTGCCTGAAGAAATTGCCAGGCCAGCTAAAGTTTTTGCTGCGCTTGGGGAAATTGAGACCACAAGGGTGACTACATCAATTGCGCTTGAAGAAAATTTCCCCCCTTCACCCTCTACAAAGACAGTAAAATCATCAAGGGTGAAGATCATCAACCTTCCTTCTGCATCAGAAGCGAAGAAAATCAAGGCTGCGGAGAAGAAGGCACTAAAAAGAAAAGCATCAACTTTAGATTCCTCAGCAGTGAAGAAATTGAAGGCACCGCCAAGTTCTTCAACAGAACCGTTTGATGCAACACCTATCAGCTCCGTGCCAACCTATGAAATTGTGCCATTTGGTGTTGACTATGTCATCCCAAATGATGATCAAGAAGAAAAGGATCAATCTGCTGCTACCTCAGAGCAGATTGATGAAGAAATTGAAGTGGAAGCAAATGATTCAACTCCAAAGGTATCATCGCCCCAGCCTTAGTTGACTACTGAAGAGGCCGGTGTTGAAGAAATTGATGAGGATGTGGACATTGGCAACACAACCCCTGTCATTAATGATGAATATTGGGAAGCTGCACACCCAAATTCCCCTATGACCACTCCTCTATCACAGATTCCACAGTCTCCAGCCCAGACTGAAGAAATTCATACAGGATTTGATCACTTGACTGCAACTGCCACTAAAGAAATTCTAGCTGCATCAGCTGAAGAAACCATTGCTCCAACTGCCACTAAGGAAACTGCTGTACAAATTCCTCAGTCTAAAGAAGTTCCTCCTATGCCTAAGGAGATTGTGGGACGCTTCAAGCCAAACCCTCAGCCAAAGCCACGAATGCCATTCAAAGGCTCAAAGCTCCCCAAATTCATCAAGACCAATTTCTTCGATGAGCACATTTTATACACTGGACCCAATCCATATGACTCAGCTAGGGTGTGGGGACCCTGACTCATAAGTCGTGATCACCGAATGGACGTGTAAAGTGATCCCAGAGATCAATGCTCATTGAACACACAGAAGCTGAATAACAAGAGTCTTACATCCACACTTAACATCTTACACAAATAATGACCATGAAGGTCTTAGTCTTACACGGGCCAAACACTTAAATAGAACAAGCAGCGGAAATCTTGGTCTAAAGCGTGAACCCATGCTATCTGCCTTAACCTACATGCATTCTAACTAGGAAGTGTCCTAACTCGCATGTTCATATCCAATGAACTCTTCAACATACTCCTGTTCTTCCATGCCTGGCCAATTAAATAACCAGTGGCAAGCCAATGAGTACTTTGAATGTACTCGCAAGCAACCCATGTTGTGGAACAAGGTAACAATGATCCATGATATAGCACTAAGTGGGTAACTTTTGTGGAAAGCTAATTTTGAATGCAAATGTCATGATCAAGTAACTCGTAGCATGCATCAACAATAAGCAAGTATCCATATGATCATGATACTAATATCATCATAAGAATTGGTTGAACATCTCATGTCCACTCATCACGCTAAGTCATCAGACTTAGTCCAATCCTCGCACTAAGTCATCAGACTTAGCTCATGTGACCTCTTGTCACCATCACATCCATACTCACACCAAATTTCACAAAAACATCCGGACGTAGTTTAAGCAGCACCACCCAACTGTCCTTGACCGTGGACATGGCTAGTCGAATAGTTTTACACTCTGCAGAGGTTGCACACTTTACCCACAAGACTTGGGGAACTTCTGTGTCATCCACAACTCGCGGTATGTAACATAACGAAGGTAAGCACCCGAACAATGCCTTTCCCTTAGCGATACCAAACAAAGAGTCCACTCGATTGGTACCCAGCCCTCATGATGTACATCACACGAGCCTCGCTCAAATCATACCATCCATGAGGGGACCAACGGTGTGCCCGGTGCCTGTAAAGACAACGCATGATCGTACATACCGGTACGACCTCGTATCGAGAGTGACAACGCCACTCCCACCACTATTAATGCGGGCTCCTTGCCAGTACCCACCAAGGTAATCAACAAAGCCCCGTCCAATAAGGGGTATCGTGGTTGCGCATGTAAGGTTGGGACGGTCGACAAATCTTAAATCTAATCCGTTTTCGAAAACACAATCTCAACTTGCTCCGTCACACCACTTCTTTCTCAAGTGGTAACCCATCTTCTCATCATCTCCCTCGGGCATTAGCGGCACCCGACGGGGTTTTCGAAAAATCTTTGAAATCATTTCCTTTCTTGCCATCACTATGCATAAGTCCCATCCCATTTGCGTAGCATCTGTTAGCAACCTAACTACTCCCACCCGCACAACCCTCATAAGGGGTAGGGTCATGCACGATGCAAGTGTCAATGGAGAAGTACGGGAGGCATCCCACCAAAAGGGGAACACCACATCACATGATCAAATATGATGAAAATAAAGTGCTATATGACATGCAATAAAAATGGTTTCTCATCATGGTCAAAGGGCTGCTTGCCTGGCTCAACAAGGTCTCCGGGGTCTTCAAAGTCTTCGGGTCCAACTTCTTCGTCAACAGCGCAATCTATCGTCGCGATAAAATAACGATAAAAAAAATAAGAAACACACAAAACAAAGCACTCAAACTACTACAAAAAATGTTAGCCTACCTTGATAAATACTAAATATCATACTAAAAATACTCTCCTAGGTTTTTGTTGTGAAAAACTTTTTAGAAATAAAACAACAGAGGCAAAAAGGTGCCTAAATATAGGTTTTAAAATAAAACAGTACTAAAAACAATTTTAAACATTTTTACAAATGACACTAATACATTCTATGGAATATTCTAAAAAATTTGGTGGAAGAAATATTCTCATAGGAATTATTATGGGTTCTGTGGGATTTTTGCAAAGTCCACGGAAAACAAAAAAAGAAAAGGAAAGAAAAAGGCCACTTGGACCTGGGCGAGAGGCTGGGCCGGCCCAGCTGGCCAGCCAGCCGGCCTTGCGCGCGGTTAGGTTCAAACCTAACGCGCGGGGCCCGGTTGTCAGCGACACAAGGGGGAAGAGAGAGAGCATGGGAGGGATGAAGAGAGGCCGACATGTGGGCCACACCTGTCGGGTCCTTTTCCCACCTCGGGATAGGGAGGGGGAGAGCTCACCGGCGGTGAGGGGATTTGGAGGTGGGAATGGGCTCAATGTCGACCCGTTGGTCCTCTTGAGGTGGAAGGGTGACCGGAGGTGGCCGAAGTCATCGGTGGGGAGATGGCCGCGGCGGAGGAGGTTCAGGAGGGGTCGTAGCCGGCGTTTCCTGCCTCAAAGTGAGCAGGGGAGAGGGGGAAACGAGCCAGGGGCGAGCTGCGGGCTCAAAGGAGGAGAGGAGAGCGCCGGAGCGGGCCTATGTCCCGAGATCGATGGAGCTCCGCCGCGGCGGTGCCTCGGTCAATCTCGAGCACTGGTGCTCAGGGGGCTAAAAAGGGGGCTCGGGGCGGTCTATGGAGGATGAGAGGGGGCCAGAGGAGGGGAGAGAGATGCCCGGGGGGCTTAAATAGAGGGAGGGGGCGGACCACCATGGACCCGTGCGCCGACGAAGATGTGGCGCTTGCTGGAGGGCTCGGGGAAGGGAGAGAAGGGGTCCATGACGTTCCTGGGCGTCGCCCACGACCATAGGGAGAGGAGAGAGGGGCGGGCGAGCGCGCGCGTGCGAGCCCTGCGGTTGTCCGGTTCTTGCAGCCGCGGCGCGTGCAAGAGGAGGTCGGAGGAGGGGCCGACAGGGGTGGCGTGGCGCGGACGCCGAGGGGGACCAAGTGGCGCATGAGGGAGGCCCGATGCTGCTCGAGCCAGCACTGTAGCATGCTCTAGAGCACGTGTTTGCCATGCCACGGCATGCCAACGGCTTCTTTTGCGTGGCCGGCTATGCCTAGGGGGATCTAGGGTTTTTTACAATAGAGGGTAGGGCATTGGATGCTGCGGGATGCCTTAGGAGAGAAGAAAAAGTGTGAGGGAGAGAGGAAAAACTCCTGTCCAGGGGGTAAAATGAGGAATTTACCCCACTTACTTGAGGTGCCTTGGCTAGGGAGAGTTACTGGAGGTGCAAGACACTTACCAGAGGCTGTGGTAAAAAGCTGGGGCCAAGGGTAAAAGGATAAGGTGGGGGAAAAGATGGTTTTACCAATTCACCAGAAGGTGTTTGGTAGTGATTTGGGCAAGGAAACTTTACTTATTGAGATACTTACCAGGGTGAAAGGCTAGGTAAAAATTGGAGGATTCACCAAGTTTGAGCTCAAGGGGAAAAAGTTGACAATGGAGATTTGATGAACCCTAGAAATTAGCAGAATTAGATTTCTATAGATCCATTGATGCTAGGCTTTTACCCTTGATGCACCACTTAGTTTATCATCACTATTTGGCCATTAGAGCATGCCCACAAAGTTTGAGGCCAAGGGGAGACACTTTACAATGTAAAGTTGCTCAAATTTGATTCTGGACAGGAATGGTTTTGGGATGGTTTGATGAACCAAACCAACTTGGATTGAGATGAAACTTTGCAAGATCATCACCTAAGATAGAGTTGACTTGCTGGAATTTTCTTGGAATTTATTGAGAACATTTCTTATAGAAATATTCCAAAAGTTTGATCTAAACAGAAAGGGTTTTGAGGGGATTTTCCTAAGATCCGATCATGCCCTTGTGTTGATACTCATATATATGGAAAATATATGTCCACCGAGTTTCTCTAAATTTTCTCAAATATTTTTAGAGCATTTAAATATTTTTTCCCTAGGAAAAACCATTTATGGCCTTAAGAAAAAGCCTTTAAATAAAATATGAAAATAATCTTTAAAAATAATCTTTGGTGGTTTTGGTAAGTCATACATATATTAGGTTTGAAATAAAGCCTTTGGGAAAAAAGGGTCCACCTGATTTGAGGACTTCCAGTGCAAACCTCATTTTAGGGGGTTTTGGAAACTTAAATTAAATAAATCATTTTTAGTTAAAACAAAATTTGATGAAAATAGTTTTGGGCACTATTCACATGTCATGATCATTAGGCAAGAGGTTTGGTACAAGAAATATGAGGATGAAGTGGGATAGAATCTAGGAGTGCCATGAAACACAACCAACAAGCAAGCAAACAACATAGCAAGCAAGCACAAGCACATAGAAAAAGTTTTAGTTGGCCCCAAATTTTATAAACCCAAACATAACAATGCGCTACAAACACAGGGTGTGATAGACCTTCCCCCTTTACAAGAATCTCGTCCCCCAGATTCCTAGGCTAAGCGCTAAAAAGAAAAGGGAACTCCGATCTAAGATAATCTTCACGCTCCTAGGTTGCTTCTGCTTCAGAGTGGTTGCTCCATTGAACCTTGAAGTACTTGATGGTGCAGCTTCGGGTGCAGTGCTCGAATTCATCCAAGATGCGAACTGGCCTCTCCCGATAAGTGAGGTCTGGCTGAAGATCGATGGCTTGGTGGTCGATGTCCTTGTAGAGGTCGGGGCAATTGGGAACTTGCAGACACTTCCTGAGTTGTGACACATGGAAGACGTTGTGCACATCCGATAATTTGGGAGGTAACTCACAGTTGATAGGCAACTTCTCCTCGTCTTGCAGTGATCTTGAAGGGGCCGACGAATCTTGGTGCAAGCTTCCCTTTGACATGGAAATGCTTGGTTCCTTTGAGAGGCGTGACACAGAGGAAGACATAATCTCCGACGTTGAGGTTCAGTTCTCGGCAGTGAGAGTTGGCGTGGCTCTTCTGTCTTGACTTGGCGGTCTCAAGGCGCTCTCGAACAAGTTGAACTTGCTCTTCGACTTCGTGGAGGATGTCCGGTCCAAAAGTTAATCCTTCTCCGGTCTCTGACCAGTTGAGGGGAGTACGGCACTTGCGTCCATACAACACCTCAAATGGTGCCATCTGAAGACTTGACTGATAGCTGTTGTTGTAGGAGAACTCAGTAAATGGTAGGCAATCTTCCCACTTGTCTCCATACGCCAAAACACAAGCGTGGAGCATATCTTCGAGTATCTGATTCACTCGTTCCGTTTGCCCACCGGTCTGGGGATGAAAAGCAGTGCTGAAGGAGAGCTTGGTTCCCATAGCTTCTTGAAACTTCTTCCAGAATCTTGAGTTGAATTGGGTTCCTCGATCGGACACAATCTCCTTTGGAACTCCGTGAAGACTCATGATGCGGTTGATGTAGAGGTTCGCAAGCTGGCTTCCATCATAGGTGGTTCTGATGGGGATGAAGTGGGCTATCTTGGTCAGGTGATTCATGTCCTTTGTTTGACCTCGGTAAACCGGTGATGAAATCCATCCTGACTTTTTCTCACTTCCATTCAGGCACTTTGAGAGGTTGCAATAGTCCAGCGGGTCACCGATGCTCAGCTGATAGTACACAGACCTGAGATCGATCCTGGAGAACACCTTGGCCCCATTCAGCTAATCAAACAGGTCTTCAATCTTGGGGAGTGGGTACTTGTTCTTTATTGTGACTTCATTGAGAGAACGGTAATCGACACAGAGTCTAATAGTTCTGTCCCTCTTTGACACGAATAAAACAGGTGATCCCCAAGGAGAGCCACTAGGGCGGATAAATCCTTTCCCGAGCTGCTCTGCCAGTTGCTTCTTCAATTCAGCCAGCTCTTTAGATCCCATCCTGTAGGCCTTCTTATAGATGTGCCTTGATCCGGGCATAAGCTCAATGATGAATTCAATGTCGCGGTCAAGAGGCATTCTGGGCAGCTCATCAGGAAACACATCCGGGTACTCACATACCACTAGTACTTGATCCAACTCAACTCCCGACAGACAGTTAGCCTACGGGGCTTGAGTGGAGGCAGGGTTGGGAACATACTTGACTTCCACTCCCTGGCTATTGGTCATGGTGACAATCCTCTTGGCACAGTCCAACAAGCCTTGGTGCTTGGTCAACCAATTCACGCGAAGGATGACGTCCAAGCCGGGTGAATCCAGAACTATAAGGTCTGCTAGGAAGTCTACCCCGTTGATGTCAATCTTCACTCCCTTACACCTTATCCCAGACTTCATAACTGAACTGGGGGTTTGTAGCAACATACGACTACCCAAGGGTGTAGGTTCCATGCTACTCTCTAATGCAAACTTTTGGGTGATAAAAGAATGCGAAGCTCCACAATCAAACAATACAGTTGCTGGGGTTGAGTTGACGAGGAACGTACCCAGTATGACGTCCGGGTCTTACTGGGCTTCCTCTGCGGTGACGTGATTCACACGACCCTTGCCATTGTTTGGTTGGTTGCGGGGAGTGGGGTTCCTTGGTGGTACTCCACGGGCTTGACCTTGAGCTGGCGCATTGGGGCGCGGTGCATCTGGCTTCTTGTTGGGACACAACCTAGAGATGTGTCCTGGCTAGCCACATCCAAAGCAAGCGACTTGCCCAGGGTTGTTGTTGAAGTTTCTGCCATCGTTGTTGTTATTGGGGTTGTTGTTGTAAGCTGGCCTGGGATTGGCATACTGCTGAGGCTGGTAGCTCGGACGAGGTGCAGGAGGTCTAGCTTGCTGCGGCTGGTAGGTTGGCTTGGCTGGGGCTGCCTGCCATGGGCGAGGCTTTTGGTTGCTGGGGCTACCCTTGCTGATCATCTTGCGCTTGCGAGTGTCGTCGATGGCACGATGCTTGTCCTCCAACATGAGGGCCTTGTTCACCAAGTCGAAGAAGGTTCGACAGTCGCAGACGATGAGCTGATACTGCAGGACCTGTTGAAGTCCTTCCATGAAGCGTTCCTTCTTGGTAGCCTCTGTGCTGACGTCTTCAGGTGCATATCTTGACAGCAAGTTGAACTTCTGCAGGTACTCCTTAATAGAGCCACTTCCTTGCTTCAGCGCTCGGAATTCCCTCTTCTTGATAGCCATGATCCCAAAAGGAATATGGGCAGTGCGGAATCCTTCCTAGAAGTCATTCCAGGTGATCACACGCTCTCCTTGCATGACCTTGAATCCATCCCACCAAGCTCGGGCGGTACCTCCGAGGAAGTGAGATGCATAGAGCACCTTCTCATGATCCTCATTGCAATTGACTAGTGCAAGGAGGTCCTCGATGGTGCGGATCCAGTCATCCGCATCCAATGGTTCAGCAGTCTCGGTGAAGGTTGGGGGCGAGTTCCTCATGAACTTAGACAGCATGGAGCGGCCATTGCCGTTCCTGCCTTGCTACTGGTTGTTCACAAGGGCCTGAGCCATCTCCTAGATAGCAGCATTGTTGGCTTGACGCTCCTCCCGGAGAACTTGGAGAAACTGGGCTATGGTCATGTTCTCTGGTGGAGGTGGTGGCGGGGGAATGTCGCCTTGTGGCTGCTCCTGGTATCCTCTAGCGTGAGCAGCCCCACCAACTCGCTGTTGCTGGCTCGAGTTGCCGGCTTCAGGGTTGGTGAAGGAGCTGTTGCGGGTAGCAGTCACCATCTTGCTTGGAGCAGCCAAGTCAAACAACTGGGATTGACAAGATGATAAGCAATAATGGCAAAGCACGCCTAAGGGGGTCGGTCAAGTGCAAGTGTGTTGAAACAAAGGTCAAAAGACCAACAACATATATTAAGATAGACGATGGAGTCGCTTACATGTTGCCTAAGGCAAAAACACGACTTGCATCGGAACACAAACAACAAAACAAACAACAAGCACACATGGCTTCATATGAACCATTACACGGACTCGACTTCGCATGAGGGATATATGTCTGATCCTACCCTAGGGGTTCTCGGACTCAGGTGGTGGAGTGCTCGGTCTCGTAGTCATGCTCCTCTGGGTATTCCTCCTGTTCATCACCTGAATGGGCATCGTTCCCGATCGAAGGGGTCGGGGAACAAGGAGGTCCATCTCGATGACGCTTTGCAGGCAGGTCTGTGAAGAGCTCACGGTACTCCTTCGCACTCATGTGACGACTACACGTAGGTGCATCACTAGCTGGGGGTACTCCTCCTCGATAAGTGACAGCTGGTCATCCCTCGGGGGCTCCATCCTTCTTGATCTTGTCTGGCTTTGTCTTGGCTTGCCGAAGTAGTTCTCGGGTGTGGTGAAGTTCCTCGCAGAGCTTCATAGACTCCTTCATCAAGTTGTGAACCAGACTATCGGCAGAGAGGCTGAAATAGGTCTGGAACTTGAGTGGTGTGCCATCTTCCTTGGTCGGAATCAGCATCCAACTCTTGCCAAAGTCATCCTTCCTGAAGGGAAGGTAGCGAGTAGCTGGCTTGTCAGCCATCTCTCGAATGATGTCTCGAAGGTGCAGGAGTGCCTTGCGTGCAGCTGTCTCGGCAACAAACATCATGGTTTCCATCCATGGTCCTTCAAAGAACCAACTATTTGGGGAGTCGTTTGCCTTCACGACCACATCTACGTGGCACTCCTTCGTGACGGCAACGACCCAATGCTCGTGGTAGAGAAAAATGGGTGGTTGGCGAAACTGGCACTTCTGCAGGCTATCCCCAAGGAGTAAGGGAAAGCCGGATGTCAGGAAGGCTTCGGGCACGACGGCCATCTACAAAGGTTTTGAAAGGAGGAGAGTCAGCAAAGTGTTGTGTGAAGCATAGGAGAGGTAAATAGTGCAGAATTCCTAAGTTCCAATGCTAGGTGTAGTTTTGAAAATGACTTTTTATCCTGTCTAACGTCCATGCTAACTAAGGGCTTCCTACAGTCAGGATGGCTCTGATACCAGCTCTGTGGGGACCCTGACTCATAAGTCATGATCACTGAATGTACGTGTACAGTGATCCCAGAGATCAATGCTCACTGAACACACAGAAGCTAAATAACAAGAGTCTTACATCGACACTTAACGTCTTACACAAATAATGACCACGAAGGTCTTAGTCTTACATAGATAGGGCCACATGGGCCAAACACTTAAATAGAACAAGCAGCGGAAATCTTGGTCGAAAGCGTGAACCCATGCTATCTGCCTTAACCTACATGCATTCTAACTGGGAAGCGTCCTAGTTCGCATGTTCGTCTCCAACGAACTCTTCAACATACTCCTGTTCTTCCATGCCTGGCTAATTAAATAACCAATGGAAAGCCAATGAGTACTTTGAATGTACTCGCAAGCAACCCATGTTGTGGAACAAGGTAACAATGATGCATGATATAGCACTAAGTGGGTAACTTTTGCGGAAAGCTAATTTTGAATGCAAATGTCATGATCAAGTAACTCGTAGCATGCGTCAACAATAAGCAAGTATCCATATGATCATGATACTGATATCATCATAAGAATTGGTTGAACATCTCATGTTAACTCATCACACTAAGTTATCGGACTTAGTCCAATCCTCACACTAAGTCATCGAACTTAGCTCATGTGACCTCTTGTCACCATCACATCCATACTCACACCAGATTTCATGAAAACATCCGGATGTAGTTTAAGCAGCACCACCCAACTGTCCTTGTCGTGGACACGGCTATTCGAATAGTTTTACACTCTGCAGAGGTTGCACACTTCACCCACAAGACTCGGGGAACTTCCGTGTCATTCACGACTCGCGGTATGTAACCTACCCGAGGTAAGCACCCGAACAATGCCTTTCCCTTAGCGATACTAAACAAAGAGTCCACTCGATTGGTACCCAGCCCTCACGATGTACATCACACGAGCCTCGCTCAAATCATACCATCCATGAGGGGACCAACGGTGTGCCCGGTGCCTGTAAAGACAGCGCATGATCGTACATACCGGTACGACCCCGTATCGAGAGTGACAACGCCACTCCCACCACTATTAATGCGGGCTCCTTGCCAGTACCCACCAAGGTAATCAACAAAGCCCCGTCCAATAAGGGGTATCGTGGTTGCGCATGTAAGGTTGGGACGGTCGGCAAATCTTAAATCTAATCCGTTTTCGAAAATACAATCTCAACTTGCTCCGTCACACCACTTCTTTCTCAAGTGGTAACCCATCTTCTCATCATCTCCCTCGGGCATTAGCGGCACCCGACGGGGTTTTCGAAAAATCTTTGAAATCATTTCCTTTCTTGCCATCACTATGCATAAGTCCCATCCCATTTGCGTAGCATCTGTTAGCAACCTAACTACTCCCACCCGCACAACCCTCATAAGGGGTAGGGTCATGCACGATGCAAGTGTCAATGGAGAAGTACGGGAGGCATCCCACCAAAAGGGGAACACCACATCACATGATCAAATATGATGAAAATAAAGTGCTATATGACATGCAATAAAAATGGTTTCTCATCATGGTCAAAGGGCTGCTTGCCTGGCTCAACAAGGTCTCCGGGGTCTTCGAAGTCTTCGGGTCCAACTTCTTCGTCAACAGCGCAATCTATCGTCGTGATAAAATAACGATAAAAAAAATAAGAAACACACAAAACAAAGCACTCAAACTACTACAAAAAATGTTAGCCTACCTTGATAAATACTAAATATCATACTAAAAATACTCTCCTAGGTTTTTGTTGTGAAAAACTTTTTAGAAATAAAACAACAGAGGCAAAAAGGTGCCTAAATATAGGTTTTAAAATAAAACAGTACTAAAAACAATTTTAAACATTTTTACAAATGACACTAATACATTCTATGGAATATTCTAAAAAAATTGGTGGAAGAAATATTCTCATAGGAATTATTATGGGTTCTATGGGATTTTTGCAAAGTCCATAGAAAACAAAAAAAGAAAAGGAAAGAAAAAGGCCACTTGGACCTGGGCGAGAGGCTGGGCCGGCCCAGCTGGCCAGCCAGCCGGCCTTGCGCGCAATCAGGTTCAAACCTGACGCGTGGGGCCCGGTCGTCAGTGACACGAGGGGGGAAGAGAGAGAGCACGAGAGGGAGGAAGAGAGGCCGACAGGTGGGCCCCACCTGTCGGGTCCTTCTCCCACCTCGGGACAGGGAGAGGGAGAGCTCACCAGTGGCGAGGGGATTTGGAGGCGGGAACGGGCTTGGCGTCGACCCGCTGGTCCTCTTGAGGTGGAAGAGTGGCCGGAGGTGGCCGGAGTCGTCGGCGGGGAGATGGCCGCAACGGAGGAGGTTCGGGAGGGGGTCGGAGCCGGTGTTTCCTACATCAAAATGAGCGGGGGAGAGGGGGAAGCGAGCTAGGGGTGAGCTGCAGGCTCAAAGGAGGAGAGGAGAGCGCCGGAGAGGGCCTGTGTCCCGAGATCGACGGAGCTTCGCCACGTCGGCTCCTCGGTCGATCTCGAGCACTGGTGCTCGGGGGGCTAAAAAGGGGGCTCGGGGCGGTCTATGGAGGATGCGAGGGGGCAAGGAGAGGGGACAAAGATGCCTGGGGGTCTTAAATAGAGGGAGGGGCGCACCACCGTGGACCCATGTGCTGGCGAGGATGTGGCGCTTGTTGGAGGGCTCGGGGAAGGGAGAGAAGGGGTCCACGGCGTTCCTGGGCATCTCCCACGACCAGAGGGAGAGGAGAGAGGGGCGGGGGAGCGCACGCGTGCGAGCCCTGCGGTTGGCCAGTTCGGGCGGCCACGTCGCATGCGAGAGGAGGTCGGAGGAGGGAGAGAGAGGAGGGGCCGACAGGGGTGGCGTGGCGCGAACGCCGAGAGGGACCAAGTGGTGCGCGGGGGAGGCCCAAGGCTGCCAGAGCCACACGGTGGGCGATGGCTATAGTGCCTGTCGGCACTATAACATGCTCTAGAGCGCGCGTTTGGCATGCCACGGCATGCCAACGACGTCTTCTGTGTGGCCGGCTATGCCTAGGGGGATCTAGGGTTTTTTACAATAGAGGGTAGGGTATTGGATGCTGCGGGATGCTTAGGAGAGAAGAAAAAGTGAGAGGGAGAGAGGAAAAACTCCTGTCCAGGGGGTAAAATGAGGAATTTCCTCACTTTCTTGAGTTCCTTGGCCAGGGAGAGTTACTGGAGGTGCAAGGCACTTACTAGAGGCTATGGTAAAAAGCTGGGGCCAAGGGTAAAAGGATAAGGTGGGGAAAAGATGGTTTTACCAATTCACCAGAAGATGTTTGGTAGTGATTTGGACAAGGAAACTTTACCACCTTACCGATATACTTACCAGAAAGGCTAGGTAAAAATGTGAGGATTCACCAAGTTTGAGCTCAAGGGGAAAAAGTTGACAATGGAGATTTGATGAACCCTAGAAATTAGCAGAATCAGATTTCTGTAGATCCATTGATGCTAGGCTTTTACCCTTGATGCACCACTTAGTGTATCATCACTATTTGGCCATTAGACCATGCCCACAAAGTTTGAGGCCAAGGGGAGACACTTCACAATGTAAAGTTGCTCAAATTTGATTTTGGACAGGAATGGTTTTGGGATGGTTTGATGAACCAAACCAACTTGGATTGAGATGAAACTTTGCAATATCATCTCCTAAAATAGAGTTGACTTGCTGGAATTTTCTTGGAATTTATTGATAACATTTCTTATAGAAATATTCCAAAAGTTTGATCTGAACAGAAAGGGTTTTGAGGGGATTTGCCTAAGATTTGATCATGCCCTTGCATTGAAACTCATATATATGGAAAATATATCTCCACTGAGTTTCTCTAAATTTTCTCAAATATTTTCAAATCATTTAAATAATTTTTCCCTAGGAAAAACCATTTCTGGCCTTAAGAAAAAGCCTTTAAATAAAAAATGAAAATAATCTTTAAAAATAATCTTTGGTGGTTTTGGTAAGTCATACATATAGTATGTTTCAAGTAAAGCCTTTGGGACAGAACGGTCCACCTGATTTGAGGACTTCCAGTGCAAACCTCATTTTAGGGGTTTTTGGAAACTTAAATTAAATAATCATTTTTATTTAAAACAAAATTTGATGAAAATAGTTTTGGGCACTATTCACATGGCATGATCATTAGGCAAGAGGTTTGGGACAAGAAAGATGAGGATGAAGTGGGATAGAATCTAGGAGTTCCATAAAACACAATCAACAAGGAAGCAAACAACATATCAAGCAAGCACAAGCACATACAAAAAGTTTTAGTTGGCCCCAAATTTTATAAACCCAAACATAACAATGTGCTACAAACACAGGGTGTGACATAGGGCCGGTCGCATCAGATTCTGGACTCCTACACAGATGAACTATTATGCATCAGTGTTGTTTGACAAGAAGAAAGTCTTCGAGCACCATCAAATTCCTCATGCAGATATGGAAACAATCCCATCCTTCACACCAGTGCTCGTAGTTCTTCACGATGTAGACATTCCTCCGTTCTGTTTGGATATCTACGATTGGAATGAAGATCTAATTATTCAATTCTATGCCACCTTGCACATCACAGGTGATGCTTCTGACATCAACTCATGGGTCTTGGACTGGATGACTGGATCTACTCACTACACTGCACCAACATCAGAATTTCTTTGGTCAGTCCCAGTTCCAATTCCTTGAGAAGAAGCCTGCTGCCTGTTTGATGAACCTACTCTGCCCAACCATATGATGCAAGTGCTGATGAAACTGCGGGCTCCTGGAAAACCTCAAAGGACCACCTTCCTTGTGAAGGATTTGCTCTATGTTCCTAGGACGGTTTATCACATCCTCACCAACACCCTTTGTCCTCAGAAGGGTCACAACTCTGAAGAAGAAGAAGTTGAGGGAGTCATGAAGAACATGCTATTCAACATCATTCATGGGATTCCCATTAGCTACCATGATTTCTTCATGAAGACTTTGGCCAATGCAGCATTAGCCCCATTTGAATTGAAGCCTTATGCTCCCTGTATTATGAAATTCATCAGATCAAGGTCTTCAATTCCCTTCAAGACTGACTTCCAAAATCACTTTGGCTTTCTACCTCCGATTGAAGTCCTCAAGAACACAATTGCCTTAGTTGAAGGAAACGGCAAAGCTGTCATTGATGATGGTACTCATCCATTGGATGGTTAGTTTTGCAAAGCTACATCTTACTCCACCAATGATGACACTGCTACCCTAGACTCTGCTGCAAAAGCCTCAGCGCAAAAGCCTCAAGAGTTTGCCCCTCGTGTGATGACTGATCGTGAGCTTCTCATAAGTCTTCATCAGAAGGTTGATTGCAATCAAAAGTGGGTGAAGCGTCCATTTCCTTCAATTCTTCAAAACATGATTGTGACGCAGAACTCTGTGAGGAAAAATCACTACTATGTACATGAAATCTTCGATTGTTCGTGGGCCATTCTCGCACATCTCAAGACACCTGAGGAACTCCAGGACATCGACTTTCAGCAGAACTTTGACTGGTCTCATCCTCCTCGGAAGAAATTCAAGAAAGTTCAAGTTCCTCAGCTGGTTACAAGTTCATATTCTTCATCGCATGAGATAGATGAAGCTTAGGATATTGACGACACTGCGGTAGGCCCTGCATCAACAAACGACCCCGACAACGCTGGCGCTCCTTCCTCACCAACAATATGAAATTCTTCAAGGGGCTTTAGTCCTCATTTTTCGTCCCTTTTGGTCTTCGATGACAAAGGGGGAGAAAATTTGAGTTAGTCTTCAAGCGGGTCTCTATATATGGGCTGTGTTTTTTTGTTTAAGTTACAACTCTCGCTCTTCTGAAGCTTTTGTTGGTTGAGTTGTAAACGTAAGTCCAATGGTGGTGTGACTCTTTTGAACTGCTTTTCAAATTCTTATTTCCTCAAGCACCTTAATGCATGCATGCTGAATTTTGTCAAACACCATTTTCATCATGCATTTCAAATTCTTCATATCATATGTTAAATGCGTGTATGAATTACAAGATATAGGGGGAGTTCTCCATGTTCTTAACACGCCATGTGCATTTGCAGTCCAAAGTAAATTCCTCAAATATGCACATCTTCAGGGGGAGTTCTTCTATATCTTGCAATCAAATTCCTCAAACTCAGTACTTTCAGTTCATATGTTTATCCCCGTTGAAAACTTAACCTATTTGTCATCAATCACCAAAAAGGGGGAGATTGTAAGTGCATCTAGTGCCCCTTAGTGATTTTGGTGTATTGAAGACTTATAGGTTAAGGAACTAATGTGTTTGTGAGTGTACACGGGCTCTATAAGTCAATGAGGAGTTTGATATATTAGGAGACTACCGACCCCTAAAAATGTATGTCTTCAACTGAAGACTTTGGTGAAGACTTTGCTGAAGACTTTGGTATTCCCTAAAGACTTTGAAAATGAAGAAGTTCGTGTGACCTTGAAGATATGAACGAGGACTATGAAGCGTGAAGACTTTTGTTTTCGTAGTTTCATTTCCTTTCTTTGAGTTATAGGAAACACCGTACTGTTAAAGGGGGCTACGGTAATACTAAGGAAAATTTCCAACTGATGCTCAACTCCAAAATCCTCAACCTATCCAATCCTTCGAGTGAAGCCTTTTGGAAATCTCTTACGGTTCAATCAAGTTATTCAGTGACATAGACGAAGTTCTTTTGGTCTCTGATGAAATTGGTCTGACTGAGGAGTTAGGATTTCGCCAGTGCGAATTGCCTACAAGTGAGGAATATGATAAGCCTAAGGGCTTTCATAGTTCGAAAATACGACCGTTGATGTGCTTAGCGTCAGCTGTCCCCAATCATCTTATCCACATTACAGTCATATCATTGGGGACATTTATGTCTTATCATGTCAGGTTGCACCCTCGCTATAAATAGCCACCCCCACAACCACTAGTTGCTTGGCTGCTCCGAGAGAGAACTAACACTGGTCATTTGAGAGCAACCCATCCTCCGAGGACTTTGAGAGAAAATCGTCAGTGAGGAAAAACCCAAATCCAAACCACCAGACCCAAAGTGATTGAGCATCACTGAAGAGATTGTTCCTGTGTGGAACCGACGCTTGTTACCTTTGAAGACTATGTATCTTCCAGACGGTTAGGCGTCATGGTCTAGTGCATCCTGTAGTCAATTGGGGATCACGGAGTGACCTTGGTCTAGAGCATCCAGCAGTCAATTGTGGATCGCCGGGTGACCAATTTGTGAGGGTTTTGAAAGTCTACCCTGAAGACTAACCACGAGTGTTGGGCGAGGACTTTGTGACCTTAGCTCAAGGAGAATACGGTAAGGATTGTGTGCCCTCGGACTATGTGTCCTCTGGTTTAAATATCATGCCGCTCCAAACCAGACGTACGACTATCACATCAATTGGAACTGGGTCATCAAACCATTATCTTTATCGAGCTACCTGGTTCTATTTCCTCAACCCCTCTATTTTCTCGTATACTTGTTGATGAAATTGATCGTTACTGTTTGAAGAATTTGACTGAAGATTTCACAATTTCCTCACCTCAAATTCTTCAAGTTACCTTGTTCCTCACCTTCTTATCCTGTATCACACCACTTGTAATCTATGCATGTTTTATTTCATTATGATGACTATGCTATCGCTATGTTTCTCATGCACTTGAGTGCTTATTCTGCTGCTAGTTATTCATCACATTTCAAATTCCTCAAGTTGAAATTCCTCAAGTGATGAATTTGTAAAAAATTGCCTATTCACCCCCCTCTAGTCGATATAACGCACTTTCAAGTCCTTTGTGTACTTGGTTTGAGAGATTAAAGTTCCTTCTCTCGTTTTATTGATTTGCAAACCAAGGAAAAATTTTAGCTGACACATCATGGACATCTCATACTTCTTGGACATCAACCTTCCAAATTTCTCACTAAATTGTGGGTTAGTAGATCCAAAGATAATATCATCCACATAAATTTGGCACACAAATAATTTACCATTAACTCTCTTAGTGAATAAGGTTCGACCATTTTACCTATCTCAAAACCCTTTTCAAGAAGAAACTTTGTTAGACATTTATACCAAGCACGAGGGGCTTTCTTAAGTCCATAAAGAGCTTTACGAAGCTTGTAAACATGGTTGGGTTTCTTAGAATTCGCAAAAATAGGGGGTTGCTTAACATAGACTTGTTCCTCAATCTCCCCATTTAAAAATGCACTTTTAATATCCATTTGGTAAAGAGTGATGTCATGATTCACATAAGCAAGCAATATACGTATAGCTTCTAGTCTAGCAACAGGGGCATACGTCGTGTAGCCTTGCGCCACAAGACGTGCCTTGTTGCTAATGACTTGACCGTCTTCGTCTTGCTTGTTTCAAAACAGTCATTTGGTTTTGATGATTTTTTTCTCGTCCTTGGGCTTCTCCACAAGTGTCCACACTTTGTTCCTCTCGAAGTTGTGAAGCTCTTCATGCATTGCATTCACCCAATCCGAATCTTCGAGAGCTTCTTCCTCCTTCATAGGATCAATACTAGAGATGAATGAGTAGTGTTCACAAAAGTTAGCTAAGCGGGTTTTAGAGCGAGTGATTCTCCCGGTTTGAATGTCACCTAAGATTTGTTCTAAAGGATGATTCTTTTTCACTCTTGCTCGAACTTGAGGTAGATTTTGCTTGTTGGATAGTGGAGCTTACTCATCATCATCTTCTTCTTCATTATTGTTGTTGAATGTGTCGTCTCCTTGATGTGGTGGTGAAGGAGGTTGAGGTGGGTCATGATGATGTAATCCTTCTTCCTCTTCATCTTGTCGAGTACCTCTGATGGATGCTTCCATGTCGTGTTGAGGTTTGCCTTGGTGCGAAGTAGGAGCTTCCACTTGGGTTGATGAGGTACTTTCCTTCACCTCCATGGGACGAATCTTGCCAATGGACAAGTCTTGGATAGCTTCCAAAGGTTCTTTATCTCCTACATCATTTGGAAATTGTTCGACTTACGAAGAATTAGCTTCATCAAACTTCACATCTACCGTCTCTTAAACTTTTTGAGTGAAGTTGTTGTAGACACAGTAAGTGTGAGAGTTTGATCCGTAACCGATTAGAAAACCTTCATGAGATTTAGGAGAAAATTTAGAACAATGATGCTTATCAAGAATGTAACACTTGGAGTCGAATACCCGAAAGTATCCAACTTGGGGTTTGTTACTGGTGAGTAGCTCATATGCTATTTTGTCGAGAAGCTTGTGAAGATAGAGTCTGTTTGTGGCATGACAAGCTGTTTGCACGACTTTTGCCCAAAAGTGTCTTGGCGTCTTGTATTTGTCGAGCATAGTTCTTGCCAACTCAATAAGAGTTCGGTTCTTCCTCTCAACAACTCCATTTTGTTGAGGCATGTACATAGCCGAGAACTCATTTAGAACCCCTTCTTCGTCAAGAAAGGTGTGCACATTCGTATTCTTGAACTCCGATCCATTGTCGCTCCGAACTTTCTTGATCTTCACTTCAAACTGATTCTGAGCTTTGCGAGCGAAGTTCTTGAAGATCTTTTGCACCTGCGACTTATCATCAAGAAAGAATACCCACGTAAATCTGGAAAATTCATCAACTATAAATAGACCAAAGGAATTTCCACCGAGGCTCTTGTAAGCATTGGGACCAAAAAGATCCATATGAAGCAACTCGAGTCGTCTCCTAGTAGTCATGATATTGTTTACGGGATGACTTACACCTACTTGTTTTCTGGCTTGACAAGCACTGCAAAGTCTATCTTTGTCAAAGATAACATCTTTAACACCAAGTATATCATCACCTTTGATGAGCTTGTCTAGATTACACATACCAACATGTCCTAGCCTTCTATGCCAAAGCCAACCTTTATAAGATTTTGCAATAAGGCAAGTATGAGGTTTGGATCTCTTAGTGAAATCAACAATGTATAGATCGCCTCTACAAAAACCGATAAAGACCATGCTACGGTTATCTTGGCGAAACACTTGGCAATCCACTTTAGTAAATAGCACATTAAAATCGAAGTCAACAAGTCTAGATACAGAAAGAAGATTGTAGCCAAAGTATTCAACAAGCATGACAATTTTAATAGATCTATCATGAGATATGGCCACCTTACCGAGACCAAGTGCCTTACCCTTGGAGTTGTCTCCAAAAGTTACATACCTTCACAGTCCATGGTTTGGTGTGATTTGTTGAAACATGTCTCTATCTCTGGTCATATGATCGATGCATCCACTATCGAGAATCCATTCCTTTCCTCAAGCCATGTAATCTTTGAAGTTTTCCATGAGACTTAGACTCTAGATAGTCTTCTCACACACGATGTCTAATAACTCATCTTATTCATAGTAGCCATGTTCCACATTGTCATCCTTAAGTGGTATATCCTCGTCATAAGAGACAAGAGATTCATTAGGATTGAGATAATGACAATGTTCAAGTTTATGAATGTGAATGGCTTCAAAGATAAAGTTATTGATGATAGTGACATCTCCTTTAGCATGCATGAAGTGACGAAGCTCAAATAAGCATTATCAAAGTTAGGACCACTAGGCTTCATTATGTGAAAGGCAATAGCTTTATGAATAATTTCATCAAGATTACTCAATGAATAACTTTCATATTGTTTCTCCAAATCATTCCAAAAAGTATAAGCACATTCAAAATTCTTCATTTTATTAAACACAAATCTAGGCACTCCTTTGATAATGAGATTAAAAGTTCTAAGATTGCAAAGTATATCAATTTCTTCTTCGTGTGTGGGATGTAAGGGGTCAACGTGAGGTACATAGGGGTTCTTAACATACTTTCTCAAATGGAATTCATTTAATAGCTCAAGCATCTCATATTTCCATGACTATAGTACTCCCCATCGAGAACGGGCACTTTACAACTAATACTCCCCAAACTAGACACATCCATCTTCCTCCACGAAGATGAAACCGAAGCTATGGAGACCAATGCTCTTATATCAATTGAAAGGACCCATAGAAGAGACGTATGGAGCGGGGGGGGGGGGGGTGAACAGACAACTTGCAAGAATTAAAACCTAACATTTTCCCAAGTCAATTGGTTTGCAGATTTTAACAATTATAACAAGTCTAATGCACCCTACACATGCTAGTCAACAAGTTTGGCAGCAGAAAGTAAGACAAGCATGTATAAGAGAGTAGAGATAGGAAGATCAAATGCAATTGTATACACGAAGATTTTTCCCGTGGTTTCGATAGGTGGTGCTACCGTACATCAACGTTTATGGAGTCTTCAACCCACGTAGGGTAGCAGTCCAAGAGTCCACGCAGTGCTCCACCCATAAGGGTCCATGAAGTAGAAACCTTGACTATTCCATAATGACTTCCGTCCACGAAGGACTAGCCTCACTATGGGTAGATCTTCACAAAGTAGGCGATCTCCTTGATCGTACAAACTTCTTGGTTCAACTCCACAACACGAAGTAGGAGGCTCCCAAGCAACACCTAACCAATATAGGAGGCACCACCCTCCAAAAGGTAATAGGCTTGATAGTGATGATGAACTCCTTGCTCTTGTGCTTCAAGATGATAGAATCCTCAACACTCAATCACTCTCTCACATATTTTTCTTGGTAGAAGAGATTGATTGGGTGGAAAGAAACTTGGGGAGGTTAGAAATCAAGATCCACATGGTTGGAGTGGATGATCTTGACCTCCACACAAGGGTAGGTGGTTCTCTCTCAGAAATTTGGATATGGGAAGTGCGGAACTGTTCTGAGTGCTTCTCTTGCAAGTGGGATCTGGTGGAGGGCTATATATAGGCCGTTGCAAAATCCAACCGTTACACCATTACTGCCAACTCGGTGAAACCGAAGTAAAACTTGGTCGTACTGATTTTTCAAAATGTGGCAACTTTAGGAATCTCGGTGAGACCAATATGTGATTCTTTGTAGTACCGATATGAGTGGCCGAGGGCAGTTTCCAAACTCGATGAGACCGATTCATAAAACTTAGAAATTCCAATTTTATAAACTGGGTCACCAAAATGTTGGTCACCGAAACTCGGTTGGACCAATACAGGACTTGGTGGTACCGAGAAGCTAGGGTTTCGTTGGGTTCTGTCTGAGATGGAAAATCAATAGGGCTGAGTGCAGAAGGTTGGTGGCACCAATTTTGTGTGGTAGGGTTTAGACAGAGTATTTTTATGGGAGAGCTTGTGGGTGTTTTTGGTGGCTAGCACTGGTGAAGTGGAGCATTTTGTTCACCAACATTACCTCACCCCCTTCTAATAGTATTGGCTTTCCTATGGACTCAAAGTGATTTCTCACAAAGTAAAATGTAGAGTCTTCATGCGTTTAGCTTGTCTAATCCTATTCCTTTCTCTTCTTCTTCTTCTTCTTCTTCTTGGGGAATCTCCTCACACCTTTTGCCAACACTCTCTGTGTCCAAAATACAATGTATGTTGTCATGAATTATCAAAACCACCTAGGGAGCATATGTGCTTTCATGTTGCTTGGTGGTTCATGGAGTCGATTGAAAATAAATACCTATATGAGTTTTGTACCGTTGTTTCATATTTATTAATAGATCCGTGAACTTTTGGCAAAAAAATCATTAACCCTACTACGGAAAACAATAGAAAATTATATCTCGTGATCACTAGAGCTTGAAAAATCGCAACATATAGATGCCAGTTGATCATGGTAGAGACATATACAATTCAAGATAAGAATAGTAGAAATTACAAAAGACATGCTATGATGTTAGAAATATTGCAATAAAGTCAATCAAACAACATATCCTTAGTGTTGATCGAGTAATCTCCTAAAAAGAGCTATTACTCGCTTTATTTCAAAGTAAATTACACATACGTTTTGTTTGTGGTTGTGGCTCTAGTTGAAAGTACATTACACACAAGTACATGGAGACCATTCTCGTAGAGTTCCGACTGGGCCCGCTGGACTTGTCTGTCTGGGCGTTCTTCCCCGAGGATTTTCTGGTGTTATGCCGTTTGAAGGCGACGAGGGACACGCTGGTGAGGGTTGGGTGCGCCAGCTCGACGCGTTTCGAGTTGTCTCTCCGGCCATGGTCATGCCATCAGGGGCAACGATCATAAAGATGCCCTTCCCAGTCCCGCTCGTGCTATGAGGCATCCCGCCAAATGCGTGGACGAGGCGCTCTGTGGACACGTGCTACTTCTTGAGCTTGCGTTGGTTTTCCCTTGAAGAGGAAAGGGTGATGCAACAAAGTAGATAAGTATTTCCCTTAGTTGTTGAGAACCAAGGTATCAATCCACTAGGAGGTACAAGCAAGGCCCCATTTTATGCACCTACACAAACAATCAAACACTTGCACCCAACGCTATAAAGGAGTTGTCAATCCCTTCACAGTTAATTGCAAGGATGAGATCTAATAGAGATAGATATAAAAGATTGCTAGAAGTAAAACTAAATAAAACTAAATAAAATTGCATCAAGGTATTTTTGGATTATAGATCAAAAAATATGATATGAAAAATAGACCCGGGGGCCATAGGTTTCACTAGAGGCTTCTCTCTTCAAGGAAAATAATACGGTGGGTGAACAAATTACTGTCGAGCAATTGATAGAAGAGTACATAGTTATGACGATATCCAAGGCAATGATTATGCATATAGGCATCACGTCTATATCAAGTAGACCAAAACGATTCTGCATCTACTACTACTACTCCACACATCGACCGACTCTTGCCTGCATCTAGAGTATTAAGTTTATGAAGAACAGAGTAACGCATTAAGTAGGATGGCATGATGTAGAGGGATAAACTCTAGCAATATGATGAAAACCCCATCTTTTTATCCTTGATGGGAACAATACAAATACGTGTCTCGCTACCCCTACTTTGTCACTGAGTGAGGACACCACAATATTGAACCCAAAACTAAGCACTTTTCTCCCATTGCAAGAATTACCAATCTATTTGGACAAACCAAACCAATAACTATAAGAGACTTGCAAAGATATGAAATCATGCATATAAGAATTCAGAGAAGATTCAAATAATATTCATAGCTAATCTGATCATAAACCCACAATTCATCGGATCTCGACAAACACGCCGCAAAAGAGTATTACATTGGATAGATCTCCATGAAGATCATGGAGAACATGGTATTGAAGAACATAGAGAGAGAAGAAGCCATCTAGCTACTAGATATGGACCCGAAGGTCTGTGGTGAACTACTTACGCATCATCGGAAGGGCAATGGTGTTGATGTAGATGCCCTCCGTGATCGAATCCCCCTCCGGCAGATTACCAGAAAAGGCTCCAAGATGGGATCTCACGGGAATAGAGGCTTGCGGCGGCAGAAAAGTATTATCGCCGTTCTTTTGGGTATTGAGGGAATATTCCTGAATTTATAGGCGAAGAATTAGGGTTGGAGGAGCTACGGGGGCCCCATAAGCCAAGGGGCGCGCCCAGGTGGCTTGTGGCCCACCTGTAGGTTTTTTGGCCTCTTCTTCAAGTCTCCTGGGTTCCTTCTGGTCCAAGAAAAATCATCATAGAATTTTATTCCGTTTGGACTCCGTTTGATATTCCTTTTCTGCAATACTCAAAAACAAGGAAAAAACAGAAACTGACACTAGGCACTAGGTTAATAGGTTAGTCCCAAAAATAATATAAAATAGCATATTAATGCATATAAAACATCCAAAACAGATAATATAATAGCATGGAACAATAAAAAATTATTGATACGTTGGAGATGTATCAGCATTCCCAAGCTTAATTCCTGCTCGTCCTTGAGTAGGTAAATGATAAAAACAGAGTTTTTGATGTGGAATGCTACCTAACATATTTATCCATGTAATATTCATTATTGTGGAATGAATGTTCAGATCCATAAGAATCAAAAGAAAAGCTTAATGTTGACATAAAAACAATAATACTTCAAGCATACTAACAAAGCAATCGTGTCTCTTCAAAATAACATGGCAAAAGAAAGTTATTCCTACAAAATCATATGGTCTGGCTATGCTCCATCTTCCCCACACAAAGTATTTAGATCATGCACAACCCCAATGACAAGTCAAGCAATTGTTTCACATCTTTTATGTTCTCAAACCTTTTCAACTTTCACACAATACATGAGCATGAGCCATGGATATAACACTATAGGTGGAATAGAATATGGTGGAGGTTGTGAGGAAAAGGAGAAGTTAGTCTCACATCAACTAGGCATATCAACGGGCTATGGAGATGCCCATTAATATATATCAATGTGAGTGAGTAGGGATTGCCGTGCAACGGATTCACTAGAGCTATAAGTGTATGAAAGCTCAAAAAGAAACTAAGTGGGTGTGCATCCAACTCGCTTGCTCAAGAAGACATAGGGCAATTTGAGGAAGACCATCATTGGAATATACAAGCCAAGTTATATAATGAAAAATTCCCACTAGTATATGAAAGTGACAAAATAGGAGACTCTCTATCATGAAGATCATGGTGCTACTTTCAAGCACAAGTGTGAAAAAAAGATAGTAGCATTGTCCCTTCTCTCTTTTCTCTCATTTTTTAATTCTTGGTGGGAATCTTTGGCCTCTTATTTATTTATTTATTTGGGATTCATTGGACTCTTTTATTATTTTTGAAGTCCGGAGTCTCATCCCAACTTGTGAGGGAATCATAGCTTCCATCATCCTTTCCTCATATGGGAGAATGCTCTAATAATGATGATCATCACACTTTTATTTACTTACAACTCAAGAATTACAACTCGATACCTAGAAAAAAATATGAATCTATATGAATGCCTCCGGCAGTGTACCGGGATGTGCAACGATCTAGCATAAGAAATCACATCAAAAAACGGACAAGCCATGAAAACATCATGCTAGCTATCTTACGATCATGCAAAGCAATGTGAAAATGATGGTGCATGTAATAATAAACAGAACGGTGGAAGTTTCATGACAATATATCTCGGAATGGCTATGGAAATGCCATAATAGTTAGGTATGGTGGCTGTTTCGAGGAAGGGTATATGGTGGGTGTAATGCACTGGTGAAAGTTACGCGGTACTAGAGAGCTAGCAAAGGTGGAAGGGTGAAAATGTGTATAATCCATGGACTCACATTAGTCATACAGAACTCACATACTTATTGCAAAAGTCTATTGGTTATCGAAGAAAAGTATTAGACGCATGCTCCTAGGGGAGAGGTCGGTAGGAGTTAACCATCGCGCGCTCCCGACCCTGACACAAAGGTTGACAATCAGTAAACAAATCATGCTCCGACTTCAACGGTTCACCATATGTGCATGCTACGGGAATCACAAACCTTTATCACAAGTATTTCTACCAATCCACAATTACTCACTAGCATGACTTAAATATCACCATCTTTATATCTCAAAACTTTATGCAAGGAATCAAACTTCTCATAGTATTCAATGCACTTTATATAAAAGTTTTTATTATATACCTCTTGTATGCCCATTATATCAGGACTAAATTCATAACCTAAACCAATTACCATGTTGTTTAAAGACTCTCAAAATAATATAAATGAGGTATGAGAGTTCAATTATTTCTATAAAATAAAACACCATCGTGCTCTAAAAAGATATAAGTGAAGCACTAGAGCAAAATTGCCTAGCTCAAAAGATATAAGTGAAGTACATAGAGTATTCTAATAAGTTCACAACTCATGCATGTCTCTCTCAAAATATGTGTGCATCAATGATGATTGTGGCAAAATAAAAATCAAAGACACATATCATACAAGATGCTCCAAGCAAAACACATATCATGTGGTGAATAAAAATATAGCCTCAAGTAAGGCACCCCCAAGCTTAGGCTCTTTGGTATCCTTGAATATTCCTTGGGGTTCCTTGGGCTTCCCAAAGCTTAGGCTCTTGCCACTCCTTATACCATAGTCTATCAAATCTTTAACCAAAACTTGAAAACTTCACAACACAAAACTCAACAGAAAACTCGTGAGATCCATTAGTATAAGTAAAATAAATCACCACTTTAGGTACTGTTGTGAACTCATTGTTTATTTATATTGGTGTAATATCTACTGTATTCAAACTTCTCCATGGTTCATACCCCTCGACACAACCCATAGATACATCAAAATAAGCTAACAACACAAAGAAAACAAAATCTATCAAAAACAGAACAGTCTATAGCAATCTGTAAACTTCAAATACGTATGTAACTCCAAAAATTCCGAAACATTAGGAAAATATGGTAAATTTGTATATAAATCTTGTGTAAAAGTTTCAGACTCATTATTTGCTCTTGTGAATTTATAAAATTCCTAGACTGAGCACAAAAGTTTTTGTTTTTCAGCAAGATCAAATCAACAATCACCGTAGACCATCCCAAAGGTCTTACTTCGCTCAAACACTAATTAAAACACCAAAACACAATTACTACAATGGTAATAATGTTAAAATAACTCAATAATAGAAACAAAAAAACAAAAAAGTAAAATTGGGTTGCCTCCCAACAAGCGCTATTCTTTAACGCCCCTAGCTAGGCATAACACAATAGATCTAGGTATTGCCATCTTTGGTATGCAATCCATACTCAACCATATCTTCCAAAAACTTTTTTAGGAAATCCTTTATTTATTTTATTTCCTTTCTAATAGGATAACTTAGTTCATGAAAAGGAGTTTGATTAGTAACTTTGTCATTCACAAACTCATAATCTGGATCATCACCGTAAATATCATCATATAAAACATGTATCTCATTTTTAACGGGTTCCCTGATTTTTTCTTCTAACCAATAATCATTGAATCCTACATAAATGCCCCTAGTGATCCAATCAAATTCATCATAGGTTTCAAGGTAAATGGTTTGGGTAATTTCAGAATAGGGAACTCTTCTTCTAAGATTATCACGGTAAGATTGACAATCTCTAGACTCAAAGCTACGCAACGTTTCTTTATCATGTAGGATTTCTTCAATCGGAGGGTGTGCAATATACTTTTTATAGAAAGCAAAAAATTTCCCTAGCTTCTTGTACGATAAATCCAAATTCGCGCATAAGGATGATAGTGGCAATCTTTTTAGCCTTAGGATGATAAATTTTGGGAAGTTCATAAAACACCTTTTGCAAAGTGGGATGAACGTGCACAAATTTTCTTTCCAATTCTTCAACGAGCATGAAAATGGCATCTGCATAACAATTTGTGATAATAATAATAGATCTCTTATTTATAGGCATTACTCCTGTACAATCAAAGAACTCTTGAATAACACTCTTCCCAATAATATTATCTTCTCCTAGTTGAAAAGTTTTGGCTTTATAATTAGGAGGAGGTTCGGTTTCATGATCTAGAGAGCAAGATCCAGTAGGAGGTACAAGCAAGACCACAATTTATGCACCTACACAAATAATCAAACACTGGCACCCAACGCTATAAAGGGGTTGTCAATCCCTTCACGGATGAGATCTGATAGAGATAGATATAAAAGATTGCTAGAAGTAAAACTAACTAAAAGTAAATAAAATTTCAGCAAGGTATTTTTGGTATTTTTGGATTATAGATCTGAAAATATAATACAGAAAATAGACCCGCGGGCCATAGGTTTCACTAGAGGCTTCTCTCTTGAAGGAAAATAATATGGTGGATGAACAAATTACTGTCGAGCGATTGATAGGAAAGCGCATAGTTATGACGATATCCAAGGCAATGATTATGCATATAGGCATCACGTTCGTATCAAGTAGACCTAAACGATTCTGTATCTAGTACTATCAATCCACACATCGATCGACTCCTACCTGCATCTAGAGTATTAAGTTCATGAAGAACAGAGTAACACATTAAGTAAGATGGCATGATGTAGAGGGATAAACTAAAGCAATATGGTGAAAACCCCATCTTTTTATCTTTGATGGCAACAATACAAATACGTGCATCGCTACCCCTACTTTGTCACTGGATGAGGACACCGCAAGATTGAACCCAAAACTAAGCACTTCTCCCATTGCAAGAATTACCAAACTAGTTGGCCAAACCAAACCAATAACTCGAAGAGACTTGTAAAGATATGAAATCATGCATATAATAATTCAGAGGAGATTCAAATAATATTCATAGATAATCTGATCATAAACCCACAATTCATCGGATATCGACAAACTGTAGGACCAAAAGTAGTGCTAGAGGGGGGGGTGATTAGACTACTTGACCAATTAAAAATCTACCTTTTCCCAGCTTTAAGTCTTGGCAGATTTTAGCATTCATAACAAGTCAAGTACACCCTAGACATGCATGTCTGCGTGTATTGCAGCGGAAAGTAAAGACAAGCATGTAAGTAGAGGAAGGGTAGGAAGATCAAATGGAATTTGAAGACACGATGATTTTTCTCGTGGTTCCGATAGGTGGTGTTATCGTACGTACACATTTATGGAGTCTTCAACCCACAGAGTGTAACGGTTGCGAGAGTCCACGAAGGGCTCTACCCACGGAGGGTTCCACGAAGAAGCAACCTGGACTATTCCATAACGGCTTCCGTCCACGAAGGGCTAGCCTCACTATGGGTAGATCTTCACAAAGTAGGCGATCTCCTTGCCCTTACAAACTTCTTGGTTCACTCCACAACACGAAGTAGGAGGCTTCCAAGCAACACCTAACCAATCTAGGAGGCACCACCCTCCAAAAGGTAATAGGCTCGATAATGTTGATGAACTCCTTGCTCTTGTGCTTCAAGATGATAGACTCCTCAACACACAATCACTCTCTCACATATTTGGCTTTGGTGGAATAGATTGATTGGGTGGAAAGCAAGTTGGGGAGGCTAGAGATCAAGATTCATATGGTTGGAATGGAATGGCATGATCTCAATACATGAGTAGGTGGCTCTCTCTCAGAAAATAGGATGTGGCAAGTATGGAATAGTTCTGAGTGCTTCTGTTGCGAGTGAGTGGTGGTGGAGTGGTATATATAGGCATCTCCAAAAATCCAACCGTTACACCTAATAAGTCAGACTCGGTGACACTGATGTGTTAATCTCAGTAGTATCGAGTTGCCTTAAAGGTAGCAACTTTTGAATCTCGGTGAGACCGATACATACAACTCGGTTGCACCGATAATGTAACGCCCAAAATGCACTCCTATCCTTATTTAGGCACGGGGGCCTCGACAGGGATAGAGGCGCATCTCATCATTTCGCAAGTGCAGTAAACATTGCATACATGATTGAAGAGATGAATATATGAGTTGTCTTACACTCGCCACAAGCTAAATTACAAGTTCACACAATTATTCAAGCATCATACAGAAGACAGGGTCCGTCTGTCGATGAAATCAACCGAAGAAAAGAAGCAATGTATAGCTGCCTTGCTATCCCAAAGATCACGACCATGGCGTCTCTACTCATCGGGGTACGCGACATACATCCAGCGACGTTCTTCATCGTACTCCCACTGGAGCTGAGTCACATCTTCTGGCACATACTCATCAACACATGCATCTGTATTGTTGTAATTTATGAGCCACAGGGACTCAATAATCATGTAACACAAGTACCGAAACTATGTAAGCTTTTGGGTTTGGAAGGGGTAAGTGTTGAGGTTACAGCAAACACTAAGCATGTATTTGGTGGCTATCTTACGAGATGGTCGAGAACTACCATGATCACTAAGTGATCCTGAACACATACTTACGTCAAACATAACCCCAGCATGTTCTCTCTCGGTTCATGCTCACGAGCAGAGACCATCACGGTTACGCACACAATTGGTGTATTTTATTAGAGTTTACTTCAAGTTGGCTATAACCGGATGTTAAACAAAATATCCAAGTTTCCGCATAACCATGGGCACGGCTTTCCAAAAGATTTAACCTTGCAGGGGTGCTCCAACTAATCCATCAAAAATTAACCACACGCTGCGGGAATAACCTCGACCACGGATCTCGTGATCATCCTAGGCAATTCCAAAGAAATCTGACACCTCGAGATAGCCCGAAGAAGATCGGAGCTCCTCGCGCAAGACATTCGAGAAAGGTAAAACAAGTCCAACAAGACCGCCTGACATGTCGACGAACCCGATAAGAGCTGCGTATCTTGTTCTCAGGACACGACAGATGAGCGATGGTTACCACGCCAATCACCGAGTTGCCCGGAGCGGCGTTAATAAGCTACTCTGGGTTGGACCAACACTCATGGGGAGCACTGACTCGGGTTGTTGATTAATTATCCATGGGGTTGCAAAGCCCTATGCATTTTATTAAGTTGTTTAAGCAAATAGTACCAATGTTGGGTCTTGCCAGACAAGCTTTAATCTCAACGAATAATCAAGGGGGTCCCCATAACAACCCTGAGCATATTAGGAGCGCAAAATATGGAACATAACAGCGGTAACAAGTAACTATGGCGGTAAAAGTGGAACAAAACACCGAGAAAAAGGCCAAGCCTTCCACCTCACCAAGATATATTTGTGCATTAAATTAAATAGCAAAAAATATTGTGATATCTCCAGATATTAATGTTATCACATGGAAACACCCTGCACATGCATCTAAGAACGCTATAAGAGGGGCTGAGCAGCGGTAACTTAGCCATGCAAGGTTTGCTAGGTAGAGGAGGGGTTAGAGGCTATCATGGCAATGTAGGAGGATTGAAATTCAAGTGGTAGGTAACACAAAAGTAACGATAAGAGCGAGACATCTATCAAAGCAAAAATAGTGTCGGGATCCAGGTACGATCATCTTGTCTGTTGGTTCTTCAGAGGAACAAGGAGCTAGGTCCTCGTAGTTGTACTCTCCTGGATCCTCGTACTCAGGTTCAACACTCGCGTCTACCAAAAGAGAAAACAGCACCAAATAAACAAACAACCAAGGTGCAATGCACAAAAAGATGATGCATGATTCATTTGAAGAATTTAACATGGCAACCCTAAGCTAGTCATGTTTCTCATGCAATAGTTAAGTTATTTAGAATTCTGGAAAAAACCTCATTTTAAGTTGTTTAAACATGCATGATCATGGAAAGTATGGATGCTTCATGCAAAATGGATACAAATGCACATGTGAAATGTAGGAAACGGAGTAACAGTTCTCACGCTACGCTCACGGCAAGGTACGAAGACAAAATACAAGACAAGGAAGGCCATGGGCTATTTCTTGGTATTCCAAGGTAGCCACTGGTTAGGAGATGAAAAACCAACCACAATAGAGCCAAATAGCAAGCAAAACAATGGAGCATAGCTCCCACAAGCCACAACACAAAACCACACACACCCTATCCAAAAATGCAACAAAGCAACTTGCACAACAAATATTTAGAGCTACAAGATGTTTCCAACCACAAACAAAGTATGTACAGAAACTACATAACATGCTTAACAAATCATCCAACTACACAAACTTGGTAGGAAGCAAGGATCACTAAGCATGAAGCTCATAAGATGGCATAATGAAACATAATCTAGGGACTTAGTGAAAATCATAGTTTTCTAGAATCTGAGTTATCCTGATAGTAATTTGACAACACAAAACAATGATGCTAGAGACCATGTCATGGCATGAAAATTAACAGGATGGTAGAGGACAATATTTACTACAAAACACTAGCATTGAGATTGAGCTAAAACACAACAGAACACTTGGTAGCATCCACTAACCATGGCATAAAAATAATTACAGCGTCTGAGACTTAGAAATATTTAGCATGTTGAAAACAAGAACATTTTATTAGCTACTCTGGAGCAAGAAACCCACTTACATACAATCTTATCATGTCAAAAGAAAATACCAGGGCATAATACTCACAAAACTCTACCTCTTACATGTTGACACAATTATCATAGCATGCATGGATTTATTTATACATAATTGACAAAATGGAATGATGGAACAAAATGACATTTTGCAAAACTTTCTCAAAAGCTAAAACTAATTACTCCAATGGATTCCTGGGATTTCTCTACCCCAAATCCATATATCATACCCCTATGCTTGCATGTAAAAATATCACCAAAGCTAGCTCAAAAAACATGCACAAGCACTTATAAGTCAAAACTTACTATAATTGAACATTGCCAAAAATGGTCTAGTCCATATCTAGACATATCTAGAAATGTAATTATTCTAATTACAAAAGAAAATAAAACAATCAAAACAATTAAAACAAAACAATTAATTTGTAGGAGGGACCCACCTAGCAGTGAGCCAAGGCCCCTCCGTGGGTATGACAAGTGGGGCCAAGCCCACTATCATACACCCACACAAACACACACCCACATACACACATACACAACACACACACACAGAGGGCCACACCACAATGCACACTGGCACACTGGATCTGGCCGTGGCCACACTAGATCCCACGCCAAAACACCGAAAAAAATAAAAAGGCACCAGAGGGGGGGGGGGAATCGAACCCATGACCGCCTGGTCGCTCCCCGGTTCTGTTACCACTGTGCTACGTGATGTTATCTGACATAAGGAAGGATGCGCACGACACATGCCGCAAACGGGACCGACTTGCAGAGGGGAAAACGCGGCAGCTCCGGCGACGAGCATCTACGGGCAACAGCTGCGGAGGAGCGGGGCATCGCAGCGGATCCATACCTAGCCTAAGCACACAACTACAAGGCGCTACCTGACGGGATATCCGTGCTCATGCTCGAGCCCGACCATGGCAAACTCCGGTGACTACTTGTGTGTAGAGAAGAAAACAAGGAGGGGGGACATCGGCTTCACCTCGTGGCACAAAGCCGAAGCACGACAAAGAGGAAGAAGAGGCAGGCCCGTCGGGGAAGGAGTCTGCGCGGTGGCGAGGTTGCTAGCGACGACCTCCGCCCGAGAGGAAGACGGGGAAGAAGCCATCAACGAGGCTGTGGTCGTCTCCGCCTAGCCCCGAGAATGGGACGAGGAAGACGCTAAGGAGCTCCTCGCCATCTTGACTAGAGCGAAGGGGCGTCAGAGGAGGGGTTCGGAGCCGCTATCGCCCCTGCTTCTCTCTAAACTTTCTGAACTTACCTTCAGAGGGGGAAAGAGAGGAGGAGGGGAGAGAGGTGGCGGCGGCGGCACGAGGAATGGGGAACCCGAGGAGGGACATGGACGTCGAAGGGTTAAAAAGGCCCTGGAGGAGTGGCTTCCCTCGCCACCTCAGCCATGGCAAGGCCCTGCTCGCTGCTCTCTCGGCACAGAAAGAAATACCGCAGGGTTTTTATATATTAAAAAACACAAAGAACAAACTTCAGGCAAGGAACAAAGGGATAAGTAAAAATAAAAATAAATACATTTTTGGGCTCACAAAAATGCAAGAAATTTATTAAAAATGATTAGGACATTTAGAGAGCAAGCAAATGAATTCACTTAACTATATTAATTAGGTACTGTTGCAAAATAATTTTAAAAGGGAAAACTCAAACCAAGTGAGAGGAATACTTTATAGTTCCTAGCAGATTATTTAGGAGATGTTCAACAATTTAGAAGAGAGAAAACATCAAGTAAACTTAACCATGTGGAATATTTAGAAGGAGAGAAAATGTGATGGTTTTTGAAATGAGAGGAGAGCAACACTTCAACCAAGCAACACTTGCATTCATACCCAAACACATACACTTACAACAACACCACAATCACACCACCACAACCTTGGTGCACACAAAACCAAATGATGATGAATTCTTATGATGCCATGATGCAAGAATGACATGAAGCAAAAATATATCTATCACAAACATGGAGGGTCCACATGAGATACATTACAAAAATGGCAAGGGGTGCACTTGGGATGTTACAACTCTCCCACACTACAAGAGGATATCGACCCGAGATCTAAGAATGAAAGAACTCTGGAAATTCGGAACGGAGAAGATCCTCATGTTCCCAAGGATCTTCTTTGTCGGAATGATGAGACCACTTCACCTTGAGAAACTTGATTGACTTGTTGCGAGTCTTACGCTCAGTTTCATCGAGAATAGCAACTCCATGCTCATGATAGGACATGTCTTCTTGGAGATCAATGTCTTGGAGGTCAATGGTATCCTCAGGAGTCTTGAAGCACCTCCGGAGCTGAGAGACATGAAAGACATCATGCAAATTTGCGAAATTTGGAGGAAGCTCGAGTTGATAGGCAAGGTCACCTCTCTTGCCCACAATTCTGAAAGGACCCACAAAGCGAGGAGCTAGCTTCCCTTTGATTCCAAAACGCTGAGTGTCCTTCATGGGAGATACTCCGAGATAGACAAAATCATCAAGTTGAAAGGATACATCCCGATGTTTGTTATCATAATAACTCTTCTGGCAGGATTGAGTTGCTTTGAGATTCTCACGAATGACACGACACATCTCTTCTGGTTCAGTGATCATGTCATTGCCCAGAATTGACGCTCACCGATTTCAGTCCAATTGAGTGGGGTACGACACTTCCTGCCGTGGAGAATCTCGAATGGGGCCTTGCCTGAACTAGTCTGAAAGTTGTTGTTGTATGAAAACTCGGCGTATGGAAGGCAGTCTTCCCACTTCATGTCGAAAGAGATCACACAAGCCCTGACCATATGTTCGAGGATTTGATTGACTCTTTCAACTTGGCCACTTGTCTGAGGATGGAATGCAGTGCTGAAATGGATCTTGGTACCCATAGCAGTCTAGAAGGAGTCCCAAAACTTGGAAGTGAAGAGGATTCCACAATCTGAGGATATGAGCTGAGGAATACCGTGCAAAGAAACTATCCTTGACGTGTACAACTTTGCCAGTTGAGCTGCCGAGATAGACTCTTTGACCGGAAGGACATGGGCAACTTTGGTCATCTTGTCGATAACCACAAAGATGGCATCGTTGCCCTTCTTGGACTTAGGAAAACCAGTGACGAAATCCATCTCCACATGATCGAATTTCCACTCTGGAATAGGCAAACATTGAAGGAGACCTACTGGATGTTGATGTTCCGCCTTCACTCTACGACAAACATCACACTTGTTTACGAACTGAGCAATTTCATGCTTCATGCGAGTCCACCAGAAGGTTTGCTTGAGGTCCTGATACATCTTGGAACTGCCTGGATGAATGGATAGGAGAGAATTGTGTGCTTAGTCCATGATAACCTTTCTGTGATCACTTTTTGTAACCACCAGATGGTCCTCAAAGAACAAGGTATCTTTGTCATCAACACGAAAGCACTTATACTTCAGAATGCCCTTGGCCACACCTTTCTTCACTTTCTTCACCATAGCATCATGAAGTTGAGCTTGGTGAACCTGATCTTCCAGAGTCGAAGAGACTTGAAGATTTGCAAGAAATCCCTGCGGAATCATTTGGAGATTGAGCTTGCGGAAGGCTTCACGAAGCTCAGGTTGAAGAGGCTTCAGGATAAAACTGTTGCAGTATGCCTTTCGGCTGAGCGCGTCTGCAATGACATTTGCTTTTCTAGGAGTATACTCAATGCTTGGATTGAAGTCCTCAATCATTTCCACCCAATGAGACTGTCAAAGATTGAGATTGGGTTGAGTGAAAATGTACTTCAAGCTCTTGTGGTCGGTGTACACCTCAAATGATCTACCCAACAATAGATGCCTCCAAGTCATCAGAGCATGCACAACTGCCACCAGCTCAAGATCATGAGTGGGGTACTTCTTCTCGCTAGGCTTCAGCTGTCGCAAGGTATAAGCAACAATCATCTTATCTTGCATGAGAACACCACCAAGACCTTGGAGGGAAGCATCATAGAACACTTGGAAAGGCTTTGGTTGCTCGGGAGGAACAAGAACCGGAGCTGAAGTCAGTTTCTACTTGAGCGTATTGAACGTCACATCACACTCAGGAGACCAAGCATACTTGACATTCTTCTAGAGGAGTTTGGACAGAGGATTAGAAATTTGAGAGAAGTTCTCCATGAATCTTTTGCAGTAACTTGCAAGCCCAAGGAAGCTATGAGCTGCTTGACATTCTAAGGAGGCTCCCGCTTCAAGATTGCCTCAACTTTCTCAGGGTGCACTTTAATGCCCTCGGCAGAGATCACATGCCCAAGGTACACCACTTCATTGAGCCAAAACTCACACTTGGAAAACTTAGCATAGAATAGATGCTCTCTTAGCTTGTCAAGCACAAGCCGGAGATGCTCTGCATGTTCTTCTTTAGTCTCCAAGAACACGAGAATATCATCCAAATACACCAAGACGAACTCATTTTTGAAAGGAGAGAATATGAAGTTCATCATTCTGGAGAAGGTTGGAGGAGCATTGGTGAGACCAAAGGACATGACGGTGTACTCATAAGAGCCGAAACTCATCTTGAAAGCAGTCTTCGGATTATCTTATTCACGAATGAGAATCTGATGATAGCCCATGCGAAGATCAAGCTTTGAGAAAACCTTGGCACCTTTCAGTTGTTCAAACAACTCATTGATGTTGGGAAGTGGGTACTTGTTTCTGATTGTCTTTTTATTCAATGGACGATAATCGACACAAAGTTGGTCCGTGCCATCCTTTTTCTTGAGAAAAAGAACACCACAACCCCATGGAGAAGAACTTGGTCTGATCAGACCCAGACATTCTTGTTCATCTAGCTACTTCTACAAATTTTTCATCTCTTCGGGGCCAAGCTTATAAGGACGCTTGCAAACCAGTTTAGTTAGGTTCGCGATCAATCACAAACTCAACTAGCCAGTGCAGATGCATTCCTGGCAATTCTTCGGGAAAGACATCTTCATACTCGCAGACCACCGGAATCTGAGAAATGGCTGAGATTTCACCCTTCTCATTAAGAGCAAAGAGATGAATCGTGTCATCACGAGCTGCGAAAATGATCACGTCTTCTGAAGGATGAGTCAATTTGACTTCTTGGCTTGACAATCAACATACGCCTTGTTCATAGCCAGAAAATCCATGCCAAGAATGAGGTCAATATCGGAATTGCCAAGAACAATTGGAGAGGCTAGAAAAGAATAGCTGCCCATACCGACAGAAACATCCGGCACAATCATATGCGAACTCATACGCATGCCCAGAGAGACCACACGAAAAGGACTTGCCAAATGTTCCGCTGGTAACTCATGCTTAGCGACAAAAGGCCTTGAAATGAATGAATGCGATGCACCAGCATCAAACAACACTTTTGCAGGAATAGAATTAACAGAGAGATTACCCATGATCACTTGAGAAGACTCCTCTGTTTCGGCTGCGTTCACCATGTTCACTCTGACTGACTTGGGATTATGCTTCACCATAGCATTTCTTGGAGGTCTAACTGGAGGAGGAGGCGGAAGACGCCGCTGGTTGCACTTGTTTGAGTAGTGACCCTTCTGACCACACTTGTGACAAGTAACCTCTAAGAGCGGACAGAAGTTTCCTGTAGGAGGAACATTAGCTGACTTGGGTGTCTGGGGCCTCTGCTGATAACCTGGGTTGGGTGGGTGGGAACAACCACGACCACCAAACTGCCTCTGCTGCTGATGAGAACAAAACGGAGGAGGAGGAGGAACCCAATACTTCTGCTGCTTAGGGACCATCTGGGAGCTAGAAGAAGAAGAGTATGATTCCCTGGAACGCTTCCTTGAGTTATCCAACTTGAGCTGAGTTGCCTCGACCTTCAAAGCCATGTTGTAGAACTGATCAAACTCATGAGGCGCTTGGAGGACCAGACCCGGCAGAAGCTCATCCTTGATACCACCTCTGAACTGATAAATCATGGACTTGTCATCAAGAACATTTTCTTTAGCATAGCGGGATAGACTCTAGAACTCGACATTGTACTAATAGACAGACTTGCTTGCCTCCCTTAGGTGCCTGAACTTCTCACGCATCTCCTCGACAAAGCTCGTCGGAATGTAATGGGCCCTAAAGTCACGACAGAAATCATCCCAACTGATAACACGATCACCCTTGGAGTCCTTGTATTGCTGCCACCAATCTGCTGCCTGACCCTTGAGCTGAAACATCGCGAACCTAACATAGTCATCTGGCCTGACATTGCTACACTCAAAGTGCTTGCTCATGTCGCGGAGCCAACCATCCGCATCAAAAGGCTGCTCGCAACAGGTGAAAGACTTGGGCTGGTTGGCAAGGAACTGCTTGAGTGTCGCGAACTGTAGATGATTCTGGAAATTCCCTTGATAACCTTGTTGTCCCTGATCTCTCTCTTACAACAACCTGAGAAACATCTGAGTATTCACGTTGGTCACGGCCATCACAGCTTGCCAAGCTTCTGGAGGAGGAGGCGGAGGGGGTGGTGGAGGGTTAGACTGCTCCCCATCACGACCCGAATTCCTGCGAGTTGGTGGAGCCATTCTAGAGATGGAAAAGAACATCGGCATATCATTGACAAAGATGATTGCAATAAGCTGAATCAAATGACTTGAAAGAAATTGAACGTAATAACATCAATAGCCTTCATACTAAAAATTAGTAAGAACGCCTTGTTCGGGTTTGCGGCAACATCATTAGATTTTGAAGCTACTTGAATATACACAACAAGGTATTGAGCTAAGATATGCTCAGGACAAATGTATAGACCTCATACATCTGAAGAAAGATGATCCTAGGTAGCTACCTGAATTCCCACCTAAGAACTTCCGAACTCTTTGGTTATGCAATCGGGTGTTGGGAATACAGGGAGGCAAAATATCTCACACAACTAACAAGCCCTACACTCCAACTGTATCCATCCATCAACACATAACCAGAGGCTTCGGAACTCCATCTATCTCGGATCCTCAAAATCACAACGATACCAAACATGGCAGTATCCCGGACACCTCCCCAGTACTGGGTGACTCTGACCTTATCTTGCCACGATAAGTATTGAAGAAATTTAGAACACCCTGCATCTTGAGATACTAAGGAAACTGAATGATTACGATGTGCCAAGAATCCTCTGGAGCTCAACTCCCTGGAAGAAATCAAATCAGACAGGAGGCACCAAGACAGAACTCCATCACATCGGCATCATATAGTTTCCAAAATACCCGCGTGATCCTAATTTTTTTTGAGCGAGAAGAGGAGTAGAATCAAAAATTCCTAAGTCGAATACCTCGCCAGAGTATAGAAGAGGAGTAAAATAAACCTACTCTCTGATATAACTAGACCCAAAATAGTTTTTACTAGACTCGACTCAGCCAAGTTTGATCAAGCGAAGGCTCCTATGGTCGTATGGCTCTGAATACCAACTTGTAACGCCCAAGATGCGCTCCTATACTTATTTAGGCACGGGGGCCTTGACAGGGATAGAGGCACATCTCACAAGTGCAGTAAACATTGCATAAATTTATGAATAGATGAGTATATGAGTCGGCTTACACTCGCCACAAGCTAAATTATAAGTTCACACAATTATTCAAGCATCATATAGAAGACAGGGTCCATCTGCGGACGAAATCAAACGAAGAAAAGAAGCAATGTAAAGCTGCCTTGCTATCCCAAAGATCACGACCATGGCCTCTCCATTCATGGGGGTACATGACATACATTCGGCCACATTCTTCATCGTACTCCCACTGGAGCTGAGTCACATCTTCTGGCACATACTCATCAACACCTGCACCTGTATTGTTGTAATCTATGAGCCACAGGGACTCAACAATCATGTAACCCGGGCACCGAAACTATGTAAGCTTTTGGGTTTGGAAGGGGTAAGTGTTGAGGTTGCAGCAAGCACTAAGCATGTATTTGGTGGCTATCTTACGAGAAAATGAATGGAAATATGGTGGTCTATGAAAGACGGTCGAGAACTACCATCATCACTAAGTGATACTGAACACATACTTACGTCAAACATAACCCCACTATGTTCTCTTTCGGTTCATGCTCACGAGCAGAGACCATCACGGTTATGCACACAATTGGTGTATTTTATTAGAGTTTACTTCAAGTTGGCTATAATCGGGTGTTAAACAAAATATCCAAGTTGCCACATAACCACGGGCATGGCTTTCCGAAAGTTTAACCCTGCAGGGGTGCTCCAACTAGTCCATCACAAATTAATAACACGTCGCGGGAATAACCTCGACCACAGATCTCGTGATCATCCTAGGCAATTCCAAAGGAAATCTGACACCTCGAGATAGCCCGAAGAAGATCGGAGCTCCTCGCGCAAGACATTTAAGAAAGGTAAAACAAGTCCAGCAAGACCGCCTGACGTGTCGACGAACCCGATAAGAGCCACGTGTCTTGTTCTCAGGACACGACGGATGAGCGATGGTTACCACGCCAATCACCGTGTTGCCTCGGGCGGCGTTAATAAGCTGCTCTGGGTTGGACCAACACTCATGAGGAGCACTAGCCCGGGTTGTTGATTAATTATCCACGGGGTTGCAAAGCCCTATGCATTTCATTAAGTTGTTTAAGCAAATAGTACCAATGTTGGGTCTTGCCAGACAAGCTTTAATCTCAAATGAATAATCAAGGGGGTCCCCTTAACAACCCCGAGCATGTTAGGAACGCAAAATAAAGAACATAACACCGCTAACAAGTAACTATGGCAGTAAAAATGGTACAAAACACCGAGCAAAAGGCCAAGCCTTCCACCTCACCAAGATATATTTGTGCATTAAATTAAATAGCAGAAAATATTGTGATATCCCCAGATATCGATGTTATCACATGGAAACACCCTGCACCTGCATCTAAGAATGCTATAAGAGGGGCTGAGCAGCGATAACTTAGCCAGATAAGGTTTGCTAGGTAAAGGAGGGGTTAGAGGCTATCATGGAAATGTAGGAGGCTTGACATTCAAGTGGTAGGTAATGCAAATGTAATGATAAGAGAGAGACATCTATCAAAGCAAAAATAATGTCGGGATCCAGGTACGATCATCTTGCCTATTGGTTCTTCAGAGGAACAAACAGCTGGGTCCTCGTAGTTGTACTCTCCTGGATCCTGATACTCAGGTTCAACACTCGTGTCTACGCAAAGAGAAAATAGCACCAAACAAACAAACAACCAAGTTGCAATGCACAAGCAAGATGATGCATGATTCATTTGAAGAATTTAACATGGCAACCCTAAGCTAGTCATGTTTCTCATGCAATAGTTAAGTTATTTAGAATTCTAGACAGAACCTCATGTTAAGTTGTTTGAACATGCATGATCAAGGAAAATATGTATGCTTCATGCAAAATCGATGCAAATGCATATGTGAAATGTAGGAAATGGAGTGACGGTTCTCACGCTACGCTCACGGCAAGGTACAAAGACGAAATACAAGACAAGGAAGGCCAAGGGCTATTCCTTGGCATTGCAAGGTAGCCACTGGTTAGGAAATGAAAAACTAACCAAAATAGAGCCAAATATCAAGCAAAACAATGTATCATAGCTCCCACAAGCCACAAGACAAAATCACACACACCCTATCCAAAACAACAACATAGCAACTTGCACAACAAATATCTAGAGCTACAGGATATTTGCAACAACAAACAAAGTATGTACAGAAACTACATAACATGCTTAACAAATCATCCAACTACACAAACTTGGTAGGAAGCAAGTATCACTAAGCATGAAGCTCACAAGATGGCATAATGAAACAGATTCTAGGGACTTAGTGAAAATCATGGTTTTCTGGAATCTGAGTTATCCTGATAGCAATTTGATAGTAGAAAACAATGATGCTAGAGACCACCTCATGGCATGAAGATTAACAGGATGGTAGAGGACAATATCTACTATAAAACACTAGCATTGAGCTTGAGCTAAAACACAACATAACACTTGGTAGCATCCACTAAACATGGCATCAAAATAATTACAGCGTCTGAGACTTAAAAATATTTAGCATGTTGAAAACAACAACATTTTATTAGCTACTTTGGAGCAAGAAACCCACTTACATACAAGCTTATCATGTCAAAAGAAAATACCAGGGCATAATACTCACAAAACTCTACCTCTTACATGTTGACACAATTATCATAGCATGCATGGATTTATTTATACATAATTGACAAAATGGCATGATGGAACAAAATGACATTTTGCAAAACTTTCTCAAAAGCTAAAACAAATTACTCCAATGGATTCCTAGGATTTTTCTACCCCAAATCCATATATCATACCCCTATGCTTGCATGTTAAAATATCACCAAAGCTAGCTCGAAAAACATGCACAAGCACTTATAAGTCAAAACTTACTATAATTGAACATTGCCAAAAATGGCCTAGTCCATATCTGGACATCTCTAGAAATGGAATTATTCTAATTAAAAATGAAAGTAAAACAATCAAAAACAATTAAAACAAAACAATTAATTTGTAGGAGGGACCCACCTAGCAGTGAGCCTGGGCCCCTATGTGGGTATGACAAGTGGGGCCAGGCCCACTATCACACACACCCACACCCACATACACACATACACAACACACACATAGAGGACCACACCACAATGCACACTCGCACACTGGATCCGGCCGTGGCCACACTAGATCCCACGCCACAACACTGAAAAAATAAAAAGGCGCACCGGGGGGGGGGGATGAACCCACGACCACCTGGTCACTCCCCGGTTCTGTTACCACTGCGTTATGTGATGTTATCTGACATAAGGAAGGACGCGCGCGACATATACCACAAAAGGGACCGTCTTGTCGAGGGGAAAACGCGGCAGCTCCGGCGACTGCTCCGGCGACGAGCATGTGCGGGCAACGACTGTGGAGGAGCGGGCATCGCAGCGGATCCATACCTATCCTAAGCACGCAACTACAAGGCGCTACCAGACATGATTTCCGTGCTCATGCTCGAGCCCGACCACGATGAACTCCAGCGACTACTTGCATGTAGAGAAGAAAACAAGGGGGGTGAGATCGGCTTCACCTCATGGCACAGAGCCGAAGCATGACGAAGAGGAAGAAGAGGCAGGACCGTCGGGGAAGGAGTCTGCACGGCGGTGAGGTTGCTGGCGACGAGCTCCTCCCGAGAGAAAGACGGGGAAGAAGCCATCGACGAGGCTGTGGTCGTCTCCATCTAGCCCCATGAACGGGACGAGGAAGACGTCGAGGAGCTCCTCGCCATCTTGACCAGAGCGAAGGGGTGCCAGAGGAGGGGTTCGAAGCCGGCGATCGCCCCTGCTTCTCTCTGAACTTTCCGTACTTACCTTCAGAGGGAGAAAGAGAGGAGGAGGGAAGAGATGTGGCGGCGGCGGCGCAAGGAATGGAGAACCCTAGGAGGGGCGCAGATGTCGAGGGGTTAGAAAGGTCATGGAGGAGCGGCTTCCCTGGCCACCTCGGCCATGGCGGGGCCCTGCTTAGTGCTCTCTCGGCCCAGAAAGAAATACCGCAGGGTTTCTATATATTTAAAAAACACAGAGAACAAACTTTGGGTAAGGAACAAAGGGAGAAGTAAAAATAAAAATAAATACATTTTGGGCTCACAAAAAGGCAAGCAATTTATTACAAATGATTAGTACATTTATAAAGCAAGAAAATTAATTATTTAACTATATTAATTAGTTACTATTGCAAAATAATTTTAAAAGGGAAAACTCCAACCAAGCGAGAGGAATACTTTATAATTCCTAGCAGATTATTTAGGAGATGGTCAACAATTTAGAAGATAGAAAACAGCAAGTAAACTTAACCATGTGGAATATTTAGGAGAGAAAAGGTGATGGTTTTTGAAATGAGAGGAGAGCAACACTTCAACCAAGCAACACTTGCATTCATACCGAAACACATACACACAACACCACCAGAATCACACCACCACAACCTTGGTGCACACAAAACCAAATTATGATGAATTCTTATGATGCCATGATGCAAGAATGACATGAAGCAAAAATATATCTATCACAAACATGGAGGGTCCACATGAGATACATTACAAAAATGGCAAGGGGTGCACTTGGGCTATTACAAATAAGATGACCAACGGTCAGATTGCCAAACTCGATGACACTGAGTCAACAAACTCGGTCGAAACGATTTTGTGAATTTGCATAACAGGTAGTTGGCAACCCAAACTCGGTGGGACCAAAATAGAATCGGTTGCACCGAAGGGCTAGGGTTTGGCTGAGTCTGTCTGAGGCTGAGAATCGGTGGCACCGAGTGGAAAGTGTTGGTTGCACCGATTTTGGATATTTGGCTTTGGCCAGACTTTTGTGGAAAAGCTTGTGGGTGTATGTGGTGACTATCACTTGTGCACGTATGAGAATTTTGTTCATCAACAGTACCTTACCCCCTTTTAATAGTATTGGATTTCTTATGGACTCAAAGTGATTTCTCACAAAGTAAAATGTAGAGTCCTCTTGCTTGAAGATTTGCCAATCTATTTCCTTGCATCTTGGGGTATTCCACAATCCTTTTGCCAACCCATCATTGAACTTTTCCTGAAACATGCTTAGTGGAAACATTAGTTCAATGACATCTATGTTGTTATTAATTACCAAAACCACCAAGGGAGCAAATGTGCTTTCAATCTCCCCCTTTTTGGTAATTGATGACAACATATAGATCAAAGCTTCGACATATGATAGAATCAATGAATATAATCATCGTTTTGAGAAGTATGTGATAAGCAAGAGCTCCCCCTAAATTTGTGCGTTATTTCTAAATTTCATTTGAATGCAAATGCACAATCGATTAGGTACATGGGGCACTTCTTCCATGTCATATACATCTTGGTGGTGTGCGAGAGTAATAAGAGTTAACAACATAGCACAACACATCAAGCAAAGTGAATGATCATCACATAACCATCAAAAGGATAGGGAATAGTAGCAACACACAATAAAGCTATGATCAAACACAACCAAAAGTATATCACATCCAAACCAAAAGATTAAATATTTTGTAAAACAGCAATAAAAATGAGATGCTCTCTCACTTGAAGCCTAAAGATCTATATACAACTTCTCCCTCTTGGGCAACAAGTTACCAAAATTTCAAAGAGATATAGCTAATCATCCTTCTACGGCTGATCTCCTCCAGTAGTCGATGTCGGAGTCGAGAGAACTACATCAGCGAAGACCTCTGCTAATATCCTGGACAGATTTGGAGTAGCAACGTGTCAGCGGTACCTAGACCTGCCTACTTGCGGCCCAGCGCATGGCCCACTTCATCGAAAAAACGCAGCAAGGTGTGGCCCCACTCAGGACAAGGCCCTCGCGAGGGCCCAAACCTCGCGAGGAGGAGGAGCATCAAGACCGGCAAGGGGACAGGCCTCTCAGGACCCCTTCGGAGGGGCGGAGACCTCTATGCAAGGTCCAGCCTCGGGGGTCAAGGGTGACGCAATGAAGGACATGCGGGAGCTAGTGCGCTAGGCGGCACAGTTTCCCCTTTGGTGCAAAGGGAGCAAAGACGTACGCGGGTTCCCAAAGCACCCCCCAAAGGTTTCCATTTCAGTGCAAGAAGACCACAACCACCCGTCCCGTAGGGCGGCTGTCATCGTTGAGCGCGTCCCTACGCTGTCGACAACCACTTTGCAGATGAAGACCGCCTTTGGGTAGGGCGAGCACAAACCCCTCTCCCCCTTGAAAATTGGCCATTGTGGGATCCCTTCCTGCCATTGCGATAAGGGAAGAGGACCCGGGCCACCGTATTTGTAGAGGGAAGGCTGCTTCATAGGGGGGATCCCCAACCCAATCGACCAACTCCACCACTCACCGACCATCAAACCACAAGGAGCCTTGAACACCACTGAGATCCCTCAGGAGGCCCCGAAACACTATACTTGTTCATCCACCTCACCTCCCCGAGAGGCAATCCACCAAAGCAGGAGTAGGGTATTACGCTTCACAGCAGCCTGAACCTGAGTAAACTATCATGTTCATCTTCTTCCTCGTCATCATGCGAGTTCTTTGTTGTGTTCATCGAGTAGCGAGCTAGGTCGGGCGAGGATGTAGGGGATCTTCGCACACGCCCATGTGTTCAAATCTTAAGGGTTTTGTGGAACCCGAAATCTGACATTTGGCATGCCAGATAGGGGGGGTGTCGGAGTCTCCCTCAAGCCAAGATCTCCTCCCACCTCGCCGCTCTGATGTCTGACGCTCGCCGAGCCTACGCTGAGCGTCATGCTACCCGTGTCGCCCAGACAGCGCCGGTGGGCCATAGTAGTGCACGCAGGTCACCTTCGCCTATGACGAACATCGCCATGGTCCCCGACGCCCACGAGCAACAATTGACCTCCCAGCCGGTCACCGTGCAGCGCGACGGCCACACCGCCACTCCATTGATCGTCCCAGCCTCCGGTTCATCCTCTCATGTTCGGCCAGGGCCGATGCACGGCCAGGGCGCTCTCGCCATGGCTAACGAACTGCTTCGCTACCACCCCACTCCTGACCACTATGATGACTAGCTTCGGCGCATTGCGGAGCTTGTCAGCCCTGCCAGCGATGGTTTGACGCTCTCCTACTCGCTTCGACCCCAATGGTCTCTGGCACACGACGTGGTACAAGACGCACAGCCTCCGCCTCCACGACGCGACGTTGAACCCGAGCCTAGGGGAGAAGCACGCCCCCGTGACCAGCCTCGCAAACCGAGGGCGAGGCCGGGGGATGGAGTAAGCTATCAAGTGGTTCCCCGGCCGCGCACTGATGCGTGTGCATTCCCTGCGCTGCCGACCCAACATCGCGGTCGGACGCAGCTCGACGCTGCCCCAGAGGAGCATCAATACCATGTCGCCCTCGCGCATGCGGCGACCGCCGAGCTGGTGGGGTGCCTCGCCATCACCCCGGAGCTCTACCCGACTGCATGGCCCTGCAAGTTCAAGCCGGACCGGCCCCCACGTTACGACGGCATCCCAGACCCAGCTGAGTTCCTACAGCTCTACTCACTGAGTATCTGGGCGGCAGGAGGACACGACAAGGTTATCTCGTGTTGGTTCCCCATGGCACTCAAGGGCGGCGTACTCTCCTAAATCTTCAACCTGCCGAAGGCATGCATCACCTCCTGGGATGGTCTGCGAAAATGCTTCATCGCCAACATCCAAGGCACCCACGACTTCGCCCACCATGAACGATCTGCGGCGTATCAAGTAGCAGGATGGGGAGACCCTGCACAAGTTCATACAACGCTTCACGACCACACTCCTTAAGATCCCCAGGGCGTCGGACGAGGCCATCATTTCGGCCTTCACCGACGGAGTCATTGACCTCAGGATGAAGGAAGAGTTCGCCATGAACGACGAACTGTGCTCTACCTTGGAGATGTTCAACCTGGCGAACAAGTGCGCCAAGGCTGAGGAGGGCCACCTATCGCTCCACGAGCCTCCGACGACGGTGCCAGAAGAGAAGAAGACCAAGGCCAACGAAGCAAAGCGCAAGGTCTAGCGGTGCTTGCGGCCGAACCTGAGCCAAAGTGCAGACGAGGAGAAGAACACTCCCCAGGAGGAAGGCCGACCTACATCTTCCATGGAACCAACAACCACGACACCACCGACTGCCAGGAACTCCGACTGATCCGCGCCGAGCACTTCGGCAGGCGCCTCGGCCAAGGCAACCGAGGCTTCGGATGCGACGGTTTCCATGGTGGAGGTCGCTGGGACAACTGGGAGCCGCGTCAGGGGTGGCGTGATCAGCCTCAGGAGGACCGCTGGCATGATCAAACTTGGGACGACCGCTGGCGCGATGACCCTCCGGAGGGGTCACGATGTGGTCAGCCTCGCGAGGCTCGCCCGCGTGAGGCTGGACTACCACCGCTACCTCCGCCACCTAGAAGGAAAGATGAAGACAGGCAGGATGATGGGGTTGGGGGCTTCCAAGAAATTAGGGCGGTGGCCTGTATCTTGGGCGGCGCCCAGGCCTCAGCATCAAACCATGCCTTCAAGCAATTCGCACGGGAGGTGAATGCGGCTCTCCCGAAGTCTGAAGCGATGCGCCCCCTCAATTGGTCCCACACCGCCATCACCTTCAACTCAAGCGATCAGCTTAGGTGTTCGTTTATGGCCGGTAAGCTCCCCATGTTGTGTATCCCAACCATCAACAACGTCCTCGTCACCAAGACCCTCATCGACAGTAGGGCGGGGCTCAATGTCCTCTACATCGAGACCTTCGAGATGCTCCAGGTGCCGTATGAATAGCTCATGCCAACTAAGCCCTTCTCGGGGGTCACACACGGGTCCACCGTACCCATCGGGCAGGTCCGTCTACCTATCACGTTCGGCGGGCACAAGAACTACCACACCGAGATCATTGTCTTCTATGTCGCGCACATCCACCTCCTGTACAACGCGATCCTTGGGTACCCGGCTCTCACCAAGTTCATGGCAGTAATCCACCATGGCTACAACGTCCTTAAGATGTCAGGGAGTGGCAGCATCATCACCATTGCTTGCGATGAGAAGGATGCCGTCTGTACCTTCGAGCGTGCTTACCGCGCTGCGGCGGCTAAGCGCTCGGACGACGAGGAAGACGCACTACCTCGTGAGGACCCACGCAAGAAGAAGAAGTAACTCCTCCCCGCAGGGCGTCCTGGGACTTCAGGCTCTGCGCTCAGGGATGGGGCCCCACCTCCTATCGCATAGGAAAGCGCGCTCGGTGCCCCTCTTGGGCTGGGCCCCGGGGGCTCCCACCGGGGAAGTTTCCGGCTTGGTCAATGAAGCAAGAGAGGCGCTCAAGCACAACCTGAAGGCGCTCTCCAACGCGTGCCAGCTCGAGCTGGGATCACAGCGCGTGGGGCCAAGTTCACAAGAGTCCGTCCTTAGAGCGATCGAAGAGCTTCGGGGAGCCCAGGTCGTGCGAGGCGGGGACTGCCCTGCACCACCAATCACAGTCGTTGTCATCAGCATGGTCGATCAGCCGCGCGTTTGCGTTAATGCACTCATGATCAACAGGGCTGCGCCTCAAGGCCCCTTCTGGCCAGCGCGTGCCGATCATGGATGGGTCTACCCGAACACCTACGTGTGCATGCCCTTCGGGCTGGCAAACGCAGGCATCACCTTCCAGCGCCTTCATCGAGCCATGCTCATGCCTTGCCTGACAGGGCATAGTGAGGAGCGGGAGGAGGTGCTTGGACCAAGCGAAGGTTCCAAGCCTTGGGAGACGATGGACCCGTGAAGGTCGCGCTCGTGGAAGAGGGAGATCGGGCAATGACGGTGGCCTCGACTCTTCAGCGGCATGGCCGCCAGGTGACTTTTTGTTGGCTGTTGCCAGGTACTTTTTTGGTTCACTCTCTCCTAGTGCACCCACTGGGCCACATGATCTTTAGGTGATCAGGGCACGCCCCTGCCGTTGCTTTGTTTATAAATATTTCAGTAGTTTCTTGTGCATCTATTCTATGTCCTGACGTTCTACCTTACTTTCATCACTGGGCGCTCGACCCCCCGCTTGGGGGCCCCGACCGCAGTGTGTCGCCTCAGCATGGAGTCTCGAGAATCCTCGCAGCCTCCCGAGGCAGCAGCCGATAGGGTGGAATGGGGGCCGCTCGAGCGTCAAAGGGTCTCCTAAGCATTGAGCCTTAGGAGCCTTACCGGTCGTAAGGCCACTCGCCCCCTGATGTCGTCCTTGGTTTCCGTTTGGCATCAGGGCTGGCGGGGGCTCTCCCTGTGAAGTGTGTCCTTGGTTTCCGGTCGTGCCTAACGGTGGTGGGGAAATGTGCGGTATCGGGACTTGCCGACGTAGAGCCACTTGAGCGTCAAAGGGGGCTCCTCAGGATCCTTACGGGTTGTAAAGCCACTCGCCCCTTGATGTCGTCCTTCGTTTTTGGTCGGCGTCAAGGGTGCCGGTGTCTAACTCCGTAGTTGTGTCCTTGGTTTCTGGTCGTATGCTACGATGGTCGGGAAATGTGCGGGACCAGGACCTGCAGACGTAGAGTGCCAAAAGGACCCCCAACCTGCCTCACTCCCGAAGAAGAAGAAGCAAGCGGGGTTTCAAATGGACCCATCTACAAGAAGATTCAGGCGCAAACTGCCTTTGAGGTAGGGACACTCGCGAGGCCAAAGCTCCCTCTCGACCTCCTAGATACACCTCCCAGTTCTACCGTGCCGGCCACGCGTACGAACTCTATGGGCTATACATGCCCCCCCTGTGGACGCGGAGGGGTCCCTTCCCACGCAATGTGGAAACCATAGCCCAGCGCTGGCGGAGAAGTCAACATGGTCCACCAATGACTATGCCCACGCAATGTGGAAGCCACACCTCCGTGCTGGCGGTCAACGTGGTCTACCAATGACTATGCCCACCCAAGGTGGAAGACCCATGCCCGGTGCAGGGCGATAAACAAATGAGGATGCCCCAGCGGCTGCGTAAACCTCAGGAAGATCCCTAGTGGCCCCTTTCTCGATGCATTCCCCAGGGATGCACGCATGAGGGGGCTGCATGGGGCTACTGCACGAGGCTACTACCCGGCCAGGCCTGGTACACATCGCCTTCCCAGGTCTGCTAAACCTGGTCTTCATGCGCCCATCCCCGGAAAAGCTAGCGAGGAAAGGTTGTTGGGGAACGTTGCATGGGAAACAAAAAAATTCCTACGCTTCACAAAGATCAATCTAGGAAATGAGCATCTATGAGAGGAGAGATCCGATCTACATACCCTTGTAGATTGCTAAGCGGAAGCATTAAAGAACGCGGTTGATCTAGTGGTACATCTCCGCGATCCAAATCGCAAGCCGTCCCACGAACTCCCGATCAAGTACCGAACGGACGGCACCTCCGCGTTCAGCACACGTGCAGATCGATGAAGATCTCCACCTTATTGATCCAGCAAGAGGGAGCGAAGAGGTAGATGGGTTCGCCGGCAGCACGATGACATGGCGGCGGTGGTGGTGGAGCTGACCCGGCAGAGCTTTGCTAAGCAGTGCCAAACCAATCTACTAGAGTAGAGGTAATCGGGGAGGGAAGAAGGGCTGCAACGTGACTTGTGTTTGCAGGCCTCCCTCCCCTCTCATATATATAGGGGAAGAGGAGGGGTTGGCCGCCCTAGGGTTTCCCCTAGGGTTTGGTGCGGCAGCCAAGGGAGGTGGGGCGGCGGCCAAGGTGGCTTGGCCGCCAAGTTTGGTGGCTAGCCCACCCTTTTCGCTCAACCCAGGCCTATAGCCGCATGGTCCTTGAGGTGGGAGGTGCGGCCAGCCCATAGGGGCTTGTTTGCACCCTCTCACAGCCCATGTGACCCTTTGGAGTGGATGGGCCCACCCGGTGGACCCTAGGAACACTTCTGGCACTCCATCACACCACTTGCAGGTCACGAAACTTTTTTGGAACTCAAACACCAACTTCCCATATATGAATCTTTACCTCCGGACCATTCCGGAACTCCTCGTGACATCCGGGATCTCATCCGGGACTACGAACAACCTTCGATCACCAACACACATAACTTATCTATACCGAAACATCATCGAACCTTAAGTGTGTAGACCCTGCGGGTTCGAGAACCATGTAGACATGATCGAGAGACCTCTACGGTCAATAACCAATAGCGGGACCTGGATGCCCATATTGGTTCCTACAAGTTCTACGAAGATCTTTATCGGTCGAACCAGTGTGTCAAGGATTGAGTTAATCCCGTATGATGTTCCCTTTGTCCTTCGGTATGTTACTTGCCCGAGATTAGATCGTCGATATCTCTATACCTAGTTCAACCTCGTTATCGGCAAGTCTCTTTACTCGTTCCGTAATACAAGATCCCGCAACTAACACTTAGTCACATTGTTTGCAAGGCTTGTCGTGATGTTGCATTACCGAGTGGGCCCTGAGATACCTCTTCGTCACACGGAGTAACAAATCCCAGTATTGATCCATGCCAACTCAACAGACACCTTCAGAGATACCTGTAGAGTACCTTTATATTCACCCAGTTACATTGCGACGTTTGATACACACAAGGCACTCCTCCGGTGTCAGTGAGTTGCATGATCTCATGGTCATAGGAACATATACTTGACATCCAGAAAAACAGTAGCAATAAACTGACACGATCATATGCTACGTTTATAGTTTGGGTCTTGTCCATCACATCATTCTCCTAATGATTTGATCCCGTTATCAAATGACATCTCATGTCCATGGCCAGGAAACCTTAACCATCTTTGATCAACGAGCTAGCCTGCTGGAGGCATACTAGGGACACAGTGTTTGTCTATATGCCCACACATGTATTTAGTTTCCAATCAACACAATTATAGCATGGACAATAAATGATTATCATGAACAAGGAAATATAATAATAAACACTTTATTTATTGCCTCTAGGTCATATTTCCAACAGTCTCCCACTTGCACTAGAGTCAATAATATAGTTCACATCACTATGTGATTTACATTATAATGAATCGAACACCCATGCAGCTCTGGTGTTGATCATGTTTAGCCCTTGGAAGAGGTTTAGTCAACGGGTCTGCAATATTCAGATCCGTGTGCACTTTGCAAATATTTATGTCCTTCTCCTCGATGTAATCACGGATGGAATTTAAGCATCACTTTATGTGTCTGGTCCTCTTGTGAAACCTTGGTTCCTTGGCCATAGCAATGGCACCAGTGTTGTCAAAGAACACAGTTATCGGATTTAGTGCACTCGGCACTACTCCAAGATCTGTCATGATCTGCTTCATCTAGACACCTTACTTCGCTGCCTCTGAGGCTGCGACGTACTTCGCTTCCCATGTAGAATCGGCTAGCACGCTTTGCTGGGAACCGCACCAGCTTACCGCTCCCCCATTGAGAATAAGTACGTATCTGGTTTGCGACTTAGAGTCATCCGGATCAGTGTCAAAGCTTGCATCAACATAACCCTTTACGACGAGCTCTTGATCACCTCCATAAACGAAAAACGTCTCCTTAGTTCTTTTCAGGTACTTAAGGATATTCTTGACCGCCGTCATGTGCTCCATTCCAGGATCACTTTGAAACTTTCCGGCCATACTTATGGCAAGGCTGACATCGTGTCTTGTGCACATCATCGCATACCTGATAGAGCCTATGGCTGAAGCATAGGGGATGACACTCATCTTTTCTCTATCTTCTGCAGTCACTAGGCATTGAGTCTTACTCAACTTCACACCTTGTAACACAGGTAAGAACCCTTTCTTAGACTGATCCATTTTGAACTTCTTCAAAACTTTATCAAGGTATGTGCTTTGTGAAAGTGCTATCAAGCGTCTCGATCTATCTCTATAGATCTTAATGCCTAATATGAAAGCAGCTTCTCCTAGGTCCTTCATTGAAAAACTCTTGTTCAAATATTCCTTCACGCTTTCCAGCATTCCTATATTGTTTCTAACCAGCAATATGTCATCCACATATAATATTAGAAATGCTACAGAGCTCCCACCCACTTTCTTGTAAATACAAGCTTCTCCGTAAACTTGTATAAACCCAAACGCTTTAATCACCTCATCAAAGCGCTTATTCCAACTCGCATATGCTTGCACCAGTCCATAAATGGATCGCCGGAGTTTGCAAACTTGTCAACATTCTCTGGATCGACAAAACCTTCCGGTTGTATCATATAAAACTCTTCCTCAAGGAAACCATTAAGGAACGCTGTTTTGACATCCATCTGCTAAATTTCATAGTCGAAATATGCAGCTATTGCTAACATGATTCTGACGGACTTAAGCATCGCCACGGGTGAGAAGGTATCATCGTAGTCAACTCCTTGAACTTGTGAAAAACCCTTTGCCACAAGTCGAGCTTTATAGACAGTGACATTACCATCCGTGTTCGTCTTCTTCTTAAAGATCCATTTATTCTGAATGGCCTTTCGCCCTTCAAATAATACTTCCAAATTCCACACTTTGTTTTCATACATGGATCCCATCTCGGATTACATGGCCTCTAACCATTTCTCGGAATCCGGGCCCATCATCGCTCCTCCATAGCTCGTAGGTTCATTGTTGTCCAACAACATGACCTCCAAGATAGGGTTGCCGTACCACTCAGGAGCAGTACACGCCCTTGTCGACCTACGAGGTTCAATAGTAACTTGATCCGAAGCTTCATGATCATCATCATTAACTTCCTCTTCAACTATCATAGGCTCCACAGAATCATCCTTCTACACTGTGCTACTCTCTGGTTGAAGTAAAGGTTCAATAACCTCATCAAACTCTATTTTCCTCCCACTCAATTCTTTTGAGAGAAACTCTTTCTCAAGAAATGTTCCGTTCTTAGCGACAAACACTTTGCCTTCGGATATGAGATAGAAGGTATACCCAACTATCTCTTTCGGGTATCCTATGAAGACGCATTTATCCGCTTTGGGTTCCAGCTTTTCAGGCTGAAGCTTTTTGACATAAGCATCACATCCCCAAACTTTAAGAAACGACAACTTTGGCTTCTTGCCAAACCACAGTTCATATGGCGTTGTCTCAACGGATTTCGATGGTGACCTATTTAAAGTGAATGCAGCTGTCTCTAATGCATAACCCCAAAATGATAGTGGCAATCGGCAAGAGACATCATAGAATGCACCATATCTAATAAGGTTTGATTACGATGTTCAGACACACCATTACGCTGTGGTGTTCAGACACATCATAGAATGCACCATATCTTATGTGACTGCCAAACTCATAACTCAGATATTCTCCTCCTTGATCAGATCTCAGGAATTTAATCTTCTTGTTATGATGATTCTCAACTTCACTCTGAAACTGCTTGAACTTTTCAAATGTTTCAGACTTGTGTTTCATTAAGTAAATATATCCATATCTACTTAAGTCATCAGTGAAGGTGAGAGAATAACGATATCCACCATGCGCCTCAATGTTCATCGGACTGCACACATCAGTATGTATGATTTCCAACAAATCACTTGCTTGTTCCATTGTTCCAGAGAACGGTGTTTTAGTCATCTTGCCCATGAGACTTGGTTCACATGTGTCAAGTGATTCAAAATCAAGTGACTCTAAAAGTCCATCAGCATGGAGCTTCCTCATGCGGTTTACACCAATATGACCCAAACGACAGTGCCACAAGAAAGTGGTACTATCACTATCAACTCTACATCTTTTGGCATCAATGTTATGAACATGTGTATCATCACTATCAAGATTCAATATGAATAAACCCCTCACATTAGGTGCATGACCTTAAAATATATTACTCATATAAATAGAACAACCATTATTCTCTGATTTAAATGAGTAACCGTCTCACAATAAATAAGATCCAGATATAATGTTCATGCTTAACGCAGACACTAAATAACAATTATTCAGGTTAATCACTAATCCCGATGGTAATAGAAGAGAGAGCATGCTGACGGCGATCACATCAACCTTGGAACCATTTCCCACGCGCATCGTCACTTCGTCCTTTGCCAGCCTTCGTCTATTCCATAGTTCCTATTTTGAGTTGCAAATGTGAGCATCCGAACCGGTATCAAATACCCAGGCACTACAACAAGAGCTAGTAAGGTACCCATCAATAACATGTATATCATATATACCTTGTTTGTTGTTGGCCGCCTTCTTGTCAGCTAGATACTTGTGGCAGTTCCGCTTCCAGTGACCAGTTCCCTTGCAATGAAAGCACTCAGTTTCTGACTTCGGTCCAGCCTTGGGTTTCTTCATGGGAGGGGCAACTGTTTTGCCACTCTTCTTGGAGTTACCCTTCTTGCCCTTGCCATTCTTCTTGAAACTAGTGGTTTTACTGACCATCAACACCAGATGTTCTTTCTGGATTTCAAACTCAGCGACTTTTAGCATCGCAAACATCTCAGTGACTAACTTGTCCATCCCGTGCATGTTATAGTTCATCACAAAGCTCTTGTAGCTAGGTGGCAATGATTGAAGAACTCTGTCAGTGATCGCCTCTAGCGGAAGGGGCATCCCCAACTCAGCCATACGAGTCGAATACCCAGACATTTTGAGTATATGTTCATTGATAGACCCGTTCTCCTCCATTTTGCAAGCATAGAACTTATTGGAGGTCTCATGCCTCTCGACCCGGGAATTCTTCTTAAAGATAAACTCCAACTCCTGGAACATCTCATATGCTCCATGGTGTTCAAAACGTCTTTGAAGTCTCGATTCTAAGCCATAAAATATTGCACACTGAACTATTGAGTAATCTCCAAAAAGTGCCTCCCAAGCATTCTTAACGTCTTCGGATGACATGTCTTCGGGTTGGTTACCTAGCGGTGCATCAAGGACAAATGACTTCTGGGAAGCCGTGAGGATAATCCTCAGATTTCGGGACCAGTCCACAAAGTTACTTTCATCATCTTTCAACTTAGCTTTCTCTAGGAACACATTAAAATTCAGGGGTGCTACTGCGTGAGCCATTGATATACAACATAAATATGCAAAGGTTACTTAGACTATTGTTCAAGATAATGAGTTTAGTTAATCAAATTACTAAAGCTCCCACTCAAATTGATATCCCTCGGGTCATCTGAGTGATACATGATCCAAATTCACCAACTCAAGTCCGATCATCACGTGAGTTGAGGTGGTTTCAATGGTGAACATCATCATGTTGATCATATCTACTATATGACTCATGTTCGACCTTTCGGTCTCTTGTGTTCCGAGGCCATATCTATACATGCTAGGCTCGTCAATTCTAACCCGAGTGTTCTGCATGTGCAACACTGGCTTACACCCATTGTATGCGAATGTAGAGTCTATCACACCCGATCATCACGTGGTGTCTCGACACGACAAACTTTCGCAACGATGCACACTCGGCGAGAACGCAGTTCATCTTGAAATTGAAGTGAGGGACCCCTTATAATGCTACCATCGTCCTAAGCAAAACAAGGTGCATACAAAGATTAACATCACATGCAAATCATAAGTGACATGATATGACCATGAACTTGTGCTTTTGATCTCCATCTCCAAAGCACTGGCATGATCTCCGTCGTCACCGGCATGACACCATGATCTCCATCATTGTGTTGTCATCAGGGTTGTCGCGCCCACCATGTTCATACTACTATTTCTACCACATAGTGATAAAGTAAAGCATTACATAGCGCTTAAAGATTGACACGCAGGTCATACAATAATCAAAGACAACCCTATGGCTCCTGCCGGTTGCCGTAATCATCGACATGCAAGTTGTGATATTCTATACAAAAACATGATAATCTCATACATAACATATATCACATCATGTAATTGGCCATATCACATCACAACATACCCTGCAAAAACAAGTTAGACGTCCTCTAATTGTTGTTGCATGTTTTACGTGGCTGCTATGGGCATCTAGCAAGAACGATTCTTACCTACGCAAAACCATAATGGTGATATGAAGATTGCTTGTCAATCTTCTACAAGGACCGCCTTAATCAAATCCGATCCAACTAAAGTGGGAGAGACAGACACCCGCCATCCATCTTTATGCAACGAAGTCACATGTCAGTCGATGGAACACGGTCTCTCGTAAGTGTACGAGTAAAGTCGGTCCGAGCCGCTTCATCCCACAATACCGTTAAACCAAGAAAAGACTAAGGAAGGAAGCAATATGAATATCAATGCCCACAAACTCTTTTTGTTCTACTCAAGATCTCATCTACGCATAGACCTAGCTCATGATGCCACTGTTGGGGAACGTTGCATGGGAAACAAAAAAATTCCTATGCTTCACCAAGATCAATCTAGGAGATGAGCATCTATGAGAGGAGAGATTGGATCTACGTACCCTTGTAGATTTCTAAGCGTAAGCGTTAAAGAATGCGGTTGATGTAGTGGTACGTCTCCGCGATCCAAATCGCAAGCTATCCCACGAACTCTCGATCAAGTACCGAACGGACGACACCTCTCCGTTCAGCACATGTGGAGCTCGATGAAGATCTCCACCTTCTTGAATCAGCAAGAGGGAGCGGAGAGGTAGATGGGTTCACCGGCAGCACGCCGGCGTGGCGGGGGTGGTGGTGGAGCTGATCCGGCAGAGCTTCCCTAAGCGGTGCCAAACCAATCTACTAGAGTAGAGGTAATCGGGGAGGGAGGAAGGGTTGCAACGTGACTCGTGTTTGAAGCCCTCCCTCCCCTCTCATATATATAGGGGAAGAGGAGGGGCTGGCCGCCCTAGGGTTTCTCCTAGGGTTTGGTGTGGCGGCCAAGGGAGGTGGGGTGGCAGCCAAGGTGGCTTGGCCACCAAGTTTGGTGGCTTGCCCACCCTTTTGGCCCAGCCCAAGCCTCTAGCCGCATGGGCCTTGAGGTGGGAGGTGCGGCCAGCCCACCAGGGGCTGGTTTGCACCCTCTCACAGCCCATGTGACCCTTTGGAGTGGATGGGCCCACCCGGTGGACCCCAGGAACACTTCCGACACTCCGTCACACCACTTGCAGGTCACGGAACTTTTTTGGCACTCAAACAACAACATTTCATATATGAATCTTTACCTTTGGACTATTCCGAAACTCCTCGTGACGTCCGGGATCTCATCTAGGACTCCGAACAACCTTTGGTCACCAACACACATAAGTCATCTATACCGAAACATCATCGAACCTTAAGTGTGCAGACCCTGCGGGTTCGAGAACCATGTAGACATGACCGAGACACCTCTACGGTCAATAACCAATAGCGGGACCTTGATGCCCATATTGGTTCCTACATGTTCTATGAAGATCTTTATTGATCGAACCACTGTGTCAAGGATTCAGTTAATCCCGTATGATGTTCCCTTTGTCCTTCGATATGTTACTTGCCCGAGATTCGATCGTCGGTATATCTATACCTAGTTCAACCTTGTTACCGGCAAGTCTCTTTACTCGTTCCGTAATACAACATCCCATGACTAACACTTAGTCACATTGCTTGCAAGGCTTGTCGTGATCTTGCATTACCGAGTGAGCCCTGAGATACCTCTCCGTCACACGGTGTAACAAACCCCAATATTGATCCATGCCAACCCAACAGACACCTTCGGATATACCTGTAGAGTACCTTTATAGTCACCTAGTTACGTTGCGACATTTGATACACACAAGGCACTCCTCTGGTGTCAGTGAGTTGCATGATCTCATGGTCATAGGAACATATACTTGACATGCAGAAAAATTATAGCAATAAACTGACACGATCATATGCTACATTTATAGTTTGGGTCTTGTCCAGCACATCATTCTCCTAATGATGTGATCCCAATATCAAATGACATCTCATGTCCATGGCCAGGAAACAATAACCATCTTTGATCAACGAGCTAGCCTGCTAGAGGCATACTAGGGACATAATGTTTGTGTATATGCCCACACATGTATTTATTTCCAATCAACACAATTATAGCATGGACAATAAACGATTATCATGAACAAGGAAATCTAATAATAAAAACTTTATTTATTGCCTCTAGGGCATATTTCCAACAAAGGTATGGGAGCCGATCGTACATCAAGGGGGAGTCCTGAGCATCGCGATTCAGGAGCCTAACTGGACTCGTAGCCCCTCACCCCTTGGACCGTCCTTTGTTTCCGGTCGTCTCAACGGCGATTGAGGTATGCGCGGGCTGCGCCCTACCGAAGCAGAGCCCAGAGCACTCAAAAAACTGCTCAAAATGCCTAGGGAGGACGCTAGAGCTCGCATGTCAAGGGGGACTCCTGAGCATCGTGACTCAGGAGCCTAACTGGACTCGTAGCCCCTCGCCCATTGGACCATCCTTGGTTTCCGCTTGGCCCAATGGCGGTTGAGGTATGCGCGGGCCGGGCCCTGCCGATGTAGAGCGCTGATGGTGTTCAGAAGTTCCAAGTTATCTCAATCCTCACCATGTTCCCTTCATGAGGGCTGCTCGCACGTCAAGGGGGACTCCTGAGCATCGCGACTCAGGAGCCTAACTAGACCCATAGCCCCTCACCCCTTGGACCATCCTTGGTTTCCGGTCGGCCCAACGGTGGCTAAGGTATGCGCGGGCCAGGCCCTGCCGATGCAAAGCATCACAGCAAGCAAGAAGGAAACAAGGCGAATAAAGCAATCATACAATCCAACCGTTATTACAAGCATTAGGAGTTTTCGCAAACACAAACGAGTTTAACACCTCCATGAGGCACGATGTGCATTGCAGGAAAAGAGCAGGAGGAAGAAATCAGGAGGAACCGCCACCACCGTTCGTCCCACCCTGAGGGGACTCGCCGTCGACATCGCTGGCGTCGTCTTCCTTGCCACCAGCCTCAGCAGCATCTGGAGGCGGAGAAACCATGACGTGGGTGAACCTCTTCACCAGCACCTCCACGGCGCCCCTCACCGCTGCCGTGATGCCAATGTGGACCTCAGGGGCGATCGGGAGGATCACAGAGGTAAAGTCGATCCCCGGCTCACAAAGATGAAGATGGCTGAAGACGCGCGTCGTAGCTTCAGAAAAGAGGTCGCGACACTCACTATCCAAGACCCTATCCACCTTGACGATGGCGCCCTCCAGCGCCTCGACGAGCTTCGAAGCAAGCACCGCGAAGCCGCTCTTCGGAGCAGCCAGAGGCTCCACGAACCCGTCTCGGCAGAGGGCATGGAGCGCCTTGTGAAGCTTGAGCTCGACGACAAGGAAGGCGCTCAGCTTCGCGGCCTTTTTCTCCTCGACCGCGGTGATAGATTCCCCCTTGGTGTCAAGAAGGATCTTCCTCGAAGCAATTTCTTTCTCCTACATGTGTAGGCGCGCCCGCTCTGCATCCTGGTAGGTTGCCACCTAACACAGCTCGGTTTCCCGAGCGGCAAGCTTGGCCTCACGGGCCTCGAGGTTCCGTCCGCTGATGAAGTTGCACCGCAAGCTTGGCTTGTTCCTCATGGAAGGTCTCCAGACGGGCCTCCACCTCTTCGCGCGCGACGCGAGCGGTCACGCTTCCTCCTCGCTCTTCGGCATGCCAGCCGCGGCCTGACCCCACATCGCCACAGCGGCGTCGGCGGCCTGGATCCACCCTGAGAGGAGCTCTAGGCGTCCACCCGCCAGGCGATCGCCGGCACACTCGAAGGCATCACGAACCTGACCCAGAGTAGCGAAGGCCCCGTCCAGGATGTCGTGGACATGCACCAGAGGTGTCAAGCTATCGCCCTAAGGAGTACCCAGCGCGGTCACAGGGGGCGCCCTCGAGGAAACGGCGCCACAAAGCACAGGAGGCTCTGGAGGCCACTCGGCGACCGTAGACACAGACGATTCGGCAGGCAGCAAGCTCTCAGGGGTTGGTCATCCAGACGACGACGTCACCACGCCCCCAAGGGCAGGAGTGATCACGTCAACAAGCATTGGGGGCTTAGGGGGATCGGTGATGGTGGCCTGAGGGGTCGCCTCGCGAGCCCCCTCTTCTTCAACAGCAGGCAGCAGCGTGTTGGGAGTCGCCTTCGGCTTAACGCCTGCCTTTTTCTTCCTCATATTCAACATAGCGACAGCCCTGGTCACAAAGCAAGGGGAGGTCAGCAATGCACAGGCCATAGACATGTGAGCCAAGCCAAGTCGGGTCGCTTACTCCTCGACGTCGACCCACTTCCTCTTCCTTTCTGTCCCGACAACGACGAGGGCGCCCGAGCTCCCCATGGAGAGGGGGCCGCCGCATGGAGGAGCAGAGTTGCCGACAGCCAAGGCGGCCGTGGAAGAGATCGCCATGGCCCCATCCTCACCCACCTTGCCTGCGAGTTGCGATTCAAGAGGGGGCGACGTCGTCGCCTCAATCGTCCTGCCAGCGGAGGCAGGGCGCACAGGAGGTGACTCGGTGTCGCGCTTCCAGGGAGTCAACACGCACGCGGACCACGTGGTGCGAGGGGCTGGCCCTAGCCCCTGGAGGCCTTAGCTACGCGTGAGGAGCCCATAGCAGAAACTTCACCAACATCATCATCTTCAAGCTCGCGCAGAAGGGTACCACGCGACGGGGGGACACCCCCGCCGGGCCGGCGGCGGCGGTCCTCTCCGAGTCCTCCCCGCACGAGGTATTGCTAGAAGACACCACCACCGGACCAGGGCCCTCAGGTTGGAAAAGCCCCAGCTCATTGAAGACAGGCATCACAGCATCTAGGTCAGCCCCGCTGTCACGGCAGTAAAGTGGATCATGAGCCTCGAGAAGGTCACCAGGGTCACCGCTAAGCAAGGTCGCCACAACCCTGCTCAGTTCCCCAAGAGATATGCGTGCGGACCGAAGCCTGAGGTTGTCGCCGCTGCCTTGATAGTCCCACAAGGGCCTAGATTGAGCCTGAAGGGGCGCCAGGCGCTGCACCAAGAACTCCTTCACTATCATTCCACCAGTCAACTTCTTGGCGCTGATATCGCAGGCGAAGCACTCCAGAACGGGCTCGGCCCGGGGGGCGGAAAGCTTCACGGAGCTCCACACAGAAGTCTTCTTCGACAACCCCTTCGACAGACCAAACTGAGGGTTGGTGTCCTTGAGATCCATGGGGACCCAGCAGTGCCTGAAGTTCTCCACCTTCTTCCCGGCCTTCAGGAGCATGCTGCCGCTCTGGACCACGACAAAAGAGACACATGGCGACCGTTGGGCATCGTCATGCAAGTGCAAGCGGAAGTAATGACGGAAGAGGGCCACCGAAGGCCGCACGCCCACGAAGGCCTCACAGTGAAAGGCGAAGACGGACAACAGCAAGATGGAGTTGGGCTGGAGGTGAAGGGCCTAGATCCCGTAGCGGTCAAGGATGGTGGTGAAGAATGGACAGAAGGGAAGAACAAGCCCGACAAAGATGCTATGAAGGAAGAAGGGGTAGACCGCCTTAGACGAGGGCCGCTTCGTCGAGGAGCCATCCCAGATCAGGGTCCGCCCTTTCTCGTTGGACACATCCGCCGTCCATGGGAGCACGGGGAGGAGGTCCTCCTCCTTGGAGATGGTAGACCCCAAGAGCGCCGACGAGGCGGGAGCGGAGGCAGAGCTCTGCGCCTCTAGCTTTTGCTTGCCGGCTGGAGCCATCATAGAGCTAGCAGGGCCAAAGCAGCAAGGAAGAGGACGGAGCAACGCTGGATCTAGGGAGGTGCTTGCTAGAACGGGAGACCTAGGAAGCAAGAGAAGGAGCGCATAAAAGGAAAACATTAATGTCCCAACGCTAGAAGTCAGGCTCTTGGCAATTCGAGAGGAAGCAAAAAGGGCGAGGGGCACCCGACATCAGCCGCACAACACGTGCCGGACCTGGCCCGTAGGCATATGGGCCCCGCAGTGCTCCTCGCCACCCTTAGGGCTCTACCCCGAGGACAGCCCAAGCACGCCGTGGGCCCAGGGGCTACTGTCGGCATTCTGGGAATGGGGGTACCTAAACCTGCCTGCCTGCGGCCTAGGGCATGGCCCACCTCATTGACCAAACGCGGCAAGGTGTGGCCCCACTTAGGACAAGGCCCTCGTGAGGGACCAAGCCTCGCGAGGAGGATAAACATCAAGACCGGCAAGGGGACGGGCCTCCCCAAGCCCCCTCCGAAGGGGCGGAGATCTCGATGCAAGACCCAGCCTCGAGAGTCAAGGGTGACGCAAGGAAGGACAGGCGGGCGCCAGTGCGCCAGGCGGCACAGCTACCCCTTTGGTGCAAAGGGAGCAAGGACGTATGTGGGTTCCCAAAGCACCCCCAAAGGTTTCCATTCCGGTGCAAGAAGACCACAACCACCCGTCCTACAGGGCGGATGTCATCGCTGAGCCTGTCCCTATGCTGTCGACAACCACTTTGCAGACGAAGACCGCCTTTGGGCAGGGCGAGCACGAACCCCTATCCCCCTTCAAAATTGGCCGTTGTGGGATCCCTTCCCGCCATTGCAATAAGGGAAGAGGACCCGGGACACTGCTATATATAGAGGGAAGGCTGCTTCATAGGGGGGATCCCCAACCCAATCCACCAACTCCACCACTCACCGACCATCAAACCACAAGGAGCCTCAAACACCACTGAGAGCCCTCAGGAGGCCCCGAAACACTGTACTTGTTCATCCACCTCCCCTCCCCGAGAGGCAATCCACCAAAGCAGGAGTAGGGTATTATGCTTCACAGTGGCCCAAACCTGGGCAAACTATCATGGTCATCTTCTTCCTTGTCATCGTGTGCATTCTTTGCTGTGTTCATAGAGTAGCGAGCTAGGTCAGGCGAGGCTGCAGGGGATCTTTGCACACGCCCCTGTGTTTGAATCTTAATGGTTTTTGCAGAGCCCGAAATCCGACACAACGGGAGGCACTGGAGGAGATGATGGAGCTGAAGTCACTGTAGCTAGAGCAGATGATGAAGGTCTCGTCTTCGGAGCTGACACTATAGGTGTCCTGGCCTGTGTCCTAAACTGGGCAATCCTCTTGACAGGTGCACTATCCTCATCATCAGAAGAAGAATCAGACTCTGAAGAGGTGCGATGGATAGAAGCTTCATCTACTTCCTTTTTGAGCTCGTTGATGGTCTTGGTCAGCCCATCCACCTTGTCATTAAGAGTATTCACTCTATCCTCAAATATGTTCACAAGGCTCTCCTGTCTGTCTAGTATGATTTTGATGTCCTTCTTCATGTCCATGACAGTAAAGATCAAGAGATCCACCTGCTCGTCCATGGATCTAGGGACTTGAGCACTAGTGGCTCTAGTTGCCTCTACCTCTGCCTCTACCTGAGCTGCAGCTGATGTGGGATGGTCTGGGTCCATCACCACAACATTGTCCTCAAAATCCGGTTTTAGTGGCAAGTGGGGTCTATCCTGAGCAAATATGTCTTTCTCAAGTTTGGAGTTGATGAGCATCTGAATGTAGAGTGCATAGCAGCATGAGCGCTTTTGATCAGTAGCAACCCTCTTCATAGTTTCTACAATCAAGTCCATCACTCGAGTCCTTGTATGACTATCAAGATGGATCAACATGTTGATTGAATAGCCTCAATCATCTCTAGACTTAGGCATCAATGTATGCCTCAAGATGGTGTTCATGGTACGGAGGCCAGCCTGGAGGAAGTAAATAGATCCTAACTTGTGTGATTTCAAGTTAGCAGCAGGGATAGCATTGTATATATCCTTCATAGCATCATGGCTCTCCTTGGATTCAGAGTAGACATCCAAGTCACCATCTTGCACTTCTAGGACTCCTAAGATGGTAGCCCATTCATCGACTGAAGACTCGTATCTTGCTCCTTTTGTCATCCACACTATCCTGCCATCTCCATAGAAGTGGGCAGTGGAGTAGAATTGTATTATCATCTCGTCATTCCAAGGAGTAAACTCTTTGCCAACAAACTCATCTAGGACAATGCAGTGAAAGTTGTCTTAAACAAATGGGAAATAGTTTTCATTAGCCTGGATGTACTTCTAGTCAACGTATTTCATATCACTGACAGCTGGACTCTTGTCAAGCAAGATTGTCTCATCGAAATCTTGTTGTTCCTTGGTGTAGAACGTATAGTCCAGATCGGTTTTTCTCCTCTAGGCATATGGATCAATAGATCTTCATGCCCTCAAACCAGAATCCTTCCTGTTCTTCATATCCTCAGCAATTGGATGGCTGGCATTGTGTTCAGGAAGGTGAGGTCTAAGCTTCATCAAAGCTGTCATCGCATCTTCATCAGCTTCTCTGAAAGTAGATCCTTTGTTCTTCTCAGTAGCTGGAATGTCTTTGGTAGTCCTCTTGGACTTTACTGCAGCAACCTTCTTAGGTGCAGCCTTGGTTCTCTTGGAGGGACCTGGCTTTGGCATAGCATCTGCCAACATCTTCTTCTGTTTATTCTTGGGAGGGGCATTGACAACATGCTCTTCCTCCTCCTCCTCCTCAGCAGCACCAGCAGCCTCCTCTGGATCCTCATACATTGAGGTAGGCCTGCCAGTCACACGAATGATCCTCTTCCTGGCTTTCTTCTCTCCTGCCTTCTTAGGCAAAGACTTCCTTGGGGGCTCATTAGTCATGGTAGCCCTAGCACCCTTAGGTGCTCTCATTGTCTCTGGAGGTGCATAATTTTTGCTGACCACCCTCCTGGAGGAGGTGGCCTCATTGGCTGACTTCTTCTCTTGCTTCTTAGAAAGTACCTCCTCTGGATAAAATATAAATCCTCCTCATCTGAATTCAGTCTCTTCATGGTCCTTGTAGCAGCTTTAGGCAGCCCATGAGAGCTAGGGGTGCATGGATCTGAGAAAGAGCTGGACTCAGGGCTAGTGCCTGAACTCATGTCAATGTTTTGCTCCTGCAAGTTCTGGCTATCCTATGAACCTGGCATATATGACCTTGTGAATAGAGGTGATACGAGTGGAATAGGATAAGTCATCACAAAATGCAGAGTTTTTGAAAGTTTGAACAAAATATTTTCAAGGTTTGCATTCTGTCACATGAAAATCGGTACAGCCGAAGCAAAAAATTTGGTGCTACTGAGACTGACTTTCTCATTAACAGAAACTTGGCACTCCTTTCGATGAGACCGAAAAGGAGTACTCGGTTTCACAAAGGTAGTTCTCAGCGGCATAGAGGGCAAATCGGTGACACCGATTTGTTCACTTCGGTTCCACCAAGTTTCATCGGGCGGACGACAAACCCTAGAAAACCAATCATTCGCTACCTAAAGGAATTTTCTTGTGGATAGAACGATCTCACACAGTGGCTAGACGAAGAAGAAACCCAAATGTGCATGAATCAGAAGGTGGAGTGAAAGAAGGGGTCGAATCCATACCCTAACTTGGCGATGGATCCTCTATGGGGGCGACGATGGTGTAGAATACGTCAACAACAGCGATTCCTAGCGGCAGAGACGCTCGGAAAAGCAAGGCGATGACCAGGGGTCTTCGGAACGACAACTTAGGGTTTTGGGGCGCGACGTTTGAAGATAGAATTTCAAAGCATTGGGGTCCACAACATATATGCCCTTCACTGTCGATGACACGGATTCTAAATTTTTAGTGTCATCGAGTTTCTCAACTGTCAGCTGACAGGGACACTCGGTGTAACCGAGAATATGGAATCGGTAGTACCGATATTGAAAACTAGATCAACCCTAGGCATTCGGTGAGACCGATTTTTTGAATTGGTTCCACCGAGATGCACTTGGGAGGTTTTAATGGTCAGTCCTTTGTCGATAAGGAACTCCGAGTGCTCCTCACACAGAGAGATCGAAAAGTACTTGTTCAAATTTTGTGATGCAACATGAATAGAACATGAGGCGAGAAAGCATAGATAGCTAGAGGATTGGTCCTAGGCATTCTTGTATATCCAATTGGCAAATGAAAAATCAAAGGCCAAATAGCAACAATTGGATATCCTCGAATGAGTAAATATATGCAGACCAACATGCTCATACAATAAGATGTCAGATGAAATCATGGCAAACATGCACAAACACACTAGCATCTAACAAGCACTTTGGCGATGTCAGAGTCATCTATATATGAGTATATTGACATAGGAGCCAAGTGAGAATACTTGATCATAGGTCATACTCATGATTTAAGCACAAGTGGGGTTACCACTTTCACATAAAGCATTTAATGTTCTCACATACTATGAGATGCTTTGACTCAAGTCTTAGAGTAAAGCTCCCGCTTGATGTGACATCCCCCTATAGGAGGGATAAACTAACCTTGGGTTTTGTCGATGAAGACTTCATGTAAGTGAAGTAGTGGTGGATGCTTAAAGTTGATGAAGATCACCAAGAGTTGGGAGCATCCTGTTGTTTCATTACTCTTCTCACCTACATGGGTTAGTCCCAACACACAAGAGTCAAATACAAGGATATCTATGGACATGGAGTGCAAAGCATATATGATGATGTCCATTGATTTTTTGATTACCTTGTCCCTTGCTTACCTTTGAGGAAATGTGTGACTCCTTGAACTATTGCATCATGTTGATGTTGATTGCAACTAGTTCTTGCCAATAATGAATACGAGTGGATTTCATTGGCGGAGTCACCCCTAAAGAACTTCTCTTGTTCTTCTTCTTGGGGACCCACATCAAGTTGATGGGAATCCTTGGTGTTGAAGTAGCACTTGTAGAAGTTGAGCTTGTAGTAGCCTTGGGAACCCACTTCACCAAAGCTTGGGATTCATCTTCATATGAGTTAATGTCCTCTTGAAGCTTGTTCTTGCCCTTGAGCTTGGGGTCTTATGGTGGAAGGTCATCTTGATCTTTTGTTCCCTTGGGGAGAGTATTTTCATAGTTCTCCTTTTGAGGAACAAACTTGGGATTGAGGTATTGACCTTCTTCCCATTCAACTCCATTAGCATTGAAGTAGCCAACACCATGATTCTTCCGGTATCCTCCGTGCTTGCGTACAATCTCCTAAAATTGTTTGCACCCTTCAAGACTCTTGTAGATACCTTTCTCTATAATCCTTTTCAAAAGTTCATTTTCTTGCTCAAGTGTAACTTGGCTAAGAGAAGAGGTAGTGGGATAAACAGAGCTACTAGAAGCAATATAATTGGATTTATCATTTTTATTTCTACTAGTTGAAGAACCTTTCTTTCCTTTATTACTAGCTTGCTTAGTATTAACTTGTGGCATGAACATAGACAAGAGAAGTCGCTTGACTAGATAATAGGAAGTCTTCTTTCGAAGATCGTCATTGATACCTTTAAGGAACTCATGCTCTTGCTCTAAATTGAGCTTCTAGAAGTGGAGCTTCTCATGTATCCTTACAAGCTCTCTATGATCTTGTAGAATAGACTCCTGAGCTAACTTAAGAGTGTTTAGTTGTTGAGTTAGTCATTCTATTTCTAGCTTATCATCATCGCATGACTTATCTAGACTAGAGTGAGTAATAGCAAGTTCATTTTGACTAACATTACTAGATTTGTCAAATAGCAAGTCATCTTCAATTAACAAGTCATCCTCATCACTATTGAAATCAAGATAATCGGGGTGTGATACCTTGGGGCCTTTAGCCATGAAGCAACATCCACTCCCTTCATTTGGTGAATCAAATATGTTGTAGGAGTCGATTTTACTAGTGCAAGTCCGGCAACACCTTCATCTTGACTATAGTTGGAGTTGGAGTGGTAGCTTCTCTCAGAGTTGTTGTCGGATTCGGAGCCAGAAACCCATTCACCAACATGAGCTTGATGTTTTCTTCTTGAGTAGATCTTCATGTACTTGTCCTTCTTCTCCAAGTCCCTACTTATCCTTGAGGGTCTTTATTCACAACGAGCATCCCTACTCCTTCCCTCTCTTTGAGGTGACTCATATCTTGAGCTTCGTCTTCTTGGCGCATCTTCTTTCCTTTTGTAAGGAGTCGTGCACTCATTTCAGTAGTGTCCGGGCTTCCCACAATTGTAGCAGTTTCGGTCATGACTTGTCGAATGCTTCTCTTCATATCTTGAGTTGAAGCTTCGACCTTTGCTTCTATTCTTCTAGAACTTGTTGAATTTCTTGACCATGAGGCTTATCTCTTAACTTGTTGCAAGGTTGTCGCTTGAAGTTGCGGGAGCATCACTAGTGGCTTTGTAAGCACCACAAGACTTGTGGTGAAGCTCTTCCTTGTCCTTGAGTGTCATCTCATGAGCAACAATCCTTCCAATCACTTCTGTTGGCTTGAGATCTTTGTAGTTGGGCATCATTTCGATCAATGTGCATATGGTGTCATATCGATCATCCAAAGATCGGAGTATCTTCTTGACAATGAATTTTTCGGTCATTTCTTCGCTTCCTAAGCCGGCAATCTCATTGGTGATGAGCGCTAGCCTAGAGTACATCTCAGCAACTCCTTCACCATCCTTCATCTTGAACTTGTCAAGCTGACTTTGAAGAACATCCAACTTGGATTCTCTCACAGATTCGGTACCTTCATGCATATCAACCAAAGTATCCCAAATCACTTTTGCTTTCTCAAGAGGAATGATTTTGTTGAATTCTTTGGGGCAAAGGCAGTTGAAGAGAATGCCACATGCTTGAGCATTGAGTTGCAACATCTTCAGTTCATTTGTAGTCACTTCACGATCCGGTTCCCTTCCATCCGCAAAGAATTCACCTTGCAATCCAACACGAACAACAACCCAAACAGCGGGGTTATGACGAAGTAGATGCATTTTCATTTTGTGCTTCCAACTAGCAAAATTAGTGCCATCAAAGTATGGACCTCTACGGTGATAGTTTCCCTCACTAGATGCCATACTCTCTTAGGTTATGAAACCAAAGCAATGGAGACCAAAGCTCTGATACCACTTGTAGGATCAAAAGTAGTGCTAGAGGGGGGTGATTAGACTACTTGACCAATTAGAAATCTGCCTTTTCCCAATTTTAAGTCTTGGAAGATTTTAGCATTATAGAAAGTCAAGTACACCCTACACATGCATGTCTACGAATATTGCAGCGGAAAGTAAAGAGAAGCATGTAAGTAGAGGAAGGGTAGAAGATCAAACACAATTTGAAGACATGATGATTTTTCCCGTGGTTCCTGTAAGTGCATCTAGTGCCCCTTAGTGATTTTGGTGTATTGAAGACTTAAAGGTTAAGAGACTGATGTGTTTGTAAGTTTACACATGCTCTATAAGTCAATGAGGAGTTTGATATATTCGGCGATTATGGACCCCTAAAATTGTATGTCTTCAACTGAATACTTTGGTATTCCCTGAAGACATTGACAATCAAGAAGTTGGTGTGGCCTTGATGATATGAACGAGGACTATGAAATGTGAAGACTTTTGTTTTCGTAGTTTCATTTCCTTTGTTTGAGTCATAGGAAACACCTTACTGTTAAAGGGGGCCGAGGTAATACTAAGGAAAATTTCCAATTGATGCTTAACTCAAAAGCCTCAACCTATCAAATCCTTTGAGTGAAGCCTTTTGGAAATCTCTATGGTTTAGTCAAGTTCTTCAGTGACAGAGACAAAGTTCTTCTGGTCTCTGAGGAAATTGGTTTGACTAAGGAGTTAGGATTTTGCCAGTGCAAATTGCCAACAAGTGAGGAATATGGTAAGCCTGAGGACTTTCATAGTTCAAAATTCCGACCGTTGCTGTGCTTAGCGCCAGCTGTCCCCAATCATCCTATCCACATAACGGTCATATCATTGGGGGAATTTATATCTTATCATGTTAGGTCACACCCTGGCTATAAATAACCACCCCCACAACCACTAGTTGGTTGGTTGTTCCGAGAGAGAACTGACACTTGTCATTTCAGAGCAACCCATCCTCCGAGGACTTTGAGAGAGAATTATAAGTGAGGAAAAACCCAAATCCAAACCACCAAACCCAAAGTGATTGAGCATCACTGAAGAGATTATTCCTGTGTGGAACCGATGCTTGTTACCTTTGAAGATTGTGTATCTTCTAGACGGTTAGGCTTCATGGTCTAGTGCATCCTGCAGTCAATTGGGGATCACTGACTGACCTTGGTCTAGAGCATCTAACATTCAATTGTGGATCATCGGGTGACCAGTTTGTGAGGGTTTTGGAAGTATACCCTAAAGACTTACCACGAGTGTTGGGCGAGGACTGTGTGACCTTAGCTCAAGGAGAATACGTTAAAGACTATGTGTCCTAGGACTGTGTGTCCGCTGGTTTAAATAACATGTCGCTCCAAAACAGACGTACGACTTTCACATCAGTTGGAACTGGGTCATCAAACCATTGTCTTCATCGAGCTACCTAGTTCTATTTCCTCAACCCTTACATTTCCTCATATACTTGTTGATGAAATTGATCGTTACACTTTGAAGAATTTGGCTGGAGACTTTCTCAATTTCCTCACCTCAAATTCTTCAAGTTACCTTGTTCCTCACCTGCTTATCCTGTATCACGCTACCTGTAATCTATGCATGCTTTATTTCATCATGATGACTATGCTACTGCTCTGTTTCTCATGCACTTGAGTACTTATTCCGCTGCTAGTTATTCATCACAATTCAAATTCCTCAAGTTGAAATTCCTCAGTGATGAATTTGTAAAAATTTCCTATTCACCCCCTCTAGTCGATATAACGCACTTTCAATTGGTATCAGAGCAAGGTACTCCCTTGTTCTGTGTGATTTTGGTTTAACCACCTAGAGTTCTAGTTATGTCAATTGCAGGTATGATTAAGGTTTCCGCAAGTTGTCTTACCTTTGATGGGTCGGACCATCCCTACTCAAAGAACAAGATGCGCATGCATCTTGAGGCAATTGACAACAGTCTCTGGTACGTTGTGGAAAATGGTGTTCCCTCTATTTCTCCCATGGTCAACGCTGTTGATGTGAAGAGATTCAAGCAACTTGATTCACATGCAAAGAATATCATCTGTGGCCATATGAGCAAAGGTCAGTATGGCAGAGTGAGTGCTTTAGAGTCTGCTAAGCTTATATGGGATAGGCTATCCAAAGTCAATGAAGGTGTTTCCACTCAGCGTGACTCCCGTGTTGATGTTCTTCACAATCTCTTCAACCGCTTCAAAAGACTCAGCAATGAGAGTGTTCATCAAACTTTTGATTGTCTCACTAATATCTCCAACGAGCTTCAAGCACTGGGTGCCACTGACATCACCGACCATGAGGTGGTGAAGAAACAACTGAGATCTCTTGATTCCTCATTCAATACATTGGATTTGATGATTCAAGAGAGTGGAGACTACAAGTCACTTGATCTTGTTGATATACTTGAGAGACTCAACACTCATGAATTCCAACAAGCTGAGAAGAGAGACCTCTACGGGCCAAGCTATGGAAGATCTCGTGCTTTGAAGGCAAAAGCAATTTCCTCGTCCGAAGGTGAAGATTCTAATAGTAGTCTTGGTGATCCTGAAGAGCTGAGTCAGGAGCTGGAAATGCTCGTGAGGAAATTCCAGAAGTTCTCAAGGAGAGGCCGATTTGGAAAGTCATCAAAAAGTGGTTTGAGGAAATCAGATTCCTCATTTGATTACAAGAAGAGAACTTGTCACAAATGCAAGAAATCTGGTCACTTTATCTCTGACTGTCCTCTCTGGGAAAAAGAATCAAAGAAGAATAAGTACAAGAACGACAGTTCTGATGACTCAAAGAAAAAGAAGAAATCTTCAAAGTCCTCATATTGAATATCCTCAATGTAGAAGATTTCATTAGCAAGGAAATGGATTCTGAAGAAGAATCTGAAGAATATGAAGAAGAGGAAGAATCTGAGGTGGAATCAGAATCTGGTGTTGCTTGCCTTGCTCTTGCTACTGCTTTCGTCAGCAAGTCCATCTTCAAAGATGAAGAAAATGACTACTCGAACGACTCTGATGTCAGAAGTGATGATTATGCTCCCACCTATTGCTTCATGGCTAAAGGTTCCAAGGTACACAAGCATCACTCCTCCTCTGAGTCAAGTGATGGTGAATCTGATGAATATGTGAAACCCAGCTATTCCAAACTTGCTAATATTGCCACTAAACAACAAAGTGAACTTGAAAAGCTTCAGAATCTATTAGACAAAAGCGATGATCTATTGAATGAGGAAGTGGATCGAACTCAAACTCTGACGCTGTCGGGATCCCGATTCTAAGTCATATAAATCCAGAATGTAACATATCACATCACTTTGCGGCCTCACGCACGGTAAGCTCCACGGCTGCAACCTTACCTTAGCCGGGACCGTTTGCGCCTTTTGGCTCACGTATGTGAACATGTCGCTGGCAATCAAACGACAGAGAACCCGGGCCGACATGACTAGTCATGGAACCCAAGCGGCACATCCGTACGTAAACAGGCATATGTAACCCAACAATGCAGGTGTTGGCCTCAAGCGTGTGTAGACGAGTCATAGCAAGCTACAAGGACTCCATTACATCGTGAGACATAAATGCCATTACCACACGTAGACGAGTCGTAGCAGGCTACAGGGACTCCATTACACTATGAGACATTTCCCCGAAGGGACAGACACAACATCAAGAAGGATACATGTCGGTCAATCAATGTGTCCGGAGCAGTATCAAGCTACCAAGGCTCGATGGAAGCACAAAGAGGTAGTTTCCCGTAAAGAGTACTACTAAAGGCACACTACTAGGTCTCGGATCCCATACATACCATTGCACGTCACACGTACGGATGACATGCCCGATATGCATAGATACAACCATGGCATCACAACATAACCATACAACAACATTTATTTAAGGGGCTCAGACAAGCCTTGCATAACATGTTCTTACAAATAGGGGTCACATGACCCGACACTCAAGTCATAAAAGCAAGTTCATACAAACCAAGCGGAAGCATAAGCTGTCTAAGTACAGACAGACGAAAGGGTTAAAAGGCACATGTCCTGACTATCTACAGCCCGCCACAGGGCATAAGGTCATAGCTGGGACACCAGCTATTCGGCATCATCGACATCTAGATAGAACCCACCTGATGGGTCCTGGGTCTCATGTGCAACATTTATTAAGCAAACGTGAGTACAAACGTACTCAGCAAGTCTTTAAAACAGACCTAGTCTATTCATGCTCATGTATCAACAAGGGGAGTGGTGGAGTTTATGCAGCAATGCTAGCTTTGACTCATGGCTAACCTACACTACACCATTTTTAGCTCTTTGTTTAGATTTTAGTTATTGCACACGAGCCCACTAACTCCATGACAATACACCACCATGGATTCACTTCCCTCTCCTGGGAGAGTGCCATCCACGGTACTCACACTTGTCTTGATATTTTTATGAGTATCCATTTGATTATCTATGAACAGCATAAGTTTTCCAAGTAGTCCGTATCCAAGGTCGTGGCTATTCGAATAGTTCCATACCCTGCAGGGGTGTACTTCTTCACACACGCTCTCGCCACTTATCGCCGTGTGCTCTTCAAACCAAGCACCTCGGCAACCTTCAAGCGGAAGCCCAGCGAGGGAGTCGGCCATGACCGTCAATCACATAAGACCTCTAGTCCAGGCTATCGCCTATTTGAGACTGAACCCGCATGGAAGTCTGGCCGAAGTTTCCGCTACGGCCCCAAACAATGTGCACAGGGTTCCCAAGCCCACCATTCGGGTGACCCTTGGTACACCGTGCCACTGCCTACCGCGTCGTAACCCACCCCTAGGGTCAACGCTACGCACGGCATCCAGCATGCTAGAAACACCAGAAACTACTTGCAACTCCTGGACTAAGGACTAAACGACTGATAAGTCGAGAGGGGTCGAGTTACCGGAACCCAATGTGTGGTAGTAACTAGTCTTGGATCAAAAAACGGAACTCCGTTCCTATGAACGGTCCTAATGAGACAACCCGCTATGTACTCCTACATAGCCTCTCATCGCAACCTTTACCAACTCGGTTTCATCTTAAGCTTATCACATCAAAACATCATTATTTCACTCCACTTCATCACCCAGATGAATCAGACCTGACACAACTCTAAGCATAGCAGGCAAAGTAAGCTAAGCACATCATGGCACAAGCATCTACCAGGTATGCTAGGTTGCAAGGTTTAGCTATTTACTGTAACAATGACAGGTCATGCAAAAGAATAGGTTCATCTACCGTGTATGACATACAAGTGAATGTTTGTCCTAATGCAATAAACAAGAGCAGGAGCGAGAGAGTGGGATGTTATCGGAATTACCAAAGGGGGTTGCTTGCCTTGCTGGGTAGAGGGAAGGTTCTCTCCTTCGTTGGAATACTCGGGGGTATCCTTAGAAACAGGGCCTACCGTAATGTAGATAAATAACAATCAATACACGCAAGTGCAACAATATGATGCAAGATCATGACATGGTAGCATGTAAGTATGGGCTAATGCAACTATTGTCCAAGTTAATTGGAGATGAGTTTGAATATAGGTTCAAAATCAATCTCCATTTCATATTCCACATACTAATCTATTAGTAAATGTCAATGTTCATCTACATAGGTTGCTCTAACATGCATGATAATAGCACCATTAGATTCATTGGATTTTTCTGATAAATTTTCATATATAAATTATTTTCATCTGAGTTACAGATTAATTTATATGAATTTTTGAAGTTTTAAACATTTTTTGGAATTATTTTAAAACTAGAAATTCCTTTTATTACATCAGCCTGACGTCATCATGGCGTGAGCAGGTCAGCTAACCAGGCCAGGTCAAACCTGACCAGTGAGGCCCACTAGTCAGTGACCCAGTCACTAACAAAATTAACTAATTAACTAATTACTAATTAGATTAGGTTAGGGCCCACTGGTGAGTTGGCCATTAGCATAATTCGATTAGTTTAATTATTTTCTTAATCTAATCCTAATTAGAGGTGGGGCGGGCCCCATTTGCCAGCTGACCTAGGGTCAAACCCCGTGGTCAGCGTCGGTTGACTCGCCGGTGTTGAACCGCCGGTGACGTCAGGGACGGCGGAGGGGGTCGGATCTCCTCCTCCGGCGACCAAAAGGACGACGAAGAGCACTGGGAAGGCCTGTGCTCGAGCGCGCATCGATCTAGCCCCAAGCCAGAGGCTGGGGTGGTCGGGATCAACACCGGCGACGAGCTCAGCGGTGGCGGCGGCTCGGGCAGGACCGGCTACGGTGCTAGAGGGCACGGGAGGAGAGGTTGGGGGCGGTTACGGGCTCCTGGACGCACCACGAGCATGAGCCCGCGGTTAGGTGTGAGCTGTGGCCACTGTGGCCACGGCTACGCCATGACCGGCGACGAGCTCCTCTCGGCTCCAACGACAGGCGGGGCTAGCGGAGGGGAACGTCGTTGGGCTAGGGGGAACGATCCGGGGCCTCATCGGAGGGTCTTCTGGTGCCTTGGCGTGGTCGGGGACGCACGGAGACGGCGAATCGCCGATGTCTTCAGTCCAGCGAGGGGAAGAACAAAGGAGAGGAGGGGGAAGAGAGAGCGCGCGAGAGAGAGCGCGCATGGGAGAGAGGGGAGGAGAAGAGGCCACGGCGAGGAGGCCTCGCGCTGGCGCTCTCCGAGCCCTCCAGGCCAGCAACCAGGCAGGGAGGAGTTGGCCGGCAAGTGCCTGCATGCGGCGAGCGAGCGCCCCTGTCCTCCTGGCGAGAGGACAAGGATGACTGGCACGGGCCGGATGGGCCGGTTCTCCTGGGCCTCTGCCCTTTTTTTCTTTTTTTTCTCTCCGTTTTCTAATTCTGGCATTTGATTTATTTCTTTTACAGGTACAAATTCTTTTATAAAATATCCCGAATATTTTATAACATCAAGTTTGAATATTTCAAACTCCAATAAAAAGTTTCAGGATATTTCGAAATATAAAGTATTGATAATGCTTTATTTGGCATTTTTAGAGGCTTTGTTATTTATTTTTAAATTGCCATAACTGTTCAAATATTTAAAATGGCCCCTAATATATTCATGTCCATATTTACCAGACATAGGGAACATTTTGTATGGGCATTTTGAGTTTGTTAAGTTTTCACCAACTTTAAATTAATTTGATTCAAAAGTGAGCTTGGGGTTTCTTTTAATCCCCACTTCTTGTTGATGCAAAAATTGAAACATGATGCACACACATGCTGTCCTATGACATCTAGCTAGGGATGTGACAACTCACCCCCACTCAAAAGAATCTCGTCCCGAGATTTTGAAGTCGTCGGGAAGAGTGTGGGGTACTCTAGTCGAAGACGATCTTCTCTTTCCCATGTGGCCTCCTTTTCAGAATGGTGTGACCATTGAACCTTGAGAAACTTGATGTTCTGACGCCAAGTGGTACGCTCAACTTGATCAAGAATATGAACAGGGTATTCTCGATATATAAGGTTATCTTGGAGATCAAGCGCTTCGTGGTCTACTTCACGGATAGGGTCCAAGAAGCAACGCCTGAGTTGCGAGACATGGAAGACATCATGAACCTTGGAAAGGTGCGGCAGAAGTTCCAATTGGTAGGCAACCTCTCCTCGTTTAGCAAGAATGCGAAAAGGTCCAATGGAACGAGGAGCCAACTTGCCCTTGATACCGAATCGATGGGTACCCTTCAGAGGTGTAACCCGAAGGTAAGCCTTCTCGTCAACTTCATAGGTGACAGCCTTATGATGGCGATCATATTGGCTCTTTTGACGAGATTGGGCTATTTTCAACTTTTCACGAATAATGCGAACTTGCTCCTCTGCATCCTGGATCATATCCGGGCCAAAGAGTTGCCTCTCTCCGGTTTCTGACCAGTTAAGAGGTGTTCAACACCTTCTTCCATAGAGAACTTCAAAAGGGGCTTTGCCCAAGCTTGATTGATAACTATTGTTATAAGCAAATTCGGCAAATGGAAGACATTTCTCCCAGTTCATACCGAAGGATATAACACAGGCTCGGAGCATGTCTTCGAGGATTTGATTGACTCACTCAACTTGACCACTTGATTGCGGGTGGAAAGCAGTGCTAAAGGATAGATGAGTCCCCATAGCTGTTTGAATACTTTCCCAAAATCAGGAAGTAAAGATACTTCCACAGTCTGAGTTAATCTCCAAAGGAACACCATGAACAGAAACTATTCGAGAAACATATAACTCCGCTAGCTGGCTAGCAGTTATACTCTCCCGAACAGGAAGAAAATGAGCCACTTTGGAAAGGCGGTCAATGACCACGAAGATAGCATTATTCCCTCTCTTGGTCCTGTGAAATCTGGTAATGAAATCCATACCGACCTTATCCCATTTCCATTTGGGAATAGCTAAAGGTTGAAGGGTGCCAGCAGGCCTTTGATGTTCTTCTTTCATGTGATGACAAATGTCGCAATTAGCAACGAACTGGGCAATTTCTCTCTTCATCCTAGTCCACCAGAACCTCTGGCGTAGGTCCTAATACATCTTGGTACTACCCGGATGAATTGTGAAGGAGAATCATGAGCCTCCTTAAGGATCAATTGTCATAGATGTTGCTTCTTCGAGATCACCAAGCGGTTCTCAAAGAAGACAACACCTCGATCATCTTCCGAGAAGCACCTAACATTACCCTTCTTAATGTTTTTCTTGATCCGAGATATCCTGGCATCATGCTTCTAGGCTTCTATAATTTTATCCGTAGGAGTAGGTTTCGCCACCGGGTTGGAAAGGAATCCTTGAGGAGCAATGTGGAGGTTTAACTTCCGGAATTCCTCATAGAGAAGTGGTTGACCTTGTTGTAACATCAGGTTGTTACAATAAGACTTATGACTTAGTGCATCAGCCATGACATTGGCTTTCCCTGGGGTGTAAGTTATCCCTAAGTCATAATCTGTAATCAACTCAACCCATCGTCTTTGCTTGAGACTCAAATCCAGCTGGGTGAAAATATGTTTCAGACTTTGGTGATCACTGTAAATTTCGCAACGATTACCCTGAAGGTAATGTTGCCAGGTTTTTAGTGCATGGACCACAACTGCAAGCTCAAGATCATGTGTTGGATAATTATCCTCATGTGGACACAAATGTTGAGATGCGTATGCAATCACATGGCGATCTTGCATGAGAATGCAACCTAATCCTTGTCGCGAGGCATCGCAATAGATAACAAAGTCCTTAGAGGAATCTGGTGGCACCAGAACGGGAGCAGAGGTCAGTCGTCTTTTCAACTCGTGAAAACTGTGCTCGCATTGTGGAGTCCACTCGAACTTTTTATCTTTCTTGAGGAGTTCAGTCAGAGGTTTTGCAACCTTGGAGAAATTCTCGACAAAGCGGCGACAATAGCTCGCTAAGCCAAGGAAGCTCCGAACTTGCTTAACCAATTCAGGTTGATTCCACTCTCAAGGACGACCTGAACACTCTCGGGATTGATAGCAATACCTTTACGAGAGATCACGTGGCCTAGATAGGTCACTTCCGGCAACCAAAATTCACACTTGGAGAATTTGGCATACAGACGATGCTCTCGAAGTTTCATCAACACAAGCCTTAGATGCTCGACATGTTCCTATTCGTTCTTCGAGTAGATGAGTATGTTGTCGAGGTAAACCACGACGAATTTATCCAAATACTCCATGAAGATCGAATTCATCAAGCGAGAGAAGGTGGCTGGGGAATTGGTTAAACCGAAGGACATAACGGTGTACTCGTATTGGCCATAATGAGTAACAAAAGCCGTTTTTGGAATGTCCCCATTTCTAATTCTGATTTGATGGTATCTCAACCTCAAATCCATTTTGGAAAAGATAGAGGATCCAGCGAGTTGATCATACAAATCGTTGATCTTGGGGAGCAGATACTTGTTCTTTATGGTGACCATATTCACTGGCCGATAATACACAACCATCTGATCCGATCCATCCTTCTTCTTGACAAAGAGGACGGGACAAGCCCAAGGAGAAGAACTAGGATAGATGAAACCTTTCTTCAAAGCCTCATCAAGTTGAATCTTAAGTTTGGCTAGTTCTAAGGGTGCCATCTTATAGGGTCTTCTGGCTATTGGGATAGTCCCTGGAATGAGTTCTATCACAAACTCAACATCTTTGACAGGTGGAATTCCTGGCAGTTCTTCTGGAAAGCCATCCGGAAAGTCACGGACTACCGGAATATCTTCTAATTCTGGAAGAGGGCTAGCATTGAGGGAATAGAGTTGGCACTTGGCTGTTCGAGTGGAGACATTAACTATCTCACCCGATGGATGTGTGAGTTGAACATTCCTAGTAGGAGTATCAATCTTAGCATAGTGGGCTTTCATCCAGACCATGCCTAAGATGATATTGATGTCCGAAGACTTGAGGGCTATCAAAGATGCTAGGAAGACTAACCTATCCACCAGAATCTCATTATCATGGCTCACTCTAGAAGTTTGCCACTTTGAACCAGGAGTCTGAACTACTAAAGGAGTAGGCATATCACAAAAAGACATGTTATGCAACTGTGCATAACTTTCTGAGATGAAAGAATGAGATGCCCCAATATCAAATAGAATAGATGTTGGCTGGCTATTGACAAGGAGCGTACCTAGGATAACATCAGGATCCTCAAGGGCTTCCTCAGTAGAAACATAATTCACTCGTCCACGAACAGGAGCTGGCTTCACATAGAAAGCTTTTCCCGGCTTCCCACGTCCAGCCGGCTTAGCATTGTTCTGAGGACACTCAGGGGAGTAGTGTCCTAGTTCCCCACATTTGTAGCAGACCACGGTGGCACGGGGAGCAGCATTGGCAGGCGGACCTCCAATTGGCCTGGCTGGAGGGTTAGGCAGAGCTGCGTTGGGCACCCACACCCGGCGTTTGTTGGAGCCCGAGCCAGATGCGGGGCTGAAGTCACAGTTGTGCTTCCTCGTGGCCTCATAGTCAGTCCAGACTCAGCATTGATAGCCTTGTTGACAAGAGCTTGGAAGGTTGTGCACTCATGCATGCGCAAATCTCGACGAAGCTCAGGATTAAGCCCCTTGCGGAACCTAGCCTGTTTCTTGGCATCGGTTGAAACTTACTCTGGAGCATAACGAGCAAGATTGCCGAACTCACGACTATAGGCATCCACTGACAGTCTACCCTGGGTGAAAGCATGGAACTCCTCTCTCTTACGATCCATCAGCCCTTTCGGGATGTGATGGGTACGGAATGTCGTGCTGAATTCTGCCCAAGTTGGTGCGGGGCCTGCGGGATGCATGCCTTCATAATTTTCCCACCACAGATTGGCGGGTCCTTCTAGAAAGTAGGTAGAAAAGGTCACCTTGTTGGCCTGAGATACATTGGCAGCCCGAATCTTATGGAACATGCTAGTCAGCCAGTCATCCGCGTCGAGTGGGTCGACTGAGTGATGATACTTGGGTGGGCACAACTTGACGAAATCACCGAGGGACACGCCATCATTGTGATCATTGCGGGGAGCATGCGCCGTGTTCTGCTCAATTCGTTCCAGCAGCCTGTTGGTCGCCCTTTTGTTCCGCTTAGCTTCAAGCACCACTTCTACTAAAGAGGGCGCGTGTGGCAGGTTCTCTTGCCTTGGCTGGCTTCCCTTGCCCTGCTCAGGGGCAGGCACAGGGTTATTCCTAGTTGCCACCATCCTGGGAAAACAAACCCATAGCTTAGCCATAGAGGACATCAACTCTGAGACATGAGATAAGGAATGTACTGGACAACATGGCATGCAAGGTAAACACCCAAACAACATGGTAATAACAATTGCCCTATGAACACCATGATTCATACACACCATGACATAGTTCAGTACAAGCCCAAGCTGAAATACAAACTACGGAGAGATGACACAACTCATCGGAGGCATCACAAGCTTCCTATACATTATCTATCTACACCTCCGGAACTCAACTCTCAACCTCAATCATATCCCACAAGACACGTAGGACTGTGGCGATACGACTACTACCATACTAGAACTAACATCCACGTACTCAAGCATCACCGTAGAATGCCTCATACAGGTTACCCCCATGACCCGGGAGATGAACCTGAGGATCTAGAAATACTCTAGCCTGTGATCCCTAGAAACCGTAAGGACACGAATGTGGCCTTGGTCCCCTTGTTGGCGGCAACAGCAGTCCTCGAAGAGGGGTGATGCCTCCAACATCGGGCTAGTCTACGCGTGCGGGCAGATGAGTCTGCGATGGGTTTAGCATCTCCAAATCTCCATAGCCTGTATGCACGACAGGTGCCAACTGCGTCAAGGCTGTCCAAAGACGTGCACGGGTAGCATAAAGCTCCATGCGAAGGGCACGTGCATCACGATCCCTGTTCTCCAACATCTGAGCGGTCACCTGCAGCCTAGGGTCCTCATGAGAATGATCATAGTAGGCTGTGCTAAGATAGCCATCCTCTCCTCCCATGTAAGCAGGAACATAACAGAACTCTGTGTTCTGAAGCAGACAATGGTGAAACCTCATGATAGTCAACATGGTCTAGGCGGCCTCCTAAACTGCCATGTCTATGGTGACACCTAGTCCATAAGTCTAGTGCAGCGGCTCTGCAGCTCCAGGATATGAAGGATATATCTTAACAGTACATAGATACTAGCTTTGGTTGAAATCTCGATACTGTTCCTCCACTGTGTACTCTGGGTACCAACGGTAGCCATCCTCCATCATAACTCTAACCAACATGGCTGTGTGACCCGGTACATCGATGCACCTGGTTAGACGGACCACCTGACGGGAAGGATGAGGGGGCATCTAAAACAGAGAATGATGCAAAGACATTAGAGACTCTAGCAGAAATTGGACAGCATAACGGCTGTAATTGCTCAAAAAGGATTTTGAGACAACTGCAAAAGATTGGAAAACATAACCACTCGACTTGCTAGACTCAAATCTCTTCTCCATCTGTTTGTCACACCAACAACACTCAAGTACCAACATTCACTTGCAAACAAGCTAGCTAGTAGTCCATGGTTAGTAACTCGTCATCCTAAGCAATAGATGAGAAGCCTAGTTCTTATCCCCGTAGAAAAGATGAGAAAGACTCAGCATAGAATAACTTGGGAAGAGGAGTAAAAAGAGCCTTACGTTCCCTTCCACAATCAATTCCCCTACTTTTCTATAGTGTTTCTAGACTCAACTTCGACCGGTTTGGCTTGGTAGTCCTACAATCAGTCAGGCTCTGATACCAACGCTGTCGGGACCCCGATTCTAAGTCATATGAATCCAGACTGTAACATATCACATCACTTTGCAGCCTCATGCACGGTAAGCTCCACGACTGCAGCCTTACCTTAGCCGGGACCGTTTGCGCCTTCTGGCTCACGTATGTGAACATGTCGCTGGCAATCAGACGACAGAGAACCTGGGCCGACATGACTAGTCATGGAACCCAAGTGGCACATCCATACGGAAACAGGCATACGTAACCCAACAATGCAGGTGTCGGCCTCAAGCGTGTGTAGACGAGTCATAGCAAGCTACAAGGACTCCATTACGTCGTGAGACATAAATGCCATCACCGCACGTAGACGAGTCGTAGCAGGCTACAAGGACTCCATTACACTACGAGACATTTCCCCGAAGGGACAGACACAACAGCAAAGAAGGATACATGTCGGTCAATCAATGTGTCCAGAGCAGTAGCAAGCTACCAAGGCTCGATGGAAGCACAAAGAGGCAGTTTCCCGTAAAGAGTGCTACTAAAGGCACACGACTAGGTCTCGGATCCCATACATACCATTACACGTCACATGTACGCACGACATGCCCAACATGCATAGATACAACCATGGCATCACAACATAACCATACAACAACTTTTATTTAAGGGGCCCGGACGAGCCTTGCAAAACATGTTCTTACACATAGGGGTCACATGACCCGACACTCAAGTCATACAAGCAAGTTCATACAAACCAAGCGGAAGCATAAGCTGTCTAAGTACACATAGATGAAAGGGTAAAAAGGCACATGGCCTGACTATCTACAGCCCGCCACAGGCACAAGGTCGTAGCTGGGACACCAGCTATTCGGCATCGTCAACATCTAGATAGAACCCACCTGATGGGTCTTGGGTCTCATGTGCAACATTTATTAAGCAAACGTGAGTACAAAGGTACTCAACAAGTCTTTTAAAACAGACCTAGTCTATTCATGCTCATGTATCAACAAGGGGAGTGGTGGAGTTTATGCAGCAATGCCAGCTTTGACTCATGGCTAACCTACACTACACCATTTTTAGCTCTTTGTTTAGATTTTAGTTATCGCACACGAGTCCACTAACTCCATGAAAATGCACCACCATGGATTCACTTCCCTCTCCTGGGAGAGTGCCATCCACGGTACTCACACTTGTCTTGATATTTTTATGAGTATCCATTTGATTATCTATGAACAACATAAGTTTTCCAAGTAGTCCATATCCGAGGACGCGGCTATTCAAATAGTTTCATACCCTGCAGGGGTGTACTTCTTCACACACGCTGTCGCCACTTATCGCCGTGTGCTCTTAAAACCATGCACCTCGGCAACCTTCAAGTGGAAGCCCGGCGAGGGAGTCGGCCACGACCGTCAATCATATAAGACCTCTAGTCCAGGCTGTCACCTAGCGCAGGGTTCCCAAGCCCACCATTTGGGTGACCCTTGGTACACCGTGCCACTGCCTATCGCGTCGTAACCCACCCCAAGGGTCAGCGCTATGCACGGCATCCAGCATGCTATAAATACCAGAAACTACTTGCAACTCCTGGACTAAGGACTAAGCGACTGATAAGTCGAGAGGGGTCGAGTTACCGGAACCCAATGTGTGGTAGTAACTAGTCTTGGATCACAAACACAGAACCCAGTTCCTACGAACGGTCCCAATGAGACAACCCTCTTTGTACTCCTACATAGCCTCTCATTGCAACCTTTACCAACTCGGTTTCATCTTAAGCTTATCACATCAGAACATCATTATTTCACTCAAGTTCATCACCTAGATGAATCGGACCTGACACAACTCTAAACATAGCAAGCATAGCAGGCAAAGTAAGCTAAGCACATCATGGCACAAGCATCTACCAGGTATGATAGGTTGCAAAGTTTAGCTATTTACTGTGACAATGATAGGTCATGCAAAAGAATAGGTTCATCTACCGTGTATGACAGACAAGTGAACATTTGTCCTAATGCAATAAACAAGAGCAGGAGCGAGAGAGTGGGATGTTATCAGAATGACCAAAGGGGGTTGCTTGCCTTGTTGGGTAGCGGGAAGGTTCTCTCCTTCGTTGGAATACTCGGGGGTATCCTTAGAAGCAAGGCCTACCGTAATGTAGATAAATAATAATCAATACACGCAAGTGCAACAATATGATGCAAGATCATGGCATGGTAGCATGTAAGGATGAGCTAATGCAACTATTGTCCAAGTTAATTTGAGATGAGTTTGAATATAGGTTCAAAATCAATCTCCATTTCATATTCCATATACTAACCTATTACTAAATGTCAATGTTCATCTACATGGGTTGCTCTAACCTGCATGTTAATAGCACCATTAGATTCATTGGATTTTTTCATAAATTTTCATATATAAATTATTTTCATCCGAGTTACATATTAATTTATATGAATTTTTGAAGTTTTAAACATTTTCTAGAATTATTTTGAAACTAGAAAATCCTTTCATCATGGCGTGAGCAGGTCAGCTGACCAGGCCAAGTCAAACCTGACCAGTAGGGCCCACTGGTTAGTGACCGACTCACAAACAAAATTAACTAATTAACTAATTACTAATTAGATTAGGTTAGGGCCCACTGGTCAATGGGCCATTAGCATAATTAGATTAGTTTAATTATTTTCTTAATCTAATCCTAATTAGAGGTGGGGCGGGCCCGAGTTGCCAGCTGACCTGGGGTCAAACCCCGTGGTCAGCGCCGGTTGACTCACCAGCGTTGAGCCGCCGGCGACGTCAGGGATGGCGGAGGGGGTCGGATCTCCTTCTCCAGCGACCAAAAGGATGACGGAGAGCACTGGGAAGGCCTGCGCTCGAGTGCGCGTCGATCTAGCCCCAAGCCAGAGGCTAGGGTGGTCGAGATCGACATCGGCGACGAGCTCAGCGGCGGCGGCAGCTCGGGCAGGACCGGCTACGATGCTAGAGGGCACGGGAGGAGAGGCTAGGGGCGGTTACGGGCTCCTGGACGCACCACGAGCCCGAGCCCGCGGTCAGGTGCGAGTTGTGGCCACTATGGCCACGGCTACGCCATGACCGGTGGCGAGCTCCTCTTGCCTCCAGAGACAGGCGGTACTAGCGGAGGGGAACGACGTCGGGCTAGGGGGGAACGATCCGGGGCCTCACCGGAGGGTCTTCTGGCGCCTTGGCATGGTCGGGGACGCACGGGAGACGGCAAATCGCCGGCGTCTTCAGTCCGGCGAGGGGAAGAACAAAGGAGAGGAGGGGGAGAGAGAGCGCACGAGAGAGAGCGTGTAGGGGAGAGAGGGGAGGAGAAGAGGCCACGGCAAGGAGGCCTCGCGCTGGCGCTCTCCAAGCCCTCCAGGCCAGCAGCAAGGCAGGAAGGAGCTGGCCGGCGCGTGCCTGCGTGCGGCGAGCGCGCGCCCCTGTCCTCCTGGCGAGAGGACAGGGATGACTGGCACGGACCGGATGGGCCGGTTTCCCCTGGGCCTCTGCCCTTTTTTCTTTTATTTCTCTCTGTTTTCTAATTCTGACATTTGTTTTATTCCTTTTATAGGTACAAATGCTTTTATAAAATATCCCAAATATTTGATAACATCAAGTTTGAATATTTCAAACTCCAATAAAAAGTTTCAGGATATTTTGAAATATAAAGTATTGATAATGCTTTATTTGGCATTTTCAGAGGCTTTGTTATTTATTTTTAAATTGCCATAACTGTTCAAATATTTTAAGTGGCCCCTGATATATTCATGTCTATATTTATTAGACATAGGGAACATTTTGTATGGGCATTTTGAGTTTGTTGAGTTTTCACCAACTTTAAATTAATTTGATTCAAAAGTGAGCTTGGGGTTTCTTTTAATCCCCACTTCATGTTGATGCAAAAATTGAAACATGATGCACACACATGCTGTCCTATGACATCTAGCTAGGGATGTGACAGACTGATGATCTCAAAAGTCTTCAGTTAAAGTATGATAGCCTTCAGAGTCATCATAATGCTCTCTTAGTCGATCATGAGAAGCTTTGTTATGAATTTCTTCAAAGAAAGCAAGATCTTGAGAAACTAAGAGTGTCTCATGAGGACCTTCAAAGGGAAAACGATTCCTTAGTGGCTCAACAGATCAGTACCGCTTAGGAAGAATTTGTTCCACCTTGTTTGAAATGCATCGAACGTGAAACTGCTAATTCTTCACCTGAATGTTCAAATGCTTCTATTGCTGCAAATTCTTCAACTATCCCCGTGGTCACAAATTCCTCATCTGAGGATACCACAAGTATCACGGATGAAAATGCAGGGTTGAAGGAATTGTATGTGACATGCATGTACCAAAGTCTCAAAAGGTATCAAACCCTTTGCGATGTGCTCAAAAAGCAGATCCTGAACAGGAACCCTAGGAAAGAGGGTATTGCATTTGAGAGGAAACTCAATGCTGATGGATCCTACTGGACACCTGAGCAGTAACCCAAAACTTCATGGGTTTCTGCAAAAGGACCTCCTGTAGATCCATCCACTTTATCTGGCTTTACTTGTGAAACTTCATATTCCTCTGATGAGTCACGTGACTCCAACTACAAAATCTTCAAAAATCAGGAAGTGAATTATTTGCCAGATTTGTTGGAATTAACTGCAGGAACGGTTCACCTATGAGGAAAATCTGGGTTCCCAAGAGCTACCTGGAAAATCTTCAAGTGAATGCCCTCACGACACCATCTATGACGAAAAGGAACCCCAGATCAAATTCCTCATATGGTCCAAAGTTTTCACTTGGAAAAAATTCCTCAAATGGTCAAAAGTATCATTCTCATGCTAATGCATCTGTTTCGCAGGGAAAATCTAAGAGCTCTAAATATGTGCATTATTCTTCAAATCATTATGTTCATAAGTACTCTAAGAATTTCTCTACATATTCATATCAGTACTCTAACCCTCGTCGTGTGAAACAAAGTGCACTAGCCTCAATGCCTCCTTCCTCATATGGAGCTCGTAGAATGATGAATTCTATGCCACCCCTCCAAATGTGGGTGTTGAAGAAATTGAACTAATTTCCTATGTAGGGTTAGGTCTCTAGATGAACTTGAATGTCTGATGAATTTGCTGGAAACCTGAGGAAATCCTTGAAGGGACGCAAGCTAATCATGCAGAAATGAATTCCTCATTTATCACGTCCTCACGCTACTTTACTTACTATGTTGTGTGATGAAATTCTGCCTGATGAATTTGATGTCATATTCTTCACTCTGAAGCATATGAGTTCGTAAGTTGTACTAATTCATCTGCAGGATGAAACTCTAGAAGCTACTAAGTGGGTCCTCGACAGTGGATGCACCAACCACATGACTGGTGACAAGAATCTACTAATGAATATACTACTTTCGCCATCTCATCTGAAGCATATCACCTAAGATGACAAAGGAAAAAAGCAAGGTATTGGGTCTAGGTAAGGTTGCTATCTCAAAGGATCGACACATGGATAAGGTGTTGCTTGTCGAATCCCTTGGGTTCAACCTCAGGTTTGTCTCTATGCTTTGTGATCTTGGTACGGTTGTCATCTTTGGCAAATATCGTTGTGTTGTTGTCATGGAATCTGACCATTCCAAAGTCTTCGAAGGATTTAGGAGAGGATACTTGTATATTGTTGATTTCTCTACATGTCCTCAACCTTCCACGTGCCTGCTTGCAAAGTCCTCAGAAGGCTGGCTATGGCATCGACAACTTGGACATGCTGGTATGAGGAACTTGCACACGCTCATGAAGAAAAAGCACGTCATTGGCATTCAAGGTTTCAAATTCCTCAAGGACCATATCTGTGGTGCTTGTGAGTCTGGGAAGATGACTAGATCCAAACATCCCTCAAGGACAATCATGACCACTACTCAGCCCATGGAATTGCTTCACATGGACCTCTTTGGCCCCACTCATTATTCCACACTAACAAATTCGTCAAGTTTGTATGGCTTCGTCATTGTTGATGATTACTCTTGTTACACTTGGGTGCATATTATTCTGTACAAAAATAAAGTGCAGGATGTCTTCAGACGATTTTCTTCAAGACCTCTTTGGCCCCACTCATTATTCCACACTAACAAATTCGTCAAGTTTGTATGGCTTTGTCATTGTTGATGATTACTCTCGTTACACTTGGGTACATATTATTCTGTACAAAAATGAAGTGCATGATGTCTTCAGACGATTTTCTTCAAGACCTCTTTGTCCCCACTCATTATTCCACACTAAAAAATTAGTCAAGTTTGTATGGCTTTGTCATTGTTGATGATTAATCTCGTTACACTTGGGTACATATTATTCTGTACAAAAATGAAGTGTGGGATGTCTTCAGACGATTTGCTTCAAGGCCCACAACAAACTTTGGCATCAAGATCAAGCATATCAGGAGCGATAATGGGACTGAGTTCAAGAACATCAATCTTGATGAATATTTTGATGAACTTGGTATTACTCATGAGCTATCTGCCCCATATAATCCTCAGCAGAACGGCGTCGTGGATCACAAGAACATGACTCTTGTTGAGATGGCTCACACTATGCTTGATGAATACAAGACTCCCTATCGCTTCTGGCCTGAGGCAATTGATATAGCTTGCCACATCATCAATAGGGTATATCTTCACAAATTTTTCAAGAAGAATTCATATGAACTTATGACTGGCAAGAAACCCAATGTAAGTTATCTCAAAGTCTTCGGTGCAAAATGCTAGATTAGAGATCCTCACCATAGTTCTAAATTTGCATCGAAAGCACATGAAGGTTTTATGATTGTTTACGGAAAGGACTCGCATACCTACAAAGTCTTCAACACCTACCATCACAAGGTTGTTGAAACTGTAGATGTGCGTTTTGATGAAACTAATGGCTCGCAAAGAGAGCACCTGCCTCCTGTGCTCGATGAAAAGTCTCCTAAGGAATCCATTAAGTTGAAGGCCACTGAAGATGTCATACCCACTGAAGAACCTCAACCTACTGAGGATGTCATTCCAATCAATGAGGACATTCATGCTGATACACCTGAACAAAATGATGTTGAAGAAAATCCTCAGCCACGTCAACCTGCTCATCCAAGAGTTGCAAATGAAGTGCAGATTGACAAAATCATCGACGACATCAATGCACCAGGTCCCCTCACTCGCTCAAGAGCTTCACATTTGACTAACTTTTGTGGGCATTTTGCTTTTGTCTCTATCATAGAACCCACCAAAGTTGCTGAAGCATTCAATGAGCCTGAGTGGATTCAAGCTATGCAAGAGGAATTGCATCAATTCAAGCTGAACAACGTGTGGGAACTTGTCAAGCGGCCAGATCCTTGCAAGCACAACATCATAGGTACCAAGTGGATCTACCGCAACAAGCAAGATGAAAATGGCCTTGTGGTAAGGAATAAGGGTCGTCTTGTAGCTCAAGGCTACACACAGGTTGAAGGAATTGACTTTGATGAAACTTTTGCACTTGTTGCTAGACTTGAAGCTATTCACATATTTCTTGCTTATGCTAACCATGATGATATCATATTATACCAAATGGATGTGAAAAGTGCATTCCTCAATGGTAAGCTTGAGGAAGAGGTATATGTTGGTCAACCCCCAGGTTTTGAAGACCCTAAGCATCCTGACAAAGTCTTCAGACTCAACAAGGCCCTCTATGGCCTCAAGAAGGTCCCTCGGGCATGGTACGACACTCTGAAGGAATTCCTCATGAAGAAAGGCTTCAAACCAGGTTCACTCGACCCAACTCTTTTCACTAAATCATATGACAATGAATTATTCGTGTGTCAAATATACGTAGACGATATTATCTTTGGATGTAGTGACAAACGTTAGAGTGATGAATTTGCCTATATAATGAGTGAAGAATATCAAATGTCTATGATGAGGGAGTTGAAATTCTTCATAGGTCTTCAAATTCTTCAACAACGCAATGTCATCTTCATCTCTCAAGAGAAATACCAAAAGGATGTTATGAGGAAATTCAACATGCAAGACTGCAAAGGCGTCAAAATTCCAATGCCTTCAAAAGGCCACCTCTACACTGACAAAAACGGTAAAGATTTTGATCAGAAGGTATATCGCTCCATGATTGGCTCTTTATTCTATCTGTGTGCATCTAGGCAAGATATTATGCTAAGTGTTTGCATGTGTGCCCGATTCCAAGCAACACCGAAGAATGACACCATAAGGCTACGGAACATATTCTTCGATACTTAGCTCACACACCAACGCTTGGATTCTGGTATCCCAAAGGCTCAAATATTCACCTCTTCGGATACTCACATGCTGACTATGCTGGAGATCATGTTGATTGCAAGTTAACCTTAGGCACATGGCATTTCCTCGGACGATCCTTAGTTTGTTGGTCCTCGAAGAAGCAGAACTTCGTGTCACTATCTACTACTGAAGCTGAGTATATTGCTGCTGGTTCATGTTGCACTCAGTTGCTCTGGATGAATCGATCCCTCGAGGACTATGGCATCAAGGTGAAGAATGTGCCTCTCCTCTGCGACAATGAGAGCGCTATCAAGATTGCTTACAACCCAGTTCAGCACTCCAAGACCAAGCTCATTCAGATTCGTCATCATTTTCTTCGAGATCATGTACTCAAGGGCGACATCTCCATCGACCACATCCCCACTAAAGACCAACTGGCTGATATCTTCAGTAAGCCCTTGGATGAAAAATAGATTTTGCAAGTTGCGGTGTGAGCTAAATATCTTAGAATCTTCGAATGTTCTTTGAAAAGACACATATCCTAACACTTATGCAAAACTGATGACTTAGATGTGCAACACACAAAGTAACATTTTTCTTCAATCATTGAAGAATAACCCTCTAAGTGTGAAGAAATTATTAAGAATTTGATTCTCAGAACCCTACGACAATTGTACGCGGTGTCTGAAATCATCATTCTTATACGGTGGGTCACGTCACCGACCATAGTTGAAATTCTTCAAAGTTGAGTTTTTTGTCGTTTTGCAAATTCTTCAAATTTTCAAATTCCTCAAGTTTGCAAAATCCTCAAATTTTCAAATTCTTCAAACTATGACACTGATGTTCTTCATTGACTGTACACACACACACACATATATATGTGTGTGTGTGTGTGTGTTTTCAATGTCCTCAACAACATTCACTTATTGTTAATTCTTCATTTTGATTTTCATCCAAGTGAATGTGATCGGACCGGTTCCCCCTCTATGCTAATCTCAACCCAGTCTGTTCAAAAATTCCTCATATGCGTTCTACTTTGAAACTCGTTCAAAGTATTCACTGTGTCCTTGACAACTGAAGAATTTGCGAACGGAAACTTTAAAATATTCACTATCAAAATTTTCAGCGCTTCCCGCTCAAACCATTCCGATTCCCACGACTGGATAACCCACGATCCCCCACTACCTCAACTACAAAGTACGTGGGTGACACATGTCGCGTGGAGAGCAAGGGTCAGGGGCAATCTGGTCCATAATCTTCGGACTAGTCGGTTTTCACCTCCGCTATAAATACCCCTTCCCTTTAACTATGCTCGAGTGAATCCCCACTTCCCTCACTCTCCCGAGCTCAAACCTAGCGCTGCCGCTAAAAATCATTGATGTCAGAGAGGAAGAGCTTCATTGCCTCGACCTCGCCGTCGCCGTACTCGCATCGGCCGCGAAAATCTTCACTCAGTCACCACTGTAGCTATCTCCCTCAGCCAAGCTAGGGCGTGGGAGATCTGAATTGACAAGCTTCTTCACTTCCTCTTACTGTTCGTTGTGTTCTTCATAAGGGTAATTAAAATCTGATTTTACTGCCCTATTTTGATCTTCATGTTCTTACACAAATTTCTCAAACGTGTTTATTATTCGAGTATCATGTTCTTAAACACCATATAAACATATTTCCCTTGATGTGTTTATCTAAGTAATTATTTTCTTCAAGATTCCTCAATTGTGTGGATCCAGAAATCTGCACAACTCTGGAACCTAAGTCAAGAAAACTTAGTGAAATTCCTCAAGACATCTATGGTCAAAATTCTCAACTTGATGTATTTAAAAAAATCTGAGAACGCATATGACCTCTTCGAATTCCTCGCAACTATACTCTGTTCACAGGTATAAAATGTCCACTAATGAATCACTAGGTTCTCATCAACTTAACTCATTTGCAGCATTCCTTGAAGATAATTTGCACACATCCTCAGAATCTTCCAAAATTCAGAATCCTCAGCCGAAGAAAATGGCTGATGGGAAAAGGCCAAAGAAAGGTGGAAATAAACCTGAAGTGCAAAGCGTTTGAGATACCTGATGAATTGTATGAGGAATATTGCACACCTGATGAAGAAACTCATGGCAAGGAAACCAAAAAGTAGCGAAAGATTCGCATACAGAGAATTGAGAGGAGATGGGCATGAGAATGGAAATAATGTCGATATGTCACTCGAAAGTACATGAAGAAATTCACTATTAAACCCCCTTGCAATAGGCCACCATTGGCTCCAAACCAATCTGCTGATCCCACCAGTCTCAAAACTGGTGAAGACTTTCCTCAAGAATGGGAAATACAACAAGCCAAGCTGGCAAGGCAGGCAAAATAGGCTATGAGGAAATTCAGTGAAGACTCTGCTGCTACTGCCTCTACCGGAGCATCAACTAGTTCTCCAAAGAAATCCATTGTGAAGAAATCTGCGGTGAAGCCAAAGTCCTCACTGCAGAATCCTCAAGCAAGTTCCTCAAAGGACCACCTTCCTTGTGAAGGATTTGCTCTATGTACCCAAGATCGTATACCGCATTCTAACCAAAACCCCCAGTCCTCTCAAGGGTCACAATTCTGAAGAAGAAGAAGTGGAGGGAATCATGAAGAATATGCTATTCAACATCATTTATGGGATTTCCCTCAATTACCATGATTTCTTCATGAGGACTTTGTCCAATGCTGCTATAACTCCATTTGAATTGAAGCCTTATGCTCCTTGGATCATGAAATTCATCAGATCAAGGTCTTCACTCCCATTCAAGGATGATTTTCAGAATCAGTTCAGCTTTCTTCCTCCGATAGAAGTCTTCAAAAACAAATTTTCTTCAGTTGAGGGCAAAGGAAAAGTTGTCATAGATGAAGGTACTCATCCATTGGACGGCCAATTTCACAAAGCTGCATCTTATTCCACCAATGATGATACTACTACCCAAGATTCAGCTGCAAAAGCCTCAGCACAAAATCCTCAAGAAACTGTCCCTCATGTGATGACCGATCGAGAGCTTCTCATAAGTCTTCATCAGAAGGTTGATCGCAATCGGAAGTGGGTAAAGTGTCAGTTTGCTTCAATTCTTCAGAACATGACTATGACATAGAACTCTGTAAGGAAAAATCACTACTATGTGCATGAAATATTTGATCACACATGGGCCATTCTTGCACATCTCAAGACTCCCGAGGAACTCAAGGCGATGGACTTTCAGCAGAACTTTGACTGGTCTCATCCTCCTCAGAAGAAATTCAGAAAAGTTCAAGTTCCTCAGTTGGTTACAAGCTCCTATTCTTCATCGCGCGAGGTGGATGAAGCTGAGGATTGTTGACGCTCAAAAGTGGCACGATCATAATGAGTAGCTTGAAGTTATATCAAGATGAAGTCAAAACTATGGTTGTAAGTCACCATTGGATAACCCTTTTAGAGAAGATCAAAATTCATATGAAGATGGTCCAAGACAGAGCTCTTATGCAATAGTTATGACAAGTTCACAGATGCTCATGTTGACACCAGATTAAAGAATGGAATGAAACTCAATTAAGATGGCCTCTGATGAAAATGTTTCGACATTAAAGTTGTGCATCTCGTCGAAATGGTTGATTTTGATATAAAAATCGTCTCAATTCGAGATCGTATGTAAAATTTACAAATATCTGAGTGTGGCCCTCTCACGAGTGAGAAGTGGCGCGTCCCATCAGACACGGTGTCTGATGGGTAACACAAATAATAGCCTGTTTTGCGTGAGCGCGAATAATAGCCTGTTTTGCGTGAGCAATTCGGCACTGAAGGTCGCCTCGAATCGAAGAACATTTAACACGAAAGTTCTTCGCCTCGTCCGAGGTCGTTTGTGGCCTGTGGGACCTAAAAACCGAACGGTTGTCCCAGACTAACCTAAATCCGAGTTCGGTTAATTTTGGAAAGATTTGGACGTGATTTGAAGTCCTTTTCTTGTACGGGAAGTCTAGCCGCTTCATAAATAGATGAAAGGTGACAGACGATGGAACAGCACACAATCGAACAAACACATCTACTACTTTTTCGTGTTCATCTATCTCCTACCCTCGTATCTTCTTCCTCGTTTTTCGTTCGTTCTTCTTTTGGAGGGCAGCGATCCACAAGGCCCTAGGGGCGATCAGGTCGACCTAGGGAAGCCCATAGCCGCCGCGCGCCTTGACGGGGTCCCTCCCGGGCGTGCGGGGTTTTGGGTCTACAAAAGCGCCCGTCGGGTGTCTTGCGTATCGCGCTGCCAGACGGACCTCCTTCGACGTGAGCTGCAGTGCATCACCCACGGCGTCGAGGGTACACGGTGACGTGTTCGTGTGCGAACACACTTTTTTGGCGACTCCGCTGGGGACGAAGCTTTGAACGGTCTCCAGACTATTCTTGCTACGAAGAGATCGTCATCTAGGGTTTACAATCTACAAAGGTAATATGAATACCCAATCCCCTTGTGTAGATGCAAATAATTCATATGGTGTTACTAGATCGTTCAATGAGTATACTCTGTCGGCCAGCCCTAGGGTTTTCAATCATGCATCTAACTACGTGCAATGGCCGATTCAAACTAATTTACATGCTTCAACTACTTACGATACTAATAACATGCACCAATATATATATCCCAACTCTCATGCATCGGCAATCCCACAAATCGTTATGTCGATGAACAACATGGTGAGCCCGGTTAATAAATTTGAAACATCTCATGTTAGAATTTCCAATGCCAAGCAAGAAAGTGTTTCATCCTTTTATTCATCGGCAACTAATCTGAAATATACTAGTTCCACCATGCCGATGGATGGGAGAATTGGCCATGCTACTGGTAGCTATTCGGCCAGTTACTCTCAACCATCATATGCTACACATCATGTTAGTAATTTTTTGGCACCATATACAACTGTAGATGCTCAAAATTCGGCTTCGCACCTTCATGGTCATAGCCAAATAAGTGAAAAATTTGCAGGAGTGCACATGTATCATCTAATATTGTAGCATATAATGCATCTGCTACGCAATTGCATAATTTAGGCAACGCCTCATTGCCAAAAGAGTCTAAGAGTATTGTGGAGAAATCCCTTACAGAATGGGAAGTGGCTGCATTAAAAAGGGATATAGCCTGAAATAACAAGATTAGTGCTATTTGCCTTGAAGAACATGATAAGGGGCTAGTTCCTGATTATAACGCAACAAGAGCTATAGTTTTGCAAGAAGATGAATCTTTGCCAATTGATATAATTGGCAAGCGAAAATGTGGTTCTACAACAATGCATATGCCTTCACCTAGTACTACATCATATTATACACCCCCTACATAATTGCAAAGTATCGGCAACACCCATGTGTCATTGTCGAAAGAGTCTAATAGCATTGGGGGGCAATCATACCCGGAGTGGGCTGAAATTGAGAAAAATCTTAAAGCCAATTTTGCTGCTCACCGCCAGGAACAAAAAGAAAAAGAATGACTCAAGTAAAAGAAGCATTGCCAATTGGTAGTATCAACGAAAAGAAGGATAATTCAAAACATGGAAGTGCCTCGGTTGAAAAAGCCGAATCAAGTAGTATACATTCTGAATCCATCAAATCTAAAGAGGAAAGCATTGTTGAGAAAGGGCATGGAAAGTATAGCAAAACAGCCATACTTGATTTTTCTGAAGTTCATGGAACCTACTTTCTGCCCTATATGTGCCATAGAAATTGACGAGCTTCAAGAACAAGAACAAGTAGCCAAACAAAGTTTGGTGAACAAAGATGTTCAAACTAATGATGCACAAAATCAAGAAAAAGATGATGACAAGGCGTTGGGGAGCTATCCGAAGGTGGAGCAAGATATTCTTCAAGTCACACCACCATCATGTTGTCCCAACATATTTGGAGAGGTATGTCTAGCAAGTAATTTACCTGTTTTTAGATTTGGTCACAACTTTATTGTTGATGCATCTATTAGAAAAATACTCATAAGAAATTTTGAAAGACCAATGAAGAAGGGTAATTTTGAAAGATCAATGAAGAAGGGTAATTTACTTATTGCCGAAAAACAGGGGGGCATGTGTTGACGCTCAAAAGTGGCACGATCATAATGAGTAGCTTGAAGTTATATCAAGATGAAGTCAAAACTATGGTTGTAAGTCACCATTGGATAACCCTTCTAGAGAAGATCAAAATTCATATGAAGATGGTTCAAGACGGAGCTCTTACGCAATAGTTATGACAAGTTCACAGATGCTCATGTTGACACCAGATTAAAGAATGGAATCAAACTCAATTAAGATGGCCTCTGATGAAAATGTTTCGACATGAAAGTTGTGTGTATCGTCGAAATGGTTGATTTTGATATAAAAATTGTCTCAATCCGAGATCGTATGTAAAAGTTACAAACATCTGAGTGCGGCCTTGTCACGAGCCAGAAGTGGCGCATCCCATCAAACACGGTGTGTGATGGGTAGCGCGAATAATAGCCTGTTTTGCGCGAGCGATTCGGTCCTAGAGATGGCCTCGAATCGAAAAACGTTCAACATGAAAGTTGTTTGCCTCATCGAAACGGTCAAGTTTGCTTTTGGGCTCATCGTTATCCGAGGTCGTTTGTGGCCTGTGGGGCCTAAAAACCGAACTGTTGTCCCAGGCTAACCTAAATCCGAGTTCGGTTAATTTCGAAAAGATTTGGATGTGATTTGGAGTCAACTTCTTGTAAGGGAAGTCCATCCGCGTCATAAATAGATGAGAGGTGATGGCCGATTGAACAACACACAATCAAACAAATGCATCTACTACTTTTTCGTGTTCATCTATCTCCTACCCTCGTATATTCTTCCTCGTTCTTTGTTCGTTCTTCTCTTGGAGGGCAGCGATCCACGAGGCCATAGGGGCGATCGGGTTGACCTAGGGCAGCCCATAGCCGCCGCGCACCTTGACGGGGTCCCTCCCGGGCGTGCGGGGTTTCGGGTCTACAAAAGCGCCCGCCGGCTGTCTTGCGTATTGCGCGCTGCCAGACGGACCTCCTTCGACGTGAGTTGCGATGCATCACCCCCGGCGTCGAGGGTACACGGTGATGTGTTCGTGTGTGAACACACTTTTTGGCGACTCCGCTGGGGGTGTTGACACACGAACACGTCACCGTGTACCCTCGACGCCGGGGGTGATGCACTGTAGCTCACGTCGAAGGAGGACCGGCCGGCAGCACGATACGCAAGACAGTCGGCGGACGCTTTTGCAGACCCGAAATCCCACACGCCCGGGAGGGACCCCGTCAGGGCGCGTGCGGATATGGGCTGGCCTAGGTCGACCTGATCGCCCCTAGGGCCTCGTGGATCGCTGCCCTCCAAGATAAGAACGAACAAAGAACGAGGAAGAAGATACGAGGGTAGGAGATAAAAGTAGATGAACACGAGAGTGTAATTGATAGATTGGTTCGATTATGTGTTGTTCAATCAGCCGTCACCTCTCATCTATTTATGAGGCGTCTGGACTTCCCGTACAAGAAAAGGACTCCAAATCACGTCCAAATCTTTCCATAATTAACCAAACTCGGATTTATGTATATCTGGGATATTAGTTCTGTTTTTAGGTTCCACAGGCCACAAACGACCTCAGATGAAGATGCTTCCAAATGCAAATTTGACCGATTCGACGAGGCAAACAACTTTAGTGTTGAACGTTTTTCCATTCGAAGTCATTTTGAGGGCCGAATCTCTTACGCAAAACACCTGATTGGTGGCGCTACCCATCAGACACGTGTCTGGTGGGGCGCGCCATGTTTTTCCTCCTGGTAGGGCTGTATTTCGATGGCTCTAACTTTTGCATACATACACGGATTGAGACCATTTTTATATCCAAATCAACCGTTTCGACGAGACAAAGACAATACCTGTAGAATCTTTTCTCATATGTGGACGTCTTGAGGGCGTAATCATCCGAATAGTGTTCTGCATACAAAATCTAAGTACTTCGAACATAACTTCGGCCTTAGAGATGAGATCGGATGGCTATGGCCCAAATATCAAAGTTTCTTCTTTCAACGATACGGAACTTTCTCACTTTGAACACTTTTCCATTTGAGACCTTAATTATGTTTTTGGCCATGCCAAAGTCGGGTGTCAACACATGCCCCCTGTTTTTGGGTAAAACTTGTATACCGAAAAATAATTTGCAATGTATTTTCTCTAAACATGATGTAAACACTCCATTGATTGTGCATGCTTAGGATGATAATCATTATCAGCCATATGATCAGGTCTGTTGTTGCTCGAGTGGAACCTCTTTAGATGATAGTCGTCTGAGAACAACCAATAGATGTCACAAAGGCCTCCATGCAAGTCTCTCATGTCATTCCAGGCCTTGCTTTGTCGAGACACTCCTTTGGGTATATTAGAACCATTCCACAATAGCTGCCAAACAATTATGACCATGCACTCAAAAGAATACCGTCAACTGTTCGGTGACTCAACTCATTGTTGATCAAAGTATCCCATCAAGCCTCCGCCGAACAACGTTTGTCTCCTGACTTGAATCCTGTAGATATCTATCACCAGGAGTTGAAGCCTTTCATACACCAGGACCCTAATTAATGATCGACTCAATAATTAAGTCAGCCTTGTCAGTATTCACAAATACTAAGCATCGACTATAGAAGTACGAGACAACCATGATGAACATCGTTAGCCAGATGCCGGCTTTGCCAACACAATGAACTCTCAGGGCGATATGCAAATATCGGCCATGCGTCCTCATCTCAAAGGATCTAGGGAACCTGCCCACCAAAGTGTGAACAACCCAAATTTTAGCTGGCGATAAATTGTTGGGCACAAACTTTGATGGGACGATTGAAGAACATGGGTGATGCATTGTCTGGAGTATCATATTGTGACATGAAAATCGTTGTTTTTGCCTACCGGCTTCACACTTGTCCTCCCTTACTCCTGCAACAGGAGCTGTCACATCATTCTTGTCTTGACGGCTTCCTTTGGGGACCCACGCCATGTTCCTCTTCTCCAGCTCATAGGCCCTAAGCCGCTTCAGCTTCTTCTCTTGCGAATATGATAAGCCGAGTGGGCATATCGGTTGTGGCTTTGTTTAATGCACTGGAAAGTTTTTCTTGGCTTTGGGAACCTCCAACTTGGCCTGTTGAAATTCGGCAATTGGATCCTTGAAGGTTACACGCTTCGTCTCCTTGCCTTTAGTAGCCAACATAGACTCAGCTGGCTTTTTGTCGTTCGGAGTCGGATCTGAAAGAGCACACTTGCGTCCATCCTTTTTTACTCGGTAAATTTGCTTGACCACGTCCATCTTTTTCGCCAAGCTCCGGACAATTTCTTTTTGGTTGAGTCGGTCTTTAACATGTGGTTGTTGAACAAACAATGATTCTCTCGGAGCTGCATAATTTTGGTGAGGTGGTTTAGAATATGATGGACGGTGATCCCTCGATTTATACTTGTCCCATGATTGATATGAATAATAGTCGGCATGAGGAGGTACATATGACATCGGCATTGGTGGCCCAAAAGGAGGATATGGAGTCAACTTCTTCCTTCGTCAATTCCAGTATTCAGATTTATTCCTTGGGGGTGACTTCGATGCATTTTTTTCACACGACCGATAAGCACTATTTGCCTCACTTATCTTTTGATATTTTTCCAATAACTGCGCAAAAGTGACTTTTGGCTTTTTACCTTTGTGCTTACCACAACCTTTGCTTTCTTTGGTTTTGAGTGCATCGGTCTTTGAATTTTCTTGTTGCCCCCAATGCTAGATGTGTCAGTTGTAACTTTGATGGAATTCCTATCTTTAGTATTATTGCTGATGCATTTTTGAATAATTACCTCACTTTAAGATTTGATCCCATCATCATTAGCGTATACCTGTCCGTCTTTGGATGAGCCAGCTTGAGGTAGCTGAGTCAACACTTGATCACCATCAAAACCAATCTGAGTCGACTGGTCGTATGCTTGTGCATCAACGAGCTCCAATCGCCCTCTATTGGCCGATTGTGTGGCTTGATGAATCACATTGTTGTCTTTGACATTCTGTTCAAACGAACATTGCACTTGTTCTTGTTTTGACAGCTCGACATCGTGATCAATTATAATAATAGGATTAGTCGGTGATGCACCGACGATGTGATCACATATGCCCGGACTAAAGGTAGACTGCTCATCCATTAACTGATATTGTGATACCGGCTTTGAAACAAAACAACCGAGTGGTGCCGACTTAACGTCATACGACTCGGCTATGCATTGATTTTCGTCCTCCTTTCCCGATGCTCTTGAATCGGCTATTTTGGAGGACTTTGGACCTGGCTTTATGTTTCTGCAACCAAAATAATTACAGAATATACGTTTCATCTGATACCAAATGTTAGCTAGGCATAAAACAAACAAAGTTGTCCATACGAATATAAAGTTTAGCTGTCATGACGTGAACAACTTTGGTTGTGATAAGTCATCACTATTAGCTTCTGTGAATGGTGCCATGTGTTGATCACCATGAAAAGTGACAAGATTATTCCAAACAAACATATTACTCATCTTGATTGGTCTTTCAAAATTAATTAGAATCTGGCTAATGGGTGGATCAGCAATATGATTTTGACCGAATCGAAAATTGAGTAAATTGTCATCTAGGCGTACCTTTGTGAAGACGTTGGGAGGAGAAGATGGTTGCATAACTGGAACAATATATTGCTCCACTTCTAAATAATTCTTCAATGCCCCTTCCTCTTCTTCATCATCACTTGGATTTCCCATGTAGATTTCACTCGGACTATCCAAATGGATTCCACTCAGACGCTCTTGGTCAGCTGAACTTTGCTTAGCAACATGTTCTTGTTCTTGATGTTCATCGTTAATCGAACTGTGTTCGGCCATATTACTTTGTTCTTGATGCTCATCAATTTCTTTAGCACGAAAATCATAGGGCAGCATGTAACCTCCCTCACATCTAGAAAAATCGAGCACGGCCAATTTGCTGTGTTTGTCGTTCCTTTGCTCGGTGAAGCTTGAATCATCTGTTTTGGTACACTCCACAATAACTGGCTCGATGCACTCGACATTATCCGGTGATGCACTCGGATGACTCAATGCACTCGGCAGACTTGATGCACTCGGCCTTAACTGGCTCGATGCACTCGGTTGGCTCGATGCACTCGATATTGACTCTATGCACTCGACCTTGGCCGTCTCGGTGCTCAATCCGGTTTCAGACGAATCCATCATTGTCTTGGCTTTAAAGGAACTGTTTGACTCGACTGTAGACGATTTAGTCATATTTGACTCAGTTTCTACTGAATCAACCGTATTAACCGAGTGAATCATTTTTTGTTGTTTGGCTTGCAAAGCTTCTGTTTTATCTTGCCTCAACATCGCAGAGGGACCAACATGATTGCTGCATAAAGGAAGGGACTTGACGTATTCTTGCAAATCTTCCTCCTCATGCTTCTTCTTGAGTTCTTCATAAGCCTGTCGATATTCTGCTGGTAACTCCTCAAGAGTCGGTGTGGTAAAATTGTTGATGCGATTCCCTATGAGCTTTGGATTGACCTTGTCCATTCGGGCCACATATTTTTCTTTAAATTCGTCCCTGCTTGGATCGGCTTGCCCCCCAATGCTTTTAGGATCTTTTGGCAATGAACTGGTGTTGCCAAAATTTTGCAATTGTATAGGGAGTCTATGACACGCTGCTATGATAGGTGAAGACGTATGCACTGTTGTTGAACCATATTTCCTCTTGCCAATTTGGTCAATTGAAAACACATTGTCTTCTTGCAAAACCTTAGCTCTTATTTCCTCATAATCAGGTACCAAACCCTTATCATGTTGCTCAAGGCAAATAGCAGTAATATGCTTATTATGGGCTAAACTTTTTAAAGCAGCCAGAGCCACCTCATCTTTTGCAATATTAGACACAGATGCTTCTACAGAATCTCCACTCACTCGGCAATAACCATGAAGCTGAGCCGAGTCATGAATATTTTTATTTGCATATGTTGTTGAACAATTAAACTCACAAGGTGTGTTATATGATGAGCGAGGATAACCGGCCAAATAGCTAATGGAAGCATGGCCAATTCCCCCATCCATCGGCATGTTTCGGGATGAAACCACATATTGTGAGCTGGCTGCCGATGAACAAAACTGTGAAACACCCTCCTGTGCATGAGGTGTCTTATATTGATCACTCGAACTCATCGTGTTGTTCACCGGCATATTGAAGGGAGTTGTCGATGCACGAAAGTTCGGATCTATAAGTTGCATGTCACAATTATGTAATTTCCAAGCTTTTCCAATAGTATACTTAGTCGGCCTTTGCTCATTAGGGCTAGCCGACATGGTATGCCCATCAAAGGATCTAGTGACAGCAATATAATGGCTATTTGCATCTACATAAGCAGATTTATGATACATGTTACCGTGTAGATTGCAACCGCTTGATGGCGCTTTCCTCGTAGCAAGAATGGGCTGGAGACCGTTCAAAGCTTCCTCCCCAACGGAGTCGCCAAAAAGTGTGTTGACACATGAACACGTCACCGTGTACCCTCGACGCCAGGGTGATGCACCGCAGCTCACGTCGAAGGAGGACCGACCGGCAGCGCGATACGCAAGACATCCGACGGACGCTTTTGCAGACCCGAAACCCCACATGCCCGGGAGGGACCCCGTCAGGGCGCGCGGCAGCTATGGGCTGCCCTAGGTCGACCTGATCGCCCCTAGGGCCTTGTGGATCGCTTCCCTCCAAGAGAAGAACGAACAAAGAATGAGGAAGAAGATACGAGGGTAGGAGATAAAGGTAGATGAACACGAGTGTGTAATTGATAGATTGGTTCGATTATGTGTTGTTCAATTGGCCATCACCTCTCATCTATTTATGAGGCGGCTGGACTTCCCGTACAAGAAAAGGACTTCAAATCACATCCAAATCTTTCCAAAATTAACCGAACTCGGATTTATGTATGTCTGGCATATTAGTTCTATTTTTAGGTCCCACATGCCACAATAGACCTTGGATGAAGATGCTCCCAAAAGAAAATTCGACCGATTCAACGAGGCGAACAACTTTCGTGTTGAACGTTTTTCCATTCAAAGCAATATTGAGGTCCGAATCTGTTACACAAAACAGCTGATTGGTGGCGCTACCCATTAGACACGTGTCTGGTGGGGCGCGCCATATTTTGCCTCCTGGTAGGGCTGCATTCCGATGGCTCTAACTTTTGCATACGTACTCGGATTGAGACCATTTTTATATCCAAATCGACCATTTCGATGAGATGAAGACAATACCTGTAGAATAGTTTCTTATATGTGGACGTTTTGGGGGCGTAATCATCCGAATAGTGTTCTGCATACAAAATCTCAGTACTTCAAACACAACTTCGGCCTTAGAGATGAGATCGGATGGCTATGGCCCAAATGTCAGTGTTTCTTATTTTGATGATACGGAACTTTCTCACTTTGCACACTTTTCCATTTGAGACATTCTTAATTATGTTTTCGACCATGCCAAAGTCGGATGTCAACAAGGATATTGACGACACTGCGGCAGGCCCTGCATCGACAAACGACCCCGACAACGTTAGCGCTCCTCCATCTCCTTCACGATGATATTCTTTAGGGGCGTTAGTCCTTGGTTTTCGTCCCTTTTGCTCTTCGATGAAAAAGGGGGAGAAAATTTGAGTTAGTCTTCAAGCTCTATACATGGGTTGTTTTTGTTTAAGTTACAACTCTCGCTCTTCTGAAGCTTTTATTGGTTGAGTTGTAAACTTAAGTCTGATGGTGGTCTGACTCTTTTGAACTGCTTTCCGCATGCTTATTTCCTCAAGTACCTTAATGCATGCATGCTGAATTTCGGCAGACACCATTTTCATCATGCATTTCAAATTCTTCATATCATATGTTAAACGGGTGTATGAATTACAAGATATAGGGGGAGTTCTCCATGTTTTTAACCTGCCATATACATTTGCAGTCCAAAGAAAATTCCTCAAATATGCACATCTTTAGGGGGAGTTCTTCTATATCTTGAAATCAAATTCCTCAAACTCAGTACTTACACTTCATATTTTTATCCCCGTTGAAAACTTAACCTAGTTGTCATCAATCACCAAAAGGGGGAGATTATAAGTGCATCTAGTGCCCCTTAGTGATTTCGGTGTATTGAAGATTTATAGGTTAAGAGACTAATGTGTTTGTAAGTGTACACATGATCTATAAGTCAATGAGGAGTTTGATATATTTGGAGATTATCGACCCCTAAAAATGTATGTCTTCAACTCAAGACTTTGCTGGAGACTTTGGTATTCCCTTAAGACTTTGAAAATGAAGAAGTTGGTGTGACCTTGAAGATATGAACGAGGACTATGAAGCGTGAAGACATTTGTTTTCGTAGTTTCATTTCCTTTCTTCGAGTCATAGGAAACACCATACTATTAAAAGGGGTCGAGGTAATACTAAGGAAAATTTCCAACTGATGCTCAAATCAAAAGCCTCAACCTATCCAATCCTTTGAGTGAAGCCTTTTGGAAATCTCTGCGGTTCAGTCAAGTTCTTTAGTGACAGAGACGAAGTTCTTCTGGTCTCTGAGGAAATTGGTCTGACTAAGGAGT